>CM076979.1:10984427-11246927 GCA_039105355.1 Benthosema pterotum
TATTCAAAGAAATGGTAGATATACAGGATTTTACATCTGCTGTTTTTGAAAGTATGATTTTGAAGTTTTAGAAAAAAATGGGTCTACTGGTACTGAATGGTTTTAAACAAATCTTCTCTTCTGAGTGGCGGTCCCTGGCACAAACCACATATTTTCAGAGGTGCGTCTGCAGCCAAATACTAATTTGGGGATCCTCTGCACAACTCCCGTGCTGGCAAGGGGAAGGCAATCTAGAGAGGGATTACTGCATGTTTTTGTGACTACTTATACCTTCTAGAACAAGGGGGGACCTGCAAACTCCACACAGAAAAAGTAAATAATAGTTGACCAGGTTTGGCTCTGTACTTGATTCGCTCTTTCCTCCCGTCTTTATATACCAAATCTCGCAACCCAAAACAGCCGATTTGCTGCACATGTTCACAACGTGCCGTGCATGCAATGCAGTGCAAGCTCATAGATCTGATATTTTCGGGAAAGGTCCCCCACAAAACCATAAATATTGTGAGTACTTTTTGCAACCTGTACAAACTGGACAACAGACACAATTGATGTTCAGAGAATGCTGGGTGACAAGACAGGAGAACGTTCTGGCCATCATGATATGCAATTCTTATAGATGTGTGTGTGTGCACGAGTGTGTGTGTCAGAAAAGGAAGTCTTGTGTTACCATTACTTTCACGATGCAAATATATCAGTTTTCCTGCCCCTCTTCTCAACACTTTCACATTCTAGCTTTCAATTAAGTTCAATTAACTTTATTGGCATGACGTTAACACATTGCGTGCATTGCCAAAGATCTGAGCATAGCATACCACTCTCTCGTTCAAACATACACACGTGCACACACGCACAGACTCACACACACAGACACACAGACACACACACAAACAGCCCCTCTCCTTTAGCCTCTCAACACCTACCAACAACCCACCCACCTCGCATACACACGCCGTCGCACAGCAATGCCAACAGATGCTTGTGTGGCTGACGTACTGTAGCCCAGCGTTCCGCGGCAGACAGAAACCACCACGCACCAGGGCTACACCAGTACACCAGAGACCTCAGTGAAGGCTAGAGGTGACCTGTGAGGCAGTCGCACAAGATTAATGCTTTTTATTTTTGCATCGCCGCAAACTTGTGCCTTCATTGGTATTTGGAGAACGGCTGCAATATTTTTTTTTCACTGATTTATTGGCTACAGAGAGAAGCAAAAGAACCACGTTTTATATCTCTATAAAACAGAATATTTGCACTGATGTAATATTAATATTTTTGCATTATCTTTACTTTTCTACTTTTCATATTGTTCCAGCAATCCAGCTGTGCCTCCTGGAACTGAAACAGCGATCTAACAATGTGATAAAAAAAGAAAGATTACTGATTGCGTTTTTTTTCCATTCAGACAGAACTGACAGTTATTAAAGTACTTTAGAAAGAGCAAAAGAGACAGAGAGGGAGAGAGAGAGAGAGACAGGCCCATGGGTGGAGGTGGAGTAAACATTCTAGGGCCATGCCAGAGGACAACTGCTCTGACAGTCTGACCATCGATACATGTCCAACACCATCATCAGTGATCAGGTGAGAGATATACTTCCTCATTGGTGTGCTGTGAGAATACGAGACACGTACGAAAATGAAATGCTTGAAGAAGATTCCATTCAACGTCACAAGCAATTTGTACACTGACATTTCATGTTATGGTATAGATCAGGGGTGGGCAAAATATTTTTGCCAAGGGGCCAAACAAGATACATAAAATATTGTGGAGAGCCAATACTAACGGCTGAACTAAAGTCTGCGTGATATTCATTTAAATTTCAAGATAAAAGTAAGAGTAAGACCAACCATTTTCACACCAGGGCCCTCTATATATTCAGTATTTGAGCCACAGAGGACCAACATTTGATGGCATTTTAGCCCCACAGATCAAAACTAAAGATTTCTTTTGTTTTTGTCCACAAAAATTATCATTCTTTTACATTCCCTTATTGTCTAGACTTTGGGCTAATTCAAATGATGAATATTTTAACTCTTGAGAGTGTAAACATGAAACCAAATGGACCCGCAAGGGTCCATTTGGTTTCATTTTTACGCTCTCAAAGAGTTACATCTGGTTAACCAACTTCCATATTTAAGTGGAATTCTCTCAAGGACCTCTGGTGGTCCCCTGTCCACTGGTTGAAAACCACAGTACCTTTCACGGGCCAGTTAGAGTCAGCTAAACGGCCGCATTTGGCCCCCGGGCCGCATAATGCCCAGGTATGGTATAGATGAAGATGAAGGATGGACAACAAAACAGAGTCTAATAACCATGACCCAGGTCTATCTGGAGTTATTGTCAGTAACTTATACTACAGTGATGGCCTATGTATTATGATCCATACTACACAGACCGGCAGTGATCACAGAACTAGCCTGATATGAGCCTTTTTCACTATGGATGTGGTTTCAGTTTTGGTCTTGGGGAGAAAGGAGTTCAACTCAAAAACGAAGTACTCCCCTGAGCTAAATCTTGCTGTGGGACCTCGTAGCACGCACAGGAGCTCCTGCGCATCACTACAATATGGCGTAGTTGGCAGAACTTGGAACGCAGGGATCCTTGTGTGAGGGACATGTATAGCACCCAGCCAAGACCTGGCCCACAACAGCCCTGTGGATCAGGCTCAGTACTAAGGGCCCAATAGATTGTCGGTCTGGTGACTGGTGGGTGGGTTGACTGGGGTTCAGTCCTGCTAGCTGCGCATCACTACACACACGTTTGTCAATAGAGCTTTCACCTCTGCTAGCGGCTCCGCTAGGCATATTAGTGACACAATACACACGTACAAAATACACAAAGTCGGAACCAAAACACACAAGTGATAGGTGCGATGGTCTTTGGCAACACTGTAAGTCTCTGGGTCAACAAAAAACTACTAACTAACTTGCATGATATATACAAATCACCCCAGAGTCGTAGGGAATTCCCTTTCAATTAGCATTAGAGGTTGGCTTTCCACTGTCTGTATGTCTGCCTGTCTGTCTGTCTGTCTGTCTGTCTGTCTGTCTGCCTGCCTGCCTGCCTGTCTGTCTGTCTGTCTGTCTGTCTGTCTGTCTGTCTGTCCGCCCATTTCATACTCATATTTATATTGAGATCTTTGGTGTCATGTGTGAACATACTGTATGGGTCGGTTGATCACAGTGATTGACCACATGCCAGGCAGATCAGTAAAGCTCATGTAGGATTACTACAGTTCAGGGGAGGCAATTGTCACCAGGTGAAAAAATATGGGTTACAAAGTCATTGCCTACAGCAGGGGTTTTCAACAGGTGGTCCGGGGACCACCAGTGGTCCTTGAGAGGGTTCCAGGTGGTCCCCAGCTAAGTCGGTAAACCAGATGTAACTCATGAGAATGTAAAAATGAAACCAAATGGACCCTGGCGGGTCCATTTGGTTTCATTTTTACACTCTCAAGAGTTAAAATAATTCATCATCTGAATTAGCACCACTTAATTGAGAAGTTTACACTGTTTTGTTGGCAAAATCCAGCCTGGAATTGTGGACAAAATCATAAGAATTCTTTAATTTTAGGTCTTAGGTGTGAAAATGTAATCAAATTAGTGGTCCGTGGTTCAAATTCTGATTAAATGGTGGGCCCTGGTATCAAAAAGGTTGAAAACCCCTGAACTAGAAGATTAATTGTCATGGACAGAAGCAAAGGAAATCTTTAGTTTGGTTTGGGGGGTCTGCGGGGCTAAAAAAAATAGGCCTCAAATGGTGGTCCGTGGCTCAAATGCTGAATAAATGGTGGGCCCTGGGATGAAAAAGGTTGAAAACCCCTGGCCTACAGAGATACACGCCTTATTAACCATCATTAGCTTCTAGTAGTGACACCCTCAGGTGTAAATATCAAGCTTTGCACCCAAGATATACCTCACAATCTTTTAGATGCAGGAACACTATTAAGGCAAGCTAGCCCCTTTCTGGTTCACTGGTTCCCAAATGTTTTAGAATTTTAGATCTAGGTAAAACCCAATAGAGATTAAATGTTTCCTTGGGACCAAAACTAGTGAAAACAGCATATCTACTGTACAGTGTTGCCAACTTGGCGCATTTGTCGCTATATTTAGCTTTTTTTTCCAGACCCCCTTACTGCCAAAATTAGTGAAAAATGAATTAGTGAAAAACTAGTGTTTTTTGCTGGTCAGTTTGGGCGAAATTGATGACAGGCACCATGGGATCCTTTCTTCCTAGAAACTACCATTGGTAACCAAATGGACCCTCATAGATCTATAACTCTTGAGAGCGTTAAAATCAATTTTATGCTCTCAAGAGCTAAATAAATTATATTTAAAAGAAGAATTGCTATTTTGACTCAACATGGTCAAATGGTTGAAAACCACTGCTCTAGCACATTCTAGTGCATTTTGGAAGTGCCACTAGTGCAATTTGGAAGTTGGCAACACTGCTACTGTAGGCTCTGTACTTCTACTGTACAAGCTGTCAAGCTCATGTAATTTTCCAATGCTCAATTATCACTGTTTTCAAGATATTCTAATATTCAAACGACTTCCACTGAATAGCCAGTATCCATGAGACAAAATCAGTGACTACTGTGCCACACTCATTGCATTGTCTCAGTTTTTCCATCTATAAGATGACAGTAGGGCTTCTTCATTATACCTCCTTAAAGCATGTGGTTATGTCTTCCATTTCTTTCTTTCTTTCTTCTTGAGTTGATATAAACAAATGTTCCATTTCTGTAGCATATCTATGGTTGAAATATTGAGACCGAAAAGATCCAATGCAAAAGTGCCAACAGTCCACGCAGCTTTAATGATAAAATAGCTGTTAAATTGCGCCGCCCTCGTTTAAAACAATGTATTTCCAACTCCAGTTTGTCCATATTCGTGCTGCATGAATGCAACTCAGTGTCGCAATTCTGACACTAGATGGCTCTGCCAAGATGCATAACCTTCCGCTCATTATCATACATTCATACCACCACAACAGGTGTAAGCTTGGCTAATACAAAGCTACGCCTAAGCAAAGTAGGAGGGTGATTATGGAGAAAGTTAACAGACAGCAGCAAAACAATGCATGAGACTCACCACTACTGCAATAGGTGGTTGGAAGACCAGTAGGTTCCACATTGCATGGTGAGTATGTTGGTAAAAATGCGTGATCTTCGAACATATAATCCATTCATTCAGCAAAGCTTCGATTTCCAACAGGAGCAGTGACAAGTAGGCCTACTGTAGCTCAAGGAAGTTCTTAGCTCTAGTAGCCTAAACAGGGCTAGTTATCAGACTTCCTGTACTTGTTCTTCAAAATAAGACTCACTGAGTAGTATAAGAGCTTACGGGTTTTATTTTTAAATTCATACTAGCAAGTCAATTTCTTATGCTTTTGTAGTTGTCAAAGAGAAACATTACAAACTCATTTCATTTTCAGATAGATAGGCAGACAGACAGAAGAATAAATTGATATATCAATTCAAAACAAATACTGTGGAATTTGCAATTAAAGAATGCAATTGCCATGCCTTTTCTCTTGTTCTTGCATAATGTAAACTCTCTACTAAATCCATAAATTGTAAATGACTCATGTACATTACTGTTTTTGTACAGTATTGGGGGGCAGGGACACAATCATTTTAAGATGACATGGAATGGAACCATGGCTGACAAAACAAAAACGTCATTGTCGTTGATATCATTTAACCTACCCACCCATCCATCCATCCATCCATCCATCCATCCATCCATCCATCCATCCATCCATACATACATACTGTACATCCATCCATCCATCCATACATACATACATACATACATACATACATACATACATACATACATACATACATACATACATACATACATACATACATACATACATACATACATACATACATACATACATACAACATACATACATACATACATACATACATACATACATACATACATACATACATACATACATACATACATACATACATACATACATTCCTTAATCATGCTTCCATACACAGACTGTTCAACCTCCACAGCACACACCACATGCTCTTCAGGGTCTATAATCAAGCATTTCTTCCAGCGGATGTTCCACATCCACCGCAATCCATTTTGTTTTGTTTTGTTTTGTTTTATCTAAAAAGCCATTTTTTGCTGTCATTGACGAACATTCAACACTCAGGAGATAGGTAGCTAGGTCTTGTTATCAAGCCTTCTACAAAACAAAAGAGAAGGTGACAAAATGTGTCCAAAAGTTCATATTAATCATTAAAGAACAAGGAAGATCAGAAGAAGATCAGAAGAAGAAGTGAAACAGAATGTGAATCGCTTATATTATTTGAATCTCTCATGAGGCGTCTTAGGAAATTACCAAGCATGTGCACAAAGACAAACAAATCAAGCGAAGAACACGTAAACGTGCCCAGATGATGGACATACAGTCCTTCCTTAGCAACCTCTTACAACTGCTACTTAAATACACATAAATAGTATCAGCACCTGCCCTTCAACCACACCTCCTCCTTTTCCCTGCAACACAAAATGATACCTTCCAAATTATGTTCATGCTCCTCACACCCACCAGTGCTTAGTCTATAGCAAGGATCATAGGCATGTGTATGATGGTTCAGCATGAACATTTATTTGTTGTACTTGTATTGAAGATGCAGTCATTTTGTTCCCTAGGCGCAAAAGGGGCGAATATATACAGTGTGTGTGTGTATATATGTATATATATATATATATATATATATATATATATATATATATATATATATATATATATATATATATATATATATATATATATATATATATATATATATATATATCACTCACACAGTCATATCAGTATTAGTATTTCCACTCAGTTAGTATTAGTATTTCCACTCAGTGTCATTCAGCGATATAAAATGATTTTAGATAAAGAGTTATTGGACAGACAGGCTAGATAACAGTACAGTTTAATGTCTGCTTTACAGTACATACCGGTAATTTTGTCTCGCAGTTGACTGACCTTCACCATCTCACCTTTGACGTGTGAGCATGTTTTCCATTGAACCAGAAGGTCTTAAACTGTAAAGGAATGTCTGGCATGTTTTCTGTACATCGTGCGATGTCTGAGTGTATATTATGTGTAGCGTAGAGTGCATGCAGCATGTGCATGTAGGCCATATAACATGTCATCCCGGCATGCCACCACACCTTTGTTCCTTCTGTTACAAAGATATCACACCTCCGTCCAGGCAGCACATGTGAGACACACACATGCACGCATACAAACATGTAGACATGTGCTTTAGGTATTCGCGCACACACACGCGCGTGCACACAAACTCTGTTTTGTAGTCACCGAGACATTTTGTCCTGCTGCCCTTCCGGATTTAAATTAGGGCCCTTATTGATGGCTGCTGAAAGTGCCCCGGTTCAGTTTGGGCTGTAAACCATCCCGAGGCATGCTAGTCCTGCTCAGTGGTGACACATGTGTTCACCACAACAGCCAACTGGGATCATCTTTTATGTCAGCCACCACCACTTTAGCAAAACAGACATTTATAGCCCGAGGGAGTGAATGCATTCCTCTTAATACGCTTACGGCCCGTGTGTGATGACTTAGCATGTGTTGACTAACAGTGAGTGTTACCCATCACAGAGCGTTTTCATACAGAAGTATTGTTGCAGTTGTTGTTGTTATTATTGGGTATTACAGTGATGCCAAAAAGGTGGGTATAAAATAGATTCAGGGTTTTGACTTGTAAAATAAAATCTTAATCTCTCTCTCTCAAGACAGATTCCGACAGCAAAACTCAGCAACACTACCTTAACATGTATTGTTCTTGATGTTAGTAGGAATGAACGCAGAAGTGGTTACACAAAAAAGGAGGTTGGTGTTCCCAACTAGAGGCAAAAATAAGAGGGAAAAAAATCATATTTTGCTTTTGTTTGCTAATACCAAATAGGTTCTCAGAATTGAATTGAGTTTGACACCAGAAGCAGGGATCAAACATCCACTGGTGAATGAACAGGGGGGATATCAATAGCAGTCCGAGGCATACCAGGCATACCAGTCACAGCAAATTGAACCCAGGACAGATGCATGGTTATGTGCAGCCACACAATGGTTATTACTGTAGTAGTGTAAATGATAGGGAGCTATTACAGTAGTTCAGGTCAGACAACTCAAAGTGTAGTGCCAACTCAGCATCAGGTGATTGGTCACATGCACAGCTCATCTGATGGCTATTTAAACCAAGCTCTCTGCTTATTGGCCAGTGGTGGAAAAATAATAGGCTACTCATATGTTTTACTTACTGTAAAAGTATCTTACTGTAAGTAAACAGTCAAGTACAAAATGTACTGAGATGTAGTGAAGTAGAAGTATTTTTGTTCTGTTTTTTTTTTATAGATAGAACTGACAGGAATGACGAGATGAGGTGGTGACATACAGCAAAGGATCGGGAATCGAACCCACAGCACGCTGCCTAGGTGCCCAGATTGATTATAGCCACATACTGTGGTCAACATGTTTGTGAACAACATTTTAAATTAAAAGAATATAGAGCCTAATTCAATACTAGATTACTAGATGTTAGGAAAAGCTGGGCCAGTTAAAATGGAAAGGAAGATGTGGTCATGTGTTATGCATCTCACCAATGTATGACCACAATGTATTTATTATGAGATATGTAAATCAGAGTAATAGAATGCGAGAGCGGCCCTGCCCGTTTGTCTGTCCGCCTTTGTTGCACTTCTCCTAAAAAACTACAATGTTTGCATGGATCTAACCATGCACAACACGTCCAGCACTGTTGTCCTCACAGCATAGGCTATATTTCATCCATGCAACTGCCATATTTACTGTACACTGTCCATTTATATGAAAATAATTTTGGTGCAGTGTCAACCACCCGGTCTACCGAATTGCCTCCATAGCTCTCTTACTAAGCTACTGTGACGTCAAAATCAGTGTTGCCAACTGACAAAATCCAAATCCAAAATGCACTACAATGCGCTAGAGCATTGGGTTACCAGGGCCCACTGTTTATTCTGCATTTTTGACACGGACGACCACCCCTTCATTACATTAGTCTCTCAGCCACGGAGGACCACCCCTTCATGACATTAGTTTCTCAGCCTAATTTAGGAGAAATAACTGATAAAATGTTCGTCAAAATAGCAATTCTTCTACATTTTCTAAATGTGTTAGGTCATTCAAATTAGGTCATTCAGATGGTTAAATATGATTTAACTCTTGAGAGCGTATGAATGAAACCAAACGGACCCCAAAGGGTCCATTTGGTTACCAATGGTCCTTTCTAGGAACGAAGGAGGACTCTATCATAGCAGTAAAATGGTGAAAAACAAGGGTTTTATCTCTGGCGCCTGTCAACCAATTTTGACCCAACTCACAAGCAAAAAAGCACCAGATTTTCCGCCAGGAGTTTACACTAATTTTGGCACTGGGAGGGGGGGATCGACAAATGCACCAAGTTGGCAACACTGCACACTGTGCCTCTGCGCGCTGACCCAACCCCCTTCTGCCTTTGCTAGCTAGCCCAGTCCATAGAACTCTTACGCTCGATGCATGAAGCTCCTCGCATTTCTCTCCACAACACGCCCTGCAGAAGACGGACGTTACTTACTCTTTCCAAGCGAATGCATCTTACGTCCGCTGCTCTTATTGTTGGATATATACGACTAACGCAACGCTATGGACACGGCTGCCTGCCCTACAACAGCAACACCACACACCCAAAACCACACAGCGTCTCTCTCAGCGCATTAGCGTCTCAGTCGCTACAGACACAGAATCCAACACGCCGTTGGAAATTGCTTGCCAAAACACAAAAACCTCACGATTCTTTCCATATTGCTTTACATGCAACGTGTTGCACATGCATGCACGTACGCGCTGCCCGCGTATATTAACATTTAGACTGTCGATCTGCACAACGAAAATGTTTATTTTTAATTGCATGCATATTATTAACCACGCGCACGGTGTGTGCCTGGGTGTGCTGTGTGTGTGCGTCTTCATGTACACTAACGTAGGCCTATACTACACATTCCATCTTCCAAGCACACGTGCATATCTTTGCATAGCAGTATTAATCATAACAATATATAAGTTTAGTTGGATAGTAGCTACATTTCACGACAACATACAAACTTTTACATTCTAAGGACCCCCAATGGACCCATTAAGAGAGCATTTTAAAGCTCTCCCAGTCTTCATTTTAATCGCAAGGACCCCCAGTTTAACATCAATTAGGCTACACAGACCCCCACAATGGACCCTATAAGAGAACATTTTAAAGCTCTTGCAGTGTTCATTTTTATTGCAAGGACCTGAATTTGACATGAATTTGGCTACACACACCCCATTTAAAGGAGAATTCCGGCCCAAACGTTTTTTTTTTTTTTTAATCTTTATTTGCCGTTATTATTATTTTTTATTTTTTTTAAGTGGTCCAGGTCTTATTTTGTGAAAATACTCCTTTATGGCTGTTTCCCCTACCCTAAAATAAGCTTATAATGGGGCCAATGGGCGTTGTGCAAGTTCACCTATATACATCGCTCCAAAATGCATTTTTTTTTGCTAAATATTGTGTCTCCACCATGTCAGTAGTGTGTTAACACTCACACTTTCACTTTTGTTTCAGCAGTGGTTCAGCCATAAACCATGTGCCACGCCCCCAGCTTTTGAGACAGCTGAATCACTGCTGTACCAAAAGTGAAAGTGTGAGTGTTAACTCACTACTGACATGGTGGACACACAATAGCAAAAAAAAATGCATTTTGGAGCGATGTATATAGGTGAACTTGCACAACGCCCATTGGCCCCATTATAAGCTTATTTTGGGGTAGGGGAAACAGCCGTAAAGGAGTGTTTTCACAAAATAACACCTGGACCACTTTTTTCAAAAAAAATAACTGCAAATAAACATAAAAAAAAACAAAAAACGTTTGGGCCGGAATTCGCCTTTAATGCCAATTCTCTTTCTGTGACCCTCAATTTAGATTGTGCAACCACTGTTAATGTAACTCTGATTGTGTACAACACCTCTAGCGGGTCCATTTGGTTCCATTTGTACACTGAGCTACCGACCCAAGGGCCCATTTGGTTCCTATCACTATCTCAACTTTAGGTATCCCTCAACTATGGGCCCCATACTATAGGATGCCACCATCAATGTGTGTGACTGTGTATGTCATACACACTGCCCTCTGCCTTATACCTGTATATTGGCGTTTCCAATTTTCACTGGAGTCCACTGCTATACAAACAGTTCCAACTACAGTATGTCTTATTCTTTGTTAGGGTTTATGTTGCACAGACCTTTGCCTATACATAAAACCACTGTCCCCATCCATATTCCATGTATCCTCATTACTGCTGCATTATATACCTCCCTGTTCATGATCATAATCTTTTGTAAGAATTTCATGTTACTCACATCTATTACAATTCCTCTTAGTGTGTCCAAAATTACATTGCATATGACGAAAGATGCAGTGTTGCAAAGTGTCCAAAACATGAACATTTTCAAAATTGAGGTGAATGCAAGTCGCCTGTCGCTACAATGGCGCAGACTCTAGGCGTGAGGCCCGCGCAGCGGGCCTCATGTCTAGTCAGAGTAATAGAGCTGAAATCACGCTCATTAAAACATCATTATAATTACCCCTTGGTGGTTTCTTAGAACTGCCATGTCTTTTGTTGCATTCTAAAGCAAACCACTAAAACAACAGTCCTGGGAATTCATACGGACCTTTTTCATTTATGTTTTAGGGCCAGGTAGGGTGTAAAAGGTGTGCTAATTAGTAAGGCCAGGCGGAGCCTCGGGCCAGACGAGTTCAGGCCCAGTTTGGGCCCAGGTCGGGCTGGACCTACATTTCCGAGCCTGTTGGGAACTCTAGTTTTCGCAGACTGTGGATATGGTAATTGCTTTGGGACAGTTGTGTCTAAAGCTCTAAAGCTTAAATGGACACATATCAGTCAAAAGGGATACATCGAAGATGAAGGACAGGTAGGGCAGGATCAACATGTGGAATGTCAGAATAGATGAGGGGTACTTTTTAGTGGCAGTGCTCGCATTGTCCGTTGCTTCACTGAATCCTGAGTATTATAATTTAACCAAGAGTCTGCATTGTGAGCCACATGCTCTTGGCCCATCCTAAATTGTAGTGTGCCTGGTGAGACAAGATATATATTTAACCACATTTTCCCTTCAAGTATCGACAAATATACTGTAATTATGTCAGACTGACAGTAGTAACAGACATGAAAGGCTCTGATAATTAGCCTTCCTGATTTTTCCTGAGTGAGGGGAGTGAAAAAGGGACAGAGAGAGAGAGAGGGAGAGAGAGAAAGATCTGATAACCCCTTGGGGTGTTAACCGATAACCCCAAGGTTATCGGTTAACAACAAGGGCTGAATAATTAGTGTAAAACTGGTACATGCTGACCTGTCACCATGAATGACTTCACTGTCAACACGGTACGCAAAACATGGCTGGCATGGCAGCTGTCTTTGAAATGCCATTTTCTCCTCGTCTTTTGTGGGCAAACAAAGTCATGGGTATATAATACTATGTAGACACTGCCAGACATTACAAGTAACCACTAAGACGGACTGAGAGCGAGAAGTGACCTCGCCCCTAAAGGGCAAGATTGCATGCATTGCATTCACCTGGGTGACGGCAGACTGCTAGGCAGGCACTGCCACTGTTTGGCATGGGGGGTCAGATTAATATACTGACCCTTTAATGGAGGGTGTCTCAATAATGGGAATTATCTCAAATATGTCCAGTGAGAAAGGTTCTGTGGTGCAAAAAAAAAAGAGTTACACAAGAGGGTATATGTGGCATCAAATTCGGGCATTTGTGCACGCCTGCACATACTGTCCATACACACAAAATTCACTATCACCTCAGGTGAGTTTATGTCAAGGAGCTGTCATGTCAAATACAACATATCTCTGTCTGCTAGCAACAGTAAGACTATTGACTCTATTCACTCTCCCTCTGGAGAGTCTCTTGAGATAGACTGTTGACTCTTATCTGTTACAAGGGCAAGTTTTAATTTGTTTTGCCATTGGGATACTATTGCCCTCAAGACATCATAAACGCAGTATCATCTTCAATGTTTTTTCAGTGTTGTCTACAATGTTATTCAGGCATAGGACCCCCTTATCCCTTTTGCTGAGAGAGAGAGAGAGAGGGGGGGGGGGGGGGGGGGGGGGGGGGGGGGGGGAGAGAGAGAGCATAACATCATATAAACAACATATAAAATTGTGCTGCAGATGAATTGGAGGTTTGAATCATTCACTGCATCTGGCTTTGTTGAGCATCTACGCATTTTTTGTAGCAAGTAAGCTGCATGGGCGGGGATGCTGGTATTTATTCTGCCACATAATGCTATTCCAACAGGCCTGCTTAGGCATCTGTTAGGAGTGTTGGAGGAGTGTGGATGAAATACAAAAAGTGGAGGGAAAAGGGCTATAAAGCAAAAAAGTAAAATAAAAAAGTAAAATAATACACAATGAACATCTGTTAGTCTGTATGTACTGTATATGCCTACAATTTTAATTATCATCAGTAAGGTATTTTAACTTCACTTTAAATTAACATGTTCTGGTGATGAAAATCACATCCTTTACTACGCTACTATAATACTAAAGTCTGCATATCATGCTGTTAAAAAGGACCGTGTCAGGATGCTTGTAGCATCTTGGGGGTTCCCATTTATCAAGGTTGCATCAACAGCGCCCTTGGAGTAATTACAAATTGTAATGTTCATTAGTGTAGTGTGATCCCCCAACCTCTCTTATTTAATGGACAATTACGCAGCTAATCTAGCGTGACATAATTTGTCTAATGACAGCAGCAGAGGGTAACGACGAGCATTTCTGTCATTACAACAAAAATGCTCTTATCATCATACATCAAACATCATCATATCAAAATCAACAATAGACATGTGAGTTATTTTCTAGAAATCCTGGTAGGAAGTGCTTTTCAATAATGCAACGTCCTACTGCCTCCTGCAATGTGTGCACGTTAGAGACATGTGGTACTCAGGACTGTTGAGTGATTCCAAACTCCAACATCCTGCTCAATGTGTTTCCACTCAGTGTAGAAGGGGGTAATTTTCTGAAGTACCACTGGTTGTACTTCAGAAAAAGAAATGCGTCTATTTTGCTTCTAAAACTTCAAAATAAAATGACCGAAATAGCAATTGCACCTGGTCTTTTTTAGCCTTATTCTCACTGGAAAAGTATTAAGATGATAAACAAATCATGGACACATAAGTGTCATGTTTGTTGGTTCATCCAACTATAAGCTCAAAGTTTGTTTTATGGCAAAACGTTTTTCTGTATTCAAATATGTAAATGTTTTTAAGGGTAAAACAAAAAACAACAAACAAAACAAAAAGAAGTGGAAGGAGGATCGAGGAGGGAAAGTAATAGTTATATAGTACAGAGTTCATCGGATCTGCCATCATATCAGACGCCCCCCTGTCACATGGAACAATTATTTATGTCCACTATCACTATGCCAGCAGAAGAAGGGGGTGGGGGAGGGCTGGCAGTCAGTGAGATTTAATATAGTAGGTAGGCTAACTGTCCAATTATACTCATCTATTATAAGTGTCAGGCCATTAGTCTGATCAGATCTACAGAAAGTGCGTGGCAAGCTGATACAATATGACTGCATCATCTTGTAGTGATAACATTACCTGTATCTTACAGGCATTACAGTGCAGTGCTGCCGGCTGATCATTGAATTTTGTTGACATTTTTAAAGGGGAATTCCAGACCAAAACGCGCACCCACCTTAATCAACCCCTGTCGCCAGGGTAACCTACCTGGTAGAGTGTATTTTCACTGTGGTTGTCCATGTAGTCCAAACAGAATCCCCCCAAACGTTCAGCTCCACAGGCTCCAATGTTAACGATCCAATCGTAATCCCCATAAAAAGAGTTAATATCTAATACTGCCTAATACTGCATCTGTGACATTTTGGAGACCATTTGTGGATGCTCAGTGGATTTTATCCATTTATTTAGCAACGGATGTTCAACTCTTTCTATGGCGATTATGAGTGGATCATCAGTTAACATTGGAGTCCGTGGAGTGGACTCCAATGTTTGGACTACATGGATAACTACAGTGAAAATGCACTCTACCAGGAGTGCATAAAGGTCTAAAATAACACTCATAACTGTGTATGTTGTTGGCAGGTGGTTTCCTCAGCCCAGCAGTGTGACCCCCTCTGGCAGCAGCGGAGGTCTACGATATCAGCCCAGTGAGAGCACTTATTCTGGCAGCAGCAGTGGACTACAATACCCACTACAATCCTCTGAGAGGATGTTTCTATGGTCAGGAGCCAAGGCAACACAGGGAGGAGGGGACCGGAGGTACAGTCTTATCAACTTATCCCTTCACTTACAATAGGAATTGATGGGCAGACGTGACCTGTGCTTCAGATCAGAAAATAATTTAGGCAGCCTAAGTAAGTAAATATTAACCTGCCTCAGCCAGTGTTATTTCTCATCTATGGTTCAAATGTGCCGGCAAAATGTTAAATGTATTTTGGGAGTAAATAACAAATGCAGTCAATACAACTGGCACTGATCCCATGAGAAGCATTTGTCAATGTGTGAAGCCCAGTCCATTCGAGACCAGTTCATAATAGTCAAATAAATGATGTGGACTGATACAGGGTTGGAGATGACCGTTACATGGATCAAGGGGTTGTCGAGAGAGAGTGAAATCATTTCGCGACGGCGGCAGGCGGCCGTGGCTGATGGTCCATCGGTCGTGGCTGCTGGTAAATAAGTCCTGACCAATAGTAATGGTCACGACTGGTGGTGATACTGTACCTGCCACGACGTATAGGATACCTGCCATGACTGACGGATACCCATTTACTTCCGACTAATTTACTCTCAACATCATCAACTTGCCGCGATTGCAAGTTGATTTCTTCCTCCCTGGAGTTGTCAGTTCAAGTTGTAGCTAAGCTACAGTAATAGTCATATCAAGATGAAGCATGGTCTTTTGCACCTACTCTTAATCAGAATGTCCAGAGTGCACTCCGATGCTCTGAATAAACCATTAGGAATTCTGATCGTGATCTGAATTTAGGAGCAGGGTATTTTGGTGACAGTATAGAGTGCTCTCTGTCATCTGGAGTGTAAATTTATAAACGTACCTTGGCCTACACTCAATATTGCCATGAATGAATGTGCTCTTTGAAAAACATATCCTCTTTAAGGGTGATGTGTAAACACAAAGAAATGCCACAGCTGCCCTCTTAGATTACTCAGTAGTTATTTCTTTCATCACGTATGCAAGTGTCTTTCTATTTATTGTTATCTCAAGATACTGGCTTGATGCTGTACCGGCCTTTGACCTTGACAAATGTATAGTCGGAAATCTGCTATTTTGAAAAGATTTATTATACATTTGACAGTACATTTTGAATCAAGAGGTTTACATGTAAATTAGTACCGGTAGTTCTGTACATTTCATTGCAATACTGTTACGACGCCCCTGTCTGTGGTACAATTATCCATCCTGTTCTGTTGTAGGCAATGTTCTGCATGTTTCTAACCTACACAATACTACCCATGCTTAACAGAAACAAACTTGCTTCCAACCACACTTTTGTGACATGAACAATAAGGCCATTACACGGCTAGCACTTTCAACATCAAAGGACACTGATTATCCTCTGTATCGCTTTTTTAAACTTCATTCCATCTGGAAAAAGATACCGAACCGAAAAAAAGTAGGAGTTTTGTCCCTCGGTCATCAGCCACCACGGCATTAAACAAACTTCCCCGCCAATAGGATGGTTCTGTATGTACAGTGCATATAGTATGTAGGATGGGATGGTTTTGTATTCAGTGGGGACCTCATGTTTTTGTATTATATTGGTGTTATGTGTTATGCGTTGTTTATTTTTTATGTGGGTTTGAGACAGACTGTGAAGATTATTATTAATGTGCTACTCTCTCTCTCTCCCCCAGGTCCATCTACCAGAAGATTCGTGAGTATGAGGTGCTGGACAAGAGGAAGACAATGACCGCTCTGAGGGCAGGAGAGGACAGAGCCATACTACTAGGCCTCGGCATGGTGCTCATCTCAGTCATGATGTACTTTGTTCTGGGCATCACCATCCTGCGCTCATACTCTGACAGGTATGAGCCCACGTTATCCTTACAGTTTGAGTGCCGTGATTTTTGTATTTCTTACAGTTTTTCATATGTTTATGAGGTGACGGCACTTCATTAGACCCCTCGGTGTGGTTATGTGCAATTTAGTGTTTTTTTCCTGGAGTGTGAAACATTGACAGCCAAAAGTGCAAATTGAAAACAAAAAACAAATACTGATATAGTAGTCATAGTAACACAAAGATCATACTCCCCTAACCCCTCCCTCTTCATCATACAACAGCAGCTACGGGTGGGGCTTTAGATCAGGTGGATCATCATCACCGGCATCAGATATAGACCACTGCATTGTGAGGTCCCCGGGGGAATTCCAGAAGTTCTAAAATGTACTCTCTCAGAATTAAATTAACTTTTATTTTACAATGTCGGGTTGGAGATAGATAGCTATTTATTCGGGGGCTGTAACCTATAATTTATGTAAAACTTGGATTCCTTGAAATAGTTGAGAATGAGTGTTCAGGCTATAGTGAGTGTCAATTTGGTGGTCCTTGGCTAGAAAAAGTTTGAGAACCACCGGTGTGCTGTAACTAAACAGCATACCCAATCTTCTCTCGGTGCAGTGTGTGGACAGAGGAGACCAGCTGCACGGTTCTAAACTCTACCATCGTGTGGGACGTGAACTGTTCATACAGCTGTGGAGCAGAATGCTGGAAGAGCTCCCGCTACCCATGTCTTCAGGTGTACGTCAGCCTCAACACATCGGGCAAGGTGGTTCGCCTGTCGCACAACGAGGAGACGCAGGACAGCAGCATGGAGGTACAGTATACTGTATGTGACAGTATGTCAGTATGCCTTCCCATCTGATTTGGAACACCCATTTTCAAAAATTTCCTGAGAGGATACAAATGGAACCAAATGGACCCTACCGGATACAAATGGAACCAAATGGACCCGGTAGGGTCCATTTGGTTCCATTGGGCGGTAAGCAGTGGCGTCCTACTGCTATGGGGGAAGGGATACCTATATATTAAGCATTATTATCATAACGTAATTACGGTGCAACCAGAGTAGGCTGGATAGTGGCTATACATTGTACTGTATGTAGACAAAGCATTTGGACAATGAATGGATGCTGTCTAAATGTAGCGCCCCATGCTGTCATCACTAAGACATGACATGATGTTACAGTGTTATGGTCCATAAAGCCAGGCATGCATTCACAGTTTCACACATTCGCGGAACATATTAGGGGTCTGCATGGACTAGACAACAGCAGACTTCAGCATATTTATACGCAGCTATAGGAAAAGTATACACACATTTTACTGCAATGCAGCAATACTCTGTTACAAGTAAAAGTCAGGTATTGAAAATGCACTTAACTAAAAGTACAACAGTATTGAAATGTACTTAAAGTACCAAAAGTAAAAGTCATTTTGCAGAATGTTCCATTTTGCAAGTTTTCAATTGCATTAAATGGAATCATCTTTTGAAAATAACAGATCCGCAAGCACATAATGCAGGTGTTCTATTATTTTTAAATCAAGTCCTCAGAGAATGGGTAGATGAGACTAATGATATGTTATTTTTGTTTAATGTTAATGCCTGTTTTATTTGATTTTAATTGTTAATTTACACATCATTTATTTACTAATGGCTTCAGCGTACTCTCCACCATACTAGATATGTGTAGATTTATGACTCAAATAGGGACTTTATAAGTTTTCCCACACTTTTCCAAATGTCTGTTCAAAGATTGACATACACCAAAATGAATCAGAGTTCAGTATAACTATATAGCATATAATGTTCTTTTTTGAGTGTTGCCTTACGTACAACTCCAATGACCATGTCTGTCTGTCAAGAGTATGAGCAGCTGCCATACTGATGGGTGACCTAAAGTGGCACTGTTAAGCAGCCGTAAGGCTCAGTCATACTCCGTGAAGTGACTTGCAGTGAAAGAGTTTCGCCTGCAAGTCACTTAAAAAAACTACACTGCGGTGTAGTTTTTTTAAGGCTTCACCCTGGAGTATGTATGCGCCAGGGTGAAGCCTTAAAAAAACTACACCGCAGTGAAACCTCTTCACCTAAACTCACTTCACCCTGGAATATGTTTTGAGCCTTAACAGGAGCATTCACACTGAGCAATATAATTGTGCACTGAGCACTGCGGCCACGCAGCCTGCAGTGTGGTTGAGCAGACTGCACCGCTCAGTTCACACACTGTGTGTGATATATCTATATTTTTTTCATTATATTACTTTGTACATCAAGACAGAGTGTGTTGTGTATACTGCACAGCAGTGGTTCCTAAAGTGAGGTCCTTGAAGGAGTTCCAGGGGGTCCCCCAGCTGCCAGGAAAATGACAGTTGGAAACCAAATCAAATCTGTAACTCAGATAGTGTACAAATGTGTACACTCACTAAATTGAGGCCTGTCCATAGACTAATGCATGTCAGAGTGGGGGGGGTCCTTTAAATGAAAATTATCTTTTCAAATGAGGGTATGCAGGCAAATGATTTGATGGTCTTCAACATGGAAAAAATGGTACACAACTTTCTCCCCTTCTCTCAGTGTTTCTTCATCCCAAAGTGCCGTAAGGACTATGCGGCAACGCACGCCATGGTTCAGAACATATCGGCGCGCCTCACCACCCAGCAGATAGTTCCATGTTTCGTGGACCCCAGGGAACACGTGGAGTGTGCCATCCTGACACAGATCTACGGCCAGGTGGCCGTCTTCCACTCCCTGTTCTGGCCCACCTGCACCCTGATCTGTGGAACCATCATCGTAGCCCTGGTGAAGCTGACCCAGTACCTGTCCATAATGTGTGAGCAGCTGAGCCGCATCAGCAGGTGAGGGGGATTCCGATTTGTGATGTCGGAAAGACAAAGCAGTGACTCTTTTCCGGTGCGACCACAACTGAATTGACGAGTAGAGAGGGAACTCTGAGATGAGGCACCTTTCATACTGGAACAATGAGACTCATCTAAAACGCTGTGGTGGAGACAGTCAGCTTATAAAGTATGTTTCAACTCTACAAGGACAACTTTTTCCTAATGCTGTTTTGTGCCGAGGATAACCTGGGCTCCTTTTTGTTTGTTTATTTGTGTAAAAACACCAGAGTTGCAGTCCAATGGAAATGGATTTCTCCCTTTACCGTGCTTTTCAGCAAGCCATGCATTTTCTTTTATCTGTGAACACAGCACACGTCCATGTGGCGGCGATCGACTGGAAGGGCGATTTTAAAAAGTGCCAAAGACTGGAAAACTGCAGTAGATGTAGATGATGTTTAGATAAAGTACAACAGTCTAACAGTGTGACAGTTTTGGTATTTTCTTCTGTGACTTGTACAATGATAAAAGGAGATGGAATATGTTTGAAAGATGTTAGCCATAGATAGGTAGTCAGTAAATGGAAACCTGGTTAAATGATTAAAATAGCATAGGATTGTTATATCAAACTTAAGTGACATACATTAAAGGCTATTCACCAGTTTTCACTCACCCATCACCTGTACTGTACAGTATGCCTACATAGGTGTAAACATACTGTCCGATCTCCCGTTACTATTAGTATTATAGTTAGTTAGTATTATAAACGTATTTGATGTCTATTGATGAAATGGAAATTATTTCATCTTATTACAAAGTTCTGCCAACTGAACGTGTAAACCCCACCATACTCAGTTTGCCCACCTCTCAGATTACCCATAAGTTACTCCCTGGAACTAATTCCAATATCACTATATATGTTCAGTTTTTGGTCATGAACTTTTGTGGGTGCAGTGAGTTTGTTAAAGAAACTAAGTAACCCCCCAGAGGCTGAAAATCACACAATTAAACAATTTCTGGACAAAGTAATGATTTTAACTTTTCACCTGCAAGTATAAATATGTATTGCAAAGTTAAACAAGGCCGATGGTGGTACTCTTGGAACACTCACTTCCATGTAGTGAAGAGAACAATGAGATGACAGACAGATTTCTTTACAACTCTACAACTTTCATTACTTTCAACACTTATTTTTTGTTCCATTCCATATAAATATTTAATTACTCTTTTGGACACATTTGGGCACCTCATCTGCATTGATTTACAGAGATCTCGCTCTCTAGAGATGTGTACAAACTCACAGCATGTCATGTTGCAACAAGACATATTTCAGTGGTTAAAACAGTGTTACGTTTAAGACCTTTCCATAACAATAATTTCGCCTCGACTTTCCTCTCCTGATGCCGACACATACAGTATGGAAGAAGGTCAAGGAGTTATGGGAGAAGACAAGCATCTCACAGCTACGGAAACTTTAATCCTCATTAGTGAAGTGGGATGTGTGCGCGTATGTGTGTGGACATGCAGACTATGCACTCATGTGTGCCAGTGTTGCCCGATTGTGAAAGAAATTATGAACAAGGTCTATGAAACCAAGCCCAAAAGAATATGGCAACTATGGTATTTGAAAGCAACTATAGACCTGCGCAGTGACATCACCGCCCCGGTTTCCACTAGTGTTTTCCCCATTAATTTTTCTCATAGACTTTTCGAAAATAATTTATATAAAGACTATTTCACCGCGGACAAAGCCAACTGTTGAGACAAATCATGATGACACACACAATATCGTCATATAATATCTAATTAGCAAGAAGTAGAAAATGGCAGGATACAACACTTTTTGTTTCATTTTTTCATCTTAAATTACAGTATTTGATCGTTCCAAAAGATGGTGTGTGTCATCATGATTTGCCACGACCCGAGTTGGCTTTGTCCGCTACAAAAAATGAATGGGGAAAAACACTTATGGAACTGGGACGGTGACGTCACTGCGCAGGTCTATACACATTGGAAACAAGCCTTGAAATACTGAAAGGTTGCTTACAATAAGCAGGCATGGCAACACTGGTGTGTGCTTGTGTAAACACCTTCAGTTTCACACCAAAGGAAACTCACATCATCTGCTCCTCAGAAGTGTAAAGTCTGCTGTCTTCAGATCCCAGAGAACGGTGAGTCACACATTGCAGGGGCTACTGTATGTTAACAACACATCATTAGGCTGTCCGCGTTAACGCGTTAATCTCGCGTTAACTCAGCCGTGCGTTAACGGCGTCAAAAAAATTAACGCGAGATTAACGCACGGACCATCCCCCCCCCCCCCCCCCCCCCCCCCCCCCCCCCCCCCCCGCCGGCACCCCCATGCAGGCCGATTAACATTGTGGAGGACGAGGGTTTGCGTTAAATAATACGGGTTGAATCAAACGACTGGACCTACGAACCACTGTAGAACCACTGCCACTACTGTAGAACCACTACTGTGACGAACACAGCACACTATTTTGATGAGAACTGGGCACGTATGTCCCATGCATTAACGGAACAGAGAGGCACTTCGCCAAGTGCGCACTAGAGTACTGGAAGCAGAGTGCCGTCACTCCAATTGACTCCCCATTCTCCAGCCGAACAGAGACGCCTATTGGCTGAAACGCGCGCGTGAGCTTCGAGGAGGAATGCAAGTTCCAAACAAACCCCTCTGCACATCCAGCTCGGAGCTGCAGCTCCGTCGACAGCAGAATGCAAGTTAGCAGGTAAATTGGCGAAATTACGGCATTTCAGAACATTTTAACGCATTAACTGACCACTCGTCACTTTAGTGATTAATGATTGATATGAATAGTTATATAATTCGCTCTGGTTAATGTACATTGTAAAAATAGACTGTGTTGTGGTGCAGTGGTGGTTAGCTAACTTAGCTTAGCAGTGTTCCTGTCCATCCAGCCATCCACTCCATGAAGAGTTACACTGCTATGACCCGTCAGCTTTTTTTTTTGCATAAATATTTGTTTTAATTGTTATTAGCTTTATTGTTAAACGTATGGTCAACCAGTGTGTACAGCTGATAAGTTATATTGCTAGGTTATATAACATTACTATTATAGATTATGTTTATACTCTTGGGTGGGGGAAACAAACCAAAAAGTCACATTGCTTTGTTATATACCAGGGGTTTTCAACCTTTTTGACTCCAGGGACCACCATTTATTCAGCATTTGAGCCACGGACCACCACTTAAGGACATTTTAGCCTCACAGACCCCCAAACTAAATATATATTTTGCTTTTGTCCACAATTCCAGGCTGGATCTGGGGAAACAAAACAGTCAAGCATACAAATCAAAATGACCATCAACCATCTAGTAGTGTAAACTTGGGCTACTTAAAGGACATTTTAACTCTTGAGAGTGTAAAAATGAAACCAAATGGACCCGCAAGGGTCCATTTGGTTTCATTTTTACGTTCTCAAGAGTTACATCAGGTTAACCAACTTAGCTGGGGACCACCTGGAATCCTCTCAGGGACCACAGGTGGTCCCCGGACCACCTGTTGAAAACCCCTGTTATATACAGTACATTTTATACAAGCTATAAAGCTTAGCGGCAACATTTGTTTGTTCTAGTCAGTCCACTTGCCAGAATGTGACACCAAGGTTTTGTGTGAAATCTTTAGTAGGGGTCCCCTCCCCAGAGTGTAGAAGTTGCCAGATATCATGTTGAGTAGTTTTTGTAATTGGGATAATATGTGGCCATATGGAAGACCATATAGCTGTTCTCCTCAGTGATAAATTTCCTGGTGGTCGACAGCCAAATTATTGATGATTGGAAACAGGAGGGGGTGTACAAAATCAAACTAAATAAAGAGATTATGTAAATATTAAATCAGTATGTCTGTAATATATGAAGTAAGTAAATATATAAAGTTACATAAAAAATAATACAGCATATGCACTGTTTGTTTTTTGTGTTTTTGTTTTTTTTTTTTTTTTTTTTTTTTGTTTTTTGCATTTCAGGACAGTGGTGCCAATAGAGATGATTTTCTGTGTCCCAGAGGGCCAGGACACAAGAAAGAACAGGACATGGAGATGATCGGCCAGGCTGCTTGCACCCCTTGGATTTTCAGGGAAAGCCACGATGAAGAGTATTAGAAAGTGGTCAGACTAGCTGGCAGTAGAATACATTTTCAGAAGCATCTTCATAAACAAGACTGGAATTTTTCATATACACATACAGTTTAAAGCAGGGGTTTTCAACCTTTTTCACACCAGGGCCCACCATTTATTCAGCATTTGAGCCACGGACCACCATTTGATGACGTTTTGGCCCCAAAGACCTAAAACTAAAGAATTCTTTTGATTTTGTTGACAATTCCAGGCTGGATTTTTGCAAACAAAACAGTGTAGACTTCTTAATTAAATGGTGCTAATTCACATGATGAAATTTTTAACTCTTGAGAGTGTGAAAATGAAGCCAAATGGACCCGCAAGGGTCTATTTGGTTTCATTTTTACATTCTCAAGAGTTACATCTGGTTAAACAACTTAGCTGGGGACCACCTGGAACCCTCTCAAGGACCACTGGTGGTCCCCGGACCGCCTGTTGAAACCCCTGGTTTAAAGCTTCAATGTATACTTGGTTGGCTTTAACATCACACAATTGTTTTAGAAAGTTTCTTTCATGCTGTCTCTCAAATGTCAGTCAAAATGTTCCGAGATGTATATATTTTCCCCCAGTTACATCAAATTTTGAGTGTGTGAGTGATGGAAAGTATTTTTGTGCACATTTTAGTTACTACATTGTGAATAAAATGTTTTATTGATTATTCATTCTCCTTGCATACTCCGTAATCTTTACTGACATGTCATTTGGTATTTAGCCTCAGAACCCCAGCTGAAAACGTTTGTCCCTGTGACCCCCTCATTATGTCATTATTGGCTGATCTACAACATCACAACACGTCCTATTTAAAATCCATTGTGAACTTGTCTGAATTTTGAATGAATAGTTTATTGGAAAAAAAGTAATGGTACAGTCAAATACCCAATAGGATCACTAAGAAAATTCCTTGCAGTCTTGTTTCCATTCAGGACCAGGCCAGGTACAGAGTGAAAGCTTTTTGTTTTAAGTGGAATGTGCAACATGAATCCAATACATAGCCCTAGTACTATGAAAGCTTTTGCAGTAAATCTGAATTGAGTGTCATGCATGAGACGATTGTCAATCACGGAATGATTGATGGCCGTCCTGCAGTGAGTGATAGGTGGCACCCCAATCATGCACGGCTGGAAGTGATCGGGATAAGGAAAGAGAAACTATAAAACTGTTTTGCTCAGAGTGACGGAGTGGTGTGTCTGGAAAGCGAAGCTCTGTATGTTTGCTGGCATATAATGATAATGATATAATGATATAATATGATAATGATATAATGATGTATGGGGTAGGAGGGCAATTTGCTTATGTTTTATTGTTAGTAGTTATTAAATGAAGTAGCAGTGTATCTGTGCATGTTACTTGCTCAGCCTCCATTATTAATATTTGAAGTAGAAATATCCTGTAGTAAATAGTCACTTTACATTTCTCCTACCTGAGACGATTACATTACGATCAAATCTGCAACCCTGCTTCAACACACAACTGTAACCCTAACCCCTCCCCACATACACACCTCAACCAACCCCAAAGTAGACCTAATGTAAATTATTAAACCATAACCATTTGGCCTATATGGTCAGAGAGGCAAATACAAAAAATAATATAGCCTAGCATTTAATAAGATTCTAGGAATATAAGAAACAAAGTAAGATAAATAGAGTATCTATAATGAGATTCCAGATACTCTAAAGCAGGGCTTTTTAACAGGTGTTCCGGGGACCACCAGTGGTCCCTGAGAGGATTCCAGGATGTCCCCTGGCTAAATGATGGAAAGTTGTTTAACCTACCAGACGTAACTCTTTGAGAGCATAAAGATGAAACCAAATGGACCCTTGTGGGTCCATTTGGTTTCATGGTTATGTTATACACTGTCTCTCAGTCTCAAGAGCTAATATTCAACCTCTGAATGAGCTCAAGTCTACACAACTAGAGAATGTTTTTTCTTCTTCTTCTTCAAAATCCAGCCTGGAATTGTGGTGACAAGCCACTGTTTTGGGGTCTGTGGGGCTAAAAATGGTGGTGGCCATAAATGGTGGTCCGTGGCTCAAATTATGAATAAATAGTGGGCCCTGGTATCAAAAAGGTTGAAAACCACTGCTCTATAGATAAAGAGCTAGGGGGGGGGGACTGGAGGTGTATGCTAACACACACATGCTGAATGGGGTCTGTGGGGCTAAATGCTATCAAAATGGTGGTCCGTGGCTCAAATTATGAATAAATATAGTGGGCCCTGCTATCAAAAGGGTTGAAAACCACTGCTCTAAAGATAAAGAGCGGGGCGGACGGACGAGGAGTATGCTAACAGACACATGCTAAATGGAGAAGAGGAGCACCTAATGTTTGGAACTTGCAGAGCTCCAGAGCGTGGCGCATGCGCGCTACGCGAGGGGCGGCGAGATCAAAGCGTGACGCCACTCTGTCTCTATAGTACTCTAGTGCGCACATACAGTAGCAAGCGAGAGACAGACAGAGAGAGGGATGGGGAGAGGGAGAGAGAGAGGGACAGAGAGGGACAGAGAGAGAGAGAGCGAGAGAGAGAGAGAAAGAGAGAGAGAAAGAGAGAGAGAGAGAGAGAGAGAGAGAGAGAGAGAGAGAAAGGGAGAGGGAGGCAGACGGAGACTGTTCCTCCTTTCGATAGAATACACTTGCATTCCAGAGCAGAGCAGCAGAAGCAGGCAGGGAAAGAGAGAGAGGTGGCCTGATGACTTACCCTTTCTCAAAGTGATCATCAAAAAGTATAATCCTTGAGTTTTGCTTGTAAATCCAATGCATAATCCCAGCAAAAACGTTGCAAGATTTAGCCAGGCAGGAGCGATATGTAAAACGTACATCTATAATCACGACGGCATGGCCAGAAGTAGGGTTGCCAACTTGGCGCATTTGTAACTATATTTAGTTTTTTTCCAGACTCCCCTAGCGCCAAAATTATTGAGAAACTCCTGGTGGAAAATCTAGTGCTTTTCAGCTGGTTGAAAACCACTGCTCTAGCTACTTCTAGTGCATTTTGGAAGTGCCACTAGTGCATTTTGGATTTTGGCAGTTGGCAACACAATTAAGCTTGTTAAACAGCTGTGCTCCCTCCTCCCCTCCAAACACAGCTCTCCTCTCCCACAGCCATAGCGTAGTGTGTGTTGAGTATTGTTGGCACAAAGATATAAGGTGTTTTTTCCCTCTGAAAATAATGAAAAGGCTGATATACTGTAATGTAGCAAGGGGAAAACTATTTTTATTTTATTGCTAATTAACTAAAATCACACCTGTGTGAAGTGATCATCTTACATCGACCAACATAGTTCTTCTTTTTTTAAGCAGTGTTTAAGGCAGGTGTTCTCAACCTGTTCGTTGTGACCCCTCAGTGGTCCTGAAATTATTTTGGGGGGTCCCCAGTTAAAAAAAAAACGCAATAAATTGTATATATTTTTGCTGATATTGGATATCGGGAGTATATCGGGAAATTTGAAAATATGCGATTAATTTGCGATTAATCGAAGATTAACTATGGGCCATCATGCGATTAATCGCGATTAAATATTTTAATCGACTGACAGCTCTATTAACAACACATCATTATGGCTCTCCTCTGGGAGTCCCAGAGGAGACTGTTAGCAGTGTCCCAGACTGGGACACTGCTATACAGTGAAGGAAACCCGACACACTTGACACTAAGACTGACCTGCTGCGCAGTGGAGTTCCTAAGTCAAATTAGAACCTTTTAATTGGGCCAAAGGGTCAAGTATGTCCACATGCATGATGCAAATTCTCTCAGATGGAAGAAAGAAAATAAGATGTATGACTTACGGATTGCATTTTTATAGCACTTTTTTTTTTTTAAAGCATTCAAGTGATTTTCATTCAAACACTGAAACAAAGCTACCGGTATATACAGTAGAAAGCATATAGTCAATTCTCAGATGTGAGTGCTATGAGCAGAGATGGTATTGGATATGTGGTGTGGTAAGGTGCCAGGGCACAGGCCAGTTACACATTGTAATGTTACACCCTAATTGCATATTATAAGCTATAGCCTACAGTAAATAATCTTAGGGCCCACTTCAGTTGTTGAGCAGCCAATTATCTATTATTAGGCTATCTATTAGTAGAATATTTGACTTTCAAATTTAACTTGGCATAGGCCTAAAGCAAAGCAGGTGGCATAAAGACCAAATGTGTAATCATAAGTATTTATAAGCCTCTCGCCACTGGTTTCACTTCGCATTTGACTCTAATTGTTCTTCCCCAGACTGGTGTCTAGTCTGTTCATCAGCCCCAATATATAGAGCTCCTGATTGCTGGCCACACCCCTGAAGCCATTAGTGCAGCTGGTGTCCATCAGTGGGGTGTTCAAGAGCACAACGAAATACAAACGTTTCCATAGTCACACTCAAGAAAACAGACGACAACCGACATGACGACCGACCGTCCCTTGAAGTGTTCCGATGTGGAATGACGTTTCAAACAAGACATCTCGTTATAGGCTACCTGTTAAAAGTATGTTGCATGAAATAGCCTACCATACAACTATTTTGAGAGGATTATTTGTGTTTCAGCCATTAAGGGGTTAATAACAAAATATGCAGGGCACCCTCTTGAAACTGATGAAACCACATTCAGCCAAAAATCAGCCTCCGGCTCCCAGACTCCAAAAGTAGATCTGTTGTTCTTGTTGAGCTGGTCATTTTGAAAGACAAAAAAAGTGTGGGCTCCCTTAGTGTGTCATGATGTATAGACACCAGCAACAAACATGCAGTATAGCCTGTATATGGAAACTTGGGAAACTGACCACTAAGTGGCACTGTGGGGGCAGTAATATAGGTCCTGAGTCTGGTACTGTAGGGGGCTAGTGTAGTGGCTGAGAAATCAATGTGTTGTTAAAAAGGTTTATCATTTTGATGCTTCTCAAACTTTGATCAAATATCTTCATTCCAGGAATGTCAATGTTTGTATTCTGGTTACAAATTAATTAATTTCTCCTTAGTTAGATGGTGGTACAACTGTATATTGATTGGCTGTCAGTATGATCACTTGTTCTTGCTCTCTGTCAACATCGGTCAGACTTTGGACTGTGGTCACAAATCACTAGTAGTTGTTGCCTATTGACATCTTTTATATGCCTGGAACTTCTAATTCGCACCAAGATGTATTTCAATGAGTAATATTCATTTGAAAATCCAACTACACAAACCATATCACCAGATCTCTCTCTCGCTCTCTCAAATGCACATGCACAATACATGCACGTGTGCGTATGGACACAAACAGTCCAGAGGTCACTGCATGGTCTGTGGTCAGCTGTTTGCAGAGCTCACACTGTGTACACAATGACAGCTGGACTCATTATAGACCTCAGAGAGATCTGGACCGCTTGATAAAGGTTAGAAGATGAGCGGCTAAGAGCCCTGTTGGCTCAGCGGACTGGGCTGCATGCCACATGCCTGTGTGACCTAAATGGTAAACTGACTGCATTTCTGTGGCATCATTCATTGTCCAAAGCACTTTACATTATGCATTGCATTTCTTCTATTCACGGATCAACGTATGGAGGCAGGCAACCATGCGAACCCATTCATCAGACGCAGGTAGAGGTTTTCTATGGTCTGGTGGTGGGTGCATACATTGGTCCGACGCCCTACCAGTCTGACATACAACGGTCTGACACGTGTGTGGGGCGTTAAGACCTGATCTGAGTACCTAGTATTTGTTTGAAATATGGAATAGATCACTAAGATGTATTAGCAGGCTGGATTTGTTAGTCTCATATCAAAGCTTGGCTAAGTTTTTTCCCCCTTTAATTGTTTCCCCTCAGAAAATGTGTTGGTGCAGCCTTGAAGGTCCTTTGCAAGCTGGGAGTACTTACACACGATACGTGTGACTATCTGAAGGGTTTACCTGATTCAAGTCTTTATTATCATAGGCATGCCCAAGAGAAAATATTTGTTTGGTTATACCATTGAGCCAGTACAGCAGAAAGAGAAGATACCGCAGAAGGAGATACAGCAGAAGGAGAAGGTGCCTGCAGGGCTACGTGGTATGGTGCACATTTTGACAGGTATTCAGTTTATCGCGGGGGTAGAGAGAGCAACACATTGTTCTGCCTGCAGCGGGAAGGTCACAACTTTATTAATTATTGAAGATGTTTGAACTCCAAAACATTCAGGTGAGTGAATCACAAAGGGTAACCAGCAAGAAGAAGCACACAACAAATATTTGGAGACACGAGCACAGTTTATTGTAACCTAACCCTAAGCACAATTTATTCTCTGATGGTTTCACTCACAAAATAATTCAAAGCAATCTCTTATTCCGTGGCAAGCGAGCACACAATCTTCCGATGTGCAAGTTATTCAGGCCTATATAAGCGTGCCCTTTTGGATTCAGCAGGCAGTCCCTTTGATCTCAGTTTCTCTGAGCTGGGGTACTGGTGATGGTGTCAGCCAGCGGCTTGCATCATCATGGAGCTCTACTCTTGTACTTTGTCTCCCTCTGCAGTCATGCAGTAGGCCTATGTGTAAATTAACATTGAGAGGATGGAGCATTGCTCAGGCAGAATTGTGTACTGTTATTATCACAGCATTTGACTTTGAACTATTGGCCTTTTAAGCAAAAAAAAAAACCTACAGTACCAGACACCCTTCGCCCCACTGTCAAGCTTGTGGATATCTGGTCACATTATCACAATGGTTGGATGTTATTATCCTTAACTTTAAAGGGCCACTTCACCCCTTTTGCAACCAAGGGTCATTTTAATGATCTTTAGGACATGCAGAACACTTTGTTGGGGGTTTTGTGTGTAAGTAGTTTTTTTTTACTTTAAGGGACGGTCGGTGACCGGGAACCAATCGCTTAACTTGCACTGGCTCCGCTCACGTGAGTAACTACATTACATGCAGAAAATGTCCTTTTGTCCTAATCATCACAAAGGGGTGAAGTATCCCTTTAATGTCTGGCCCAGCCCCATCCCCACACAACACATGCAAATGCAGATGCACAGCAGTGGATTCAAACCAACAACCTCCGTGGTGGTGGTGGTGGTGGTGGTGGTGGTGGGCATGGACAGCGCCACCCGATTTCATTGAAAATTGATGTTCAACTCAAAGTCATCCTTCTGTCTAACCAGGCCCTTGAAGACTTTCTCAGAGTAAAGAAAGAACTCCCTGTTTTGATCCAGGTCCTGAGCATCAATGATGCGGCTCACCAGAGCCTGCTCTATGGCTGGAGACTCACAGGGGTGATGCCGCACTCCATGACTCACGTTCCTCAGGGGCTCAATAACCAACAGACCCTGGTGGGCAGGTTCCTTAAACATTCTCTCTTCACTAGACAAGGCAGACACTCTAGCCGTGGTTCCGGTAGTTTGACTGCTTACTGTAGCTGTGGTTTTACCCATTTCTTTTGTTTCATTAAATCCAGTAAATCCATGAATATGTTTAGTTTTAACAAGGGGGGACACTTTTGCGGTTGCATTCCTGTTGAGTCTAGTCGGGCCGTCTTGTTGAGCTGACCTGCTGCTATTTAAGCTAGTTATATTTGCTGTAGGCCTAATCATGTTGGTTGAGCCTGTCGTATCGGTTATGTTAGTTCTATTAGCACTACTTTTATTGTGTCCACCTGTGCCCCTGCCTCTGAGTCGCCTGGTTCCTGAAGGCGCAGTCTCTCGGATGTTTCTGCGCAGGTATGCGGTGTAACCCTGGACCAGTCGAGAGAAGCCTGTCTTGTAAGAGAGACGCAGGGACTCTGCTGATCCTGGTGGCACTGACTTCTGTCGAACCTGATGAAGGGAAAATAGTATTCAATCATCTATTGTGTGAATAAATACATCTTGTGACTGTTTCCGTTTTATACAATGACACTGCCTTGAGTGCATTCATGTCTCATGGAGGATGATGGACTGTTAACACCACTATAAAACGAGAAGGACATTGCATTTTTAGACAGTATGACAGTGGAAATGATCAGGGACTATGACAAGTCTGAGTAATAGTACGATGGCGATAGTATCTTGAACTTTAAATGCACTGTATTATATAGATGTTGCTCTTTAATACCTATTTATACCCACTGAAGCCCAAACAACCACTCGGATCATTCCTTTGATGCTATACCAAGACATTTGAGCTGCAATAGCAAAAATGTCAACACCTCAGGGGCACCATCGCCCCCCGTTCCCTGGGGGGTAATGGGAGGCAATGAACCACCGTGGTAGGGGACGGTCAGATGTCTAAAATAAAAATATGAAATGAATAGTTAAATAAAAAGTTTAAAAAATGGAATTGGGGTGTAAACATATACTGGGGAACCTAAAAAAGACCAATTTTGACAAATTTTGACAAATGTCAAATTCATGGTGTAACCATACCATGAATGTTAGTGGCAGCCACAGTGGACACATGGCGCTCCCTTAACACAAATGTGATTATATGTATTTTTTTGTTCTGACCTGGTGAATTCTTAAGTGTAGATGAACAGCTGCCCCGGCCAGCCACTGCTGCATGGACTCTGAACTCATTCTCTTCTTCTTATTGGTCATCCTCTCAAAGTGGTCGATCAGCTCTAGCTTCAGCAGGTTGTCATACAGCTCTGTGGTCTCCGCCATCTTCTCTGTGTTGTTGGTGATGCCAGGGATCTGCCTGAGGTAGCTGTGGATGATCCGGCCAATCCTAGAGGAGCTGCTGATGCCAAAGATCATGTCAGCCTGTCTTCTGTCGCCATACAATTCCTCTGCTACGGAATCCTGCCCTTTGACCTGGTGGGGGCATGGGAAGGTTGAAACGCTCACTGTAACTGCAAGCGGCAAGCCGGTTCTGGCAGACAACCGGACACCAGTTCTGGCCCAGATCTGGTTCACATGCGGCAAGCCGGTTCTGGCAGACAACCGGACACCAGTTCTGGCCCAGATCTGGTTCACATGCGGCAAGCCGGTTTTGGCAGACAACCGGACACCAGTTTTGGCCCAGATCTGGTTCACATGCGGCAAGCCGGTTCTGGCAGACAACCGGACACCAGTTCTGGCCCAGATCTGGTTCACATGCGGCAAGCCGGTGCCAGCAGTGAGCCAGCACTGCCGGAACTCAGCCGGATCCGGGCCGGACCGGCTGGCTAGTGGCTACCTGGGTGGTTATGCTTTCTGGGACAAACATTCAGCATATAGCATCATGTTCAAGCTCACAAAACCTCACTTTGTGTCATGATGTGAACTTGTGGAGAAGCTATTTTCAGTAAAGAGATATGAGGCCACATTACACACATTGCAATTGTATTTAGCCAAAAAGCTTATCCCCACCCCCTTTGGGGGCGGAGCTACAGCCCGTCAAAGTGAAAAACCCAACTTTTGAGTGGTGCGACTGCGTGCGAGGAAACACATATTAGCGCGAGCGTCTCGACGAGCTGAATGCATGCAAGTGCATTTCTCCCTCCTCTGATGCTTGTAGGCGGGGCCAAGTACGTTTAAATATGTGTCCAAATGGGTTTACCCTTTCTCAAAACGGATAGGACGATTCTTGACTTGCTTTTCGACACTGAATCCAACGGTGCTACTCCCGTTGCTCTCCGACCTCGGGAAGTGCTTAATTGGTACGCTAATTGGTGTAAAAGGGTTGATTTTTAAGCTATGCGTAAAGTCATAATCTAACTAAAGCCATAATCTAACTGGTGGGTCAAACTGAACAACCAATATCAATGTAAAGCTTATGTCATTCCCTAAAATACTTAGTTATTTAATGCAATTAAACTGCATCATGTTAGTTAAACTTATGGCATGTTCTATGAATAATTACAAATTAAGGCATAGACACGCATTTCTCTTGTATTATAGCTAATAAGATCTGATATCTATAGATTACTGGCCAATCTGAGTCTTAAATGAGATAATATTGAGATCTCTTTTATAGATCAATAGAGGCCATTGTGAGACAAAGCTGAGGTATAACCAAAAGCCTTAAACGAGATTTAAATGAGATAATATTGAGATCTCTTTTATAGATCAATAGAGGCCATTGTGAGACAAAGCTGAGGTATAACCAAAAGCCTTAAACGAGATTTAAATGAGATAATATTGAGATCTCTTTTATAGATCAACAGAGGGCCATTGTGAGACAAAGCTGAGATGTCATCTAAAGGTTTAGATGAGATTTAAATGAGCTCATGTTGAGAGCTCTCTCTGAGCTGTGTTTGAGACACAACAAGTATGCTGAATTGAGACCCATTCGAGCCATTATTGAGATCTCCTGTATAGATCATTGGAGGCTCCATCTGAGACATGTGTCTCAGCAGAAAATGCTGAGAAACAGGAGCCATAGCTGAGGCCTCGCTTTTGTATCAGATTGATCTCATTTATGGCTTGAGACACCAAAGAGCAATAGACGAGCCCTCAATGTTGTCTTCAGCTTTCCTCTGGGTGTGGCCCTTTGTGCGTTTTAATTTGAAGAAAGCAGCCTAATGGTCACATAAGCAAGCTACGGTAACTAGGTTTGAATTGCATTAAGAGCTCTCCATTTCCTGGTTGTAAATTCTCCAAAAACAAATTCAACATTCTATTGTATAAGAAAGGTTAACAAAGGCAAGGTGCTGAACACAAACTATCTCATTGGAGCTGGTTGATGGTGCCCTAAAACGAAAATGGAGGGCATTTTACTTTGAAGTTTCAGCCTGAAACACTGACAAAAGTTTCTGAACCAATCAGAGCTCACGTCCCTTCAGGCTATGGGGCACAAAGAGCTCTTGGGCTGTTTGTTTACAATAATTGCCCCTCAATAATCTGCCCCTTTACTGCTATGTGGCTTATTTCTACCATATAATCAGATATATACCGTATTCCAATGTGATGAAGTTTAAACAGAGTAATACACTGTCTGGATGTATTAAAACATATTTCTGACTGACAAGCCACCTGTGATTGTGTAGGACAATTCAGGAGTGGGATAAAAATAGGTCAGCTTAATTTCTACTGGCTTTTTATGTGATGGTCGTCATGTCATCACACAAAACATTCGTAATATTTTAATATTTTTTTATGTGATTCTTTAAATAATCCTTCCAATCAATGTTCTTGGTCAATATACAGTACGGTACTTCCATTAAATGAAGATTTTAAATTAATTTAATTACTAATTATATAGCAAATTCACATCATTTATAGAGACCTTCCAATGAACCATCCAACCACTCAACCAAAAAACAAGCAAGCAAAACAACAAAAACAAAGAAACCATGTAATTATATTTTCACACATGTTGTTCATAAGTGTTCTCCTACTTGTTGGGCCACAAGGTCAATGAGGATTGAGAGAGCCAGAGCGACCACCCCTACTCCTCCGTAGGAAACCCTGTTGCTTCCCCCCAGCTCTGAAGTCAGCTTATGGCTGAAGGCAGCTAGCTGCTCCTCGGTCAAAGCCCGCTGTATGGAAGTGTACTGGTGTTCCAGTGATTCCGCAGAGTCCAGGGACAGGAAGGAGGTGAGGACGGGGTCCAAGGAGATGTCTGGGATGATACCTGCATCCCTGGACACGGAGAACAGCTCCTGGATGGTAGCCGAAGATGGCAGACAGAAGCTACTGCCCAGGATCATGACAGCGTTTTTGCCTCACAGACTGGGGCCAAGTCCTTTCCCCTCACTCAGTTTCTCAATCGCTCACTCCCTCCCCCTCTCTCAGTGTGTGTGTGTGTGTGTGTGTGTGTGTGTGTGTGTGTGTGTGTGTTTCACAATCTCACTGCCAGTTATCTGTCTGTCTTCTCTTCATGTCAGTCCAACTCTACTTTTTTGTCTTTGTCAATAACCTTATTCTGAAGGTTGAAAGCCAGCGTTGGGAGTTTTGAAGTGTCTTTGAACTGTAAGGTAGCAGCGAACATTGTCCAGCAAATGATCAATATTTGATCACTGTGAAAGACTGGGTTGTGTGGGCCACCAGAGGAAAAACAAATAACAAATATTGAGCTTTGTGGTGCATTGTTTGAAACAGAATTACACTATTAACTGGTACAGTCAACATTGATCATCATACTGCATGTTTCAATGTTTACTTTTAAGAAAAATATTTAGGCTTTATCAAATGGTCTGTCAAATGAAATCAGATTCCTTCAGTGTAATGTATTTGACACATACTGTATAGCAAGTAGCAGAAAACCTTTTTTTTTTTTAAATATTGTTTATAGTTCTACATATTGGAATAGAGACTGTATAAATAGTTCTGTAGTTCATGCTACTGGGGTTAAGTGTCATATTGATAACATTTGTATGCAGGCAAAAGGAAAATTCAACTCAACAAACATTTTAGAAGTGAGGAAATAGCATAAGGACATTGCTATAGGCCTGTCAGAAATGTTACATATTTTAGTTCTATTAATGTTGATGTTCCAGTATAAATTGGGGGTCCAGAGATAAAAAAAAAACATAAATGGGGTTCGTTAGACATAAATGCATGTCATGTGACGTCAAGGTTCAAGACAGGCAGTTGTTGGATTGAAGAGCAGACAAAGGCAGATGCCGGGGCAGAGAGAGCAGGTCGAATACAAGGGGGTTTATTGACCAAAAGCAGAAACACTGGAATATGAGGAAACATGGAAAAAGAAAAGAACTAGGACTAACACAAGAAGAGAAAAACACTGACATACTTTTACGAACGAACAGAAAACACGAGGGCATACTGTATATAGCATATAGATAGCCTAAGGACTAACTAGACACAGGTGAACAACTAACAAAATCAACACAGGGATAGGCTGGGGAACTAAGAGGACACAGGTGGAAACACTGGCAATCACAGGGCTAGTTAGACAAGACAGGTACAGAGGGTACAGGGGTAGGCAGGAAGGCACAAATACTACTACAAAAGGGGAAAACGCACACTGTCTGGGACTGGATGCCTCTACACTTGGCTTGTGCACAGTCCGTGGTTTCAGCCGAGCTGTAACATCATGTCCTGCTTTTTTGAATAGCTGTTAATGACACTTCCGGCTTGTTCCGTTCTGCATTTTCGACAGTGGCCTGCTTGCAGGAAAAGCCTGCAGTTGCTAAAAATACAAACCGGAACAAGCTGGAAGGGTGCCTCCACACTGCATTTTGCACATTCCGGGTTTCGCCCGAGCTGTGACGTCACGTCCTGCATTTTTGAATGGGTGTTAATGAGACAGGCAGGCAGCAGGAAAGACCCACAGTTGGCCAAAATGCAGACAGGAACAAGCCCATTGAAACCCATTCGAAATGCAGGACGTGACGTCACAGCTTGGCCGAAACACAGACCGTGCAAAATGTAGTCTGTAGCCAGTGGCTCGAAGTGTGACACCCATTCAAAAAACGAGGAAGTGACATCACAAGTTGCCGAACACGGACAATAGGCCTACACAGGCTAGGTCTGTAAGGGCTCCCTACAATTGCAGTGAATGGGAGCAGCAATGTTGCGGCCTGTGTCGCCATCATTAGGCTGTATCTTGAAAGATATGTGAGAAGAAGAACATAAATCCATCTATAAATCTTTTCAGAAGGTCATAGTCTCCACCTCTGGGTGGTGGATCAACTTTTTCAATGCCACAGAAGCGTAGAGAACTGATGTCATGCTTATGATCATTAATGATCAGTAATACATGTGACTGAGAAAGTTTTTCGTCTCACACTTTTTTGCCCTGGGTTTATTCAGTGCCATGTCATAGCTTTTTTGACCCACTCAGCCATGTATCCTTGTTGGAGGGAATTAGTTTCTCTTGAAGCCCCTACCAGCATAATGTGTTGAAATGTTTTTCTTTCATTGTGACATGGAACACTTCACTATTGTTTGTTATATACTGTCATGATGTCTTATTTGAATGGATTTACATGATGTTTTTCTTCATTTATTCACACAGTAAGCTTATTTCTTTTGTGACGGCTGTGTTGCTGCTCCCAAGTTCAATGCAATTGTAAACGGTGTGCGGGTGTGTTTTTTCCTTTTGATGACTGGAATTTCAACCCTCGAATATGCACCCGTCATAGTAGGTGTGCATAGCTCTTTTTCCTGTTGACAAATACTACTACAAAATACAGGTACACAATGCACGTGCAACACCAATTGGAAAAGGGAACCAAGGAACACAATACTATAAATATCACAAGGAAACAGTTGGTACAAAACAGGGTACGTAATACAACACAGGCCTGTCACATACAGTGACATGTCAGGATGCAAGATAAGGTAGTGCAACCTGGAGAAACAATGACTCTCATACAGTCACACGTCACTCGCTTTCTTAACCAGGTGAACATACTGGTTACATGACATTCAGGAGGAATGATGTTGTCAGATTAGACAGAACGATTATTAGTGAGAGATTGGTAATGTGACGTCTCGCTAATAATGAACATTTCCAGGCAGGATGATGTTGTGTGGTGCCATAAAAACCATTGGAGTACTGTTGATGTTACACATGGCTAGTGGACAGAATGGAAGAGGTAATTTATATTACAACCGCTCCACTGCAAGTATACTGTAAGGCTGTAAGGTTCTGACCTAGTACGTAGTATCTCACCACTTGAGATACTACACCTAAACCTTTAGGCTTTTGATCTTCTTCTTTGAACTATTTTGCAGAACATTTGTGAGCTTGTAGATTGGATGTTTGAACAATTCTAAAATGTTCTAAAATGTTGCAAGATAGAGGTAGAGAAGAGGTTTAGCTTTTGCTTGCATTGTTTCTATTTGGAAGTAAAAGAATGTATAGCTTATACTCATTACCGTACTTTACAATGTATGAGTCTGTCTGGGAATTAAGTCAAATTTAAATATGACATTGAGTAACAGAGCACAAATGTTACTATAACTATTACCGTAAGTCTACAATGATTGTGTTGCACCATTTTACGCTACATATGGTTGTAATCTTTAGAATATACAGGTGATGTTTTCCTATGGTAATAAACACAATATCATATTGTAATATGTTCACAGAAGTATAATCAAATACACGTGGTAGGCCTATTATAAAACATAATAAGTGAGGTCAGACTATCATCATCTATTGATGATCATTAATCTTTCTCTGCTAATCCAAAACTTTGACCTCTGCATTGGCACTAGCAGCAACATAACCTGCTCAAATTGGGTTTAAATGTTCTTATGTGACTATAGATATATTTATGATAATGCATTCTGCAAAAGTCGTGTGGTTCTTAGTGAGGAAAAGTCTTTGCAAAAGCAGTGACAGTGAGGTGTTGCATTTCCTGATGTGGCATTGACAATGAATGATGAATGATTTCCTTTTAATATACTTTTAGCAACATTGGATATGAGATTTCTTTTTTACTATGTCGCAATACAATGTGTAAATGTTATTTTTTTGTTATTTTTTTTAAATATAGCATTTAAGTTTTACAATAAGATATAAACATTTAAATGAGCATTTGTGTGTTACAATTGTTAACATAGTTCTTTGGGTCCAGTAGATCCAGTCCATACAGACCTGTACAAAGGCATCCTCCTAACAACCTGGCAAGACAAAACTTGGAGGCCACACATATAGAATTATGCTGTCTTTTAACTGGGAACATCACTTAAAAACTCTCAAGTACACCAATACGTACTTGAGTCAACAGTCTGTCTGATTCGAGAGTCTAGGGTTAAAGTAAAATCCGAAAGAAAATACTTTGTCTGGCAAATAACCAATGTTATGTTTTGTAATGTTATTATGTTTTATATAGGCTGTTCCGTTGAACCTGTGCTGTGTTGCCTGGGACAGAATAATACCTGTCATAGAGAGACGGCTGCTACTGTGATGAAATCTGCATTCAACTCAATGACTGTTGTTCTGACTACAGAGCCACCTGTGTAGGTAGGTAGATAGGTAGATCCAGTAGATAGAGACTTACTGTATATACAGTAGATAGATACATAGATAGATTGATACATAGATAGATCGATACATAGATCAGATAGATAGATCCTTTATATCTTATGTGTCTTTTCTCCTTTTCAGACAAGCCAGTGGTAGTTCGTTTCGAAATCAAAGTTAGGGGTCCATCAGCATCAGCAGATCCTGACGTTCTTGCTCTTCTCAGAAATGTGAGTTTAAGTCGCATTTAGTATGAAAACCTGCATTTTAGTACTATAGTTACTTGGGAGCTTCAGCTTTCTCTGCCTGCAACAAGCCTCAATAAATGTTAACAATCATTGGAATTCTAGGAATTCCATAGGAATTCCTATTCCATAGGAATTCCTATTGGTTGAAATGTTTTCATACAGTATGTGAAATACATATCAGCATTCTAAATACTACCTTCAGATTTGAGGGAAATGGTGTGGAAAATGGCATCTTTGTTCATTTAGAAATTACAGTTGGTCATTTTAGATCCATTGTGCCCTAGCAGCTAATCACCCCCCCAATCATGCATATACACTATACAGTACATCATGATGCCTTATGGCACAATTTTGGATTGGATGTAATTACATTATGAAATATAAGTAAAAACAAAATAAATTGTAGAATCATCAGGTCAATCACAAGGACACCAACGGAAAAGAGCCAGAGGATTTCTTGGTTTCCTTTTTTTTAGGAGACCTTAAATTGTATTGTACTGTAGGTTCCCTGTGCCTGCCTGTCCATACAAACTGTTAACATATCTACTCAGTCAGTCAGTTAATCAATGCACAGCTGAGATCTCCTGTGTACCTGACAGGCTGTGATGACATGGGGAGACGACCTGAAGAACAACACAGATGGCATTGAGTCCTTCAGAATCCTAAAGATTGAAAATGTGTGACTTTACAGTGTATCAGATAAACTAATTGTATATTGTCAGATTTAATTACATTGCTGGTACACCTGGGAGTGGGAGGGTGTGTGTGTTGGTGCCATATTTGTCCCTATCACTTAGTCTATACCATATTGTAGTCTATGGGCCATCAAATATTTGGTTATAGGCCTAAACTTGCCTAAATTGCCTAATCTGCCCATAGGTAACACCATTAGCCTAGATTTGCTCATAAACCTCAAGATGTGGTGATCAGTGATACAACAATTTGGGAGTAATACTGTGTGTGTGTGTGTGTGTGTGTATATATATATAATATATATATATATATATATATATATATATATATATATATATATATATATATATATATATATATATATATATATATATATATATATATATATATATATATATATATATATATATATATATATATAAACAAACAGGTGCCTGTGTCTGTACAATTCGGGAGTTTGCTGATAGTTAAACAGGACTTACCTATAGCATATGCCGTTTTGCATCAAGAACTAGGCAGTTTATCATGTGACATGTATTTATGTGTATGTATTTATTATGTATGTTTATTCTACTGGGCCTACTGCACTACTAAATAATAAAAACAAAAATAAAAATAAATAACAGATCTGACTTGAATCGGAATTCCACTTTTTTTTTCTTGTGTGTATTGACTGGCTGTGTGGGTCTATGCATGCGCATTGAAAGCCATGCATACAGATAACAAGCAAGCGAAAAAATAACGAGACGCGAGAGAGTAGGATAAAACTCTATAGGGAAAAGAGAGAGAGAGAGAGAGAGAGAGAGAGAGAGAGAGAGAGAGAGAGAGAGAGAGAGAGATGATGGTGAAGGGAGGGAGGGGCCATCGGAGGAGCGTGCGTGGGGAAATTGGATGACACGCAGCGTGCGCAGGGAGGAGGAGGGTAACAAGAAGATATAGCTGGATGTGGATGGATGGGATTTATGAACGAACGAATTGAGGAACCACCACCAGTAGGTCCATGTCATTGTATACATAGGGCCTATATTACATACGAACTCGTGCAATTTCCAGTCATGTGACTTACATTAATATAGGGCTATATTGTGGCCATGCAGCGGTCGTGCAGCGTGATGGCGTTATTCTGTCAGCCTAATCTTATTTTCTGAAAGATCCGTCCCCGATGCTGATGCTGGTCTGATAGCAGCGCGTCTCTCTGTGCATAATATGCATGGTCGTGGACGTGCAGGTTGCAGGCTGCACAAGGCTACTGTTTGGATGGCTTGGCGGTCGGCAATACGGCTCATGTAGCCTAGGTGTATGGAGGACTATATAGGCGGCTATACACGTTACATCGCGCCGTAGTGGACAGATCACTCCAGCGAAAAGCATCGCCTCGACATCTCCATACACTCCATCCATCGACTGGGTATGTATGTATAGCAAGCAATTAATATGCAGCAATTGATACGCATCACATTCGTCTATTGTATGCATTATCAGCGGTGGAATTGTGTTCTTCAAATGGAAGAACATGCACTATAGGTATATAGGCTGAACATGTGTAATGGGCTACAATGCGAGACTGACGTGTATTTTTTTTTACATAAGGATGTGCAAAAACGCCAAATGAGATATGCATGACGTTAAACATTGCCAGTTACATTATTCTGATTTGATCCTGCCTCCCATATGGTAGGCTATGGTATAACAGTTTATGCTCATATTTAAAACATTTGTTGGAATATATATACAGCACACACACACACACACACACACACGCACACGCACACGCCCCCCCCCCCCCCCCCCCCCCCCCCCCCCCCCCCCACACACACACAGCCAAGTCTTTAGACAAAGGTTATAGTGTAGCCTATTGATTAACACATTATGAAATAATTTCCAGTGGGCAAATGGATTAAATTGTTGCATGAAATGAATTGCTTGGCAATAAGTAAGTCCATTAGGCATATAATGTGAAATTATAGCCTTCACACAACACAACCATTCAATCATCAGCATGGAAGAAGAGGTCACACAGTGGAGCAAATGCTGTATAAAGTAACATAAGTACTTCCTTAGACTAGTTTCTAATGATGCGATATTTTAGATGAAATTGGAATGGACACTGATGACAGGAGAACTGTCAAGGAAAGTTGCATGCTGTCCACTGTTGTGTGCTCTAACCTATAAGCTATGCAATGTACTTACCAGTGCTTCCCAAACTTTTCATGCCAAGGAGCCCACAAATTGACACTAATTAGTCTGCAGACCCCTAATAGAAAATACATTACAGTGGCCTATAGGCCACATGCCAGAGCTATAAAAATATTAATTTACACTCTATTATATATTACACTGTCTACATAACCCCATTCAATGACTATTCTATTTCTGGAACCCTAATGTATTGTATATTGTACAAGTACTGTTATTTTTTAGTCTGACTAAGGGTCTATTTGGTTCCTTTTGTACAATCCATTTGGTTCCTCCTTTAACTATCATTTATCTGGGGACCTCCTGCAACTCCATCAAGGACCCCGCTTTGGGAACCACTGTGCTATAGCACAGGTGTAGGTGTTGCCACTCTGCTACATAGACAACAATGTTGCCAACTTTGGCACACAGAAATGATGTATTGATCTTTTTGGCAAGACATGTGCCAAGCCAATCCTTGCACAAGTTCGATTTTGGTATTGGCAAAACCTTACATGGTCTTTTTGAGAAGAACTGTGTGGAGGCAGGCTGGCATGGTTAGCATGTTCGATTGAAAGGGTACTTATTTATTTTAATGAGCACCTGACTGATAAAGGGAATAGCTAGGCTCTCTGTCTGTCTCTCTCCCTTTCTCTCTGTGCGTGTGTGTACGCGTGGCATGCGTGCACTGCATGCATGTGTTTCTTTCATCAACCATTAGTTAAGCGTCTACCTTACAATGGTTGATGAATGAATGGCGGTCTATCTGATAGACCATCATTCAGCCTGTCGCCCAGGAAGCTATTGATTAATGCCACTGGAAATGGACAGATGCCTTAGTCAAGATACCCAGCTGCATGGTGGTGGTGGTGGTTGTTGGGAGTCACAATTGTGTGGAGTGATGGGTACATACTATATATAAACCACATTGCGACTTATATGCATACAAATTCCAAACGATTGATGTTGTTAAGTGGTCTAAACAGGAGCTGTATAAGAGTGATCACTGCATGCCCAGCAGCAATGCTGTAAAGTCATCTCTACACTCTCTCCCGATGTGTATCATCAATACCACAAATAATCAAACCATGTGTACGTATATTTACAGTCGCGCCAGGGATCTACAATGAGCCTCCACATCAAATCTCTTCACCGCAAATATCCAACTGCTTGGGCATGATCTGCTATTTTCACAGAATGTTCGCCTTCTGGAATAGGGCTGCTATAGTGGGTCATGTGGTTAACTGAATCAAGCATGTGTTGGTCTGAAATCATGACACACACAATTTCTCTGGCATCATCAACATGATCTAGGCAGAATTACTTACAAAATGTAAGTAACTAAGTCATTTGAGTCAGGAGTGAGTATAATTGCAGACAATGCAAAGATGGGTTAGGGTTAGACCATTAAAATGTGGTCTCAAGCCACTAAGGCCAGTCTAGAGGTCAGGACAACATTATAGGTGAAAGAGCCCTTAAAGAGAAGCTTGTTACTGTAACTTCCTACAAAAAAAAAAAACATTCCGACCCCCATAGTAGGCAAACTACGTATCACTTCAACTCCTTAGACTCACAAGTCAATATCTGTTTTTTAATGTGTTTAAATCATGTGAAACACCCACTTTTAATGAAGTACCCCATGTGAGGAATATAAGTATCATTAGAAGATTCAGTATACAGACTCAGGATTTACCTGAGCTGATGGTATAGACCCATGCATATATTGCATATTACAGTAAATACAATAATAATAAAAATGGAATCAGTCGATGTCTGTATCTCAACCCATATAATAACCACATTGAACATCCTCAGTCATTTTGCAGGGTCTTCACTAATTGCCTGTAGAGTTGAATGATCCAAGGTCGTAATAAACTGTGGGATTCTTCAGCTACATGGGGAAAAAATGTATAGCCCATTAGCCACACACTCGTAGCTGCCAATGCCACATGTTTATTGAAGACACAAAGGAGAAACCAAAGTTTTGGACAGATCACTTATTTTGGTTTTACGTTGTATATGGCTAAACAGAATATCATTATTGAAATTCCATGCACAATTCACACTTTGGGGAAGCAATCAACATTCATGTTGCGTTTACTACTACAGTGGCTGGTGCTCTGGTGCTCTGGTGCAGTTTGAAATTCATGTTCCAATATATATTATTAAAATGCGTTTTGCAACAACCCTGTTTTAACAACAGATTTCTTTGTAATTCATGACCCGCCTAGTTGAATCTATGTTTATTAATATGGATTGCAATGTAAATGTTACTGAACCCACTATAAGCTATGTCTGAAGCTTTGTCTATAACAATCAACGGCATGATCATTCATTTGAAATATATAATCTATTGAAAAGCAATTATCTGCTAACAGATAGACAGATGGTTTGATGTGAGGAAATGAATGGTGCAGCTGCCATAATCATCTTTGTTGCCTGAACGTGAGCCATGATGAACAGTGTGTGTGTGTGTGCGTGCGTGCGCACAAGCATGCATGTGCGCACACACATGCATGTGTCAAGATAGATGTGCATTTCAGTCAGTCTCCTGCATATGCATCCTGAGACTAATTTGGTATTCGTGTTTATGCAGGGAAAACATGTTTTACAATGTAACTAATGATTCGTTTCATTTGGGACCATATGCTTAAAGTAGTTTGAGCTCATTTCAATATGACATTACCTCCTGCACCTACACTGTGTGTTTAAAACTAAGAAAGTTATTCCATTTTCGAGCCATTTAAAAATTCCATTAAAATTTAACCCAGAACTTAGGAAAATTGTGTTTTCAGATGTCATGTAAATTGTTTTTGCGAATGCCATTCCATCATCTGTAGGTTATTCCAGTCTAGATGAACTCATCTAATTCTGTCTCACTGCGTGGTGCTACAGTAGGTTGACAGTACTTATTTTCTTCATCGTTACCTCTCCCCTCCCACTGAGCAACATCTCATGAACAAATGCTGTACTACCCTTTTTGGCTACATCATGTAACAACACTGGTCAACAAAAATCCTTGAGGACCTTAACAGGAGCCATTGTACAAGGTTTCTTCAATTGTGCATGCACCTCTTGGTACACAGCACATCAAAGGCCCTAAAAAACAAGGCTAAAGACCTCCCAAAACAAACTGCTCAGTGTCGTCCACAGTAGCAGTTTTTGTATTGATTTTTATTTTGTTAGTGCTTTCGTTTGAAATGTGTGCCCCTCCCTTTCTTTGGTTTGTTTTTCTCTCTCTGTCTTTCAATGTAGTTCGCATCAATCTAATTTCACCGACTTGGGTTTTACAACTGTGGTCTGACAATAAAAGTAACTCTGACTCATATCTGCTGATAGTGTTTATGCACAAAGAGCTCCAGTCATACCACATGTTTGGCTGTCATGAATAATCAAGGCCAGGCATTGATTCATTTAATCTCAGCCACGGTGGCACATAATTGCAGAAAAAGAGAAAATTGCAGTCGGTGTGTGCACTGCCAGGAATGCAATAATAATTACTAATGTTACTTTAGCATTTATTTATTTATTTATTTATAACCAGTGATTGCCTCCCTCCCTCTCTCTCTCTCTCTCTCTCTGCAGTCCTACAACGCCTGTTGCGATGGCTTTGCATGCATCTGTGGTGCTGCTGTCCCTGCTATTGCCCCTACCCGGCCCAGGACACGGCTCGCTCTCCTGCCCGGGTGGCTGTCGCTGCTACAGCCTCACCGTGGAGTGTGGCTCCACCAGCCTCCGAGATATCCCCAAGCATGTCCCAGCCTCCACACAGGTCAGTGGGCATCCCAAAGCCATGTTCCACCCTTCACACAGGCCAGTGGGTATCCCAAAGGCATGTTCCATGCTCCACAGGTCAGTGGTAATCCCCAAACATGTGCCACCCTCTACATGCGGCTTTGGATGTTGGATGGATCAGTTGACTTAATCAACATCATCAGCCCCTATCAACCCTGTGCATTGCAGCCAGAATGGACATTTATTTCCACATACTGATGTTGTCAGCCATTCATTGTCTGGCGTGATGTTATGGTTGTGTTGTCCCACTGTTGTTGCTATCCCTAAGCTCAGCCTTAAAGGCTATGCAAGTCCCCTAACCTCGGGGACTTGCATAGCCTTTAAGACTGAGCTGGATTTTAAATTAATGCTATGCTATGATAATATTATCAGTCTTTTTTGCGACATTTTCGCTTTTGGTGGCATTAATTTAACATCCACAGTCACATACTAGCAGCAGGCAGTATGTGGAAAAGGCCATATTGCCTACATGAATGATCCTGATACGAACATACCAGTGATTATCGGTTGATCATATTCAAGGTGGATGATTTAGCTCAACGCAACTAAGCGACGCATTGCTCACCCGAACACAACTGTTTTTAACGGTTTAAACTCACTCACAGATACAAATAAAATGTCAAAACTTCAGAGTGATCCTGGACTGTTATTCAAGACATCGATCACCCAGTCCTGTAGGACGTTGCACTTCACACCATCCACAGGAGTATTGGACGCTTCCTCCGAGAGGAGTCTTCTCAGCATCTCAACCAAGCTACAATACAGTCATTTCCACAGTGGAATAACTGTGAATTGACTTTGACTGTAGACAACACAAGTGCAAATACATTTGTAACACCTGGGAATGAAATCGGGGTCTCCTGTGTTGAAAGCAGGGGTGGATCTAGGCATGGGCATGGGGGGCAATGCCCCCCTAAATACCCAGCATGCCCCCCCAAACACGATGCCATGCAAAACAACCCAAGATATTTCAAATTAAAGTGCTTATATTTAAAATGATTTCAAACACTACTGCTGCTACTAACTACAATTTTGGCACCACTAAATCAACAGCATTTCATCATTGAAAACAAAAAACTCAGACCTTTAGCTTTATGCATGCTGCGTGTCTGTTGCAACTTCAACAACAACTGATGTTATTATTGATGCTTTACTTGACTAATAAACGTCATGTAACCGGAAATGGTATGGGTGCGACTTCATCGCCCGTGGCGTGAAGCGACGCGGGCGATGAAGCCGCCCCCATACCATCTCTTGCCCCTCCAACATGTTCTCTTGCCCCTCCAAATGTTACATCCGCCCCTGGTTGAAAGCCAACATCTCAACCACTAGGCCTGTGATTTGGGACCAAGCTGAGGTTGTGAGAAACCTTGCTACACATACGTACCTGAAACGCACATGTATGCTTTCAATATGTACACAGAAGATTATGTGCAGTATACTAGGAACTTACTGATCAATTTGTCCATTACTGTCCTCTCATCTTTCTGCTTCCACCTTACTCTTTCCAGACCATCTTCCTCCAGGACAATGTTATTGGTCAGATCCGTAGACAGGACCTCTCCCAGCTAGGGAGACTGCACTACCTCTACTTGCAGGTACCGCACGCACGCACGCGCACACGCACACACACACACACACACACACACACACACACACACACACACACACACACACACACACACACACACACACACACACACACACACACACACACACACACACACACACACACACACACACAGATTACGGAACTTTATCTGCATGTACTTAAAAGATTTGGTAAACTTTCATTTCAAGCACAAGAAATTAGAACAAAAATAGAACAAAAGAAGACGAATACTAAGTTCCAAAGTTTGCACACAACAACAGCGACTTACTGCCCTAGGAAACAAAGCAACTAATATGCCAATAATATACTGTTAGGATTAGAATAGACAATGGGTTGGAATCAATCTTTTCGACTGATTTACAGTAAAGGCCAACAGAGATTTAGTTAACTCTATGGTTACTCTATAAAAAAAACTCCTTTACATTGAGTGTACAAGTTGCTCCACAAATGTCCACAAACGACTGGACCAGGCTGACAACCTACTGTATCGTTTCTAAAAGTACAGAGTTCTAAAATAGAGTTATACAGTATGTTAATGTTTCATAATAATAATAATAATCCAAATCTAGTAACTATAGTTTTTTATATAAATTTACCGTAACTGTAGTTTTTGCCTCCGAGATGTAGTGTTACACAACAATAATCGAAAATTGGATATAGCGTACTATTTGAGTAAATGTGCTTAGTGACATTACACCACTGCTTTTATATTATGATAGAGAGTGCAATCATACCGGTAGCTCCCTCACACTACACAGCAGCAGGTTTGTCCTTTGAGACCACCAGTCACAATTGCAGAGGGAAGCTTATTACAGCTCCCAATTCCCATCATCTAAAGCTGTACTGGTGACCTTCTGCATATTTTAGAACGTAGACAGCCAATGCTTTGAAGGTAATTTTGCTGAATACAGTCAGTTATTGCAACATTGCGGAAATATAACATTTTACCAGCACAGTACTGGGCTTGCACAACATGCACCCCTGTAACCTATTTTCCTTAATTACCACTCACTGAAAAAAAAAAAAAAAAAAAAACACTTCACACAGGCACTCACACACACTATCCTCATCTCCCCCCTCTTCTAGAGCAGCATCAGTATCAAAAGCACAGCAATTATTCAAATCTTATGTTCATTATTTGCTTAGCTGTGAAGCAATTGTGAAACAATTGAATGTCTGCACCATGTATGTAATATGTATAATAAGTTAAGTATAGCACACATGAAGTAAATAATTCTATGAGGCTGTGCTTGTGCATTTAAATAATGTATGCATGTCACTCTGTGGCCGGCAGATTCGATAGGAAGGTGAGATGCAGATGGCATTCTCAAGATGTGGTCACGTTTTGTCTGATGTGTTGTTTATTATGGCATGCTTGTGTGTGCCTCTACTGCGTGTACAGGAAGTTTGCTTTGGATACCTCCAAGTTTATACTTGTTTCAGAGTTTAGTTTTAGTTACATTTGACTGTTTTTAATGAGCTTTAGAATGGGGTTGCTAGTTTTTATTACAATGTATACAGTATAAAGTATATAGTATAATTTATAAGTGTACAGTATATAAACAGTACAGTACCATTTAAAAAATATATACAGTGTTACACTGTATGAAGGGCATTATGTAGCACAATTTCAGTTATTTTTAGTTACAGTAGTTTTGTAAACACACAATACAGCTTCATTTAGTTATTTTTTTTATCCTAGATTATATTTATGTAAGTACAGTAACTTTTTGTCCTTTTTTATGAATTTTATTACAGCCGGTCTAGAACATTAAGCCATCAACAACCATTCAAGCACATCTTGTCAAACATAAAGCTCCACACATTCTCCTCCATATTCCTCTCCTCTCCAGCACCATCAGTCTCTCTCTGTCCTTTCCAGAACAACACTATCATTCTCTCTCATCTCCCCAGAACAACATCATCATTCTCTCTCTCTCCTCTCCAGAACAACACCATATCGTTCTTTCTCTCTCTCCTCTCCAGAAAAACGCCATATCATTCTTTCTCTCTCTCCTCTCCAGAAAAACGCCATATCATTCTCTCTCTCTCCTCTCCAGAACAACACCATATCATTCTCTCTCTCTCTCTCTCTTCTTTCCAGAACAACACCATATCATTCTCTCTCTCTCTCTCCTCTCCAGAACACCACCATATCATTCTCTCTCTCTCTCTTCTTTCCAGAACACCACCATATCATTCTATCTCTCTCTCTCCTCTCCAGAACAACACCACCATATCATTCTCTCTCTCTCTCTCCTCTCCAGAACAACACCATATCAGCAGTGGAACCCGGCTCTTTCAGGAAGCAGGGTCAGCTGCTGGAGCTGGCACTCAACGGGAACCGCATTCACCTGGTGACGGCTGACATGTTCCACGGACTGGAACATCTGCGCATCCTCTACCTGGCCGGCAATGACATCACACGTCTGCAGGATTACACCTTCCGGGGCTTACAGGTGAGGCAGAATGAGCTGTAGTATAAGGCCCCACTGCCCACTCACACATGCACTAATTTAAACAACCCCTGAGTTGATAATATATATCAAAAGATAATACATCAAAAGCTTCCAGAGCTGTCCGTGGTGAGCCATCGTGCATCCTGACGTGTGCTTGTAACTGTTTGTACTGAGAGCCAATAAGGGCTGTGAGGTAATGCTCACCACTCATTGTCACTCATTGTGATAATGTCAACAACCACCACCTTTCTGAATGCAAAAGCTAACACCAGAGGGCAGCAAAAGATTTAATGGAAGTTGTGTGAGGTTGGCCACATATTTCGGTAGGTTACCAATTTCACAATAATTTGCCATGCTGGATTGACCAAGTGCGAGTGAGCAAGTGGCCAGCCAGATTTGGGGTATTGCGGGGTAAAAAAAAAACACTATCGGGCCCTTCACTTCACACAAGTGTGATTGTTTCAGTTGCAGTTTGAGTCCAGGACAAGCTCATGCATCATACGTTATTACAATGATCAGACTTTATCCCTTCTCCTGCACAGCGTCTCCAGGAGCTCCACCTGCAGCACAACAGCATAGAGATGCTGGCGGACCAGGCCCTGGTGGGCCTGACCTCTCTGGCCCTGCTGGACCTCAGCAGGAACAACCTGCACACCATCGGCCCTGCCTCTCTGCGGCCGCTGGTCAGCCTGCAGGTTCTGCGCATCACAGGTAAGACCATGACATTATCGCATACCTGGGCATCATGCGGCCCGGGGGGGGCAAATGTGGCCCTTTGGCTGACTCTGACCGGCCTGTAAAAGGGTACCATGGTTTTCAACCAGTGGTCCAGGGACCACAAGTGGTCCTTGAGAGAGTTCCAGTTAAATATGGAAAGTTGGTTAACCAGATGTAATTATTTTTACACTCTCAAGAGTTAAAATATTCATCATGTGAATTAGCCAGAGAATGTAAAAGAATGGTTATTTTTTTATCTGTATGTTTGACTGTATGGTTTCCCAAATCCAGCCTGGAATTGTGGACAAAAGCAAAATACTGTATATCTTTAGTTTTGGGGTCTGTGGGGCTAAAATGTCATCAAATGGTGGTCCTCTGTGGCTCAAAGACTGAATAAATAGAGGTCCCTGGTGTCAAAATGGTTGGTCTTACTGTTACTTTTATCTTGAAATTAAATGAATAATATTACACAGACTTTAGTTCAGCCTTTAGTCTTGGCCCTCCACAATATTTTATGTATCTCATTTGGCCCCTTGGGAAAAATAATTGCCCACCTCTGCATTATAGCCATGATGCACGGAAATATGTGGCATTCATTTTCCAATGTCAGGCTTGATGACATGATGCACAGAATGTGATGTATGATGATAATAGCGCCTCCCTGTCACTTCACACAAGCTAGTGTAATTTTTGATAACGCAATCCACGATCTCTTAACTTGCTGTTTTGACACAGAAATTTGCCAGTGTTGTCAATTTGCCAATGTGCCTTGCAGGGTGAATATGTGATAACTTGCATACAGTATGGTAGAGAGGGTATTGAGAGGCGCTATACAAATGCAGACAATTGACACAATATAATTACATCATAAAGCGTCTGGTGCTGATGTAACACATCGGCTCTGAAGTGCTTGTTGCTTTGTGCTGCTACCTGGCTGCTTTTGAAGTGCTTTTCAGCTAATGCCTGCTCTAATGATAAAAGTGCTCAAGTGCCAGAGTTCAAGTATCAAACAGCCTCTATGTGCTGAACCTCAGGCGAGATATCCTACGTCATATCCTTCTGAGGGGGAGAGCTAGCAGGGCTGAGTTCACCTCCTGCATCTCCAGTCTGATACCTATTGCAGTGGTTTTCAACAAGTGGTCCAGGGACAGGGACCACCAGTGGTCCTTGAGAGAGTTCCAGGTGGTCCCCAGGCCAAATGATGGAATGATTTGAGAGTGTAAACATGATTTGAGAGTGTTAACATGAAACATGAAGAGTTAAAATATTCATCATCTGAATTGGCCTAAGTCCACACAACTAGAGGATGTAGAAGAATAGTCATTTTTTATCTATGTTTGCCTTTTTTATTTCTGAAACCCAGTCTGGTATTGTGGACAAGAGCAAAATAAGTCTTTAGTTTTGGGCTCTGTGAGGTGAAAATGTCATCAAATGGTGGTCCGTGGCTCGAATATTGAATACATGTAAATAGTTGGCCCTGGTACCAGAATGGTTGAAAAACACTGCCATAGATGATATAGAAGGTCACATAGAATGATATTAGACACCTTGTGGAGAGTTGGATACCTATTTCCAACTTGTCCACTCTGATGGTGATGATGATAGGTTGCCATGCAGTACAACATTGTGGAAAAAGTACTCAAATGTTGTCCATTTCTCAGTCCGAACTAGAGGTGGGCGAGTCACGACATCTGGGAGTGCAACTTTCAGAAATTGCGATTGACAAACTTTGTAGTTCTATTGCATCTTCTCCAACGAAAGTTTTAGTGGTTGGAGGCATTATTATGGCCTGAACTGGCAACCTTGTGGTTACCATTCAGCCACTCCGTCGCCCACGCTGGCATAAATGTGTGCCTCCAGGGTGTTCTGTGAATAGAAAGCGTTCCAGTAAAGTCAGGCCCCTCTCTGCTCCCCTCCCAGACAACCCGTGGCGATGTGACTGCGCCCTCCACTGGCTGAGGAGTTGGATCGACGAGGAGGGCCAGCGACTGCTCAGCTCGGCGGAGCGCCGCCTGGTCTGCACGGAGCCTCCACGTCTCTCCCACCTCAGCCTGGTGGAGGTGCCTCTCAACAGCCTGGTGTGCATCCCGCCGGTGGTACAGCTGGAGCCCAGGAGGCTGGCCGTGCGCCTGGGAGAGAGCCTGCGGGTCTCCTGCCATGCCTCTGGATATCCCCGACCACAGGTAGGTGTGTGTGTGTGTGTGTGTGTGTGTGTGTGTGTGTGTGTGTGTGTGCGCCCTCACAACATTTTTCACATCAAGGTACAATATTTGTTCGCAATTTGAGCCAATGATCACCATTTGATGACCTTACCTTCCCTCAGACCAAAAAAACTCAGTGGCTAAGATTTTGCCCACAGTTCCATGTTGCAAAATTTGGTACCAAAGGTGAGGCAACACAGACAACAATTCTACATTCACTTAATGTGAATTGTCTGCGGCATACTCGTCTTTTTATACAGTAGATAATTTTTTAAAAGTCTGCGGAAAATGAATGGGAATGAACCAGGGCGACGTCACAAGGGGGCAGGACTGCTCAGCTCTATTGGGTCAGACTCCCATCTGCATAATGGGGAGGCAACCATGACTATTGTAGGTTTCTAATTAAAACAAGCCTGTTATATGTCATGGTTTCACTTGACAAAAACAAAACAAAACCGTTGCTTTACACTGCAGGTGACCTGGAGGAAGGCTTCCCAGGGTAAAGTGGCGCTCTCTCCCAGAAGCCTGGTGCAGGAGATGGGGGCCGGGGGGTCCGCGGGAGGGGTCCCTGCCGCCGGCGGGGCGGAGCAGCACCCGGAGGACGGAGGCAGGGTCCGCCTGCAGAAGGCGGATGCTGCCGGGGAACGCTTTGACCCGGACACAGGCAGCGGCATGCTGTTCCTCAGCAACGTGACCGTGGCCCACGCAGGCTTCTACGAGTGCGAGGCGTGGAACGCAGGCGGCGTGGCCAGGGTGACCTTCCAGCTGGCCATCAACTCCTCCTCGTCCTCCTCCATCTGGGCCTCGTGGTCTCAGGTGAGGAAATCCATGGATTAACCCACTGATTCTACAAAATGTCTTCTAGATCAGGGGTTTTCAACCTTTTTGACTCCAGGGACCACCATTTTTTTCAGAATTTGAGCCACGGACCACCACTTGAGGACATTTTAGCCCCACACAGACCCCAAAACTAGAGATTTCTTTTGCTTTTGTCCATCTTCTAGTTGTGTAGACTTGGGATAATTCAGATGAATATTTTAACCCTTGAGAGTGTAAAAATGAAACCAAATGGACCCGCAAGGGTCCATTTGGTTTCATTTTTACGTTCTCAACTTAGCTGGGGACCACCTGGAACCCTCTCAGGGACCACTGGTGGTCCCCGGACCACCTGTTGAAAACCCCTGTTCTAGATAATGACCGTTTTCTGAAAACCATACGTTTGACTTTATGTTTCCAAGTCTGTGGTTCTCAAACTATTTCATGGCGAGAACGCCTAGAAATATTCGGCTGCTGAGCTGCATCTGAATGTGTTGTTCTAATGGTCCCCCAGAAGCAAAGCTTTGACATAAATAACGTTCACGCTAAAAGTGACTTGGCTCTGTGGCACATTTTCACATTTTTTTCACAAAATATCAGATTTAAATATCAGAAGTATAACACTGCTTTAAACACCAAAAGGGGTTCCTGTCCTAAATGGGTCACGTTGTGTTATTTATTTTTGAGAAATTGGCACGATTGGCATTGATAAGCTGAAAACCTGGAAAACCTTGATCAGCGTGGCCGCATTGTTTTAAGCCCTAGCTGTGTCAGTATGGCGACATGCTTGTGATATGTTTAGGGTTAGGGTTAGAGGAGGCAGGCAGGTGTTTTAGTAGTAATTATCGTAGTGCAGTTGGGAGCAGGGCTGAGCAACTCTGTCACCTTGCAATATGTGACAACACGTGACACGATCGCTGTGATAAGCAACCTAGTGGGAATTATCGCTTGATATTTGTAGAATATCAACTAGAAGTGGAAAAACCGCTAGAGAGAAGTGGAGCCGAGCCCAGCAGGGTGTCAGTGAGAATAGCTGTGAGCACTGGACCAGGGCAAATCATTATTGTGCTAATTTGTTGAGGACATGCTCAAGCTTAACAAATCACATATTGGGACTTGGTGGGTGGCCTATTACAACCATTCTTTAGCCATGACAATGGTATTTTTGTATCTTTCTGACCAAGCAGGTGTCGTCGGCTTACGCGCCCTCGTGGCCACGGCTGAGAAACCACCACCGGCCCGCCGTGGGCTCTGATGTGAGCCGGGAGCCACTGTACGCCATGGGGAGCATGGCCTTCAGCGCTCTGGGGCCGGCCACCCAGACGGCCATCGCCATAGGCATCTCACTGCTGGCTCTCACCGCGCTGCTGCTGGTCGCCATGATCTACAGCCGCCACCAGCAGAGAGAGAAGGAGGCCAACGGCGCCGAGAAGGTGTGTCCTACAGTCATGAGTCCTAGTTTTAACATGCCATGCATGTCAGGAATGGGGACGTGGGGGATTTTTATCCCACAGGCTTGAGTGATGCTTTTTACCCGCATCACTGTCAATGAAACCTACCCTAACCCACAGGTTTTGTAGACCCCAGGAGTTTCATATACCCTACAAGTTACCCCAGAATTGAATTAAGAAAAATCACTGAATATACCTTTAAAAATGCAAACAAGCAAACACCGTTTTGATGTGGTTAGCTTGGTACCGGACCATATAATACCGCACCATGTTTGGCTTATTTTAACTCAGTCCTCACTAATCGCGCTTTTGACTGATTATATGCAAAGTGCATCCTTGCCAAGTACGCCTTTAAAGTCTTTTTAGAGCACCTTTAATGATACACATATGGCATTAAGTCACTGCACCTTTAATGTTGACGTCGATCCACAGCGATGAACAAAGTGACTGTGTTTAGTGGTTCAATATGAACTGTCTATGACTGCGCCAGTGAAATATTTATGTTTTTAAACACTGATGATCCGATCCATCAGGAGCAGCACTGCGGAGACAGCGATCTTCTTCCATCTAATAGAGTGGTAGTGAACGTTAGCCTGAGCTGAACTATCATTAGCGCCATCTAGTGGTAAAAGGTTAATTATTTTACATTCCTACTGGCAATATATTTTTTTTCCACCCTAACCCCCAAATGCCATTGTCCTGTTGCATCTCAGGAGGAGAGCATCCTCTACGTGAACGACTACTCGGACGGCCCGACCACCTTCGCCCAGCTGGAGGAGTACAGGGACGAGCGCGGCCACGAGATGTACGTCCTCAACCGGGCCAAGCCCGTGTTGCCGCCGGCGCCGCCCACCGCGGCCGTCGCCACCACCACCAGCCTGGGGTACCCCGCCGTCGCCCCGTCCGAGACCCTGTCTTCCTCCAGTCCCGCCCTCTCCTCCTCGGGGCCCGGCCAGACCATGAGCCCCTCCGCCAACGCCAAGCAGCAGCAGCAGCAAGAGCCGGACATACGGACCATGCGGAGGATGGCGGGGGAGGGAGGGGAGGCGGAGCCCGTGATCACGTCGGAGGCCGAGGGGATGTTCCTCAACCACACGGGTCTGTTCATGGACTCACAGATCGCCTACGAGATCCACTGCTGAAGGGAAGTGGAAAGCGATCCTGACGGAACGAGGTTCTGCCGTTGCAGTGAGGTACTGTACTGTAGTGTATAGTGGCCGGGTGTGACTTTAAAGAAACTTAATGGAGGCAGAGGCGGTGAACTTACTGTGGCCATGGGATGAGCCCACCACGCTCCAATACAAGTCAAAGGAAACTGGGTTCATGCTGAACCAAGAAAAAAGTAAGATGCATTGCCATAAGGCTGGATAAACTCTTGGCTACTCTGCAATGTTGACCGTGTTAACAGTATCTTATTTCTTTGGGAACTTCTCTGGTTTTTAACTTGAACCCCTATAGTTGTGGCAAGGACATGAAAATCTGTTATAACATTGCCCAAAGTGTTCTGTACAGTATCTTGAGACCTTGCGCCGTTCGAACTGCAGCAATCTACTGTACGTATAGAGCTTGTTTGAAACGTTTACATTGGCATCTATCAATTTCTTAGCACAAGCTGCTGGCAGAACGTACAGTATCTGGAAGCGTCATGTGCCATTTTGACACAATCTCGTCACAATAGGATTAAATCAAGTGTCGACAAAGCTCGCGATAAACCTTGAAGGAAGCATGAATGAGCCTGGCAAGCATCCTGGAATCCTTGGATCCTTTTGTGATCTTTACTGTATACCACAGCTTAGAACTAGTATCTGCTGAGGCGCAAAACTCTAGGAGGAAAAAAAAAAAAAAAGGAAAAAGTTCTGCTATTGACAAGAGGCAAAGCAGTTTGGAGTCCTGTCAGGGTGAAGGTGATTGTTGTCGATGACTGAACACATTTCACCCTTCATCTCCTAGTAGAGAATGCACTGTGCAGTGCATTCAAAAACATTGGTCAAAACAGGGAAAATGTCACCAGGAAGAGGAAAAAAATGTATTGTAGTGTAGGTAAGTTGGAGAAAGGTTGGTTAAGATTGATCCAACATACAGTAGCTGATCTCTGCTGGCGTACCTATAGAGACACTGTGGCTATGATGAAAGCTGACCTCAATATCTTGATATTTCAATATTTTCTTCAGCAAGCAAGCACATGTCAAAATGTGTCGCAAAGAGTGGTTTTAATGGTTCAGAAGATTTCCTCATTGGCATTGTATTCATTGCAGTCAGTGGAATCCGTTCAGTTTTAATGGGGGAGACAGTCAAGTCATTTTCATGAAGGAAAATCCATTTTTACTACAAAAGCTTTCTCAAGTAATGTGATTAAAATATTAAAGTATTATTTTAATAAGACAGCTATTCTCTATAAATGTGAAGTTTAAAATTGAAGCTGCAACTCTCAACTGTTCTTCCTAATACTTTATGAGCCTTTGGCTAAGTATTTAATGTTTCTGATTTTATTTTTATTTTAGGAATGTACATCTTATGGTATCTATCACTGATAATTGTGGTCTCATCATACACCTGTGTCAATACCTATCATTATTATAACGTTTATTCGTTGATTTAATTTCAGGGTTGTTCATTTTTCTGCATACTGCAGTCATTACAACATCTCCAAACTTACTAGAATAATTCAGTCATTGTTGGTTGAACAATCGTGTCGTTAAAAAATAATGGGCATTTGAAATGTGTCTTTTCTCCCCAGCCAGTTTTTTGGCTAATCCTCCTAAGGTGCATTAAACATGAAGTTTAATCAAGTAAGTTTGGATGAAATGAATTGAATCCTATGGCTTCCTTGAGAATAAAACAAATGCTTTGGAAAATGTCATCAATGACAAAGTACTCCGAGTCGTACGCTGGTATGATCTTTTAAACTAAAGGCCACATGAAATGACTTGACAAATGGCATTTCCAAATAATACTGTAAGTCGGCCTTGCTGTTGTTGAGCCATGTGGCCCATGGAGCAGGAGCCTATCTCCTGTTTCTATAGTGTAGCCCAGGGGTTTTCAACCTTTTTCATCCCAGGGACCACCATTTATTCAGTATTTGAGCCACGGACCACCATTTGAGGATATTTTAGCCCCACAGACCCCAAATCTAAAGATTTATTTTGCTTTTGTCCACAATTCCAGGCTGGATTTGGGAAACAAAACAAGCAAAACATACATTCCAAAATGGCTAATTCAGACGATGAATATTTAACTCTTGAGAGTGTAAAAATGAAACCAAATGGACCCGCAAGGGTCCATTTGGTTTCATTTTTACGTTCTCAAGAGTTACATCTGGTTAACCAACTTAGCTGGGGACCACCTGGAACACTCTCAAGGACCACTGGTGGTCCCTGGACCACCTGTTGAAGACCCCTGGTGTAGCCCACAAGACGTGATGTTGGTATGTCACACTCACAGGGCCTTGCCCCCCAACCCAACGCGTGATGCTGAGTGCCTAGCAGGGAGGTATTGGGTTCCAAATGTCTTTGGTAGAGAGATATATTCTTTTCTCCAGAAACCCTTTAAAATCTTTTTTTTTTTTTTTTTTTTTTTTTTTTTACTGTTCATTGTTCTCAAGATTTTACTACAGTTGGGTTTGAAGGTCTGGTTTGTCCATCTCATTACATATTGTAATTACAGTCATTACAGTTATGGACGAAAATATAACATATTCATTTTTGCATAGTCCTGGACTGCCTCCTAAACATTTTCCTATTTACAGCGTTAACATGATACATACATGGTTCAAAAAGGGCAAGTCCATTGTAATATCTAACTGACAATTATTCTGTAGGGTGACATTCTTGTTTTTCCAGTTCGAAGTCATCCAGCCACTATATTCAAAGACTTCACACACAGAACTTGAATGGAGATACAGTATATAAGCAACTACTGAGTTTCCAATGGAATAATAAACCCTGGTGGTGGTACAACAACAACAACCGTCTGCTATGGGGCTTTTAATGATGCCGTCGCAGAAGTAGCATGCTCTTATGTTCAGCATCAATACTGCTGGATGTTCAGACGAACAACAAGCTTACAGAGCCTTGTTCACTAAAGTCACTCAGTGAAAGAAATTATTAAACATTGTATGGCAGTTCTATCAAGGCAGGGCATCCACTGGGAGCCTCTTATTGAAGTAGTGACCACACTGACTGCAGCATGTATTCTCAACAGCTCCAAGAGCTCAGTGCGTTATCATTCAGCTGCTTGCGGGGGAAGAAAAAAGGTCATACTTCTTCTAGCAGCTTCTTAATAGTTGCATAGCAACAGTAGACATTGTTCAATACTACATCATCTGTTCAATACTGCTGCTTGCTAAATAGAAAAGTGAAATAAATAAATAAAGTTTGAACAGCGAACCCAATTTGAGCCCAGTGAACGTGCTGTAGCAGACAAGTCCATGCATTCTGGAAAAAATATGAAACAGCTCAGGCAAGAACGCAAAATCTTGCCAGTCAAGTTCTGAGGTGTCAGAGTCATCTTTGTCCTCCTATTGATCACACCATCAGATTGGAGACATTAATTTACTATTCTAGATGTACAGTGTGGACAGACATGCACATGATTTATTTACATTCAAGGGCACTTACTGGCTTGTCAACTAATTGCCCTGTACAAAATCAAACTGTGGGATTAAAGAGGAATTCCACCCATTTTCAATATTTGACTATGTCATTGATATACCTTCAAGGCGTTGTGTGGACATGATAAAAAGTTCCCCCATTCTGTGTTCCCAAGAAATGGAGGTCTGAAGAAAGCCACTAACATGGTGAAACATCTTGATGACATCATCAAGATTTATTTTCACCATGTTAATGGTTTTCTTTAGACGCTTTTTATGAGAGCATACAAATGGAACCAAATGAACCCGATAGGGTTCATTTGGTTCCGGTACCCTTTACAGAACCTCAAGCCATTGATTGTTAACCAATTACATACGTCTGTTTATTTGTTTTTATTTTCATTTTTTGGGGAATTTACTTAATTTCACTGGAAACATACTGAAATTGTAAACAGTACTCTCTATCATTGGGTATAGCCATTTTGTATAGCCAGATTGTCTATATAACAAATACTGCAGTTCATGATTGTAAACAACCATTAGTTAAACCTAAATCTAAATGCTGCCCAGACATAAATTGATTCCAAAGTTTTTTTAGTAAGTGTAATGATTACTGTAATTGTGCGAGTAATGCATTAGGAAGGTTACACAAAGCTGATTTTCTATGCTATAGAACCACCTAATGTTAATATTTTCTGTCAGCATCAGAGGAAACCAAGACATTTACTTAAGCCCCATTGCCTTGTGTACTGATTTAGGTGTTGAATTTTAATATTCGTAATTTCCATCTTTGTGCATTGTTTATTTATTTATTTATTTATTGAGTATTTATTTAAATATTTATTTTGTATTTATGTGTTTATTTATTTATGAATGACAATGCTTTACTATTGTTCAAAAAATCATGTTCCAATCATTTTGTCTATTACATTTATTTATTCATTGGGATTTATACTGTTGAGTGTGTGCTCTTCTCTATTTCCAAATAAAGACAGTTGTTGTTCCAACAGTGGACATTGCCATTCCTGAGGTCACCAGGATAGTTCATCTCCTGATTCAAACATGTACGCTCTGGCTGCTGCTGCTGATAATGATGCATTTCACCAAATCTTCTGATAATTATCATAATCTATAGAAACTTTTTTTAAAAGATACAACTCTGACATACTGACAAACTTTCCCTTGTTTTTTTCCATAAGGACAAAGAGGCTGAATCTCTGTGGCTCTCTTGCATTAACCCTGCCTCTAGCAGCCACGTACAGCTGCATATACGGTAGCTACAGGCAGGCGGATTTTGAATGGAGGGCATCGTCTTCTCCAGTGTGCCCAGATGGGGTTCAGTATAAGAAACCCACTACAAGCCCTTAACACCAACAGTCTGGGGCCAGAAGCCAAAAAATGAGGCATCATGGCATTTTTGAGGAAATTTACTTTAGTGTTGTTTCTATATGATTTTAATGTGCTGAATCCAATTCTTCCGTATGTCAAGTGATACGACACACCGTTTAGTCAGAAATTGGGTCATTAGCATAATTAATCATTATAAAAAATGGAAATGACTATGAATGAATGAATAATTGTGCTTAATGTGTTGTTTTTTTATATGATTTTGATGTGCTGAATCAATTTTTGCCATAGGCCTATGCCGAGTCACCATTTTGTCAGAAATTGAATAATTACAATAATTAATCACTAAAACTGGAAATTGACTGCAATTCTGATAAATTGTACTTGTGTTGTTGTTTCTACATGATTTTTATTAGCGGTGTGCTGAAATATTGTTGTCGTGATAATATCGTATACTTCCTCCCACAATATATATCGTATATTCCTCAGCAAATATCGTGATCTTTGCAGAGGAATAATTCCGGGAGGAAAAACGGGTCACAGAACTAAAATGTTAAATGACTCCTATAGCTGCTTCATTCCCAAAAAACAAACACAAGATAAAAACAAAAACCCCAGTATGAGAATCAGTTGAGACAAATAAAAGCTAAGATTAATAACTGAGGATATACATTAGTAAGTTCTGATTTTTACTTTTAGTTTTTTATTCATTCATTTATTGTTTTTAGTTTTTATTTTTCAGCTGCAGCTACAGTATCATGATATATCGTTGATGAATTTCATGCAATATAGTGATATATCAGAAATATCGCAAAATATCATGATATATTCATTATCGAAGGCCTAATATCGCCACCTATATCGTATTGTGAGGGACCAATATCATCCCAGCCGTAATTTTTATGTGCTGAATACATTTCCGCCATATGCTACGAGTTACCATTTTGGTAGGACACCTATACCTACTGTCAAGGGACTGAGAACGTTTCTTTGATGTATGGCTAAACAACACCTTAAGTAAAAATGCCATCAGGATCATTTTCTGATTTTTTTTGCCTTTTGGACACCAGACTGCAACCACATTTACAGTACAACATGAATGATACACAATCAACAGACGACTAATTTAACGTTTGGCCCAGACCACCAGAGCAGGGGTTTTCAACCTTTTTGACACCAGAGACCACCGCTTATTCAGCATTTGAGCCACGGACCACCATTTGATTACATTTTCACCCCAAAGACCTAAAACTAAAGAATTCTTTTGGTTTTGTCCAAAATTCCTTACTTGATTTTGCAAACAGAACAGTGCAGACTTCTTAATTAAGTGGTGCTAATTCAGATGATGAATATTTTAACTCTTGAGAGTGTAAAAATGAAACGAAATGGACCTGTAGGGGTCAATTTGGTTTCCTTTTTACACTCTCAAGAGTTACATCTGGTACATAAGTTTCCATCATTTAGAATGGGGACCACCTGGAACCCTCTCAAGGACCACTGGTGGTCCCCGAACCACCTGTTGAAAACCCCTGCACCAGAGGATTGGCCTACTGGGTATGACCCGCCCTGTGGCCAGCCTGTCCCCTCCTGAACTCTGCTGACCAGTGAGCACTGAGTCATTCGGTGAGCGATGACCCTTGATGTTTGAATAACGGCACCGACAAACAGTATCGACAAAGATGTGGGTTCAAATCAAACCATTGTCAACAACGAAACATACATTCTAAAGTTACAGTCATGAAATTACAGAAATTACGTATAATTATAGTCTTATACGTCCGGGGTCAACAGTGTTAGGACATGTGCACTACGTAACTTAATATATTACATACTGTATTACCAAAATGCAGTAACTTGTAATATAAATATATTACTTAATCTTTCTGCATCACTGCATTACTGTCTCGTAAGTGTTCTTGTCAAATTATCTTGACAACTGCAGGAGTTAAATAATTACTTATTTTCTATAATTTGTCATCAAATTATTTACTGGCTTCCATGAATTCAAGGAATACATTTAACTCCTGTTTTAACTGTCCATAGCTGAGTAGGATGAGGTAGGTCAGATAGCCAAGTGCGCTTGCTTTATTGTAGGTATTCCACTGGCCTACGCAATATTTGATTAATAGTGATACTAAATATTTAATTATATATTTTGTATATTTTTTAAGTAATATGTAATAGCAATATTAATATATTATACTTGTTCAGACAGTAATATTGTAATATATTACTTTAAAATGAAGGTAATAATTAATAAGTAATAACAAGGTAAAGTAATATCCCCAACACTGGGGGTCAAGAACATTTAGTTAGTATTTGCTATTTATCTATTGGTTTCGTGGTAGTGCTGGTAGTGCGATTTTTTGAGCAATTCTCACGGCACACTTCTGCATATCCCAAGTCACACTAATGTGACACATCACACAAATCGGGAATCGCTGCCATAGATGTTTTCCAAGATAAACTCCAGTCCATATTAATCAACCAATTACTGACACTGAAACAGTGTGGAATAAACAAGGTTGACTGAAGGCCTCTCAGGCACAGACCAAACCTGTACCTCACCTCAGATGACTCTATTGATGCCATTCTCAGACATGCATGTTCAATTATAACTGTAACGAATGCAGAATAAATGTGAGATTGATCGTAATATGAAAACCCACTGAAAACCACTGCACTTACATCCAAATTCTTAGCATGACAATGACATTCCTGCAACTGTAATACTTACGGTAAAGTAAATTAAAAGCTTTGCATGAAGTGCAAGGGTAATGGGCATTCTTGCAATTCCAACAGAGATACACAATTATTGGCAAGACACATTACATTGCACGCATGCACGCGCACACACACACACACACACACACACACACACACACACACACACACACACACACACACACACACACACACACACACACACACACACACACACACACACACACACACACACACACACACACACACACACACACACACACACACCAGTAGTACTTGAAATGTACTGTAAATATCCAAGCTGTTATCAGTTTTGTTGTAGTTGTACTTGACTTAAGTTGTACAGTAATTCTCCATTTTTTTATTCATGTATTCATTCATTCTACTACTAAAGGAATAGAGTCATAGTAAATAAAATTTAAAACCTATTGCCACATACGCATTGTCTGTGTAGGGAACATACTGTACTGATGACCCTTCCAAATATATTTTCAAACTGGCTGGTTAAAGTCTCTATTTGTACACACTGTGTACATGGTATGAGTACACTTTGATTCACCTTTACTGGAGCATTTCCAATTACAATACTTTGACTTCTACTCCACTACAATGCAATATACTGTACGTTTTACTTCACTACAATTATTTTGAAACTTTAATTTACTCGTAAATTTTAATTATTACAAAATCTACCCGAATCACTTCAAGATAGAAATCTGATTGGTTTAAATGGTCACGACTATATCATTTCTAATCCAATTCACGCAGCCAGTGTTGACCTAAACATGACCTTGAGCAGAATACTGAGCCCCTAATTGCTTCAGATGAGCAGGTTGGTGCCTCACATGGTTTCCTCCATAATCGCGTGGGAATGTATGTGTGAATGTAAGCTAAATGCCTACTGTATATATCCCCACTCTGTTCATGTACTGCATTTCTCACACAGTGGCTTCATCCCTCCCACCCTGTCCTTGCTTAACCTCTGTGTTTATATAACTAGCCTGGCAGAAGTGCAGTCTGTTTGTCTGTCTGTCCGTCCGTCTATCTATCTGGGTGCCATGCAGAGACTGTGGCTGTTGGTCAGTGCGCTGCTTGCAGCGGCAGTGACATGCAGGGCTGCTCCAGCCCTGGACCCTGTGACCTGTGCAGATGATGGAGGGAAGGCAGCGGCACGCATGGCCATGCACACCATCAACGAGGAGCGCCACCATGGCTACAGGTTCAAGCTCGACAAGATCAACACAAACACAGTGGAAAAGGTGTGTGTGTGTGTGTGTGTGTGTGTGTGTGTGTGTGTGTGTGTGTGTGTGTGTGTGTGTGTGTGTGTGTGTGTGTGTGTGTGTGTGTGTGTGTAATAAACATTGTTATGGGGTCACTGGGGCCATGATAAGGAAAGGTTTTTGCCATGTGACAAATGTGAGATACAGTATAGGACAAAAAGGCAATACTGATGACCAAATCCTTTAATTATAGACATGTTAGAATACTTTAAGAATGTGGAGTGTAATGATGATCTTGAAACACCATTTCTACATTCTAGTAGAATTTTATGGTGTGTAATTATTATAGGAAACTGATACGCAAAGAAGACATTGCCACATAAGATAGTAAGTGCTGTTATAAAGTCAACATAATGGGTAAAATATCCACACTTCTTAATTAAATCCCTACACCCACTCTCTCTCACTTTCACTAATTAAAAATATCCTTAAATAGCACTGTGAGGAAATATATGTCTACTGCCTGTTGTAATGACAATATTAACTGTGTGTTATGGGTGAATCTGCGTCTCCCCATGCAGGTGGAGGGAGGATGCAACATTGAGTTGACGCTGGTCCTTCAGGAGGCAGATTGTCACGTTGTCGAACCCAAACATTTTGAGGACTGCAACGTCAGAGAGATGGGTGAAACGGTACCACGTAATTTCTCGGCTGCTAGTCTGTGGAGAATGTGAATGGTTTATGTCAGCAAACTGACACCTCCGACTCTTTTTTTTTTGTCGCAGATGGTGACCGCAGAATGTAACGTCTCCATGACCGTCGGCGTCAACACTGTCACCAAATACCACTGTGACGCCAAAGCAGGTGATCTGAAAGATTACGTTTAAAAATGGCCTGGTGGCTTTTTTTGTGATTCACACAGAAACATTTCCACAGCGATTTACAATTCATGGAGTTACATTTAGAACCATATTATTTACAGTACCGGTATTTAAGAAACTTTCACTGCTCCTTTTCACGTACACCATTATAAAAGTGGCACAGATTCATAGCACCATTCTTTAGGAATAAAAACCCACAATGTGTAGCGACAGGAGAAACATTGCTATGGACAAGTGCAGAGAACAGCACCGAGTACATACTCAACACTTACAATATATCGTATATTCAAAGTGGTACTATATAAAACAATAGAAACCAAGCAATCAAATAGGTCTGAATAGTAGCGTACTGTGTACTAGTCTATATGCCATCAGAGGACTATAAACACTGTTTCCTGTAAAGTAGCCTATTTGTTGACTGTGTGTGTGTGTGTGTGTGTGTGTGTGTGTGTGTGTGTGTGTGTGTGTGTGTGTGTGTGTGTGTGTGTGTGTGTGTGTGTGTGTGTGTGTGTGTGTGTGTGTGTGTGTGTGTGTGTGTGTAGCAATGACAAATGACGAAATAGTGAGGCTATGTCCCGACTGCCCCACCTTGATACCACTCAATGACGCAGAGGGTCTAAAGTCAGTGCGCAAAGCTGTTGATGTCATAAACAAGAACACCACCAATCCACGTTACTTCGTTCTAATGGAAGTGGGACGAATGTCTTTAGGGGTACAAGCACAAGAAACACACACACACACACACCCACACACACACCCACACCCACACCCACACACACACACACACAGTACGCAAAATGATCAATCTGACTATAGTCTCTGAGGGTTTACTCATGTCAAGCCACTCATATGCACCATATGATGTACCAAATATAATTCATACAAATTTCACACCAGCTTGACACTAGGCTTATTAAAAAAAATACATCTCTGCATCACCTGTTATGAAAGCATGTTTAATTTGCATTGATTTTTGACACTACTTTTGTTCCCAACACACTCCTTCTCCCCTGCCAGTACATGATGATGTCAGGGATGAACACCTATGCTGACTTTGCCCTGGTGGAGTCCCACTGCCCGATGGGGACCAGGATAGTGATAGAGGCATGTGTGCCCCTCTGTCCAGACAGAGCTGTAAGTGTTAATGCATCAGTTTTTCCCCCTCAAACCTCTTTCATTTCATTTTGAGTGTTATAGTGTTACGCAGGGGCAGATTGGCCTTCTGGAGTACAGGGAGTTTTCCCGGTGGCCTGCACAATGGACCCGCAAGGGTCCATTTGGTTTCATTTTTACGCTCTCAAAGAGTTACATCTGGTTAACCAACTGCCCCCCCCCCCAGGGTGGCCTGGCAAAGGCAAAATTGTCCCGGTGGGAAAATATGTGCCAATCCGCCCCTGGTGTTACGGGGCCCATAACTCTTGAATGGGATGGACCAATACTAAGGATTCATCATAAAGGTTTGTATGGAATTACAACTGGAACCGCAGGTTCCACGACAGCATCAAGGTTCCAGGATTCTTGAATGGAATCGACTCTAGATTAACCAAAGTTTGAGAACCACTGCGGTACTACTGCAATACACACAGACCCCTTTTCCACAGGCTGTTCAGAACCAGTTTTTAGTCCATGAGCCAGACCTACCAAATTGGAAGATTAGTAAATACCTTTATTCAATTGTTTATAGGATCAATTGATATATGCTAACCCTTCTACATTAGTAGTGGTTTCATATTTTCCTATATAATGTCTAATTTGCATATTTACATTTTTAAGATTTGTAATACAATTAAATCATTGTCTTTGTACAAGTAATTAACTGGGGAAGTTTCATGGAGATGGAGGAAGTTTCATGGAGGAATGTTTTTGCACACTAATTAACATTTGGAGCTCTGGCTCCAAAAAGAACTGCAGCAGTTCCCAGCCGGTGGACAAGAGGCCTGACATGTTGCACAGGATTCATGGCTTATTGGAAAAGTCTAATACTTATTGTCACTGTCACCTTTATATTACAGCGCCACGCCTTCTGCAAGTCCAGTTATGCCAGATCGTCAGATGAAGTGTCAGTTGACTGCGAGTTCTATCCACCAAAGGTACTGTATGTGTACTGTATGAGTACACCTTCACACATTATTAACATGAAACTCATAGAAGCTTACAGTAGCTCAATTATCCAAACCATTTTACACACAGTAGATGGTGCATTACACACAAACACACGCACGCGCACACGCACACACACACGCATACGCACGCACACGCACGCACGGTGGAGTACACCTTTAAGCTTTTTCTTGCTGTCTGATTCCGATTGGCTGAAAAAAGTTCTCTGTCAAGGCTGTAGTCCCATAACCACAGTCCAGACTCCTCTCGCATGAATGGGTTACAAATCATAAAAGTCATTGGGAGATCTAAAGGAATTTAGTGGGAACAGCACACACCAGTCAAAACTGGTAAAAATTGCAGAAAACGTACAAAAACGAGAAGATACCTCATCCCAAGTGTGCGTCCTCCTAGTGGTTGTGCACATACCAGTAAATTGGCGTCATTCTCTCCAAATACCACAACATTCTTTGACTTTAATTCCATTATGTTCTTTTTTTTGTTTTTACAACTCTCATCAGAACACAACTGTTGTGGACCTTGAACCCAAATGTGGACATCCACACCGCAGACCCCCTCCCATGCCTCGTCCTGGACCACCTCCGTTTGACACTGAACAGCGTCCAGGCCCCCCACCCCACGCCGGCGCCATTCATCCGTTTCACCCACCAATGCCTGAACCCGGCATGCCGCAGCCCCGCGGCCACGCACCGTCAGACTGTAAAAACCCGTGGTGCCGGGTGGTCCGATAAACCCCAAGGATTGAACCCCTCAAACTGCGGGGGAGTGGAAGTGCCAGACCCTTACACTGATCCTATCCTGTAGTGTTGAATGGCTGAAGAATTGTATTGAGTCGGATTGGAGAGTGACAGTACAGTTCAAGCATGACTTGCTACAAAACTGTTAACTGTGGACAACACTATAAAGCAATAAACTGGTTTACAATGGTCCATTCAATTCATCAATTAGTCGGACAAATATACACTTCTATATAGCCCAAAACAAGAAATGATCATAGGAGGTAAATAGGGAGAGTTAAACAATTGCAGTCGTTCATACAGTAGGTGTCCTTTGAGAGTGGTTTTAGAGGGGTCAATGGATTTGCATGTCTTAATTACTGTTAGGGTAATACTCAAATTAGTGGAAATATTCTACATTGATCTGTGTCAACATGTGCTCTCAGGGGAAAAGAGTGAGAATATAGAACTTTCCTACATGTTAAAGACACAATCTACATGTTAAAGGAGAAATCAACAGCAATACACATTGGGCATCCCTCTACCTTGATCCCTCCTGATTTACTTATTTTCCCTCCAGACCCCGCAGTCTGAAAACACACCTCTTCAGACTCCATCTCAGCCCATAGCACTCGCAGTACATACTTTATCAGTCCATAGGACTCGCAGTACATGTCAGCACATGGAGCTTGCAGTACCAGCCTAGGTATTTTAGATACCATATTAAGTAGACTTAGAGAGCAGTTACCTATATAGGATGTCAAATGTTTAGTGCTTAAATTGTAAATTCTGCTTAAATTGTAATGTAAACTGTAAATTAAACTAATCTGTATGTATATGCATGTATTGCAATGTTTTTACTGCAACCATCAATATTGCAGCTGTAGGGAAAACTTGAATTGTCATGGTCCACAAATGATCGGACAGTAACATTAACCCTTTCAGACCGGGAATCCATATTTGGATTCTGTACAGTATGTACAGTATTCCATAATTAACTTTATTTGATGCTGAAATATAAATATTTCAGGTTTTTCAAAAACCTTAGGTCAGGCCTAAATGGGTTTTTAACAGAAAGGAAACACAAAAACACCCAGCCCAAAATGACAGTACTGTAAATAACAGTGACTGAGTTTGTACGCTCTTGCAAATAAAACAGATGACAACCGCAACCACTATTTGGTTATGTTGTGCAACATTGTAGTTGTACTTGAATTGTACTGTAAATCTGATAATTAAAAAAAAATCATTCATTCTGCTACTAGAGGAATAGTGTCATGGTAAATAAGAGTTTGTATAAAACACACAAAAAAATGCCATATAGGCAAGATCTAGAATTGCCGCAGACACATTTTGTCCATGTAGGGCACATACTGACCCTACAAATATATTTACAGGCTGGTCCACTGGCCGGTTAAAGTCTATGTTTGTACACACTGTGTGTACTGACAGCTGTCACTGTTACAGTATAGTGACTGCAGTTTTGAGGTAGACAACCTTTACTAAGCATTTTCCAATTTGCAATCCTTTGACTTAAATAAACTACCGTATTTTCCGCACTATAAGGCGCACCGGATTATAAGGCGCACCTTTTAGAACTGTTTTCATATATAAGGCGCACCGGATTATAAGGCGCAGAGAATAGAAGCTACTACAGTTAACATGGAATAGAAGCTACTGCAGTCGAACAATCCATATATAAGGCGCACTGGATTATAAGGCGCAGTGTGGATTTTTGAGAAAATTAAAGGCTTTTAGGTGCGCCTTATAGTCCGGAAAATACGGTACTCCACTAAGGGACAATATTATACTACAATTATTTGAAAACTTTAAAATAAATTTAGTTATTTACAGTTTTAATTATGACAAAACCTACAGTGACTACGTTGTACTTCAGACCTGTCCATATTATACATAACTAGAAAAGTGCCCTTCTGGGCACAGGTCCCCACCAGGCCAGGTCAGGTTGTGGCCTCCTGGTGGTGCTATTATGGGCCAATGTTAAAAGGGTGGCTTTGGCATTTGGATGATTTGACGCATTTTGTTCCAAAAATGGATAAGAAAAATGAAATATATATATATATTTTTTTTACAAAAATTGGCCTCCTGGTGACGCTATAAAAAGCTGAAAGGAAAAATGCAGGGGCAGAGGTTCATCTTTGTCCTCTAAGTCTAAGGAGTGTACATGCAACATTTCATGCAGATATATGTAAAATTGCGTGCTGCCTAAGAGTGGCGCTATAACAGGCCACATGGAAAAGGAAATATTTGGAGCAGAAGTTCATCGTCAGCATCCAGGGAGTACTGTATGCATGCAAACTTTGGTAACTAACTGTGCCAGAGATAAGCTGTGCATAGATGCTGCCTAAGGGTGGCGTTATAACAGGCCGTTGTGGGAAAAAAATGGGGCAGAGGTTCATCATCGGCATCCAGGGAGTGTGTGTGCAAAATTTGGCAGCAATCGTACTAACGGTGCCAGAGATACAGTAAGCTGCACGTGCGCACGCGCGCACACCCCCCCCCCCCCCCCCCCCCCCCCCCCCCCCCCCCCCCCACACACACACACACACACACACACACACACACACACACACACACACACACACACACACACACACACACACACACACACACACACACACACACACACACACACACACACACACACACACACACACACACACACACACACACAGATCTAATTCAGGCTATATGTGGCAGTCAGTGTGAATCTAAAAGGGTCATAATTGCTCCAGATGAGCAGGTTGATAACTTGCATGGTTTCCTGTGAATGGGGTGAGCAATCCATGTAAAGCTCTTTGGATAGAAGCTCTACACTACAGTATATAAATCCACCATTCACTGGCACTTTTAGCACTTTTACTCAAGTGAAAGACATTTACATGCAACAGTACATCTGCATTGCAGTATTGACGCCTTTATATTCCTCCCTGTCCATTTCTGTCTCACTCAGAGTGACTTCCTCTCATCTGTCTGTCCGCCCGTCTATCTGTGTGCCATGCAGAGACTGTGGCTGTTGGTCAGTGCGCTGCTTGCAGCGGCAGTAACATGCAGGGCTGCGCCAGCCCTGCATGCAGACAACGGGGGGAACGCGGCAGCACGTCAGCCCATCAACAAGAAGCACCACCATGGCTACAAGTTTAAGCTTGACAAAATCAGCACAAGCAGAGTCTAAAAGGTGCAGTGTCTGTGTGTGTGTGTGTTGTTTGTGTGTGCGCGTACATGTAAAAAAAAAACTTGTGCCGTCACTGGGGGCCATGCTAAGGCGAGGTGGGGGACATTGACCTAATTTTGCCACATGAAAGATGTGAGATGCACGGCAAAAGGACAATACTGTAGAATGTTAGAATAGTGTAATGATGATATAGAAATTTCCATTTCTATATTCTAGTAGAATTGTATAGCATATAATTACAGGAACTGATAAGACAACAACATGCATAGAAGATAGTAAGAGCTGCGATAGTAAGTCAACAGCATAAGGAGTAAAATATCCACCAATCTTACTAAATAGTACTGTGAGGAAAGACACCTAATGTATGTCATTAATTAACCAGTTACAGTACATGTATGATTGACTACGTATGTTGCAATGACAATATTCTATGCATATGATGGGTGAATCTGCCTCTCTCCATATAGGTTGAGGGAGGCTGCAACATTGAGTTGACGCTGAACCTTCAAGAGGCAGATTGTCATGTTGTCGACCCCAAACATTTAGAGGACTGCAACATCAGAGAGATCGGTGAAACGGTACCACATCATTTCTCGACTGTAAGTCTGTGGAGAATGTGAATGGTTTATGTCAGCAAACTGACACCTACGACTCTTTTTTTGTTGCAGATGGTGACCGCAGCGTGTAATGTGTCTGTGACTGTCAAAGACGGTGTCACCAACATCACCAAATATAGCTGTGACACCAAACCATTTGGGATATTCACATCTGAAATTCTTACTTTTGAAAGCTGCATGGTGGCTTTTTTGTACTTTGCACACAAACTGAGAAAGGTTCAGTGATTTCTAGCTCCTTATATCTAGAAGTAAAAACCCACAATGTGTAATTGGAGGAGAAACACTGCTAAGGGCAAGTACAAGAGAAGCTGAGTACTGAGTCAACACTCAACACTTCCCTCTGCCTACTGCTGGAAATAACTCAATTCAAAGTGGAACTGTATTAAACGTTAGAACACAAGCAGGCAATGGGGCCAAAGCTCATTGCTTTGTGTGGGAATCATGAGCATGTGAGTTACGAGTGTGGCTTAAATCTCATGATTGCTTTGCTGCTGTAAACACCTTTACAAAGATGGTAAAATTAAAAAGGTACTGTGGGACACTTGTGATGCACTGCAGCATCACAATAGTGAGCTGTGAGCCGATAGATGTGCTATTTTTGATACAAAAAAGGAGAAACAATGAAGTGCTCTATACTGTAGAATACATCATGCAGCTATCTCATTGTCATCCACTCTGCGATTTGCATACATTGTAGGCTTTGCATACAAGCCTACATTACATACAGTACACAAAATACATCCAGGAGGCCTCCTATTTATACTATTTGCATAATAATGTACACAAAGAAGTACATTCATTCCCTTCACTCAAACCACAGCCGAAGGAGTTTCGCCGAAGTATGGAGACTTTGAGTAGGATATGGACCCTTTCCTTTCTCATCAAAAGTAATATTAGAGATACTGAATAGTACAGCCAGAGAACTGCAAACACCATTTCATTTAAAATGGCCTTTGTTTGACCACATTCCAGATTTAGAGGCCATTTTTTTATTGGTTTAAAGTCACAGAATTTATACTGTATCTCCTCCTCAGCAGTCACATGCTATCAGTCTCAATTATTTACACAGAGCCAAACATTCACACAAGACTAATGTACTGATGAAATATTTGTTGACTCAGTGTGTGTGTGTGTGTGTGTGTGTGTGTGTGTGTGTGTGTGTGTGTGTGTGTGTGTGTGTGTGTGTGTGTGTGTGTGTGTGTGTGTGCGCGCGCCTGCCTGCGTGCATGTGTGTTGTGCATGTGTCCTTGTAGCAATGACGAAAGAGGAATTAGTGAAGATATGTCCCGACTGCACCAGCTTGCTACCACTCAATGACGCAGAGGGTCTAAAGTCCGTGCGTAAAGCTGTAAACCAAAACACCACCAATCCACGTTACTTCGTTCTAATGGAAGTGAGACGAATGTCTTTAGGGGTACAAGCAAGCAAACACACACACGCACACAATATTTGACTCCAACCCTCCAATAATAATTACATGGATGCAGTAACATCATACTGCATCCGTCTCTGTAACACAGTAACGGCAAACTGAATGGTCATACTCTATATCAGGGGTTTTCAACCTTTTTCATCCCAGGGCCCACCATTTATTCAGCATTTGAGCCACGGACCACCATTTAAGGACATTCTAGCCCCACAGACCCCAAAAACTAAAGATTTCCTTTGCTTCTGTCCATGACCATTAATCTTCTAGTTGTGTAGATTAGGACTGATTCACATGATGAATATTTTAACTCTCAAGAGTTACATCTGGTTAAACAACTTAGCTGGGGACCACCTGGAACCCTCTCAAGGACCACTGGTGGTCCCCGGACCACCTGTTGAAAACCCCTACTCTATTTGACATGTGGCCTCTGTCTGAATAAGGCACACACATGAAGGAACAAGAAAACAAAACATCCCATGGATGCACCTGGGATCTATATTCAGTGATGTATCCCAAGGTCATCAAGATTTTGGGTCTTGCAACATCATGCATCACTCAGGTGACCCAGCAAGGGGGGATCAAACCCTGACAAGGTCTTAAAAACACCAATGTGTTTTTAATTTACAGAAACCGCATGCGGAATACAAACAAACAAAAAAAAAAAACATCTTGCAAAACATCCTTGCACACCGACTGGGTTGCGTATTACGTCATGTATTTTAATGTTTTTGCACTTTCGCAGAATGGAACTCAGAGCACAATGGAGCAGATGACGTTTTTTTTTGGTCCTCCCTCATTTGGAGGAAGAGAAAAAGAGTTCATCCCATCCTCACCTTCCTCATTAAGAAAGGGTCGTTTCAGACTATATAAGCAGCAAATGAACTGTCCCAACCGCTTCAGAATTGCTTTTAGAGTGATCAGTGGTGCAGTTTGATGCTCTGTTCATATACCGTACTTGGCGCTTGCCACACATTTCAAAGAAGACAACCTACTGTCTATATGAATTTAACTACCATGACGCAGCTGAGCTACAGCTCGCATTGATATCGTCATTGTCCTGAGCTGCCAAAACTGGTAGGATGGCAACCATATAGTAGAGTAGTAGCAGTGTTGCCAACTGCCCAAATCCAAAATTCACTACTAGTGGCCCTTCCAAAATGAACTAGAACCCGTCAGGGTCCATTTGGTTTCATTTTACGATCTCAAGAGTTACACATCTATAAGGGCCCATTTTGTTACTGGTCCTTTCTAGGAAGGAAGGAGGAATCTATCATGGGTAAAATGGTGAAATGGTTTATTTCGCCAATTTCGCCTGAACTCAACAGCAAAAAACACTGTTTTCCACAAGGAGTTTTTGGCACTAGGCGAGTTTGCAAAAAAGCTAAATATAGCGACAAATGTGCCAAGTTGGCATCACTGAGTAGTAGTATCAATATCTCAGCTGTACTGTCACAAACACCCACAGACCCAGACGTGAGACTGAGCTCTGTCATGGCACTTGCAGATGAAATGACCCCAGTCCACAACCTTTTTATACACATGTGATATTCTGCAGTGGTGTGCAAGAGTGATTGACATAACATGAGTCTGATTATTTTTCCCCATGCTCTGGATCTCGTATCCAGTGTGCAACCTTTATGTCCCAATAGCTACCCTCTATCAATCACACTAGGGAACGAGCAGGTCCAACTACTCTACTAAGACTGGGAGGTAGATCAATCTGGTAACCACTGCAGTAATACTGCAATACACACAGACATTGCGCAACAGAAGTCTAATATTTAATTCTCACTGGAGTTATTTATTTGAATTAAGATGATCAGATGAGATGAAAGAACATCAGGCTAAATATACTACCAAGTATTTAATACTAGTGTTTACCTGGTTTAGAATTGTTGTGTGATGTGTACTATTAATTCTGTCATTATGTTGTAGTGTTCTTTTTAATATAATTTTTGTACTGTATACATTGTTTTTGATATATATTCTTAATGAATTTTGAATTATATTCTGTACAGACCTCAGGAATACTAGCTGACTTCCAGGGCAGCAGCTAATGGGGAGGCTCATTCAAATAAACAAATAAAGTGTTACCTTTATATTGCAGCGCCATGCCTTTTGTCAGTCCAGTTACGCCAGATCGTCAGGAGAAGTGTCGGTTGACTGTGAGTTCTATCCACCAGAGGTATGTGTACACACCTTCACAAATGAACATGAAATTAATCAATATTGTGCTTCGGTAAAATGGTGCATGCATTTACAGTATATATGGTTAGTATAGTTTTTTTTAGATGGTGCTGTACAGTCACTCAGTCACACACACCTTCATGCATTACAATGATGGCAGAGGAAACCATGGAAGGCATCAAAATGCACCTAGGGAGCAATTAGGCCTTCAGAGTCTTGCTCAAGGACACTTCGACACCTGCTCCGGGTTGGAACTGAAATTAATCTGGCCGCACTACCCTGGGCCCAGAGTCACTATCTACCATGTACAAAAAATGTCTTTCTCTTTCTCTTTCTCTCTTCAAACCCAGGCTTTCTACATTAAATAATGGACGATATGGGGTATGTACCGGTAGCTGCTCTTGGCATGATACTTGCTGAAAGTGCAATTCATGGATTGAAGGAGGCAACAAAATCCTTTGATGTCATAAAAGTGACTCATTAGGAGATGTAAAGGATAGAGGGATTTTGACAAATGACCTTCAGTTGCTGAAGAATTTAATATGAACGCCACAGAGCAGTCAGAACCTGTACAGAAACAAAAAGCTGCTTATAGTAACAGGAGGGCAGATGTCCCACATGTGCATCATCCTAGTTGTAACAAAACAAACAAAGAAAAAAACAGTAATTCGCCATCAGTCCCTCCAAATACTACAACATTCTTTGTTGCTGTTACAATTTGCTAGTATTCAACTCAGAAAGACAGCACTTTAATTCCATTATGTTTCTTTTTTTGTTTTTCCAACCCTCATCAGAACACAACCGCAGTGGACCTTGAACCCAAATGTGGGCATCCACACTGCAGACCCCCTCCCATGCCTCGTCCCGGACCACCTCTGCTTGACAATGAACAGCGCCCAGGACCCCCACCCCACGCCGGCGTTCATCCGTTTCCCCCACCCCCCCATGCAGGCAGCCACCCACCATACGCTGGCGGACCACCATACCACGCACTGCCGGGTGGCCTGGCACCCTGGGGATTCTACCCCCTCCCGCTGCCCCCCCAGGGGACTTGAACCCTGCTATCTAACCCATCATGTGGTGGGGGGAGTCAACCTTTCAGGGTGAGCGTCGCTCCAAATGATGTGACCTACCACAGTATAGCACTGCATTGGAGGGGCGGGGAGGGGCCCGGAATGACTGACGACACGTTGGTGAGATTAAATTAGATCAGCTCATCTGTGGGGGTGCCGGGGTGGGGGTGCCGCCGTCTAAAAAGTGACGGGGTACCCCCACCCCCCCAGGCCAAAATCATTTCAGGTTATGCCAGGCTAAATGGTGACTGAGGCTCAAACCTTTAGAAATAAGCTTGGGGGATACAATATGATACTTAGCATTAAAAAGAATTTTAGGAATCCTTGTTATTCCTCCTTTAACACAAAGACTTAAATCATTTCATATACCTGCTTTGCTTAGCATGAAATCGTCAACTTAAGCCTCTTCTCCAAGGAAAGGTTCTTCTCCTGAAATATTCAAAATATGTTTTGTTTTGTATATCAGTAAACATGACTTGGATAAGATTAAAAAAAACTACAAGGTGAGGGTAAGGACGTCTACAATTAAGTGAGGACTCCTTTGAGGCTCCTAGAAAACTCAAATCAGTGAGTTTTAGTTGGTCATTAAACCAACAGCATGATCAACTCTGTGCCACATGCACCCCTTGTGCACGTCCTTTAGGGGGTGCGTGACAGTAAAAGGGTAATGGTGGTTTTGGGGTGTTAATTACCCCCCCCAAATGGTAAAATCTAGCACACTGCTGTAATTAAGTAGATTTATAGAGCAAGTGTGGAAGTATACATTGGCGTCTTTATATGTATAGTACACACATGAAACTCACATCTTTATGTGTGTAAGAGATGTGAGTTTCATCAGAATATGAATGCCTTAGAGTTTGAATAAATGTATTTGTGTTTTCTTCTATAACAAAGACATACACCTGCCAATATCTCATCTGTGAATTTTCATGGCATTACTGCATGTAACAGAGCAATCCTATTCAGCAGCTGTCCACTGCTCCTGCTGGGCACATAATTAGAGGACATAATTATTATGACTATGCACTAATGTCCTTTGATAATTAGAGTTTATGCTTCCCAATCTCAACCCCTAGCCCCTACAGAGAACCACTGTTATTAACAAGGAAGGGGTCGTTGACACTATTCAGATTTTGGGGAAAAGAATTAAAAATACTTAGCGGCATCACAGCTCTTTGAAATTTTGTGGGATGGATTACTCTGGATCACAGGTGTAAGGAGGATGTGCATGTTCTGATCAAAGTGGCATTTTGTTTGTCATCAGTATTTTGCTATGGAGATGGCGAGGGACCACGTACACAAGACTTTGGGTTGTGTCAACGAACCCTTCCCGTTAAAAACGGTGGTCCTTGGTAGGGGCTATCTCATCCCCCACTAAAGGGATCTCCAGCAGGGTAACAGGGGTGGGAGTCAGGGACCCCTTAGCCTGGTCTAGCCCTCAATGATTTTGGCCTTGGGGGCGAGGGTGTCGTGGGATCCACACGGCGGAAGTGCTGCGCTCTGATTTGATCTCACTAATGTGTCGTCATCTCCGGCCCCTCCCACGCCCGTCCACTGCTGTTCTACGTCACATCATTTAGAGCGACGCCCACCCCGGAAGGTTGACACGCCCCTCAAGGCCACTTTCCAACGCGCGTTAGTCCAGGCTTTCCGTTTTCGCGCAAGGCGGACGAAAATGAAAGCCTGGGTATCGAGGCTAGGGACCCCTAGGCCTATAGGGGCTAGGGGTTACTACATGTGGAGCTGCCAAATCTGGCAATCAATAGATTTTGTTTTCTCACATTAACCATTTGAATCCTATAGCATCACACTCACTGCAGGCTTGCAGGCTTGTGAGCTTGTAGATCAGGCATTTTCGGCAAAGAGGTTTGGCAGGAATTAGTACATTTTCCAAATCAGATATCCAAAAAGACAACACTTAGCGATTACAGCCTGCAACAACACCCAACAAAAGGAAATGGTACATACCAAAACCCTGTAGATACTAGATAGCAAAATGTCTTTGCAGAACATAACAGAATGGATAGACTTAATTGTGTGTTTTAGGTAAACACTAAACAGAGGTGCTCAGGTGCTGTTAGCTATGTCAGTCAGTCACCACCATAGAGTAATAAAATAAGGTCACCACCAGCCTTTATACCCTTCCTTCCTGGTAGGCTGCAACCAATCAGCTTGCAGATCCGGGCGCCACCTAGAGTACTCTAGCTCCACCTACAGGCGCCACCGGCATCTATAGTCTCAATCATCCACCCAACTCACGACTGAATGAATGAATGAAATGAATGAATGGATTAATTAATTAATTCATGTTTATTTCAAACCCTTATCGATAAAATTACGAATGAGACTGACACACCTAACACAACTGTTCAAAAAGGAGTAGAATGAACCTATAGCTTATCTGGTTCACCGTTCTACCCCTATTCATACCATTTTAAAATGAACTCAAGTGTCAAGTTTCCACTTTCGGTATATATCTATTTGTTTATTCATCTATTCATTTTTTACATTAAGTGTATTCATGATGTACCCGGGTGATTGATTGATTGAATCAATACAAACTGTGGACGAAACCATAAAACATACACCTTCATAATAGGGCCCACCTGACATCATCAATTAAGGCCAAAGATTATTAGAAAGATCATCCATCAAGTGAAGTAGTTAAGGCATTACTATGCCAGTGACTACAGCAGGTTGTCACTCTCACGGCAAGGGGTGTTACCATATTGTGCCACTAGAGTGCACCGTTACATTACAACAGCAGACCATTTCACTATTGAAGTACCACTTATTTTCAATGTCTCACTAATGTACATGATGATACCACTATTTATGTCTACTAGGTCTGTGTCTAACATGAGGGCAACGGGTTGTGGGCAGTTCAAAAACCTGTCTTCCATGTGCATCATCATTTGGGAATCGAAGGCAATAGAAACTGCAGGCTTGCTATTCATGAAAAGTTGCATGCGAAAATGGCCAAGAGCCCTTCTTTGAGACAGACTGAGTATAGAAAAGAATAGTGGTATAGTTTAACATGTAGGCTATGTTTGTACATCATGAGGATCAATTTGTTGAAAAGTGGGTAGGAGTGGTACCACTCCTGCTCCTAGGTTTACTTTCCTAGTAAAACAAAAAACAAAAAAACTATAGGATTCCAATAGAAAAGTCCTATCAGATTTTGGAACAAATCCTAAAGGATTTCCAATAGGATTCCTATAAGACTCCTATGGGATCTTATACGATCTTAGGAATATCCTATAGGATTAGGATTTTCTTATAGGATTCCTATAGGATTTCTGGGAAAATCCTATAGGATTCTATTGGAACCCTAGGATTCCTATAAGACTCCTATGGGATCTTATACGATCTTAGGAATATCCTATAGGATTAGGATTTTCTTATAGGATTCCTATAGGATTTCTGGGAAAATCCTATAGGATTCTATTGGAACCCTATTGGATTCCTATTGGAAATCCAATAGGATTTGTTCCAAAATCTGATAGGAGGAATTCTATAAGATTTTTTGACTAGGGTATATTGCAACACTAATCCCACTATAATCTATTTCCCAAAAATAACCAGAAAAAAAGCTATCCGTTTAATTTTCAATTAAACAGAACATTTAAAGTCAGGACAAGTCAGGTGTACGTCTAGTTCTATGCGTGATAGACACATTGATTAGCCACTAAAAGGCTGATTGTGAGTAGGCCCAAGTGAGACATTGTGTTCTTATCTTGTTCAATGTACTCATACACTACACCGACATTACATGGGCAGTGACTCCATTTATAAAATGACTATTATAGTCATTGCTTACAGCCACAGAGTAACAAGAACTGCTGACTCTGCTAAAGCTTGAAATGGCCCATTCTGTAAATTAAATGGTGTCAACTGAATACCTGTATTTGGAGACAATTCCTGCTTGTAGGGTATTAAACACTTCTGTGAAGCCTGGTATTTCTGCTGCACACTAAAAAAAAAGGCTACATGCAGGGGGACAGGGAAAGCAAGAAGAAAACTCCAAGTCTAATAAACACTATAGCCTACACACAAAAAACTAATCGGTCAAAATTGCAACTAAACACTTCAGTCAATGGTGTTAGGTCACTTTCCTGGGTTATTTCTTGAAGCCATAACCTTTTCCTGGGTTGCAGGGATTTTATTTTGACCGAATTCATGGGTTGTTTTATTTGGTTATTGGTTTTGGGTTGTTTTAATGAGAATAACCAATTTGTTAGGTCACAGACTTTGGTTGAATTGATTTATTGATGGAGTGGACTGGTCCAATTCCCCCCCTCTTTTTTTAAACGAGTGAGTGGTATGTCCCAACTGCTGTCAGTTTTGCTACTGCTTCTTTCTCTGCAAACCCGAAATACTACTCTACCCTGAGCACTTTTGCAGTAAGTTTGAAATTTTTACTTTTATCATAAGCGTGTTTACTGGAAGAATAACTCCATTGTGTTGTGCTTATGCTGCAGGGCAGGCTGCAACTTGATAGATAAATGCGTGAAATAGGAAATAGGAAATAATGTCTCCCTTGCTTTATTTCCATTCTGAACCACGACGGGAATATATGTTTTGGTTACGTCTGTTATGGTTATAGTCTACAAGCCCATAGAGCCCCATTGTAAACCAGGCATTTATGTACACCAACGTTTTGTTAGAAATGTTGAGTAGGGGTCCCCCCCAACATGTAGAAACTGATGTTACAGATGTTGAGTAGGGGTCCCCAACATGTAGAAAATGGTGTTAGAAATGACGAGTAGGGGTCCCCAACATGTAGAAACTGATGTTACAAATGTTGAGTAGGGGTCCCCAACATGTGGAAAATGGTTAGAAATGTCGAGTAGGGGGTCCCCTTCCCTGTTCTACGCAATGGAACAGGGCTAGGGGTCCCCCAGCATGTAGAAACTGATGTTAGAAATGTCAAGTAGGGGTCCCCAGCACAGCATGTAGAAACTGATGTTAGGAATGTCCCTAGTGTATAACTCGAATAGCAGTGCAATTATTTACTAGTACAGCTAAAATAATAATTCTGCGTGGCCTGTGGGTCTGTAGCCTAATACGCATTTTATTATAACTACATTTAACTACATTTTATTACGTCATTCTTGATATTGTGTATATGTTGGTTTTCCTGGTATTGATGTAATGCATTTGTTTTGTTGTTGTCCTTCTCGCTGCTGTAATTCCTCCTCGCTGTACTCCGGCTCATATAAATAACGCTGTACAGTGGATTCCGACAGCAGGGAAAAAAACTCGTCGTCATCCAAAAAGTCGTCAGGAGCAGCCATAGTCAACAACTAACGTTGTACTACTACGAGCACGACCACCACCAACACCACTACTACTACTACTACTGCTACTACTACCACTACTACTACCACTACTAGTAGTACGAGTACAAGTACTACTACTACTACTATTACTATTACTCCGTCGCCTCCTCCTCCCCCTCCTCCTATCTCAAACGCTAACTAATCCTCCTCCTTCTCCTCCTCCTCCTCCACCAGCCCCACCACCAACTACTACTTCACTGCTACTACTATCAACACCACCACTACTACTACAACTACTACTAGTAAAACTCCCACTACTACCAACTAAATATAAAGTTTATCTTTCGATCACAACTACACTGCTTCGGCTAATACTGCTTCCACCAGTTGGACTCGTCAGAAAAGACCGCTCAACGGCTGTGCGCGCCCACTCTGCTGAGCGGATGCCGCGGTGCACTGTGGGTATTGTAGAATTTCTCGGACAAAATGACGAAAAATGAAATTATTTATACTTTTTACAGGAACAGATACAGATACTAAAGCCGAGGAATGCATCCAACACTGTAAACACAACACTGCAACGACTTTTCCTTCAGACCGGCACTCAGACCGTTACTCAGACCGGTAAGGTAACCTTACCCGTCCACATACTCGCTGTGCTGGGAAGCACGGCGCTGGAGCCACAGAATCCCAATGTTATTAATCAGGAGGCCATTAGCATGTATGCTAATGACCAACACCACACAAAGAGTGTTGAAAAGTGGCGAAGTTCCCCTTTAAATGGGTGGAATTTCCCTTTAATAAAACAAATGGGTTAACTGAATATTCTGTATCAATTCAACTGGCAGTTGGGTAATCTTGACCCTCAAAATTAGGTTATTAATGCAACTTAATATGTCTGGTCAAATCAACTGGTATTTGGGTCATCTTGACCATCAAAATTAGGTTATTGATGCAAGCTAATATGTTCGGTCAAATCAACTGGTACTTAGGTTATGTTGACCCTCATAATTGGGTTATTAATGTAACCAAATGCATTCGGTCAAATATAATAACACGCATTATTTGGTCAAATTGACCAAAGACCCAGTTGGTCCTTATTCAACCTCTACGTTTGGTTGAAATTTGACCGAAGTTAGGTTGTTTTTGACCATTGGTTTTTCTCTGTGTATGTGAAGTGCATTAGGTACACATTGTATTTTAATACACACATTTTTTCCTTGTGAGGACTCAGGACACTGCGCGGTTTCCCAACTGAATGTAGGACAGTTCTAGTGCATACTCTTGAATACTGTTGTTCTCTATTGATGATGCCTCGTAGTGTTATTTTTTTTTACCTTTGTATCCACAACTCTGTAACTGTATAGTCTTGGTAGCTGGACATACAAGCTGTTGACCATACAGTATAAGCCAGGTGGTCTTGGTGGCAGAGCGTCCAAGTACTGTAATCGGCAGTTACTGTACTGTAACTGTACAAGCCCTCCTCCCTGTCGTGTGTGTCTGTGTGTTAGGCTGTATGACAGCCACATTTGGTGGTGAACACATGCTGGTGAACAATAGCTTGGTGCTCAGACACAGGACCTTGACATGCTCCGTCTTCCCGCATCACTGTTTTGTGAGCCAGTTTACCACAAAAAAAGTGTGGAGCAGTCTTATAAATACCGTAAACTGTTATCAGCCAATCAAATCACTTTTGGCATCTTCACTTTTCTGCCCCTTTATGACTTTTATCTAGCCTGGCTCAGCCCTGAATCAGCACCTTAAAAAATACTAGCTTATTTTTTCCCTGTGATTCAAGGACTGGCTTCCCTGCCTTTGGGGCCATTTGTGCCGGTTGGAAGTCCAATCCCAGCACCTGATTGGCCAACAGCCCTGTCAATCACTTTGTCCCCAACGTCGTCTGCTTTCCCAAATATTCTTAGGGGTTCATATGAACCAATCACCGTTAAGACTGCTGCTTTGGTAACGCCCATCCTAGAAACTGCTGTGGTAGAGAGGGACTTCAGTCTGAATAATGAAGTGAAACGAAATGACAATTCAGACTGAGGTCAGGCTAACTTTTACATTCAATGTAGGCATTTTTCCTGTCAGCCATCAGCCAATGTTTGTGTTCACACAGACCCACAAAACTGGACATAGGAGTGGCTAGCGATCCTCAAAAACAAAGCATAAATATAAAGATAAATATAAGATCAAACAAAAGACAGCTTTTATAGAAGACAACTTGGGCAAATAAATGCTGACCTGAAGACTTGAATTTGAAGGAAACTGGAAACCAATATTTTATAATCTCAAATTAATGGAGAGTATGCAGAAATAATTGCAATAAAAACACAAGTGAGTTGTGGCATAGCTTGTTTATTAATGGTATATTTTGCATAGGGAAACATACTCACTTCCAGTAATGAATTGATCAGCGTCTGCTGATAGCAATGGCTGAATAGGGTTATAATGAAATATTATCAAAGCTCTTAATATTCCCCACACCAGTTCAATAACATCAGTTCAGAAAAATATTGGCTCTTGAGGTCAACTATTAAGCCTAATTTATATTTCATCTCACAACCAATGTCAGAAGTAAAAATGTAGTTTTATTTTTGTGGAAAAATGGTTAATTTTCTATAGATTTGACTTCATAGGCTTAAAATGGCAATGGAAAAAATAACAAAAAACTTCTCTAAGCCCTCTGAAGAGGGAATATTTAATTCAGTCAGTTTCAATAATCCTGTATGTGTAAATGAAGCCTTTGAACTAAGTGGGTGAATTCATACACATGATTAATGCTTAATTAACACATAATGAAAGACTGATTTACCCTTCACCTATGTAAGTGTCAAAGACATAGATGGATTTGCATGGTCAATTAAAGTGTTACCGATAATTGACCCCATTTTTAAACTTAATTTAGATTGCCTAGATCAGTTCTAATACTGTCGAGACTTGATAGTGATAGCTAGAACTGCTGCAGGCCAGGTAAAGTTAATGCAGGCTTGAAGCCCAGGGTTAGCCCACATCAGTGCCAGTGTGGAAGTTAAGTATCAGCCCAGGGCAAAAAAAAAGGGGGGGGGGCTTTATTATATACACAGCTGTGTGACAAAATTATAAATCAGGCTTAGGGAAATTGTGAAAAGGCAAATCTCTCATGGCTCTGGGCTTTTTGTCGTCTAATAGCAGAGCTGTTCCTCCTCATGTTCGATCTGGTGTGGGGGACACATGTCTGGCGGCAAGCAAAAGCGGTCCTTTACAATAATATTATCTGAAAAAGTTATAATGAGAAAAGAAGTCCTTAAAATATGACACTGCATTAAAAATGTTCTCTGAGAAACAAACAGATGTTTCATCCCTTCTTTAGAAACTGTCTACAGCACATGGAGAAAACTGCGTGCAGAAAAACAAAACAAAGCAAAAAAAAGTACCAACAGATACAGAAATTAACCGATAACACACTGCTGTCTGTGGAAAACCTGGTATCTCTAAAAAGTCTGAGTTTACACATAATTAAGAAATGTGGGAAATTGGTTTTCCAACGTTTGTATATCATGGAACTACATTTGTTTTTTTGTTGTTTTTTTGTGTGTGTCTGCCTGTGCCAGGGCCAAGAAGCTTAGCACATTCAAAAATTCAAGTATGAAAATAAAATAAATTGAAACTGCTAATATTAGAGTTACTTGGTTTTCAGTCAACAAACAGCAGCAACAGAGTGGGGGGAGATTAGAACATAGAGGAAATCACATAAATGGTTATAGAAAAGAGATCTTTATGAAAACGAACATAACACTTTAATGTTTCAATAGCTAATTCCAACCAGCCTCTATACCTCTTATTGCATCCAGCCATATGTTTGAGAGTTTTGAGTCATTCCTCTACCAACAATGCAAACAGAATCAATCAGAATCAAGAGCCACTATAAAGCAATTATAACAGCTTACTTGAAAAACCCAGAGATTCATATATATATATATATATATATATATATATATATATATATATATATATATATATATATATATATATATTATATATATATATATATATATATATATATATATATATATATATATATAATGCTAACAAAAGGCAAGATAAGAAGAATTATGTCAGAATAGTTGTAATTGGTAACAATTCTAGCCAATCAACAGTTATCATTCAGAACAGCACTTAAGTTTGTGTCAGAGTAAAGGAAAAAAAGAAATAGAGAGAATTTAGAAAACATCAAACTGTATCCCAATGAAAATCTCCATGTAACATGGGCTCAAATGAGATGATCTGTAATGATGTACATGCTTTGTCAAACTGCCCATTTTACAGTGCATATTGAAAACGGAATATATGGTTGTTGTCTGTTCATCTCATCTTCCACACTAGCCGGCCCTTTCCCACCACTTTCTGTTCTCTCTATTTTTTATACTCTTTGGTTTGTATGGCTTGTCACCTCAGGACCTACATGGCCCACATCTATTGGCCAGGGCTGGCGATGACCTCATCGTAGACCGCCAATCAATCCCCTCCAAACTGCTACGATGCGTCACGTGACCATGCAGTACAATACATTTGAATACAACAGTACTGCACAGCCTAGCATGTACAAAACAGTTCAAATTAAATCAGCAGTAAACATGATAGGCACTGCTTGTTCAAATAATTTTTGGTTTTTCTCAGTATTCAAGCTGTTGACCTGCTGGTTTATTTAAAATAAATAGAGGAGAGAGAGAGAGAGAGAGAGAAAGAGAGAGAGATGTTATGCCAACTAGGATGGGGCAATTTCGTTGACCTGATGACAGGAACCATGGAAGGCTAAACATGGAGGTAGAACATCATTACTCAAAGCTAATTTTCATCAACCCTAATGGTTCATTCCCTGGTGATGACGACATTCTCACCTTGTTATACTGTTTTGACATGGAAGTGAGAAATGTCCTAGTTCCCTGTTGGAGGTCAGTTTACCAACCTCACTCTCAGGTTCATGGAAGTATAAAATCCAAAACATGCTCCCTGTTACCAGGTGATCAGTTACAATGGTAATGTTGTGTTACATCATTTTTAAAATGGCATTGCATTGTTTAAAATGGCTTGTTTTTTTGTAGAGCGTGTTCGATATATCTTGTCAAGTCATTGAGGCCAATCAGCCATGGCATTAGTTTTTCACTGCTCCGAGTAAAATCACCCATTTTGTTGACAGAACACAGTACATACGATTTCTCGACCTGGCATGTTCATCAGTCATAATCAGCGTGCCCAGACAGGGCTGTGAACAGCTAATCAAAACAAAATAAAAAATGTTTCAAATAAACAAACTAAGATGCTGGATTATCTAATCTGCACTATTTTGATGATGACAGGAAAAAAGACAGATCATCATCCATGCTAAGACCACAAATCAAAGCCTTCTCAGTGACAACAGAAGACAACAGAAGAAAAAAATAAACCTCACACTTTGCATAATAACACTGATCACCTTTCTGCTGAAACAGCCTCGGAGATACTATCATTGCGTCTAGAGAACGTAAACGACTCTCCTTGGGCATGTAGTCTGTGGTTGTATGATGATTAGACAGACAGACAGCGATAGTGCAGAGTGATAGATATGAAGAAGGATCACACTTCACAACCTGCTTCACCACAGATTCAGTTTTGTGACGTTCCATAATGTTGGCAGCCTGTCATTCAATGTGGTTTTCAAGAGCCTGACAGGCAACGTTTGGCTTTGATAAATAGAAACATTATTGGCCACCTTGATAGGTTGCTAGGATTACAATTTACAGTATTTTCTATTTGAGGCACAGCCATAGCATACTGTTTACTGTATACACCTAATAGTTTGGTGATTGGTCATTTTTTACCAGAAACTAATTCCATAATGCTGCTCCATGTATTGCTAATGCATGCTGTTTTAAAGGTCTTTATTATGGGTAGCCTATGTTTTTTCTGGGCAGATATTTCCAATGAATAATTTGTAGTTCCAGATAAGGGGCAACAACCACCATCAGAATACAATTACAAACAATTCCCTTTATCATCAGTAGCTCTAACCTCATCCATTTACTGGTGTATATGAAGAATTATGGACCAAAAAAGAAGCACCATATTGGGACTGAGTGACCTTCCATTTTGTAGTGTCACACTGCAAATCACTCACAGATTAGAGTCGTCTATTTCTTGATTTATATTAGGACAGACCCGCTCATAGATTAAATAAAGTGGCGATGCTGAGGCGAGTCTGTCGGGGTCTGTCAGTTATCTTGTTTCTTTCTGCTGTTCCATCTGTAGTCTTTGAGGGACTAGCAACCTCAGTCACTGTGCTGTCATTATGCTGATAGTTAATTCACCTCACTAACCACAGCATACCGTATAACACCCAGTTAACCACCAACCCGTCATCACAGCCTCACACATTTCTAACTCACTCGGACATACTTCACGTCGTTTAAAGCTTTTCTTCACCTCTAATTTTCTCAGCAGCTAGCAACAAGCAACAAGTCACAGATTAAAAGAGTTCATACATGGTGGTGTTGTTATAGTAATAGCCATGTTACACGACAACCCGGAAGCTACTGGTTTCACAGAAGGACCAGTAACACCTCAAGTATAATAATGGCCGAACTCTTTTAACTTGACTTTGGCAAGATACAACCCTTGTTTAACAAAGGGTATAACCAACACAAATTAAAGTAATTTCAAGCTGAGAGGCTCCTGTTCTTTCATAGAGATAATACTCTGCTCTGTTGACCCATATAACCCTTAGTTAAACCAACACACCATATCTCTTCTATCCATCACTTCTCATTGCATCATCCTTTACACAGTACGTTACATCTTTGCATCAGTCCACCCAGGTTTCTTCCATTACATGGAATATAGTATATTCTGTGGCTTGGCCACTGGCTTTAAAGAGCCCAACTTTACACACACAAACATGGACAATCTTAAACATCCTATACACAATGTATCCTTTTTATCGATATGCCTATGTTGTACATAATATTATACACACTATTGTGTTGAAAACTATGTAATAGTTCTACAAGCAAAGTAACAATAACAAAATAAACTAAAATGAAAGCCAAGTTGAGTAGGCATAGACTGTGCCTAATATAGTGCTTAGTGCATGCATCAGAATGAAGCTCAAACCTCACTTATGGCCTCTTTTTAACATCCCATCACACGCTCAGTCACATGGTCAAACTCAGCCAATAAAAAATGGACGGTGTTCTGCCGGACCTATCAGAAAGCTGCAGAACCTTGGAGCCCACCAATAGCAGGCAGACATAACTAAAAAACAACTAACCCTATACGTATAAACTTGATGTCATGTCCATTTCATGGAAATCACACTCTGTGGCTTGGCCACAAACCTCAAATTAACTACGTACATGTTAATACAGTACATTAAAAATAAGGGCATATAGCTCAACACCTGACAAAATATTCACAATAAATAGTAAGACTTTCTGAATGGACAAGGTGCCTCTCTCCAACACTACTATGCCTATGCATGACATATTTAATACTCATTCATACATTAAAATTGCTATGGCAGCATCACCACAGCAAAGTGGAGACAGAGCTAACTACAGACTCTGAAAAATGGCTTTTATTCATATATACTGTATCATATTATTGTGAATATTCAATCAGGAGTTTCCACTATTTCCACCAAGTTCTCTCTTTTTCTTTTAAATCTGCAATCCTTAACCCTATCACTAAACCATTGTGCCGTTATCAGATCCAAGGTAGCTAGCTAGCCATAACTACTCTTTTACAGAATGTCACTTTAAGCACATCCAAAGGGGGTAGTTTTAAAATCACACGTTATGAAATGTTCCAAAATATGTTGTTGACACGTTTGCCAGAAGCACATTTTGACACATGTTGCTGTTACGTATTCTGTTGAAAAGTAACGTACACTGCAAAATCCTCAGTGTTCATTTACTTAACCACATGAGCCCCTAGCTGGAATCGTATAGAACAAAGGCCATAGATTCAAGGAGGGATTACATTCTCCACACTGGTCTTGGAACGTCTTAGCATCCCCCAGAAGGAAGTTACTAATTTTACCCTCCGGAGATGGAAGTCTCCCTGATGGAACTGTTGCCCACGCAACCCCACCCCGAATAAATCGTTGAAGATGGATGGATGGATGGATGGACCCTACTCTGGGGCAAACATTTGAATATTGTTTATTTTCTGCAAATTTAGAGGGAAAAAAGGAGAGGGCCTATAATAAGACTGCTGGGGGACACTGGTCCACTAAGTATTAGTAGTTTAACTCAGAGAATATGCAAATGGAACTAAATGGACCCTTACGGGTGTCTTTTCTTCAATCAGTATGCTTTCAGGTTTAAATGAACACCAAGGATTTTACCATGTACACAAAGAGATGCAGAGAAGCTGGTGAAGGCGTTCCATGGAGAGACACTCAAGTTAGTATTGTTACTGACAGAACCATTTGAAGGATCTCTTTTTAATGGACCATTTTCTCCTAAACCTAAAAAGAAAACTGTCTACCAGCTAAACTGGGCAACAACAAGCAGTCACACATGCAGCATTTTTTTTCATGTTTTTTTGTATTTTTGAAATGTTACCAGTTTGTACCAAGAAAAGAAAAAAGAATGATTTTTTACTTTTCCTTAATAATGTATTACCGTTATTTTTAACTAAAGGCAAGGCACATAATGTGTTTTATGAAATATCGTGCAAAAGAGAAGTTTAACAACAGGGCTATTATTAAAATCCAAAGGGAGAAGTTCACTCTTCCATTATAGCGCCCTCTGGTGTCATACAGAGGGAAAGAGCAGAGGGGAAGAATGAATATCATTAGGGGGATAAAAGGGACTTAAGAACAGGATCAGGAGGGAGAGGTATCATCAGGTTGAGCCATGCATTCTTTAGGTCAGCACAGCGACCACAGCAGCACCATGCAGTTTACATCAGCTTTCAGCTAACTTTAATGCCAAATTTATATTCCGTCATCCGACCGTGTCCTGTCGGTGCCCAAAATAATATCCTATCTGTGAGCTCAGAACGTCACCAGGGATTCATCATTGTCATGCTGGCGTGTAGTGGACATGTTTTTTTGTTTTTTGTTGCCACGGATATACAAAATGACAAAAAGACACGTAAAGCTTTAAATGACCGTTACTGGACGTCTGTAACTCTGAGAGTGTATGTACAAATGATTGACTTATGTTCCATTGACAACATAAGTCAAGCTTATGGGGCATTCTTGAAAATAATGAGAACGGCTGTGGATCTCCTAGTGTGCCATACATAATATGTCATAGTAGTAAACTAGAGGCTGACATTCAGTAAATGGCGCTTATGATGAAAACGTATATATAAAATATAATGTCTAAAAACAATAAAACAAACAGACAATGTCAAGTCCTGCCAAGGACACATTTGACATTTTGTGTATGGACATATCGATGACCCCTGCTTGTTGCAACTCGACACATTGTTAGCTTGTTGATTGGATAGTATTTTTGCACACAGGACACGCCATACAAATAAGTATAAATCAGGCTCAACACACGTTAACCCAAACCCTCTTCGAACCCAGTATATGATCCAGGTCATTGACCAGGTTCACACGGGGGCCATTTTGTTCTTACATCATACTTAATGTACCTGTAAGTACGTGGAAAACAGCCGCCTTGTGAATTTTGTGGTCAATATCAGCACCTAATAATCCTAAACTGTATAGCAGTAAGAGGCCACTGCTAACTTTAAACCTAAAAAAAATAAAATAGCGGGTCAAACTAATTTTACTCTCACACAGAACACCTAATTACTGTACAATATATTGGTTTTCAAGAGCACAAGGCTGTAGAGGTTAGCACAATGTGGCCATTAATGTCAAATACTTTGTAGAGTGTGCAATACGACTTTCTAAAGGAATTGTATTATTGAATGATCATCAACACAAATTAGACCATTTCAACTATATACAACAGACAGCTTTACGCTTGCTGATGACATGTTTCACAATTTGATTTTTGTGACTCTAGTCTCGCACAAAAAGACATTTCATGTCTTTTTTTAGCAATGTGCAGGAGGTAATTTGGTTGTTCATTTTGTCTAGTTTAAACTTTGCCTCTATGGTCATACGTTACAACTTCCAATTGTTGTTTTGTATCATATTGTATTGATAATTAACTTTGTATAAGACCTGTGTTGAAAACTGCTTCAAAGTCGCACACCTCAAATCGGGCTTGAAGAATGTACAGTAACATTGTTATTGTGTGATCTATATACTTGGCATGTTGCACATAGAAAACCACAATGTGTTGAAACCGATGACCCGAAACCAAATCAAAGCATTTGGGTGCCTCTTGGGCCTACGTCTATAAATGTATCTAGCTAGCTCCATCCTTACGCATCCCCCACATCCAACTCCTAATTTCGCTGCCATGGTTACCATGGGTTACAGCTTTACAGATATAACGCCTCCATGCTTTCAGCCCTGGAGGAGGAAGGGTCAGGAAGGATCGCGAGGATGCTTGGGATGAGTTCTGCACTTGAACTCTTTCGTTATTAGGAAAGCTAGAACTGGAGGAGAGGGAACCTGGGTTTTGTGCTCAGTTCAAAGTTCTGCTCATGTACCCTGCTGTCAAAAAAAAACATTTGACAACCTCTACAATAACACAGTAAAACCCACCTTGCTTGGCAACGTGCCACACACTGCTATCACGCCAAAAAGCTGCTCCGAAAAAACAAAAGTGCAATGCCTGTTTATATCCAATAGTATTACACCTAGATACAAGTACAAACCCCTTTTCCCCCCAAATAACCAATACTGCATCCACAGAGAGTGACTCTCAGGGACAGAAAATCTACACACACAACAAAGTCTCCTCGGGTAAAGAGCAGGGATGAGTTGCGGAGATACAGGAACCATATTCACATTCTTGCATACACACACACACACACGTGTGTACACGCGTGTGCGCGTGCACACACGCACACGCACACGCACACACACGCACGCACGCACGCACGCACGCACGCACGCACGCACGCACGCACGCACGCACGCACGCACGCACACACACACACACACACACACACACACACACACACACACACACACACACACACACACACACACACACACACACGTTGCCACACACCGTGATAGAGTTTCAAACGCACATGCTAGACACAACGGTCAGCATCACAATCAAAGCTATCTTGGCATTTCAAACATTACATCTTCTTCTACCAGCTGTTTTACAGCGGCAGCTCAACTCAAGTCACAATTCTTAAACAATCGGGCACGTGCACAGATAAGGTCCAGCGAGGGCTTTTAGCCCCCTGTCAACCACACAGTCCGGTGACTGTTCTATTCATTCATGTTGTTTTTTTTTGTTTTTGTTTTTTACACCAAACAGGGCAAGGTGTTCATGGAAAGAGAGGTGCACTGTTTTGGGTGCACCCTTTTCTTTTTGCTGGCGCCCCGCCCCTACCCTCCATAATATCTGTGCAAGCTGTCCAACCACTACCCAGTACCACTGTGTATGCAACCGTAGCATTGTGTGCTGTGTTAGAGTACTGTTAGGCATGAACATAGCTCTTACATTCCACCACGATTCATTGTTTTACCTAATTCAAAAACAAAAAAAGCACAATCAAAAACAGTCTTTAAGAAACATGAGCCTCGTCTGAAAGCAACATGACAGGTATACAGGCCGATGATTGTCAATAAAAAGGAAAGAGAAAGCCTCTGTCTTTTGGTGGGAAGAGGAGAGCAACGAACTGCGCTGTCTTGAACTCCCACGGTCTTCCCCCCCGAGCACATCCAAAAACATAGTGAAAAGTGCAAAGAAATAATATATCAAAAAACTGGATCTCTTTCACTCTCTCTTTCTGGTTGATTCAGAAAATAAGGGAGGCTTATTTGCATATATAAGAAGCAGCACCTGCAGCGGAGAGGGGCATTCTGAGAGTGATGAGGGGAGGAGGAGGAGAGTTTAGGGCAAGGGGCCCACCACGGGATAGAGGAATACCATTCTGGGAAGAGAAGAGAAGGAAGGTATAGAGACGTGTCCGTCCCATGTAACAAACCTTGTTGTTGTTGTTCCCTCGGGGGTATCTTTTTGGACAGAGGCCTCATGGGCGCGCGGTAGAGAGGCCTGAATCTGACCGCTGTGACTTCGCGGTTGACAGTTCTCGCGGGCCTGCGTCGAACGAACGAACAAACGAACTAACAAACACCCTCTTCAATCCAGCATCACAACCAGGTCTCTTCGGTGTTCGTTGTGCCGCAGCCGTCTTCCATCAACACTCTTTGCATTGTATTTTGTTTTGGGGGGTGGGGGTGGAGGGGGGGTTGGTTGGGGGTTGCCCACGGTTCTCCGTCCATCTGTCTCTTTCTGTCTGTTTGTCTGCCATTCCATCCGAAGGATGTCTCTTAACATGTTTATGTCTTAGATACACATATATAAATATATTCGGATGTACATTTATATATGCATAACAACGACAACACATTATGCTTTTATATGTGTGTGTGTTTTCAGGCTTCTGTTTTCTTGACAGCGTCATTGCCTCTCCTTCAAGGACGTTGGCTTTGTCATGATCGTCAGCCTTCTTCTAAAAGGTCACTCAGTTGCCCAGGTACCAAGACTGAAACACACAGAGAACACACATTCAGGTACAAAACAGGCGCACAAACTAGGGATGTCCAATGTTGACTTTCTGGCCGATATCCCATTTCCTGATCGGACATCTCTAAAACAAAGAGTGAATTTGTGGGCACATAAATAAACACTTTTGGAACATACCCTGTAGCTGTAGTCAACATTGTGTGTCCGGCCATTAAATAAATACCAACCACTTCTACAATCTAAGCGTTGTTGTGTCTCTACTATATCGTATAGTGGCAGCTGCCAGTCAGAGATGATGTTACTTATGCACAGGGCTTAATTTGTGCCCATGGGCCAAATGCGTTCCCCCATGGGCCACATGCGTTCCGGCTGCGTCCGTGAGCTGTCACTGCGCTCCTCCACCTGCAGAGACCGATCCAGCCTCGTTCAAGACACAGTACTAGGCATAGATCTGGTACTAGTCACTCAGAACACCACTCTATTGGCTGAGCCATAGTTCTGAGCCTTCCCAGCTATGGGGCTGAGCCTTCCCAGCTATGAGATATATATCGAGAGTCGGGGGGATTTGCTACGGTGTGGGTACAACGGCTCACACAGTTCACAGTTCTCGCACGTTGTTAGCTGGGCTGCTGCTGGCTAGTCTCCCCCTCGCTACGGATTATGATCGCTATGATAAAGGTACCCCCCTTATGGGTCCTTACATTTTGTGGTCTCGATTCTCTGAAAACACAAGCACATTGCGCTACGGATTGAGCTTCTGGATCGGCTGTGTGTCCCATAGTAGTGCAACACACACGCGCGCACACACACGCACACACAATATTCTGCCCAAAAACGACTTTTCGGCGGGCGTGTGCACGTGCACGCACATGGACCCCGCATATGCACGTGCGCGTGCATGTGCGTGAGGTGCGTTCCGGCACCTCCCAAGTTACAAATTAAGCACTGCCTATATACCCATATAGAGAGTAGGAATCATGAAAGCACATGTTGTGAATGTAACCTTACTGACCTGTAAAATTAAGAATCGTATTTTGTCATTATTTACTCCCATTCATTTTATATGGTTGTATTCTTGTAGAATGTCAACTGCAAAGAGCTACAGTATGCAAAAAATACAACACACAAATACATCACTGTGTATGTACCTCTGTTAAAATGAATACAAAAATAAATACAAAATGAAAATACTTTTAGTTTGCTGAAGTGCATATTGTACTTTTGTTCGCTTATCGTTTAAACCATCTGCATCTAACACTAAAAGCGTGACAGTTCAAAAATGCGATGTTTATAAGCCCCTCAAAACATTAAATCGATATAAAAGCCACAAATCTGTGAAAGGAAATGCATCACAGAGCCAAAGCAAAAGGGAGAGATTGAGAGAATGATTCACAAAACCACTCAGAAGTTAGTTTTATGGTTTTGCATTGCAGTGTTCATATATTATGTCCACCTCAGCAGTAAACCCTAGTAAGCCTTCATAAAGCCACACAATATGAACAAGGTCATTTTTATGGCAATGGTGCTGAAGGGCCCATGCAGCTGTCTAGAAAAGGGTCTGTCTGTTCGCCTGTCTCTTGTCGAACACACAAACAGACCGATTTAGACCTTCTGAGACAATATTCCACAAATGTCTTAGATTATTATGGTTGTCTTAGATTATTATGTCTTAGATTATTACGGTTTCTGAAAAGCCTGTTTCTGTATCGGTGGTCCTGAAAACTACTTCATGTGAACGACCCCCAGTATGATGTGTATTTGGTCACAGACAATGAAGAAAATATGTTGTTTTGCAAAAAAATAACAAATCTGCAAGCTCACACTCAGTGCTACTAGAGTCATCTCACTAGTCGTCGCACAAAGGTTTTAGTTTAGTTTGGATTTGTTTTGGGGACAAATCTCTTAAAAATATAATCAAAACGGAGGAAACCGAAAGTAGTCACTGTGCTATACTAGACCAATCACAAGATCCATACTCATGAATTAGACGAGTTAACCGTCTTAAGCTTTTCCAGTTGGACAGCCAGCTTTAATACAGGGTTCCCTCATAAAAGAGATCTTGTAACAAAAGGTCAAATACAAATTCAGGACGGGAACCTCTGTATGATGTATTATGCATTTAATAGCCGATCTATAGGCTTGAGCTACGAGCTTGTAGATCTGCTATTAAAAATGATTAGTGAAAATGGAGCACAAATCTTTGAAAATATATATTGTTTCAGTTTTTTTTTAAACTAAATATATTTTTTTCTATAATTTATTTGGGGTCCTTGACATGAAATATAGTTTGAGATGAGAACCATTTACATAGAAACTATTCTTTTTTTTAAAGAAATGTTTCAGGATTTAGAAGCCTTAAACCACGCCATTATTAGACTCTTGTTTTTCTTACAGTCACAAGGTATTTCCAATGAGTGTATAAATGGACATTTGTACACTCTCAGAGTTGAATTTACCCTCTGGATTTACAATGTAATGAGGTTGATTTTACTTTGCTTTACTATTCACTCACAATTATATAGTCTCTGAGATTAATAACACCTATATACTGCAATTCCACAATCCACACATCCGGAGTTAAACAATAAAAAAACTGTTATTAGTTATTATAATTTCATTTAATACTATTATAATATTATTATACATGTCGTATTCATAACACATTGAAAATATGTTTTTGTTTTAAATTTGTGGACTCAGCATAATATGAAAAATTAAATGAATCCCATTTCATGAATCCCATTACTGTCTAGTTTGAGTAACACAGCAGAGTATGTTGATGCATATTAGCACAGTGCTTTTCAACCCTTTTCATATCAAGGATCATTTGTATTAGTATGTGTATAATTGAGCAAAGGACACCTCATTTGATAAGATTTAGCCTTTCAGACCAGAAACTTAAAATATTGTCTTGGTACCACAGACATCAAAAGGACTCAGGAGGTAGTTAAATATCTAGAAGGCTCAATTTGGTTACCAACTCTACATCATTTTTTCCAGACAACCTGGAACCTCTTCAAGGACCATTGGTGGTTGTTTTTATTGTATTGTTTTGTGACACTTGCTTTGGCAATGTAAATGTCTGTTTTCTTATGCCAATAAAGCTCCTTTAAATTGAATTGAATTGGTTAGCTGATAAAGCACATTTACCACATTTAAGTTACGTTTACAAAAATAACCTCCCTTGGTTATTAACTCAATGTATAGTGTCTAATATCTCTGTGTTGCAGTTGCAGTGGAGGACAATGTACTCAATTGTTTTACTTAAGTAAAAGTACCAATGCAGGGTGCCTGCAACATAGACAAGGATTGTAAGCCTGGTATTAAAAATGTACCTGTGCAAACATACAAAAAGTATTGACATCAAAATGCAAGTACAACAAGTAAGTTCTCATTATGCCTTTTTCAAATATGGAAACAAATGGCTAATTTGAAATGGCCGTAACTACCAGTACATGAAGTTTGCACAAAACGGTAGTAAATGTAAAACTGTACAGTGCTTAAGTAAATGTACTTAGTTGCTTTCCACGGCTGGTTAACAGGGATGTAAACAGACCATAATAGTACAGCGTATCAGTGTGCTGTCGATCCAAGACATGGCACACACACCTCCCTGGCACTTCTATAGGGTCTGATCAGGCAATTAGATTAACTATTCTGACAAGCTTAGACTACACACCTTATACTGTCGCTCCAAACTACACCAGAACTTATTTCACCTTGCATTCAGCTCAAACGCGTGCACAAACGGACGCGGACGCACGCATGCACACACACACACACACACACACACACACACACACACACACACACACACACACACACACACGCACAAGCACGCACACGCACACACACACACACACACACACACGCACAAGCACGCGCGCGCACACACATACACGCACACACACACACATTCATACTCCTGGCTCAGCAGTATTCACCGGGCTGTTTTATGGAGCAGCAGCACTGCAATGCAGCAGCAAGCAGCCACTCTGCAGTCTGCTCTATACCGGGCCTGGGTCCACCACCTTATCGAAAGCATTGTTATTATCTAGCTAATTAATCATCTGCTGTTAAGTAACCAACCCAACACCCTCCACTAATAGGAGGACGTGATGTCTGGGACTACATAGTTCAATTAAAAACGGATTTTATAGCAATAATAAAATCTGTGCATCGGATCTTTGTGTGTCTCTCTCTCTGTCTGTCTGTCTGTCTGTCTGTCTGTCTGTCTGTCTGTCTGTCTGTCTGTCTGTCTGTCTGTCTGTCTGTCTGTCTGTCTGTCTGTCTGTCTAGTAGCTATATGGAAGCTGTTTGGCACCAGTTGTGCACAAGACCTCACTAAATTTAGAAAGCAAACATAGTGAGCATTTGCTGAATCAAGGTTTACAACACCTCACTAAATTAAAGCTGTGTTGCAAGGCTGCACCGTGCAAACTGTAGAGCTAATATTACATAAACACCTATAGCAACTTCTAGGCATAACTGTGCAACTCTGCAACTCATCAGCATTAATTAGTAAAGACAGGCTTACGTTTAGATAGAAATGTTGTGCAAGCTCCGAGTCCACACTATAAAATAATTACTGTAATAAACCAACCAATTAACACAGATGTTTGGAACATTACATGAATTATGTGTATGTTTGCACATGGCTGGATGTACAGTTAACAAGCTATCATTATGGCAATATTATAAGGTTATTCTTTGTTTTGGTTTGTTGTTTGAACACATTAAGGTTTTTATAGAGGCTGCACTAGACTAACTATTAAATTAATCATTACTCATGCAATTATTAAAGCAAATGCACAAACAAATAGATGCTTAATGGAAAAAAAGAATAACTAAGATTAAGTTGATGTAGTCCATTGGCATCCATTGTTGTTGTTGGAAGTTGTGCTATAGCTTGTGATGCTGCAGTGTATTTACAGTACACTGTACGTTTGTATATTGCTTCATGATCAGTCTTACTTCACCTTCTCTGTGTTTTAGTGGTGCAGCGCAATTTGGAAAATACCATGGTTTGAACACACTAATCACAGTTTTTTGTAATTACTGCAGTACGACTGTTCTAAAGTCTTTAGTTTCTAGCAATTCAGTTTGGTAACAGTGACAGTCTGATAACGTCGAGTTGAGGTTTTCAGTGCTGCGAGGATGCTTCAGGCACATTGGACATCCTTAGTGTACTATACTAACTACTGTACTGTAGAAGAAAACATAGCCTGGCTAAAGGCAGACCAAAACACAACACATGGGGTACCCACTGGCCTCGTGGTCCAGGCACATGCCACATGTAGGCCCTGGCCTGACAAGTCCCAATCATGACGACCTTCGCTGTGTCTCTTTCAAAGAACAAACATATACACCAGTCCAGTACGAACTAATTTAGGTCTGAAAGAGTTTTTGCCTAATTGCCAACCGTCCTTACATTTTATTTTTATTTTTACTCTTTTCTAAAGAATAATATTAGATCTACAAGCTTGCAACGCATCACTTTGTGATGTGTTGATGCGTCAATTGTCTTTTGTTTCATGCTCTGACCTGGGCTTGGTACAGTCCACCTGGGTCACGGGGGGCGACTCCCACGAAGGAGGATCGGTTGGCTGGAGGTGTCCCGGGGGCCGAGTATGCTGGAGGATGGACCAGATGACCGTTAAACCAACAAAGATGCCTTTTGTAATCTTTTGTAATGTTACGATGCTCTTTTATCAGGTAAACTGGGACTAGAAGACAGATCAACATTTGTGCCATTTCGACAGAAAAATAGCGCTATACTACGAACGAATATTTAATTGTAATATAGAACTTTTATAATCAATCATGCTAACTAAAATTGGAGCTTAATGCTCTAAGAACAACAACTATGACATTTATGGAATACAATAATGTCTGTCAACATGAACGCAACTAGATCAGCAATTGGGCAGAGTGCAAACTTGTGCGTTGCCACAAGTAGGCCATGGCATGAGCGGAGCAAGCTACTAATAAGGTCGTTTACATACAACACCATTACATCATCACCTAAACTGGCCAATCGGAGTACTTTGAGGGACAGTCAACCACTGACGGCCGTCCACCGACCACTGCCCACCGATCGCTTAACTTGTGCCTGCTCCTCTCATGCAAGTAACGATACGTTTAAAGTGTCATCAGTAACATCATATAGAACCGCTTCCTCAATATTATTGTCCAAAAGATAGTACTGTATTTGAAGTCCCTAGTCAGAATTATTTTTTGTCGCCTCCCTTTCCATAACAACAACAACCACTGACGCAGTGGCATTATTAAAACAGGACCGCCAAATATTCTAAACTTTATGCAATTTTGCCAAAAAATTATAATTCTTGATCCCCTCCCCGTATTTGCTCATTCTAGTTCAATGGTTCTCAAAGTTTAATCCGGGGAGCCCCAGGGGGTCCCCAGACAAATGATAGTAGGAACCAAAGGGACGTCAAACCGTCAAACTGATGGTCCTTGAGATGAAAATGGTTGAAAATCACTGCTACATGAAGATCTTCCCTTATGGGGGTCTGTGGACCAAATGCGTCCTGTATTAATTTTGGGGTCCTTGGTTTGATAACCTCTGTTCTAGGAGATGACATTGTACCGTATGTGTAGAACAGAAGAACAGTCACATGTCTATGGTGTGGAACGCGTGTCTTTCTTACTAGGCGACGTGGGAGAGTGTGCCCCTCCATCGGAGGAGGTGGTACTGGTCTTGGAGTCCACAGGCAGAGTTAGCCTGGGCAGGGAGGAGGGGGGAGCAGGGCCGGGGGGCGCCAGCATCTGAGAGGAGATGTAGTGACTGGGGACCTTGACCTGTCCACTGCCATTCAGCTGTTTAGAGAAAACACACACTTTGTCTTTCTGATGACAATGAAGGACCCTGGTGTAAATAAACAACAAGCATTACCGCTTGTACATCTGCAATTTTCAAAAGATTTGAATACATCTGAAAACCTGAACACATAATGAGGGAGCACTTTTACTTTTAGGTAGTGCTAACCCTAAACCTAATTCCGGCACGTTGGACTAACTAGTATTTCCATAATGCAGTATTGATGCTTTAACTAGTACGAGAACGAGTACTTTTTCCCACCACTGAACACAAAACGCGCACGCGCACGCGCGCGCGCACACACACACACACACACACACACACACACACACACACACACACACACACACACACACACACACACACACAGGTTGGTTGGTTGTACTTACAGAGCTGGGGGTTTGATTGGCAGGGTCACAGGCCAATGAGACCAGGTCTTTGAGGGGGTCCTGGGTGAGGTGAGGAGGGTATCGGATGGCTCCGTGAGGGAAGTAGGAAGATGAGGGGAAATGAAGAGATGACGAGGGATGTGGACTCCGAGATAGACCTGCAGCCACAAACACAGATAAAAAAACAAGCCCAAAATTGATTGAATCAATTAATTACCAGCTGCATTTAATTGTCTGCGAGGGTCTGCTATAACTGCCTCTGTGTCAGTTTCAGCGCAGTAGTTTAGGTATAGGAACCAATGATGGCATCAAAAAGACGATGCAGCCAATCAGCATAGCATCCCATGGCTTGTGGCATAGTGTGTGGTTGCCTAGAGACGAGGCAGCCGTCCTCACAGATCAGATAAGTTGTCTTCATAGCACTCAAATGAAGTGAGGGGCACTCTAAACATCATACATCAGCACAATCTGGCCAAAGACTTGTCATGCCTTCACTTTTCTGTACTCACTTTTTATGAAGCCCTCAGCCAAACAAATCATTGCAATGGGGCACGCGCGTGCACACACAAAGCTGTGCATAGGAGGGGCTATAGCGTCCCTCAAAAATATATGAATGAAATATGGCTTAGAGGGGGTCGCTACTTCTTCTGTGTAATTAAAACACAGTGTTTTTTCATTTGACTTTTCTTCACAATTTAGAAATTGCCATGCAAATTAAATCCCACTCCTTGTCACTGCTGATGGCTCATCTGCTAGCGATGAACCAAATGGACCCGTCTGTCTGATTTAAATTAACTTTTGATTTTAGAATCAGCCTACATTGGGGTCCCACAGATAAAAATGGGGCAACATAGTCTAATTGAGATCAAACCTGGGATCCCTAAAATGAAAATGGAATGGCAGAAAATCACTGATCACTGAATGGGGGATCCACAAGTTAGTGAATTTCGTTTTGGGGGGTCCTTAACATGAAACGGTTAGGTAATTACGGGTGCATACGAACCACTGTGTACGGCTATGACGGGTCGGTGGTGCTGGGTGAAGGAGCCCAGTCTGGGTGAGTCCTCCTGGGGAGAGGGACTGTCCATCTCTGCCTTCTTGACCGGAGGAGACAGACCTGGATGGACACACAGGGCCACACACACACACGCACACACACACACACACACACACACACACACACGCACACACGCACACGCACACGCACGCACACACACACACACACAGAGAAGACATTTGGATTTTGATTTGAATCAAAATGTACTTAAAGTACCAAAAGTAAGAATACTCATTGTGCAAAATGTCCCGTTTTAAGTTTTTAAATCAATAAAAACCTACAAGCTCACAATTGTAGATCGACTGTTCTTAAATAACCTAAATGTATATATGGGGCTGAACGGTTTATATATGTTTTGTAATAACATTAAAAATCTACAAAGCAAGGAGTAACTATTTTTTTGTACAGCATAGTGGATGAGATGTAGTGGAGTGGAGTAGTAGAGTAGAAGTAGAAGTTTTGGAATTTGGAATTTCTCACTCTTATTCGATTTACATTAAGGTACTATTTAGACTTACATATTACTCCAAAGCTAAACTATCACACATTTATCTCAATATGACAGGTGTCTGTGACAAATGTCACTCCTCACCATTAGCCTGTGTTTCATTCATGTCTAGTTAACCTCTTGAAAATTTTACTTGGACACAAATGTCCAAAATATTCATATTTGTTTCCTGTAAACATTTCTCTCCACATGTTGCTATTTTGGGATTGACAGAGGACTGTTCTTCTAGCACTTTTTATTTTATTACTTCATTACTTGTCTGTTGTGGGGATTAAAAGATGAAAATGTAAGGGAGTGGGCAAGACAAATGAATAAGGATTATTATCATACATCTGTCATTCCGAGTACTTAGTTACTTTACAGTCACACACCACGGCTGCACGTTAGTATTTTATTCTTGCATGGACATGAGACAAACGTTTTGTCTATTCAGCCTTCAAACAGCCACATAGCCGAAACGTTTGTCTCCTGTCCATGAAGGGTTAAATACTAACATGCAGTCTTGGTGCATGTGACCCATAACCCATTACCATTATTTACACGAGATGATTCAAGTCAGAGCATGGTGGTCACAAGAAAGGTTATCTCAGTTACTTTACACCACTGATGCTGTGCCTGCCTACACACACGCACTAGAAGTTGATCTAAAGCCATTTACTGAACACTTGACACTGGTCCTCATTGATTTGCCACCCACTGCATAGCACCAAAGTCAAACGTGATAAAATGTGCATTAATTTACATCGGCTGTAGAGGTTTATGTAAATCATCCACATTTTGACCCACATTGATCTAAAGCATGAAGCTTACTCTACTGGCGCTCTCTACTATGCCTTTCTCAAACTAAAAGCTGATGAAGATATCACACATTGCTTTAATTAACCAAAACAACAGCGTGCTGGCAGGAATGCCTTTGCTCCTGTCCACTGCCTGTGTGTATTTGTGTTTGTGTGGGTGCAAGTGCCTGCATGAAAGTGTGTGTGCGTGGCATTCTGTCCCCCTGTTGTGAGCAGCTAATCTATGGCATTGTTAAAGGGATCAACATGAAACTTTTCAAGAACTCTCCCAGTAAACCAAAACATGATCGGATTCATAATAAAAACAGGCCAAGAGTAGGCCACGCTTTGGCCTACTCTTGAATGAAGGTTTTAGTTGGATTCCATAATTAAACAACAAGAAAGAAGAAAACAAGAGTCATGTGTGAAATCAAAGCAAGGTTTTGGCTAAACACTATGTTGAGTGGAATTAAATGCCTTTAACGTCAACCTATGTTAGAGTAGTGGTGAGTCTTGAATCGTTTAATCCTAAGAAGTAAAGAAAAGCCAGGGAGGCTGAGGTAGCGCTACAGAGCTCTAATGCAGAGTAATGGGCCAGAGTTTTGCAGCAGCAGAAGGACATCTTAGCTAGCAGCTCTGGAATATATATTTTAAAAGGATCACTAGTGAATTCCCAGTGCTATGCCTGTCTTTTGAAGTGTGCCGTGAAATGGATACTGGCGGCCGGCGCCAAGCGTTTGAATTCATTTTTTGCATGATTTCCTGCCAGAATGGTGGTGTAAATAGACGCAACGTGTGTCTGGTACATGAGGAGTTCTCCTACCAGACCGGACCTAAAATGTGTTACGGGCCAATTCCTGCTGGAGCTCAAGTGCACATGAAAACATTAATTTTAACGAGTCTCCGCAGGTGTAGATCCCTGCATGAGTGTTAATAATGACCACGATGAAAGGGTCGTGACTCGTAAGGCCAAACAAACATTACGAAAAACACTAAGAACTTTGGCATTTTAGACAGATGGATTTACTGAAGTCATATGCTACTTTCCGCAGGCTTCAGAACATTCCTCGCAGAATGCTCAAAAAACAAACAAACAAAAAAACGAACCAGACATATCTGATCATAGATCACAGCAGATCATGGTTTTGAGTAATCCCACAGAAACCGTCAAACTTGGAACGTTCATTTACAAAGCCAGTTCATTTGTTCCTGAGTTTTGCCCTGGGTCTGGGTGGACGGGAAGCACCCTCTGACGTCCCTCTCTACGCCATGGCACTCTTCTGGGAGACACAAATAGTCCAACATCAAACCAACCAAACACCCCAACCGTTTGTTTTCCAACAATCAATCACCTTCAGGCCAAAGAATCAAGTGAAAGAAAAGAGACAAGGCAAGCAAGCAAGCAAGCGTCAGGTGAAGAAACAGCTAGAAGAGACTTGCCTCCTTCCATGTCGTCGGTCCAGTTCCTGGAGCTGCTGGCGGGGGAGGAGGGAGAGGGGTAGTACTCTCCACCTGGGCTGTCTGCCTCCTCCTCCATGGAGCCAGACTTATGGCGTTTACTCCTGCATGGAGATGGGGAGAGAACCAGAGAGAGAGAGGTGGAGTCCCAAACCAGTGTTTCCCAAACACTGGGTTGGGACTCGGGACTCGGCACCAATTATGTGAGCCACAGACCGAATCTTATAGAGACATCCAAAAGACATAAAAGACATTAAAAAAAAGAAAAGAAAAATCCAAGAAATTCCATAAATTAGAAAACGAAATGTTTACACAATTTACAATTTAGGCATTTAGCAGATGCTCTGAATCCAGAGAGACTTACATTAAGTATGAACCAAAGAAAGATCATTGCAATACATCATATACATATACCGAGGGGTTGACACTAAGGTCTCCGAGGCACTTGCCCATCGGGCAAGTGTAAGTCAGGTTCTACTTGCCCTCAGGTCATGGTCACTTGCCCCCCAAAAATATATTGTAAATTTTGCATTTAAGTTTACTTCCTACTTGGGTGCTTTAAACCAGGGGTTTTCAACAGGTGATCCGGGGACCACCAGTGGTCCCTGAGAGGGTTCCAGGTGGTCCCCAGCTAAGTTGGTTAACCAGATGTAACTCTTGAGAACGTAAAAATGAAACCAAATGGACCCTTGCGGGTCCATTTGGTTTCATTTTTACGCTCTCAAGAGTTAAAATTCATCATCTTAATTAGCCCAGGTCTACACAACTAGAGAATGTAGAAGATTAGATCATTTTGATGTGTATGTTAATTTGCCTGTTTTGTTTCCCAAATCCAGCCTGGAATTGTGGATATCTAGAAAGCAGGGAAAGACACAGAGGCAGAGTGCAATGACTGCCTTCAAGACAAATATATCTTGTGTTGTGTTATAGTGCACTAAGTTGCACACTCCCCGATCGGGCAACCAGGTAGCAGTCTTCACTTGCCCCACCATTATTTTTACTTGCCCCGGGCAAGCGGGCAAGTGTTAGTGTCAAGCCCTGTATACAGATTGGTTGCACACATTGCTGTCAGAATCGGGAAGAAAATCATGGTCTACACATGACAATCCGTTTGAAAGTTGCCAGCTGTTATTGATACCTTGTCCCGCGAGTATACTGAGTTACTGAGTTTTCACTCCAGTCCTGTCTACATGCATGTGACAATCTTTTCCGGTCAGATGATCACCGCATCCCGAGGCATAGGCACTGCCATAGAGTATATACAGAGTTACTGTACAGAGACAGCTCCATTCACTTTGTGGGTGTCACTTTGTGGCTGTCCTGGGCCAGATGCTACCAAAATGCACTGGACTCAAGCTACACCCCAGCTATAAGTATCATAAATCCCTTTATTTCAGAATGTTGTCTTTTTTTTTAATCAAAAACAAAACAATATGTTTTTTTTAACATAAACATTACTTGTCACTGTACAATACTTCAAAACAGTTGCCGTGTTGCACAGTAATGCACACATGATTAATACTTTATTGTGGAAATCAATATATTTCCAAATCCAGCTTGTCACGCTACAGAGCTGCATGAGCACAACACTCGAGCTCTCAGTTTTTGGAGAGATTGAGTGAGTGAACGAGTGACGCTTGAGTGTGTTTATGTGTGCAGTACATGTGTGTGCTGTACAGTGTGTATTGTGAGTGTACCCGCTGGATGATGTGCTGGCCAGAGAGCGTCTCAGGCTGACTGGCTGGTTGACGGACTGGTTGACCGACTGGTTCAGGTCATAGGCCAGATGACCCTGAAGCTCTCCCAGAGAGAAGCTAGGACCTGCCCCTGTTACTACTGGAGCTGGAGATACATGCACACACACACACGCACGCACGCACGCACACACACACACGCACACGCACACACACACACACACACACAGCGATACTGATGAGTATGCAACTTTTTTCCACAGAACTGGGACGTACAGATGTCATCAGCAGAGACAAATGAATACACATTCACATGCGCACTATGTAATAGCATATGGTGAGCATATGGGTCTGTGCAGGGAGCTCAGTTAGTAGAGCGTTCGCCTACATTTCTGGGTTAAATCATGTTGGGGGGTAAAGATGTGCGGTAAGTACTGATGCTAAAAGAGTTAGCAAACTATTTTTTTTTAACTTAAAGCTGTAGGAAATACTTGGCACTAATATAGTGCTTACAGAAGTCATTGCCTGAGTCCTGTGGTGTAGGACCTGGGGGCCATGCAGTAAAAATAAACTTATACACAACTAGTAGTACAACTACAACATAGCATAATTTGTATTGATGTCCTATTTCTACCATATAGCAAATTTTTTGTTAAACTTTGATCCCTCTGTCACATGGAACTATTTTTGTGCTGCTGCTGGCGTAGTGATACTGAACACATTACCAATAATCCTGTTCCACGTACAATTTAACTATGTAATAAAGACGACCCAATGTTCATTTAACTCTGAGAGAATGAAAATGTTAACATAATTAACAATGTAAGAAAACTGTAGGGAACAATCCTGGCCAGCTTGAATATGATGTATGAAATAATAGCGTCTATAAAGTTAAGGGTTATGAAAAGTGATTATTCAGGTACTTACTTCTAGAGACCTGGACGAGTTCATTGACATTGAAAACTCCTGACGTCACAAAACTGTCCTGGAACTCTGGACCATCTAGGAAGACAGAAACAGTCGTTTACACGTGTGCGTGTGTGCGCGTGTGTGTGTGTGTGTGCGTGCGTGCGTGCGTGCGTGCGTGCGTGTGTGTGTGTGTGTGTGGTGCGTTTTTACCCCTATTCTGTATTCCCATAGACTTTTCTTATGTCATGTCAAATAAGAAGCGTGTACAGAAACTAGTAGAAACTAGTTCAAACGTGACATCAAAGAAAGAGAAAAAAACTGCACAAAAGCTCTGCTCCAAAAGTTATAATTTATTGACGCTTCATACTGTGAAATACGACCTGCGTTCCAAAAATGAACAAATTAAGCTGGCAGTTTCACTCATGTGGACTTGAAGACTCAACTAACCGATTGCCGCCGAATTAGTTGCATTTTTGCTAGAAACAGTCACATCAAACATGACCAAGAGACTGTCGTAAGTGATACAGAGATACATTCCCGACAACAGTCAGTCGTATGAAAGTTTGAGTGTGTTTGGTCCACAATGCTTTTATGAAACACCAAAGAGATGAAATACATCCGGGAAGCAGCCAGGCTAGGGGGGATGAGCGAGTCACGTCAGGACTACTGTGCTCTATAAACAGTGGGAGCCAACAAGAACAGTGTGCAAACTGACTCTATTTTTATTTTCATGCCATTGTGGTTGTCCTGCACCACCTGCTCCCTAGAGTGGATGTTGCATGCTCTACATTCCTTATCACCATCATTTACAGGGTGATGTAGAGTAGACCAAATCATTTTTGACCAAATGCTCTCTGCATGAGAGCTGCAGCTACATGCTGCTTTTTTTTCTTTTCTTTTTTTATCTTACTTTTTTTTCTTGTTCTTGTACTGCAATCCGTTCGCGGGCATCTTGTGTGCAATGCGCAAGTTGGGGCTCTACTGAGTGCAGTTCAACAGTGGGGTAAAACAGCATTGTACAATTGAGCAATTTTCACAATTCTTTAATTTAAAATAATAGGGGTTTCTCTTTTTCATTTTATCACACAATTTTATAACCCATGTTTCACCCATGTGTCAATTATGAAATGTGATCCTGTCTCCACACACACTCCACCAACCAAAATAGGGTTTACTGAGAGAGATTAAAACGAAAAGAAAAAGTCTGCATCACCTATTACAATATCCAAAACCAAACAAATAATATATCAAAATATAGTATTGTTTTGCAACCAGTGGTTCAGGTACCAGTTATCCTTGATGGGGGTTCTACGTGGTTCCCACAGCATTGTATGTTTGTGTGAATCATAGCGATGATTTTATTGGCTGAGCAATGACCACACGAAATCACATCCAATGATATCAAACATTCTTTAGCTTTGGGTCTGACAAGCTAAATATCATTGAATGCTGGTCCGTGGATAAAATGCCAAATAATCCCTGCTATTATCATCATCGTAGAATAATACTAATTGAATAAATCAATTAGTCCCTGGTTACTGTTGTCACACAAAAATCACAAAAGTCCACGCCTTCCATCACTTTATATGGGCACACATGCTGGCCGTGTGGGCGTGTACACCACCATATGACTGTGAACGCGCGGCTCCGGAGCGGCCTTGTAAAGACATCATGCGCCTCCTGTTTCCCTGGCCGAGTGAAAACATTCACAACAAGGACATGTGGCTCGCTCGTTTGTAACTGCTTTAGAAAACCATTAAGCCGCACAAGGTCCCAGTTTACCAGTGGGACCTAGTACCTACTGCATGCGTCAGGTCTACTAGTATGCCTCCCAGCAACTATAAAATACCCAGAAACCTGAGAGCTCTCGTGGCTTATTGCTTTAATTGCCCTGCAGTGCATCATCTCACCCATGGTAGCAGTCCGACTGTCGTCCTGATCTGAGCCCACTCCTGTTCGACTGGGACTGCTGTTCTGCTCGGCTTCTGGAGGGGAAGAGACAGACAGACAGACAGACAGACAGAGACACACAGAGGAAATTAATTAGGTTGTAGCCAGTTTGTGGAAAGAGTATGTATTATTTAATAAGCAAAAGTACTGCAATACTGCAATACATAAATACTCTGTTATAAATTAAAAGTCAGGAATCCATATGTACTTGTGTAAAAAGTGCAAAGCTTCACATCAAAATGTACTTAAAACTACCAAAAGTAATGATTTTCAAATGGTGCGTTCAGACTTGGACGGATAAACCGATATGTGCTTTCCAGTCGCTCGTGTAGCCTCATTTCTGTTGTGCATGTCAATGTTGGTAAAAAGAAAAACGCCCTGTGCTCAGGCCACGGGCGGGTTGGCTGTAGACACAGTAATTTTACATTGGTGTAACCAAACAGACTCACTCACGCCAGCGCCTATTCTCACAGCTTCTTGCCGCTGCATTGACGTGTATGTAATCATATGTAATTCATCATTACACACCGTACACACTGTAACAATGGTGTGAAACGTGCTTCCCAAAGTGGGGTCTGGTGACCACTATGGGTCGTTGATGGAAGCAATTCCAGAGGGGTCGCCAGTTAAATGATAGTTTGGAACCAGCCATTAAATGAGCGTCCGTACGAATGCATGTCAAACCGGGGGGGTCTATGAAATGAAAAAAGTTGAAAACAACTGCTAGAGCTGCAAAAATCTTCTCTTGTGCGAGTCCCTGGCATATCTTTTCTAATGGGGTCTGCGGGGCTTATGTGTGTCATTTTGGGTGACAACATGAAAAGGTTTGGGGAACCACTGCTGTGCTGTGCTACTCCCCCAACCATGCCCTCCTTTTAATCTCTCATGACTTTTTCTGTTGCTCTGTCATTTCTGTTGTTTCTTTTCTGAGGAAAGAATATATAGATATTTTAAAGCAATGTTTTTTCTCTCTCTCTCTTTGGAGTTGTGTTTTTTGGCAGGAGCCTAGGAGTGCAGAGGAGTTAACTGCTGGCAGACTATTCAAACTGCCCCCACCACCCCCCATTTTTCCTTATACAATCTCTATGTCATTCTCTCTTTCTCATTCTCTCTCTCTCTCTCTCTCTCTCTCTCTCCCCTTCCCTCTCCCTTTCTCTCCACCCCTCCATCTCTCAATCACACCCCCCCCCTCTCTCTCCTGGCCACAGAACCTGGGTGATGCCAAGAGCTAAAGCTGCTGTTGGCACAGAGGTACCGACCGAGAGAAAGAAACAGAGACAGCGACAAAAACAGAGTAGTGAGAGAGAGAGAGAGAGGGGAAAGAGAAAGAAAACACAGATGTAGAGGGAGAAAGAAATGAGTGGCGGATAAAGGCGAAACGAAGGTTTTTCGGCCATAGATTCTCCAGCAATACGACAGAAAGAAAAGTGGAAACCAGTCTTGTAACGATGTCCCGACTACTCCCACATCATCACGTGTACTTTTTCGCTGAACATCCTTAGAACAGACAGAGGGAACAACCATGAAAGGCTCCATGATGATCTCCAATCATATGGACGGTTGTACTTTGTTTATTTAATCTTTGGCGACATTTATACAATGTTCCATTTTCAGCACATCTGACTGCAATTTCAGACAGATAGATCTTCCCTTACTTCTTCTCAACACAACACGTGTAGGTTGGAGACATATCACAGAGATACTGTTTATCTGCCAGCGGTGGAAAAACTGCTCCATGCTACGTGTATTACTTATAAAGTAAAAGAATCAATACTGCGTTATAGAAATACTAAATGGAGTACAGAAGAAAAGAAAGACAGAAAAAAGTAACTAGAAAATAATGAAATGCTAATAAAAAAAATCATACAATGAATTGTTCATCATTCATCCATCTTCAACCGCTTATCCGTAGTCGGGTTGTGGGGGCAACAGATAAATAAACAAACAAACAAATAAATGAACACATAAGGCATCCCCCAATAGTGCAGGGACAGACACCCCCTCCCACCCTCCGGTGCCTATGAGCATGATATCATGTATCATAACTACATGTCTGGCATTTGTAACAACTTAAACCGCTTAAAATGGGTTCATCATCCACAGATGTGGATGCTTTGTGATGATTTTAACTGTGGCCATACAGCACCTACGGTAGCACAACATTCTGTAACTCAATAGACACACACTTGAATGTGCAGCTGCGTATCTAAACTTGTGTGTATGTCTGTGGTCTGGGGTGCAGTAACTGCAGTTACACTCCATCCGCACTGTTGGCGATGTGAGCGAGGGAACGAATGAAATATCATTAGAATGCATGTTCTTCAATGAGACTTGCCTGATACTATACTGCATGTTACAACTTGCCATGCAGCGACGTTGATCGTCCGTATTATTTGCTCTATTTTGGGTCACAGAGTGGCTAGTTTCATTGCCCCAAACACTTTTATTGGTTGAGATATACACACTATGATTTATTGGTTATTTCATTGGTTCAGGCTACTTTGTGATAGTTTTTTTTTGCCATCAGAACGCTGTCTCTTTGCCTGTGCAGCAATACTCATTAAAATAGATACTCTGCGAGCGAATATAGGAGGTGCACGGCATGTTGTTCAGGACAGTGTCACTGAAAAACATTGGTTGTAACTGAGATTTCATTGTTGGCTCGCTCGCATCGCTGGCTGTGCAAAGTACACATTGAAGATAAAAGTGAGGGCAGAAGAGTGAAGAGGCCGGAATGATATTTGTGATGATTTGATTGGCTAAGCATGGAATGTGATGTATGAGTATAAGAGTGCCCCTCCCTTTTTTTAAATCTACATTTTAGTTGGCAGAATATATACATGTTACTCCCAACACCAACTATTTAATATAGTCACCTTGCTGGCTTAATCGTTTTGTATAAATAGTTCAAAATAATGTTTATTCAATGAACATCTAGGACAGTAGGGAGTGTTGGGGCGGTACCCTCTATTGGCCAGCCGCCAAGTGGCTTGCGTGCATGAGTGTGTGTGCGTGCATGTGAGCGTGCACGTGTCCATTTAAGCATACCTAGGCTACAATATAATATCGAGTTGTGATGATGTTGCACATTTTAACTTGCAACAGTGGAAGAATGCACAAACTAGCTTGTGTCAACCTGAAGGCTCAACATGCCTGAGGGGAGGAATCGTAGCTTTGCACAATGCAGCAACTTTTAAAAATGTTTCATAACTTAACACCAACAACTCAGTCTTGCCAATTCAATAATAATACACACAAAAAAGGCTCGAAAAAACACTTTCGAGCATAAATAAAGCTTGAAATGTTATATTTCTGTTATTATAGTCAGCAGCAAGATTGGCACACATTTTATCTTGAAAAATAACAAAAACACCCATCCTTTCCACCCAGCCTACATTGCAGATTAGTATACATAGTACATTGATAATAATTTATGCATTTGTAATTCTGAGAGTGTACAAACATAACCAAATGGACCCTCTTCAAATGCCCATTTGGTTATATTTACTGTATACACCCCCCCGCCCCCCCCCAAAGTGAAATGAACACTCGAGAGTCGAGAGTTTATACTTTTGAAAGCGTGTTCAAACTGCTTTTATCCATTTATAGTACTGCAGAAACCGTGGCTGGCGGTGGGGTCAAGTCCATCATCAATTCACAGAGTGGGCGTACTAGCTTTCAAAATGCTGGACACTGACTGCACGCTCGCAGCAAGATCGAAAGACAGCAGCCATATCCGCCTGATTGGAAAATAACTGGAACCCGATGTGGTGGTCTCTCTGTGAGTTTAATTGCGGCTTTTTCAGTTACATCTTGAAACGAGTAAATTGGACGTGAAGTGACCCGCGGGTGTCTTTTGAGGACAACAACAACAACAGCATCATCAACAACAACAATGACACGCACAAAGATGGATGATGTGTTTTTAATTCTTGACAGTGTGCTGGTGAACTACAGCGCTGCCTATGAAAAACCACAATATTGAAACCAGAGCGTTGACTCTGGGCTCTGGGTTCAGTAGAAGGGTTTCTATGGCCCAAAATGACTGTTGGTACTGTCCTATACTGTTTATTCATTTCATATAGGGGTTGGTTGGGTGGAAGATGTTTGCTACTGCCACAGAGACACCTGGCCAGTGGTAGAAAACAGTACTCAAATGTTTTTGCTTAACGGGGCTCCACCATGAATTTGACATTTTTTCAATATTTATGGTCTTTTTAAGTCCCACCAACAGTCAGACCTTCATTGAGAAACCTGTGATTTTCTGTGTGTGTCCGAATGGGCAGTGGGCACTCTCAGATTTTTATATTGAGTCATGAAGTCCAGAAAAAACAATTTGAATAGCCCTACCCCTTTAACTTTGGCTACATCCTTTAAGTCAGTGGTATGCATGGATCGTCCCAGTCCCCCATCTCCCTTAACACCACAAGTAAACGTTATAAAGAATAAAGAAATAATACATATAGCCTATACATGCTCACAATGTGCGTACATTCTGATCTTTTCCAAATGTATGCTTATGGCTGAAGTGGTTCAAGTAATAACAAAACAATCCAAATCTACAAAGTAATTAGGAAACTAAAGTTTTGTAATAGATGGAGTAGTACTGAAGTATAAATACCTCATAGTTGTACTCAAGTATAGTACTTGAAGATGTCAGTCAATGTTGTTAGTTGTTGTAGTAGATTAGAAATTTGCACCCTGTAGCGATAAAAATAGTTGTTTGTCTGGAATGTTGAATTCCTAAAATCCGCTTTGGTGCATTTTACGAGAGGGGGGCTGCATGGGGGTGCAGTGAACTTGTAATTCAGGAAGGAAGTGAGGAAGGTTCATGACTCAAATTTACAATGAATGAATGAATGAATGAATGAATGAATGAATGAATGAATGAATGAATGAATGAATGAATGGATGAACGAATGAACGAATGCCAATCACTGCATCACTCAAAAAAACAAGAAAGTGTTTCTTGTGTCTTAAAAAACATTGTTAAACTAAGATCTGGTTGCAAAAGGCGGTGAAGTGGGCCTTTATAAGTAAATGTACTTAGTTACTTTCCACAACTGCTATGGAAGAAGTCTGACTCTCCACCCACACACAGCAAAGCCCTCCCAGCATCATGGGTTCACAGTACTGTGCACACTGTAAAATCCTCAGCATCCATTTAACTCTGCTGGGGTTTTGTTTCACGGTGCAGTTGCACTGCCTGCTCTATCTGCTGCTATAATACTGCCGTCAGTGTATAACGCTGAGCTGCGCCGATTCTACAGCTCCTCAGAAACCACAATATGAAAACCAGATGTTGAACACGGCGTCCTCTTCCAGTTGTTTTTGGACTGAGCTCACAGTCGTATTAAATATGTTTATACAAAAGATTTTCAAACCAGCCAATGGGAACGGGGCATTCGCCACCAGGATCGCCCTGTAGTATCAAGATAGCGACTCCGAGTTGACCTTTTGAACAACATCAGGCTCTCTTTAAAGATCGTATCTAAGTGTACACTGTAGAGCGCCGCAGTCCAAGGCACCAGGAAGCAATCCCCCATTCATTTTACCCAAGCATTAATTTAAAGACACTTAAGTCTCGGAAAAAGCCAACAGCCAAGTCGACAAATCAAGACAATAAACACATTTTTTTGGGGGGGGCGAACAAATAATTAGAAAGAAGAAAAAAGGGCAGTGTACAACACAAAGGGAGAGACATGAAGCACTTTCTACCACCAGTGAAGAAGAGCTAGTTCTATATCCTTAAAGTATATAAGTATATAAGCAATAAATCTTCTTTTTCTTCTTCATCTTAGACCGTTTGGTAACCCTTCCATTTACGGTACACTAATTACCAGGTAACTACCAGGTAATTACCTGGTAATAATCAGTAATTGCCTGAAATTACATGGTAACAACCAGGTAGTTACTATAGTAATTACTAAGTAATTACCAAGTACTTCACCTGACCCAACTACCATGTAACTACTGGGTAATTTCCAGCTAGCTTTAAGTATTTACTAGGCCCGGGACTTTAGCGCGTTAATTGAGACTAATTAATTACAGAAAATATAGCGCGTTATAAAAAATAACGCATTTATTCGCACCTTTTCTTTGTCCACCATTGGAACGGAACGTTTGTCACTGATGGCCCATTCACACCATTGAAGTGGAACGTTTCTCACTGTATCACCGTTTCACACCTACCCAATATGCTAACGCACACGGAAGCGGCAGTCCACCCGGAGTCACGACATTGAGGAGTCAGAAACTGAGCGCTTGAGCGCTGTTCAAATGGCCTGAATAGGGACAAACTGCAGTTGAAGTCAATGTAGAAGAATCGCCATTGGTCTACTAGCTCTATGGAGTAAACGTAACTCAGTCTATACTCTAAAGCTCCGTCCGCCTCGTCGTCCTCTTCCCCCGCAGCAAAAACAAAACAAAACAACTCGCAACATGAACAACAAACCAGATGAGCAAGCATTACTCGGCCCCGTTGATGGCAAATTTAGATTTAAGCAAAGAACGGATGGAAGCGTGGACAAAAAGGCAGTTTATGCAACAAAGAATGTGCATACCATCGCAGCAGTTCGAGCCTCAAATCACATCCAACATGTTGGAGCTAGTGTTACTGTCCCCGTTTCGTAGAAATCTATGTAGAAGAGCCGCCATTGGACTGACCCCGTGAAGAGAAGGGAGCTTGGGTAAGTCTTTCTGCATTCTGGCTAGTACCAGAGCGACGTTGAGGTGTCCGACATTCAATGGCTTGAATAGGGACAAACTGGAGTTGGCGACCGGCGCTCATCAGTGCAGCTGGAGTCGAGTTCATATTGGCTGTAGCCGTGTGTGTGTGTGTGTGTGTGTGTGTGTGTGTGTGTGTGTGTGTGTGTGTGTGTGTGTGTGTGTGTGTGTGTGTGTGTGTGTGTGTGTGTGTGTGTGCGCTCAGATGATCAACTGACGTGGGCTTTGGGCAAACGGTTTGATCATAGTAGCCTAGTTCAGAGTAGTTCACTTCACTGTGTTTATCTGACACTAAATTGCATGATAATAATGACTGCTAAATGTACGCAAATGTATGCTCCAGAACAATCAGCGCTGTGTGTGTGGCACTGCCAGTATTTTATTTATTTTGCCCCAGAGTCAATTATTGTACTGGACTGACTGAGAAATGCTAACGTTTGTACTTGAATTTGGTAAATAAGAAGAAGAAAAAAAGAAAAGAGGAAAGCTTTGGAATTGGGGAATCTTTTTGAATCGAGAATTTAAAAAAAAAAATCTAGAAATCTAGTTTTTGGATCGAATCGTGACCCAGAAAATTGATACTGAATTGTATCGTGGGACACCCACAGATTCACAGGCCTAGTATTCAGTTCATTGCTTCACTCATTCAGTTCATTGCTTCACTCATAATATAATATAATAATAATAATAATAATAATAATAATAATAATAATAATAATAATAATAATAATAATAATAATAATAATAAATTCAGTTCAAAAATGTGCTTTCTCACTTTTCTCAGGTAAATAATAATATGCGATTAAAATGAGATTAATTGAGATTAATTAATTATTGAGCCTCTAATTAATTAGATCAAAATTTTTAATCGAGTCCCACCCCTAGTATTTACCCATTAATTACCTGGTAGTTAGAAGGTAACTTGCAGATACATTACTCAGTAATTGCCATATAATTACCAAGTAGTTTTCCTGAAAACTACCAGGTATTACCTGGCAACTGTATTCTCTGTATTATTAAGGCATTGATTGATCCTTCACGATTACCCATCAGCCCATGATTTGAACTCTGAACTTTGACTGGTAAAACTGTTAATTACCAAGTATTTACACAGTAATTACACATTATGTTTCCAGGTAAAACCTTGGTAGTTAACATGTAAGAAAGGTGGAACTGTACTGTAAAGTAAAGTGTGCTCTGTTTCCATGATGTTTCCATGTACTTACCTGATAATTGTAGATTATGATCCTTCACGATTACCCATCAGCCCATGTTTTGAACTTTGAACTTTGAACTTTGAACTGGTAAAACTGTTAATTACCAAGTATTTACCCGGTAATTACACATTATGTCACCAGGTAAAACCTTGGTAGTTACCATGTAAGAAAGGTGGAACTGTACTGTAAAGTAAAGTGTGTTCTGTTTCCATGTACTTACCTGATAATTGTAGATTATGATCCTTCACGATTACCCATCAGCCCATGATTTGAACTCTGAACTTTGACTTGTAAAACTGTTAATTACCAAGTATTTACACAGTAATTACACATTATGTTTCCAGGTAAAACCTTGGTAGTTAACATGTAAGAAAGGTGGAACTGTACTGTAAAGTAAAGTGTGCTCTGTTTCCATGATGTTTCCATGTACCTACCTGATAATTGTAGATTATGATCCTTCACGATTACCCATCAGCCCATGTTTTGAACTCTGAACTTTGAACTTTGAATTTTGAACTGGTAAAAACTGTTAATTACCAAGTATTTACCAAGTAATTATACATTATGTTACCAGGTAAAACCTCAGTAATTACCATGTAAGAAAGGTGGAACTGTACTGTAAAGCAAAGTGTGGTCCGTTTCCATTATATTACATGGTACTTTCACTGTAACTGTAGATACAGCCACCACCATTGGCTGTAACAGGGAAGGATTATAATTTATAATTATCAGGTAGATACATGGTAATGTCATGGAAATAGAGTACACTTCCTTTTACAGTACAGTTCCTCGTTCCTTACGGGGTACCTATCAGGTAATTACATGAGTAGTACCATAGAATTACCATCTACCTAGCTGATAATTATAAATTATAATCCTTCCCTATTACAGCCAATAGTGGTGGATGTTTAAAATATACAGTTACAGTGAAAGTACCATGTAATATAATGGAAACAGAGCACACTTTACTTTACAGTACAGTTCCACCTTTCTTACATGGTAACTACCGAGGTTTTACCTGGTAACATAATGTGTAATTACTGCATAAATACTTGGTAATTAACAGTTTTCATCAGTTCAAAATTCAAAGTTCAAAGTTCAGAGTTCAAAACATGGGCTGATGGGTAATCGTGAAGGATCAAAATCTACAATTATCAGGTAAGTACATGGAAACAGAACACACTTTACTTTACAGTACAGTTCCACCTTTCTTACATGTTAACTACCAAGGTTTTACCTGGAAACATAATGTGTAATTACTGTGTAAATAGTTCGTAATTAACAGTTTTACCAGTTCAAAGTTCAGAGTTCAAATCATGGGCTGATGGGTAATCGTGAAGGATCAATCAATGCCTTAATAATACCTATGCAAAGTCAGAGAATACAGTTGCCAGGTAATACCTGGTAGTTTTCAGGAAAACTACTTGGTAATTATATGGCAATTACTGAGTAATGTATCTGCAAGTTACCTTGTAACTACCAGGTAATTAATGGGTAAATACTTAAAGCTAGCTGGAAATTACCCAGTAGTTACATGGTAGTTGTCAGGGAAAGTACTTGGTAATTACTTAGTAATTACTATAGTAACTACCTGGTTGTTACCATGTAATTTCAGGCAATTACTGATTATTACCAGGTAATTACCTGGTAGTTACCTGGTAATTAGTGTACCGTAAATGGAAGGGTTACCGACCGTTTCATTATTAGACCACTTGAAAATACACCTGAAAATATCTAGTGTCTATGACAACCATGGGAGCCACAGTGGCCCTTTAAAAATCATAGTCCTCCACCACCTCTACATTTGACTCCACCAGTCCTCCCTTTTTCCTTAATCAGAGGCAGCTCAGCGAGGCTCTTCTTGATTGACAAAAGTCCCGCTGGGAATAATTGTTAGCCAATGACAAAGCTGATGGGGATTTATCTGGAGGCCTACTGCAGCCCCTAGAGGTGTCAAAAATACAAGATATTTATGATATACTAATTCAAGGAAGACTTCATGAAAAAATAATAAAAAAGAATGTAATTATTATTTTGACCATAACATTAGAAATAGGAGCTTTGAGTTTCAGGATAGCTTCCGCAACCAATTGGATTGGATGGCGAAGTTATGGCCTGGAGTCCTGATTGGCTGCCTCGTCTCTAGGCAACTAGACACTTCTAACACCAACAACAACTTTAGCTTGTGTCCGCTTGTGTTGTGTCTCTGCTCAGACCCTCTGTCACTTCCTGTCTTTTAGACAGCTGGTGGATGGAAAGTGAAGCTTTCCATTTTGTCGACGCAAGCTAAAGTGTGGATACGGTCTCATCGTTTAAAGGGACGCACGCAGGCATCTAGTAGCTTTAATCTAGCTACTGTGAGCTTTGTCCTTTTTGTTTTCTATAATTATTTGAAGGCAATCATGTCCACAGCGTAATTAAAAGATGCACAGGCAAGATCACTGCAGTCTCATAAATCCCCCTTATTAAGATGTTTTGTTCACATTCTTGCTTACGCCCAACACCTGTAAAGTCCCAAAATCCATTACAGTATGCTAAAAATACGCAACACTGAATGGGAGCGTGAAGTCGTCACTTTGTTCTTGAAAAGCAGAGCCAATTAGTTTAAAATCTGATCAGCCTAATGTAGTCAGCCCATTCTCTAATTTAGTACCACAAATAAGGCTTCTTCATTATATTTCACCGGTGGCACACGGTCAGGATCGTTGGCAGGCTCTGCACTACCTACCCCACCATACAGAGTTGAGGAAATGACATAAAACCTCATTTGTCACAGGTTCCTGACCTCAGTTGGTACCGTAACCTAAGTGAACCTATTTACTCTCCGCAAACTATTGTGGCCACAAAATACACTAGAACATGTTGGTAACACTTCATTCACATTATTGTAAGTATAACATTATAGTAAGTATAAGCTATTGGTTAAGGAGATGGACTAATCATACGGTAAATAGTCCTAGACACGCAAGCAGAAGTCGAAGGGTAAAGCTGAGCACTGTACTTGTAATGCCTTTGTACTTTTAATGCCAAAAAAACTGGATTCTGTACTGCATGCTGTACTGTGTAGGCACACAGATGACAACTAAGAACATCGAGTGGCTGCTTACAGTAACGTTCCTCCAGTCTGCTCCCAAAAATTCTATAGCTGGCTATGCAGTATGTGTGATTGTGCGCCGCGCGTTAGGAACGATTGCCATGTGCAAAGGTGTGAATTGCAATGTTGCGCAATTGAAATGGCAAGAGGAATGGAGAAAACATGCCCGAACAGCGTGGCCCATTTCCACATTAGTTCAGCTCTTTTAATGATCCTAATCACTGTGTTTAAGTATCGTGCAGATCAAACAATTAAAATGTGATTTGGGGTCGACAGCCACGACTCGCTCAACAACAGAAACAGAAGCAAGCCCTTCAACTTAAGATCACTAAAACTATGGCTAAATATACTGACAATTTTGTCAACAAATCAGAACCAGATGGATTTAGTTGTTGTTATTTCTGCTTGGCGGGAAAAATATCCCATATTTTCATCACACAATGAACTATGAACAATAAATCAGCCATTACTACACCATTAAGGCCTGCAAAAAAATAAAAAGTATATTGCCAATTAGACCAAAAGTAAAACATAAAATATGACTAAAAACAAAGTCAAAATCAACACTACACAAACTGATGCTTGAGATGTGAAAGACAGTGCTGCTTTCACTGTAGTGACTGTGCAGCACATCAGCATAGTGATCCAGTCTACTCTGGATAACTTTTCCTCACTCACTCACGTCACTGTAACAGTCGGGTGTAACCAGCGGGATGCGACGGAATGTAATGTACTGTAATGCAAGCTTCCCAGGCCCAGGACCTGACAGCTAAATGTACGGGAGATGTCAAATTTCTGCTTTGGGTCATGGGTTAAATTTAACGTTTGGGAACCACTGTTCTGCACAAACTGCCAATGCAGTTTTGTGTTTGCTCAATATCTCTGGCAGTGTATATCACAAGGAAAACATTGCACAAATAGTAAAACCTACACGTTCACAACATGCCGAGATGCAAGACCTCTACACAAGCCATTTTTTTGGGGGGGGGGGGGGGGTCTTTTCTTCTTGTTATTGACAGAGGGACAGATGAAAGTAGCCTGACAGGAATTGGGGATGGAGATGGGATGGTGACACCCAGTAAAGGCCGTTTGAATCGGGAGTCGAACCCGCGGCACACTGCCAGACCCGATTACCAGCCAAAGTGCCCAGACAGCTATACTGTATATGCCAGCTGCCCGGGACAATTTTTTACTGTTTTTGAAAACTGGTTAAACTGTTCCTCACCCTCTGAAAGCCCCTCATGGACCCACAGGAGTTCCTGGACCCCGTACTTGAACAAACCACTGCATTACAGTACGGCTGTACAAGTACAGTATGCTTTCATCCATGTGGTGTGCATTAAGCTCAAAGCCATGCAGACTGCAGTCTGCCTGAGAGGCTGGCTGCGATATCTCTGTTTTCCTTCCACTGTCACTCGCCTTGTGCCCCAAAGTCTCCCTCCTGCCCTCAATCCTTCTCCCATAGGGAAACAGGCCAGGTTCAAGATTAAGTTACAGTTACAACCCATTATACAACAAGTATAACAGAGAAATTGTTAGGTTTTGAAGGGATACCTCCACATTGCAGCAAGAGGAAATAACAATAGAATATATTGCAGGTTAGCTCATGTTTTTTCAGGTTAAGTCATTATCTCTGCCTATTTGCCGTTAGCAATGTTTAGCAACCTTGCTGGAAATAGACCAAATGTACTGAAATCTAAAAAGGGTGGTTATAAAAGAAAAGGGGGCAAACTTTGCACAAGTGGACATTAACCCACCTCAATAATAATAATAATAGTAATAATATGGGCAGATCCCTCACACTCATTTAGGGTATTTTTGTCACAGTAAATTTGCACGTAGCCTACATGAAATGAGTCACTTGGGGCAGCCACTAACCCATTAAAACTAGGAAATCGTCTGTCATTTTAGGTTTTTGCATATGTACAAGCTTATAGCACATCACTTTGTACACCTGCTATTTTTGAACATGTCCTGCTCAGAGACACTGGGGGCTGAGGGTTGGGGGGCTGTTTTCCATGGAGTCAGAGTCTTTCCATACATTCTGCTTTCTAAGCATAGACGAATCAAACCCTCCCTGGGCCAGAAGGACATTTTGCGGTAAACAAGTGGCAAACCCTTTCAAAACTGTAAGTTTAGGGCCAAAATGTGACCCTTTGGCTTTGCAAATGGAGGTATAGTTTGTGATGTCACATAGTGCACCATTTGGTGCTTTACATACGGTAGATTGTGCATCACATTCAGCCATTCACCTTGTGAAAAACTTTCATTGACATAAAGTGGGAGGGGATTTTCTGCACCTTGTCCAGATATAACAAGCTGAATTCACAAATGTAATTTCTACAAGCTCTTCTTTCCCTGCAGCATATCAGCCGTTGTGGTACAATTCTTTTGAAACCTCTCTCTGACAATATGTCAGTCTTCAGACGTCAGAATGTAAATCGCCTATAGCTGTACCTTGGAATTTGCCCAAAATTACATGGAAAATATCTGCAACAGAAGGCTATTGTTTAACTTTCCCTAGTACAGTTTTTTGTTCTCGATTGCTGGAGTCACTTTGAATGAAACAGCGGTCCACTGTAATCATTTGTGACTTCAACTCATTTCTCATTGCTTTCACACAAAATGCAAATGTTAAGAACATTTTTGAAAACCAGCAAAGACAATTCCATACAAAAGCCACACAAAATAAATCATCATAAATCATGTCAAACGAAGTGTCTGCATCAGCTGATACGTAGAAATCGCCTCCATAATTGCAAATCTCTCCTGTATCCTACATAAAGAAGTCAACTCTAGTTGCGTTTTAACAATGGTCGACAGCCTGGCAAATTTTCAGGAAGTTTTGTCTAAGTGGATACGATAGCGATAGCAGGCGAAGAGACGACAGCCGACTGTGGGCGGTGGAACGTCGCCCGAAAACATGAAAATATTTTTGACGGCATCGCGTGTTTGTTTTGTTCACCCTCCACACTTCAATGGCAGCATTCCTTCAATGACAGTGGGATAATTTTATCGCCATAGAGTCACTGCCGCTGTTAAAACGTAGGGTCTGAGTTGGATGGAGATTTGCAAGAAGCGAGCATAGGAATTGGAGATCAAAGGCAAGTACAAAGCAGAGGAACAGGCAGAGAGCAACTCAAAAGGGAAGACAAAGAGCCAATGTTTCAGATGAATTCTGTGTCCTGGTATATTGATCATGTCATCAATCACTGGTTTTCAGGGAGATATAGAGAGGCCAGCCAGCAGGGCCAGCCCAGTCTCAGGGGATCACCGGTGGCAACCATAGCAAGCGAATATTCAGGAATGAGAAGAAGGGCTAAGTGACTGTATTATACCTTACTGGGCTTGGGTACCGTGAGCGATACCGATACTGGTACCGATTGGGACATAGCGGTACCTAGTGGGATCGATTCACTTCAAAATGAACGGTGCCTCGTTTCGATACTAGGGACTTTAAGTTCCCCAGTTTTCACTACGGCAACCCGTACAGGAACTACGTCGGCTATGACGCAATCGCCGTAGCAGCCAAAATCATTAAGCACAAGTACCCGTCGGCGACGGGTCCCCACCTCGTTTTGGTTCCCATGGTGACACCGATGAGGCGTCTATTCAGCCTACAGCACGTGTCAAACATAAACAGTAAACACAGACAACCATTGCTCGTTAGCTAACATGCTGTCACTTGGGCTTGGACATGGGCAGTATTGAAAAGAGCTGCTGAAGCTATTTGTGTTATCCTAAAACAGTAGGCTATATGTTTAATAACATCATGTCAAATGGTATCAATGTTGTTATTGCTTGCCAAACAACACACACTGCATATACACACTAAAGCTGTATAAAGCTCGGGATTCGAACCACTCGGTCGCTAAGGTCGCCACGCGAACGAATATTAATGATCCCGAACCATTTATTTATTTATTTATTTATTTAACTTTCCCCCATCTAGTAGTTCTGCGACATTGAGGGGTCATAAACTCGCTGTGAAACGCGCTGTTACTGCAGTTGGAAATGCATTGTTTTCACTGAAGGTGTCCCATTCTCAATAGAAGTTTATGTAGGCGATCCGCCATTAGACTAGCTCTAGGAAGTGAACGGAGTTTACGCAACTCCGTCTGTGCGCACTGGCTGGTTAGTTTTATGGTTACCCGTCCACCTGACCAGCAGCAGTAGGCACTTAAGACTACATATACAATAGAGAGACGTAGTCTAATCTTGGCAAACAAATAATTAAACGAGCCGATGGACGGCATGTTTTTGGCATCAAAACAGCGTGTTACCCGTGGCTGTGTCGGATCGGTCTCATCAGAAAGGAAAGAAAGGAGAGCGGTGTCATGACTGGTGTATTCACAGATGTCAATCACATCTCAGGGCAGTAGAAAACTTATCTACCGATGACAACATCCACGATTTTAATAGTTAGTAGGGGCGCGGGGGGGGGGGGGGGGGGGGGGGGGGGGGGGGGGGGCTCAACGCAAAACTGATGTAGACAGAAAAAAAACCCTACACTTGCTAGTATTGCATTAGACAGATCATTATTGGTCTGAGAACATTGTGAGATCTTACTTTTGGGCAGTTTGTGGACCATTTTAGTGAATTTGTTTAGGCTACTAGGCTAGTGTGATTGGCAGAGCAGAGTTCATACATTCACACAACGCATCCAGAGTATACAGAGCAGCTCCTACTCGTGCGGTACTGGCGTTGTAGACACAACGTGAGAGCGCACCTTCTGCCGTTGTAGGAACGGCTGCGACGGCAGGCAGGTTTATACATCGAGCACTGATCCATTTCCGGTTACCGTAGCACAATGACGTAGCGGTCCGTGCTTAAACTCCCTACTATGTAATTCTGTGCCACTGCACAGCAAAGAGCGAGCAGAAAGACTGACGCTGACAAGATAGAACAGCTGGTTGACTAATTACAAAGACCGCGTGGTTTTTGTTGACTAAACTAGACTAACATTTAGTGCTTTGCAAAAAGTTCCACTCTGCATGGAAATGTTCTGCTGTAGGCTGTGTGTGTGCGCTGCGCACAGAGAGAGAGAGAGAGAGAGAGAGAGAGAGAGAGAGAGAGAGAGAGCGGGCGGCATAGCGAAGCAAAAAAGAAAAGAAATCCGCTATTCCGTCACTTGTCATTGCATGGATCTATAAGTATTGCGCCCACTGCGCAGATCAGCGCACAGAAAATGGTAATGTCGTGCAATTCAGCGTGTGTGTATGTGTCCTGGGCGTGCGGGGGTCCAGTTGTGGTGTTACCGCTGGGCCGCTTGACTTCAATGTTAAAGAATGCCATCTCCGTATTTAAGTTTTGAGATTTGAAAAGGCTATAGTTCACTGGGGAATGGTGACAACAGTATGTATGATACAGTAAATGAAATCTTACCTCAAATGGTTTCTTGGGAAGTCCTGATTTTTTTTTTTAAAGGTTGGAAAAAGAGTCAACATGGCCTTTTCAAATCTCAAAAATATAACATGGAACTCTATGGAAATAGGGAGCGCATTCTTTCTGTCAGTGTCTTCGTGCAGCAGGTGCACTAATTAGTGGGGACTTTCCACAGTGGTTAAAGGAGAATTCCACACCAAAACATATTGGGAGCAATCTACCTTGATTCCTGTGACATGCATAATAATGCTCTTGATTATTGTCATAGATGCCCCCTTTTCTACATTTCACCCTGAGGTCCCCCTTCCTCCAATGCTTTGCATTATAGCTACTTATTCATTGAGTTAACTGAAACTATAGTAGGCTATACAGCATAAACTAAAATGCACTCAAGAAAGACTAATAATAATAATAATAATGCCACCTCATGGAAGGCTACTTTTTGCCTGTGTGATTTATAGCCTACTTTGCTTAGAAGAGTTCAGTAGTGCAAATGCATCTCAGTCACCATAAAGATAGTCATCATACATTATATAATTTAAGATATGATTCAACCAAACCATTGCTATGGTGTGTAAAATATATAATATTTAATTAAAAAAGTATCGAAATAGGTATCGTTTCTGGTATCGTATCGATTCCCAGGTATCGAGTATCGTATCGTATCGATTCAAAGGTGAAAGGTACCCATCCCTATACCTTACTGTATCTCACTACTACTGTATATGTAAAACATTTTTACAGCATTCCAAGACAACAGTGAGAGCACGAGTGAAGCATTGAGCAATTAATAAAGAACTGTTAGGAGGCATACCAACCTCCATTAATTTCAATGAAACTCACCCAGTGCATACTCCAACCAAAGGGACACTCTCCTTACGGCGGTTTGATGATAACAGAGCATGTGCATTAGTGTGCCTTATGCATCCCTTCACTATTAGGGCTGTCACAGTTACAAATTTAAGTGGACCATTAATTGTCACACAAATAATTACGATCAATGGTTTAATTAATGTTACATGTTAACGTGTATTTCTCCCTATCCATCTTCGCTGTCCATCTTCACTTGTAACTATAATAATACACGCAAATCTACGATCCAGGGTCTAAAGTGTTTATACTCTAAACACACACACACACACGCACATATATACACATATACAGTATATATAGTATATATACACCGGTATATCTGAGGATATTGGGCCATTGTGTAATGATTGATAGATGACAGGTTTTGCGGGTTGACAAGCTATGCTGTTTAGGTCGACTTATTAGATTTTGTGACATGTTTTGGTGTGTCCTAGGGGGCATTTAGCAAATGAAATGTGTCATTTTGCCTAACACGATTCAGGGATCTGTGGGGTGGGGGGAATGGTGGACACCAGGGCAGTGTTAACTGTTTTGCAAACGTGGAAGTAGAAATGTGCTCGAGCAATCAAGAAAAATTGTAATGCAATACACACAGCGAACTGACTGGTCTGCACACCCCAGTTCCCATGTTGTGATGATGTTGCAATGTAGAGGAGAACGGGCTATTCAGCGTTTTTTCTATTTTCCCCATTTCCCATTTTGCAGGAACTAGACTTTACCCGAAATCCCTATCAAGACGCAGGCAGGCTTTATTTCCTCTCTGCTTACGCGTTGCAGAGATTCTGTGGAGTTAATACTCTGAAGACATGGTCCAGTGGCTCCTCTATAGAACTAAAGTTAGCTAGCCTACAGGAGGACAGATAACATGTTGGAAAATGTCAATGTCCATACATTTTCAAACATTGAAAAGAAATACCAGTTCTACTTACCATTTCAACTGTTCTTGTAATGTTTTTGGAAAGTTTATTGTTTTTACTATTATTAATTGTGTCAGTGATTTCTTGTATGGTGTTTTCTGTCATATCTGCTCTGTGCAATGTGTGTAAAAATCACAACATTCCAATGATAAAATAAATAAAAGCAAACACAATTAAATCGCAGTTATATATGTAGCAATTAATCGTAGACTTATATTTGTAAGTCATGACAGCCCTGTCCATTCTCCTTCTCCTTTAATACTAAAGCCCCATGCTGCCTGTGGAACTAGTACTAGGGGTGGGTTAAAACTAAGTTAAAACTAGTCAACTTATTGAAAATAGTCATGTTAAAACTATAGGTTAGAAATAGTACTAGGACTGGAAAGCGGGGTGCAACTTGCAACTAGTCAAACTAAAACTAGACAAATTAGAAATTACATTACTTGGACCAGAAACAAGGTGGATAATAGTCAAGTTAAAACTATTTAGTTAGGATAAATTATAGGGGATGGAACTAGGATGTAAATGTATCTGACTTGTAGTGTAGCTACTGTATAGTACCAAACAATTAGCCTTGTTGGAAAATCAGATCTAGGTCCCTCACAGTGTGTCCGTTGGTCTAAGAGACGCAGTGAAACTAAAAATAACCCGGGAATACTCACATCAATTCATACGCTGCCAACAAGCCAACCAACCATACAGTGTGAGTGACTATCTCTCTTTCTCCCTCTCTCTCTCTCTCTCTCTCTCTCTCTCTCTCTCTCTCTCTCTCTCTCTCTCTCTCTCTCTCTCTCTCTCTCTCTCTCTCTCTCTCTCTCACACACACACACGCTCTCTCTCTCTCTCTCTCTCTCTCACACACACACACGCGCACGCACGCGCACGCACGCACGCACGCACGCACACACACACACACACACACACACACACACACACACACACACACACACACACACACACACACACACACACACACACACACACACACACACACACACACACACACACACACACACACACATGCACACAAATAGGGGAACAGGCCATAATAAAGTTTAACTGCGCTAATGCACAAGGGACCGTATTCACAGGAATGAGTCTGGTGAAACCATGCAATCAAAAGCATTTCTTCTTGCAGCAACTATTTCACTTCTCCCTACAACATTAAACAGAACAGAAAAGTTCAAAAGGTCACGATTATACAACGGAAACATTTCAGAGATAATAGGCACGGACGCGCGGCTCGCGCCCACAGTTACAGCGCGAGCAACAACCTTTGTTGACATACATTGCTACTATGTTACATTATGCTGGCAACATTGATTTGCATAGCTGCCATGCATCTCTACTCTATACTCATGCATCTCTACTCTATGACTCTCTCTATACAACTACACTACAGAAACCTCCAGTGGTGGAAGAAGTACTTAAATCTTTTACAGTTAGTAAAGGCATCAATACTACAATATTGATGTCATGAGTAGAAGTGCCACATTCAAAATGTACCTAAAGTAAGCTACTAAAAGTAAAAGTAGACCCACCCAAACTGCAGAATGTCAGTTCACAAAATGTGCAAACTAAAAAAAACTACAAGCTAACAAAATCTACAAGCTAACAATCCATTCCGATGCAATGCATTGTGAGCTTATAGATCAGCTATTTGCAAATGGCCGACATACAGTATATACAGTGAAGAAAAAGAGAGAGAGAGAAAGAGAGAGATGACATGGTTAATATACCGTATGTCTTGTAAATAATAATCAACATCTACAAAGTAACTAAGGTTAGTTTAAGCAAATATTTGCAGTGTATTTAAAGTGCAATATTTAACTGTGAGGTGCAGCGGGAATGGAAGAAAAAGTATTGGGAATTGGAAACACTCAAGCAACATCACTTGTGTAAATGTACTTCACACCACTGTAAACCTCTCTGTTGCTGCAGACGTCAACAAGTATCAGAGTATCACCTTAGAGTATTATGCTGACATTGTGTTCAGTGAAAACACACACAGAGGCACATGAAAGGGACAACACTGTCACACACTGATTACATGGAATGCCCTTTGGGGGCAAAACACTGCCTCCCCCCACACTGCAGGGGGACGGCGGAACTGCAGGGCTGACCTGACATGACCTCAGCTTGCCTCTCACCCTCATTGCTTCCTTTCCTTCCTGCTTCTGCTGTTGCAACTTGCTGTTGCCACGCCGTCTGTCTGTCCTTCTGCCTAACGTTCTCATCTCCCTCCTCCATTCAAACGTATTCTCGTATTCTCAGCCAGCTTCTCTCTTTCAGGCCCTCTGCAGCAGTAAGTAACCCCCACCACCACTACCAATCCATCTCTATTTACTCTTTAAGCGTCTGTCCATCTGTCTGTCTGTGCTGTGAAGAGCACTATGCAGGGCTACATGCCAGAGGTGCTGCTACTACTCAAATCATCTCCCTCTGTTCCAACTCAACTCAAGCTCTATATGTATGGTCCCTTCTCCCACTCTATAACTCTCTCTCCCACACACACACACATGCACGCACGCACACACACGCACGCAAAGCCAAACACCCCTTCTTTGTCTTTTTTCATTATGCTTTTCACTCCTCCTCTCTCTCTCTCCCTCGGCCCTTTCTAACAATAAAATGCTGACTAGCTATTCTTCCCCCTAACCTACTTCTCCCTCGCTCGCTTTCTATGTACAATATGTGTGTGTGCTTGCTTCCGTGTGTGTGCGTGCGTGTGCTCAGCCACCCCAGGTGATAGAGCATTATGATAGAGAGAAACGATAAAGGGAAGGAAGGAAAGAGAGAGAGAGGGAGTAGGGAGGAGGCAGCAGAAGGAAGGAAGGAAGTGCATGAAGCCGATGGGGAGGAGGAAGGGTAAAAGTATCTTCTACTGTAGCGCGTTGTTAAGGCTAGGCATCCGCTTATCTAAACAATGAGCAGATAACTAAAATAAGCACTCAGGAAGTTAGCATCACGCAAAGCTAGCTGCTTGCTAGCCAGGCCGGGTGGGCACATTACATATCAGTGGTTCTGAAACGCTTTCATGTCAAGGACCCCCAAATTGACCCTTCAGTAAAGGTCCTGTGGGCCCAGATTAGAAAAGATATGCCAAGGACCCACCCATAACAGAAGATGTTTTACGTCTCTCTGGCAGTGCCATTTTCATTTCAACCACTCTTTGCATCAGGCTACATTTAATGGCATTTTTATCTCTGGGACTCAATTTATATTGTAATAAAAGCAAAGTTAATTTAACTCTGAGGGTGTACAAATGGAACCAAACCGAGACGCGTATTTTTTTAGTTCCATTTGTACACTCACTGAGTTACAGGACCATATGGGTCCATTTGGCTGGGGACCCCCTTGAACTCTCTCAAGGACCCCTAGGGTTCCACAGACCCCACTTTCGGATACACTGATCGAAACGAGCTGATAACTATAAGTACTCGGAGAGTTAGCATGATTATCTGAATAAACAGAAATGGGAAAAAGCACACATGAGCGCAATTTAAGCTGAATAAATATGACTCAGGTAAGCAGCGTCAAAGCTGGATCGAGTGTGCAATGACTGCTGCGATCGTTAGGACAAATCCATTTTCCAAAAGCCTATATCTTCATAAAGCACGGTGCTTTGTTCCTTTGCAGTTAGAATGTGGAAACATCAAAGTGTCCTTTTCAACTTGTTTCCGTGTCAGTCAAAGACAACCACACACCACATATTTGAGATCAAACTCACTGCAATTTGCCCTTCACTAAGTCCCTCCCCAATTCTTCCTTGTCCAATAGACACGTTAGCTTGACCAGGAAAACCTGACCTGCATAGCAACTGTTGCTAAACTATTTGGACTGGCAGTGGACAGTGACTGAACCCCAAAGGGTGTGGTTTTGAGAAGGGCTCACTCCTGACTGCCTGACAAGGCATTTTCACCTATTTTCCATATTTATAAACATACTAGCAATATTTACTGTAATTATTTTAAAAAAACAGACTAAAGAATTAATTAAGAAAGTACTGAAAATAGCTGATCTACAATCTCGCAACATGGCGTTAAAACCTTCAGTCTCTTGAGACAATCCCAGTCACAATCACTCGGTTGTCTGGTCAATAATAACATCAGTTGTGTGAGTCGCATAGTGTTTCAAATCAGTCTAAATATAAGCACTTTAATTTGAAATTTCTTTGAAATTTGGGTTGTTTGCATGCCATCATGTTCAGTGGGGCAGCCGGGGCATTTAGGGCATTTATTTAACACATAGTAAGCCAAATAGGGGTCTGTGCCTGTGTGAACAACATAGCTCTCTCCTGCACATAGTAAGCCAGATAGAGGTCTGTGCCTGTGTGAACAACATAGCTCTCTCCTGCACATAGTAAGCCAGATAGAGGTCTGTGCCTGTGTGAACAACATACCTCTCTCCTGCACATAGTAAGCCAGATAGAGGTCCAGCTCCTTGACGGAGACGGAGATGTGCCGAGGCTGGACGCAGAGGATGGGGTTGGAGCAGTGACCTCCTTTCACCAGCCGCTCACCATCTGTGCTTTCTAAAGGGATTCCTTTAAATAGGATTACCATCACCAGGTCCAACCTCCACACCTAAAACAACAGCCCCACACAAAACAAAAAAAAATGAACGTATTACTACAGCTATTAATAACATTAATAACATAGCAACAACTGTACGCTTGGCCAGGCCAAGCTTCCTCCTCCCTCTGCCTTCTAATGGGATTCACATAAACAGAATGGTCGTGGCTACCACTAATACATCTCATGCATCCACCTATAATAAAAGAAAGAATAACAGCGATTATAGACATTACCATCATTAATATTAGAATGGCTCTAATCACCCCGTGTCTGCACTCTCTGGATATTCATCTAAATAGGATTACCAGCACCATGTTCAACCGAGAATATTAATCCTATTTGAAAGATTCATTAATGGAAATTATTTTTTTCCCTAGGGCACACATCCAGTGACGGTAAATGGCGGATGGCGATGACACATGGCCACATTTATTAGCTGGAATTGAATGCTTATTTTATATGTTTGATGGAAACTTGCTAATAAGCCTGTCATGACTCCAAATCTAGGTTAATGATTAATTGTCATAAATAATTGTGATTAACAATTTAATTGTGTCACACAAATTGCACAGAGCAGATATGACAAATAACCTAAATGTACAAAGAAATCACTGACACATTTAATCCTTTAAAAGTGTGAACGATTTATGAAATAGCAGAGAAAGTTGTTCTACCGGCTATCTGTAATCTTGTAAATCTGTAGATTTTCAACATGGAAAGAATTGACAATTATACAAAGAATAATAGCAATTATCTCAAATTATTGCGATTAGGCGATTATGTAATAATTTGTGACAGGCCTAATAGCTAATATTTATTGGACTGCATGATAGGACTCTTTAAGAGTCTTCTTTAGGACACTTTCAGAGTAATAAACATTGAGCTTGCAGAGCTGCAATTTTCTGCAAACACCCCCCAGTACAGGTATAGATAGGCCTATATTAATTTTTACTCAGATTTAACTTTTTAGAGATTTTCTCTGGACATAGAACATTCTTGTTGCAGTGTTAACATAATTCTTTTGCTGGTAAACGTGTCATGTAATTCTTTTGCGTGTTATTTTGTATTATTACAAAATAACACGCATTACTGTATTTAAGTGGGGAAAGGATTCCCATTTCTTTGTAAATCCTACAGTATGCATTTACACATTGTCCCTACCGAATAAACAAATACATTAAGGAAATGAGTATTTGACCTTGTCAGCTTGTCTGAGGCAGTCAATGCGCCTCATCTTGCCTTTCTGGTCAGGGTTAGAGAGGACACAACATGCTGCCTTTTTCCCGGTGATTGACAGGACAAAGTCTTCTCTGCATTCAGGTCTGATATCCTTGCGTAACTTGGCCAGCAGACGACTGGCCCATTTCTGTTTTACCTGAAATAAGAATACAAACATAATTGTCATTAATTCATTAATTGTCATTTGATCTTTTATCCAAGATACCACAAGAGCCTGCATGTTGTCTTCAACCAGAGTGTGAATTCATATTGAGAGTGTGAACTCAGCAGTCTGAACCCTGCTTGTGAAATGCTATACACTGAACAACACCAGTAGCAATTGAAAATGGCTACATCATGAAAGGCCAGCTTTGAGTGTTTGTGCGAACTGTTATCGGTTGGAACGAGATTACTGTATGTCTGAAGGGCGCCACTGATATATAGAAAAATAATATGCACATAAAACTTAAACTGAAGGTTTGGAATTTGCGATAAAGGTTGCCAAGTGACAGGTCCCCTGTGGCACCCCCATGGAGCTGGGCCAGACCAGTACTCTGAAACCCTAACCCCACCAAAGGGTCACCAGACAACTCCTTGGGTCCAAACGGATGCAAGGAGTTAACGCTAAAACCGTCTCGACCCTTTGGTGTGGTGCCATGGTTAGTTTTTTAAATGTATTTCTTATTTAACTTTATTTATTCAGGGAAGATCGAGATCATAGTCTCTTTTTCAAGGACACGCTGAGAACATGATCATAAAGTACAAAAAGAAAACAACAACAACAATTATCACAGTTTCACTTTCAGGTGAATATAGTAGGATGCACACACTGGGGTTACAGAAAACAGATAGTCAATAGTCATTAGGTGTTGCATATTATCAAGTAGTGCCTTCCAGGTAACTCACCTCTGCCTTCTCTCCCAGCAGTTCGTCTTTGACCGCTCTCTCTTCTTCTTTAGTCATCCTCTTCTCGTGTTTTTTGAAGTACTTCCTTTTTCTGGCCTGAAGGTTGAACCAGGTATAGGCAAAGGCACGGACCTGGGGCAGCAGGGCCTCGATGAATGGATGGAATTCATCCTGCAAATAAAACACCAGACAGATGTGAATGAAGAAAGACAGACAGACAGACAGACAGACAGACAGACAGACAGACAGACAGACAGACAGACAGACAGACAGACAGACAGACAGACAGACAGACAGACAGACAGACAGACAGACAGACAGACAGACAGATAGAATCTGTAATCAGTATAGGATTACATTTCATTGTAATCAGTTCTACCTTGTTGTTCAAAGGTGATGGGGATAAGGTCACAGCTAACAGCCCTGCTGGCTCACTGCCTGGCTAACAGCAATACACTCATACAAGTATGCACGAACACGCACACACACTCACACACACACACACACGCACACACGCACGCACCACGCACACATACCGTACACATGCTCTCCTTTTCACTCTCAGACACAGGGCTTGTCTACTAGCCATTTCTAAAAACAGCGCAGGTGCAGTAAGCCTGAAAATGAAAGAAGACACTGACACATTGATACTATACTCCTTTCACTGATATTTGTGACACATTATTGACCCTACAACTTTCACTGACACTACTGACAGTGTGACACGTTACGACTCCTTTCCTTTCACTGCCACGTCAAAGGGTAAATGGTGCATTCAAATAGCACTTTTATCCAAAGTGCTTTGCACATTGCATTTATCCATTCACACACATACAGTACATCCATACACCGATGGCAGAAGAAACCTGCACCACACCAACACTTCAGGAGCAGTTATTGACATAGATATTTAGATATTCCTAGATATTTAAAAACAAAATGATGCCTCACTGCAGTTCATTGGACCGATGTGTCTCCAACAAAGGCGGAAGGCACACTGCGTCACCAGCTCGGCAGGCGTTGCTGCCACTCACTTGAGAACTGGCCAATCATGGTGCATCTTTGCTGGGACTGATCAATTCAATCCAATTGGCATGAGAAAACAAACAATGGAGAGTACTGACATAGCCGTCGTCATGTGCGCTTTTCAGCCGGAGTCTCTGTTCAGCCAGGAGCATTGGGAGTCAACGGGAGTGTCAGTACTGTCCATTATAGTGTTCTACATTTACATTGCCTCTGATTGGCCTAGTGAAGTTCCCCTTCTGTGTTGCTCACGCGGAAGCTTGACAACATTCCCACTCATGTTTTTGCTATACTTTGCAACAAATCCCTGGAAATCTCGCCTCCATGTTGCCTGCAACTGCAAGAGAGACACATGGCCCAGAGCCGAAGGATGCGTCTACCTTTTTATGTCTATGTCCATTACTACTCCTCTCACTGACATCTCTGAGACATTACTACTAAAGAAAAGTAAGCGACTCCCACAGCCACAACATAAGAAGAAGCAAGAACAACGATCTGTACCACCCACTTTCCCACTTTGTTATTTTTTACCTTTGCAGATTTTATAAATAAGTGTACATATTAGTCACAAACCCCCTGCATTGCTGTGCCTATTCTGTACTATGTGTTTGAATGTGCTATACACTACTTGTTGGAAACTCAAAACACACACGTGACAAAGACACAAAAGATCATAACATGAACAACATAATTTTCCCTTCACAGAAACAGAAATGGATATAGGAAAGAACCAGGCAGACCAAAGCAATGTTGGAACATAAATAGACTGAACAGAGAGATTTGGAGAAGAGGAAGGAAAGAGACTAGCAGGGATGCTTGCGCCAGTAGCTTACATATTGGTCTGGTGTTATTTTTAATGACAGGGATTCCCTTCAGATGATGTATTTGCCTTTTAGGCCTGATTTATGCGTCTCCGTTTGGTATTTTGGTTACATTTGAACACTCAAATGAAACATTTGAGAACCACACTAGTACTGGTTTGACTCATAAGTCATTTGTTTTGGTCTCTTGCTGTACGGCACTTTGGTCAGCCGTTGGCTGTTTTTAAATGGTGTAACCACTTACTTATAAGCAGCTACAGTATGTGTGTGGCTGTCTGTCTGTCTCCCTGCCTGGGTCCCTGGGTCCGAGCACGGGAGTCATATTCTCATCATATCCTCACCACTGGACATCACCTTTGCACCAATTACTTCTCATGGGTACGATTTTAAATGTGCTATACAAATAAAATTGACTTGACTAATCAATTGTACCATAGTGTTATGGTAGGTGAACGTTATACATATTCTGAAGAAAACCTAGAGATTTGACATTCAATAACTGGGTCCTATGTTCAAAACAATAAGTTAATTTCACTCTGTTAATTTCAATTGATGAGCATTGAAATTAACAGAGTGGAGGGGAAGGGGGGATCGTAGCCTTGTGGCAGATGGTCTGCAGCAGGAGAGAGAGAGAGAGAGAGAGAGAGAGAGAGAGAGAGAGAGAGAGAGAGAGAGAGAGAGAGAGCACCCTGCTGCTGAGGGTATGATAGACGACCAGTCAATCTATATACAGTTATACAGTGACAGCCGCTCCCGCCGTATTCATGTTGAGTGATTAGATCACTGTTCTGCTATAATTAGAGGACAATTACACATACATTTCAATATATTACTGACACAGCAATGTAACTATGACTTAACTATGACGCAGTTCACAATCATTTATCAAATAAATTATTGTGAACTAAATGATTGTGGGACCAAAATGAGGTCAACATGGATCTAGTTTTAGCCCCATCTCCAACCCCCCACGCGCACACACACACACACAAATGTGTGCACGCGTGCGCACACCACGCACACACACACACACACACACACACACACACACACACACACACACACACACACACACACACACACACACACACACACACACACACACACACACACACACACACACACACACACACACACGAAGAGGGCTAGTACTTGTTAGTAAGAAAGGCTGAGAGATTTGAACTTGACATTTGAGCAGTACCAACACAAATTTATTTTAATAAACAACAGGCGTGCACAGCTAAAATCAGTACAGCGATAATTAATTCTGATTTTCAAAATATACTTTTGGATACTTCATGGTTTTATAAAACAGATATCACCTCTCTGACAAAGGACATTATTTGACTCAATTGTGGGCTACATCACATATGGTTTTACTGAGACCCAAAGACTAGAGGACCAAGATATTTATGACAGAAGGATGGCATGCTTGCACTGATGGATGGATGGATGGATGGATGGATGGATGGATGGATGGATGGATGGATGGATGGATGGATGGATGGATGGATGGATGGATGGATAGAGAGGGAGGGATGGAACGATCAGTGAATACAAAATGTAAAATATCAAAACCGGAGGGGGAAAAGGAAGACACCCGACATTATTATAAACAGATAACTACAGCTAAAAGAGGTGGAGTCAGCACACTGCAGCCTTGATTTCTGAATATTCTAGGCCTATATACATTGCAAGTAAATTGGTAAAGTGCAGACTCGCCCTTTTTTGAAGAATAATACTTGGTAAGAAGAGAGAGAATCTCACCATGTGGTCTGATGAAGCTGAGAGTCATGTGTGGAACTCAAAATGAACTTGGTCAGAAATCTGATCTGAAAAGCTCCAAAACCCAAGACAGTTCCTTCCTGCAGAATATGCCCCCCCTCCCTTTCAGCCCAGCCTGTCAGTCATTATGACCCATGTCAAGCTGGAGGGAGCTGCTCCACTTAAAAGCCTTGTCCTCATTTATGCTTTATGACACAAATAAACAACTCAAAACTCCTCCAACTATACTTCAACCACTAGCCTACCAAAAATAGTCGTTTTGCCACCCAGGAGCCATTCCTGCATAAGTTGCAGGTATGATGATGGTCATGTGCATAACCTCTATAGGTAGCTTCAGTCCCAGGCTTACTCATCTTTGAAGAGAAAAGCCAATATAAGGCAGATTACAATATCACAATATATGGCAGACGTTATTGGTGGAGGAGTAGGTAGGAACATCTGTCAGATGTATTTCTACAGAATATGATATTTTCCTGACCAATCACAGCAGTACTTACTTCAGTCGCGGAGAATATAAACTGATTTGTAAAGCATCATTTCCTTGGGCGGTGGTGGAACTTCAAAATCACACAACTTCTGCCCAAAACAAATGATAGTGTCTACAGCATAGGTCTTGCCCGGGGTGAACTATAGGCCCTGTTAACACGTGGTCAGATTGGTGGGACTTTAGAAAATGTTCAAGTGGGCTCTGATCCGGAAAGAGTTGGGAACCAATGGCCTGGCCTATATGTGGTTGGACACGGTTTCATGTCAGGGCAGTTCTGTTCTTGTCCGAGTTGAGGAAAATGTACTGTAAGTGTAATGCATGATCATTCATACATCAGCCAATAAAATCATCACATTCCGTGCTGCAAAAACACACACATGCTCAAATGTAAGCACTCCTATACACAAAGCTGTGCATAGGATAGGAGTGACTCACTAGCACCCCTCAAATACAGTATATCAGGCCAGACATTTTCTGTATAAAACCAAACAAATAGCAAAGAACAACAGCTAGAATCTAAACTTAAATTCTCAATTTTCCTGGCAACACTTCCTGGCAGCCTTAGTTGGGAGGCCAACTTACACATATCTAATTATTCCATTGCCCAACAACTGTGCTGTTCAGGGCCTGCAGAATCAACTAAACAGAAAAAGGAAAGTCCATTCAGTGTGGTAGAGTATGTTGAAGCAATATAACTTATACAATTATTGGAGTGGTTGTACTTTGTCTCCCTGCTCTGAGACATTTTCGACCATGTCAAAGGTCGTATGTGTATCCTATAATACAGGATGACAGATATTTTGATACTTGTGTCAAAACTCAACTCATTCCCTGAGCAAGCAGATAGGCTCTATTAGCTCAATGGTAAGAATGTCAGCACTGCAGGAAACTCGGTTCAAATCTGGAGTGGAAGAGTAAGGTTACATGCATGGCACAGCTTTAAAGCTCCATATTGTGATAGTCATCATAACTAGAGGGAGTCATTTATTCAGTAACATGGGTCATATTATTGCCGCTTTGGCTCTTTTGTCTTTAATCACCAATTTCATTCATTCAGAACAGAGAGAGAACCCATTTCTCACCTTAAAGGAAAACTTTAGGTTTTTTTTTTTCAAACAATGTTCATTTTTTGGTAGAGAAAGTAAGATTACCATTCGCACATGGTCCTAAATACATTGTTTACATTTTTTAAAACAATTTCCTTTCTTACTATCTACTAAAGTCCTAATAAACCCCAGGAAATTATAACTGACACCGCACTGCGCTTTACACACTCCATATTTGAGCTGACCTACAGGTTCAATATGGCAGTTTATCACATTCAGTAGATCATTTGTGGCCAAATGTAATTTACTAGGGTTTATTAGGACAGTAGTAGCTAGATTTTGTAATTTTGTAAACAAATATCTGTTTAGGAGCATGTTCGAATTCCCCCTCCCATAGTGTAAAACTAAAGAGAGCAAGAAATGTGAAATAATTAACACCGATCTTTTACTTTCTCTAATAACAACCTAAATTCCTAATACATGAAGCTTGGTTGAAAAAAAAAATAAAGTTGTCCTTTAAATTTAATGTTCGTTCATTCTTTTGACACATGGCTTTACATTTCACTTGTTTTGTCGACTATACTGTATTCTAACTGGTTGAAATACGCATCACTGATTTGACCTAACATTTCATTAGTCCGACCGGAGACTAAAGAGAGAACCCACCAGTCCCCATAGCCCAGGGGTCAGCAACCTGCGGCTCAGGAGCCGCATGCGGCTCCAGAACACAGCCCTAGTGGCTCAGTGGCTGTAGCATTATTACATACACACCCAAGTCAGTCACCCAAAACGCGTTGCGCTGTCTGACAGTTGCCAGTTAAAGTAGCACTTGGCCATGTCAAAAAAGCCCAGCAGTTATCAGAGGTGGAGCTTTCAATCTGAACCACCCATTTTCAAAGGTTTACTCAGTTTACAATGTCATTAATATACCTTAGAGATGTTGTGTGGACTAGAAATGTAGTTCTGTAAAACTCCTTTATTTATTTTTTTAGAAACTCCATTTCTGAAGAAAGGTTGTGTTTCACCATGTTAATGATTTTTCTTTGAGGACCTTTTTTTCTGAGAGTGTGCAAATGGAACCAAATGGACCCACCAGGGTCCATTTGGTTCACATTTGCACACTCTCAGGAAAAAAATAATAATAAAATGCGGCTCCAGACAGATTTTGAATTTAATTTTGGGTCGAAAATGGCTCTTTCAACATCTTGGGTTGCCGACCCCTGCCATAGCCTAACCTCCTGTTAGTTTGACTGGTTGGGCATTTCGTACTAAAGGGACGACCCGCTGCTTCCTTATTCCGACCACTGTCATATCCAACCACTGACCATTCAAAACTGCCTTTTTCAGAGTGCATCAAAGCAGCCCATTTAGACTAAATGACATAAATATTGTTAAACATTATTCATATAGCCATAGGCCTACTGATACTACAAAATAAAAACACCCACAAAATATTTTTGCAAAGTTTGGAGAGACACAGAGACGTGGCAGTTACTGAAAACGATCCTTTTAGACCCAGTGTTTGACTGTACCCTTGATGCTGTTTCACATTTCTGTCTAATAAAATATTCAATCAATCACTAAGGGTGGGAATGTAGAACTACGGTATTTAACACTTTACATATAAATTACAAGTAGGTGCCTTTAAAACAACATTTTGTAACAGATCCTAAACGAATACGGCAGCAACAATACATTATAATACTTGTGGTGGTACGACCGATGGTATAGATGGTTTTAGAGAATTTATTGCTTCGGTCAAGTGATTTACAAATGGTGGAAACAATCCACGTTCGTCACAAACATTGGTCTTTCGCAAATCGTTAACACATGTTGTGGTGAAGAGTAGCGAACTGTAAGCTGTGTGCAGTAACTATCCCTCAAGGACGACAGCAGAGCTACTGTGTCTGATATGTAGCCCACCTGAAATAAGAGTAATGGCCCTGTCCATGAACTCAATATATCAGCGATTTGGTCCAGAGAGACAGAGAAAGAAGAAGGAGGGGAAAAAAACAGGAGATAAAATTAATACTTTTTGGAGGAAAAAGTAGTCATAACTCAGACAACTGACAATAATTATGTTCAATTGTGTATGTACAAATCCCAAAATATATTAGCATACATACTAATTCTGTATGCAGGAGCCAAGGAAATGTCACCGAAAGTGACACTGAAAGCCATTTTCCCCTCAAACATCTGGCTTTCAGATATGATGATGTCATGTGGCAACCACACTGTGTGCCCTCATTCCACCCCCCCCCCCCCCCCCCAAGTCATTAAGTGATGGTGAATGTATACAATGTTGAATGTCTAATTATATCATTTAATATAATTACAGTATATAATATAATATATGGGATCCCCCACCGCTGCAGAGCTGGAACTTATTGTGACAGTCAGATATGCATTGCATATGATGGAGGGGAAGGGGCTGGGAGATGCAGAAAATGCATAGAAATGAAAAATGGACCATTAATGACAGATTTGATTTACGCAGTGCTGTAAACGAGCTGCATGGGTTTTATGTGTGAATAATAAATGTGTATCATTTTAATTTGGAGAAGGTCTGCCTGTTACTCCTCTGTTATGTTCTCATGTCATGTTTATGAATTCCTTTCAAGTGTTTGTTGCTGATTTTTTTCTGTTCTTCTATTTAAATCACCAATTAATGTAGATGTGACATCATCACCATAATAGTTGACCCTTAACTTATTCTAATAATCTAATCACACAATGCCATTATCCAAAAGTCTAAAGAGGAACATTGTTCACGAATGCAAAACACATCATCTGTATGTAGACAGGTAAGACAATGTTCTTTTTTTGCATGCAATGCACAAGGGCATCATTGCAAATGCAAACCCACTGCGTAATTGGTTTGTGATTGTCTGTGACTTCGCTCTCTAACATGGTTGCATGTAAGATGCATTGTTGCACTGACCCTGACATTATTATACTGTAAAGCAACTGTGAAAACAGTGTGCGAAGCATGCCCAAAAACTTTTCTGATGTTCAAAGGTTAACAAAAAGCAGGTTCACTTTGCTGGCAAAGAATTCTCATTCCGAGAACAATAGTGTGTTGCCTACAGCAACCACACTAGGAATTCTGGTGGGGTAGATTCTCTCTATAACTATAAAAGTCACTATAGGGACTGCGTCAGTCTGATACGAAAAATAAATTAATATACAAATATTATTTGTTTATTTTCTACTTTAAATCGCCATACCATGCATTATTCTTGCTAGTATGAGTGTGGGCCACCTGTTGACATTATGGTTAGAATTTATTCACTGTGAAATCATGGCCTCAACTCTTGCTTGTAAACTTTGTCATATTAGCCACATGGATCCTTCCTGACTATAATCTTGTTGAGATAAAACACATGCAGTGCCCAGTGCCCTGTCCAGACAAAAGCAACTTAAAATGGGTCCACAGTTACACTTCATTAGACAAAACAAAACGGTTTTAATTTTAATGCTTGGATAATATTCACACACACACACACACACACACACACACACACACACACACACACACACACACACACACACACACTCTCTTTTTAACAACAAAGCATTTTAATAATGTTCCCTCTTGTGAAATTATATAAACCATCAAGGCATACCTGTCTGGATATGAATATATAGCCTAATAATAATAATAATTCATAATTCAATTCAGCAAATATGTGTACTGTATGCACTTCAAAATACTTGATTAGCATTAGTAGCCTAATAACAAATAACTCAACTACATGGCAGTAACAATTGCCTGACATGATGCAGTCCAACAGTTGCAATATAGCCTAATAAATAGCCAGTGGTGTGGAGAAAGGGTATTGTTCACTTCAAAAAATATTCAGACCGTTTTTCATTACTGAAACATGATTCATAGTGCCTTGCCCAGGCTGTTCCCTAGGAGACGCAGACGGTCCTGACTCCTGATTCAAATCCCTGCCTGCCAGTAACTAGTGAGTACAGTACAGTGACACCCAGCCAGCTCTTCTCTTCTCCCGCCCTTTCTGTCTGAACCCAGCAGTAGAACTGCCCTGTTGGTTCGGTGGTTCTGCCCTAGCTGCCTTTTTTGACCAGACCAGACCCGGCTAAAAGCCTGTTAACTTTAAACACGGAGACAGCACAGCAGTCAGTCAGTAGAGCCACTACTAGAAGGATCTTTACGTTCCATCATCACTTCACTACACTTCAATCCACTCCGAGTCCGACGCACATAACGCACAAATAATGTAGGTTTGTGTTTTTCTTACAGCCTACCTGAGACAGCGAAAGAGGAGAAAACATCATAGTTTGTGGCTGTGCGGGGCAGAATGAAGTGAAACCCAGCCTTCACTTCACTTCACAGCGGCAACAAACAACATCACTGCATGGAAGGATAAAGTATCCATTTCTCTTCGCGGGATCGCAAGAAGAAGCAGAATATAAATATCGACAGGTCCTTTTAGATTCCTACTGGTGACAACAACTCCGGCGGACAAAGTAGAGAACCAGACCTCAGTTGTCGTTCCATTTGGGATTTTTCCCCCCTTTCTTTTTTTTCTTTTTTTTTTAAAGAAATCCGAGAGTGAGAGAGAGCAGAGAGTGAGACGGAGAGACCACTGGTCTCCTTGGATGACTCCACTACGCAGGAAACGTAACGTTATAACTCCAGAAATGATGACACGCCAGAAAAAAAGTTCAGGCTGAGGAAAAATATCCCGCAGCAGCGGAGAGCTATAGGAGAGGAGGAGAGAGGAGAGAAGAGGGGAAAAAACAAACAAAACAAACAAGAAGAGGCACTCTGGAATACGTAATAAGGTTTAAAATCGTTTCGACCACGGGCACAAAACTAAGGCTCAAACCAAACTGTATCGTTTTATACGAAAGAAGTACATTAGTGGAGGGAGGAGGAAAGAAATAAAAGGAATGGGAGAGAATCTATGGAGGGAGGAATGGAATGACGTTATGAACACAGCCCATCCCAAAGCACTGGGCTTAAAGCAGCAGCAGCAGCTGTTTGTTATATACTTTCATTTGCGAAAAAATCGCGTTCAGAATCATATCACAATCATAATACTAATAGCCCACACGACACGGGGCTATATTGTTGTCAGCACATTATCAGCGTGTTATATAGTCCGATCTTAAAATTCAGATTGAGAGAGGGGATATTATATTATACTCAAAAAACACAAGCTTGCAGAAATTCTAGGACTACAGAATTGTGCCTATTAAGCGTACAAGTGTAGAATGCATTCGCAATTTAGAGTGCTATGTAAAACTTTTTGTGGCAGTCTAGGCTAATTCTGCCATTCAATATGGAACTGTATAGCCGGGATCATCCACACAATATCTATGCGCATGCACACTCGCGCGTATTATGCGTAATGCCCACTTCACACCCGAACTGCTATAGGCAGGCCAACATGATTAAAGGGAAATTCCACCAATTTATATATATCATTTACCGTATATCAGGCGAATATAAAGCCCTGTCGCACGGTCGGCCTATAAACTACCTTTATTTGCTATATGTGCCTATGTCTAATGTCACTTATAATCAACAAAGTAATCACATGCACATATCTAATCCAGAACCTGAGTCCCATCTCATCTTGCACGCGGATCATGCAGGGTGGATGAGACATTCAGCCAGTTTTTGGTCCCTGCAGGCTGCAATCCTCTCTCTCTCTCTCTGTGGATTATAGCCTGCATGCCGTCTGGACTGGTGCTGCAGTATAAAGACAACTACTGTTTCCTACAGTATATCTATCCTTCAACCAAAACCCATTTAATCAGACACAGCACCGCAGATCATCCAAAACAAAGATGGTCCTCCCAGTGCACAAAGCAGCACACACGCAGAAAATCAAAATACAGGCTACTGTATACCCTATTACCCTCACAACTATAATTGGCCATCCTTTTCCTGGTTTAATATTAATTTAAATATTCGGCTACACGTGCCACATGATGGAAATCTTCAGGTTATGGGTAACAGAAGTGCACTTTTCCCCCATGAATGCAATTAGGCCTATATATTTGGGTCACTGTCTAAATAGGCTACTAAACAGGTTATTCAATTATTCAATTGCCATTTAATATGATTAATTTCCTGTGAGTTTCGTGAGTTTAACCTTCACACAAAGACAACCTCTGTGTGATGACAACCCTTAATACATTTTATTAACATTATGACAATATAGCTCCTATAGCCATTAAAACTGATCATCTACTGTATATGGAGGCATTTCAAATATAAATTGAACTTGAACTTCACTGTATGCAAACTTCTGTCTGTGTCAGTGTCTGTGTGTGTGTGTGCGTGTGTGTCGTGTGTGTGTGTGTGTGTGTGTGTGTGTGTGTGTGTGTGTGTGTGTGTGTGTGTGTGTGTGTGTGTGTGTGTGTGTGTGTGTGCGCGCGCGCGCGTGCGCGCACACCCATCTACAGTTCCAGGGCAGACCAAATTATTGATTGGTTGAATCAAAATATGGCTACATATCATATATGAAGGAAAAATAATATTTCAGAATATTATAACTGCAAGCCTGCTGCAACAGTTAACCACAAAATGGTATATTGTTAGGCCTCATTCAGACGTATCAAACACTGTCAAACAAATATTGTCTGATTCCTGGGTGTTCTGTTCACACATGGTTTAATCATGAAGTTTGTTATAGCAGAACACCATCAGAAATCATCAATCAAACACAAATGTTTGATCAAACCATGATGAGACTGAGAGACTCCCATTGGAAATTAATCAAACATCAATCAGACAACAAACATTTCTTTGATATGGTTTGATAGGGGTTAATGAGCCTCAGACCTAGGGCAATTATATCACTTAGGTGATGATAATAGAACATGTGTATTATTATTATTATTATTTTTTATTATTTCACGCTTTTGCAACCCATTTTCACCCTTGTGGCAAATATCTATGTAATCCTGGACTCTACAAATCAACCTACTCAACCTATTCCCCAAAACAACATTTGGAAACAATGCCATATCTGTCTTGTGCACGCATCCCATGACATCAAAAGTGTTATTTAGGAGGAAATTCCATAGTATCACTCTATTTAGAGCTACTGGCTGCCAAGTAGGTCAGTTCAGGACTTGAATAGTAATATCTCTGTCTAGTGTTCTCATTAGGACTACAGCAGCTAGCCGGCCCTTTAATAATAACAGTCCCTGCTAACAGCGGTCCTCCAGCCAGTCAGTCAGTGCCTGTGTGTGTGTGTTGTGGTTGTCCTGCAGACTGTCAGCGGCACTCTGCTCTGTCTGCATCCCGGGACAGTGGGCCCTCTGCCGGCCTGGCCTTTTCTAACTCAGCCCGGTGCCGCTGGCGCTACAAAACTGCGGCCATTTTCTGCTGACTGACACACAAACCGGGAAACGGTCGGTCGGCCACAGGGGGGAGGCTCTCTCTCTCGCGCGCTGCTCGCACTGAACTTCAACTTGGCCTCCCTCCCTCCCCCCGTCCCGTGACGAACGAACGGACAGACGGGCCTGCAGGGTACTGGAGGCAGGCAGCTGCACCCCGCAAAGCCCCCTCCCCTCCGCCCCCCAACCAACCTCCTTAAAAAAAAACTCAACAACTTTCACTGCATGCGGCGACACGCGCCGATTGCGCACACACACACACACACACACACACACACACACACACACACACACACACACACACACACACACACACACACACACACACACACACACACACACACACACCCCGAGACGTTAATAAGGCTTGTCTCTGCTCTTCAGTCACTCAGTCTTTACTCGAAAAAAACAAACATTTGCTGCGGCCGGGTGAGAGAGAGAGAGAGAGAGAGCGTGCGTGCGCGCGCGCGTGTGAGTGTATGTGTATGTGTGTGTGTGTGTGTGTGTGAGAGAGAGAGAGAGAGAGAGAGAGAGAGAGAGAGAGAGAGAGAGAGAGGGAGAAGGCGGGGGGGGGGGTGATAAACAGGGCAACTCCTGCTGTTTTCTATTCGACTTTAAACTGCGTAGGTACTCCTGTTTCCACCGCGCATTGCGGCGTCTTTTGGGACCCACAGACAGAAAGAAACGGCCGGGGCAGTTATAGGATATAGGAGAGCAGATCGTTGTTGTTATTAACGAAACAGATTTGAAAAGGGAGCAAGAGAGAGAGAGAGAGAGAGAGAGAGAGAGAGAGAGAGTCAGTCAGAGGGAGACAGAGACAGAGAGAGAGAGAGCCTACCATGTCGAAGCAGAGCCGCCACCGGGGGAAGTTAAAGCTGATCTCACCGCCTGGCCATCTCGTGCTGTCGGTTGTTATCATTCCATATTCATTTTTGTGATCATGCGCGTGCAGGACTCAGAGTCAGAGAGAGAGAGAGAGGAGGGAGTAGTATAAATCCAAATCCAATCCGCGCGGCGGGCCGGTGGCGCTATACAGCTAGCAGCTCTGCCTCTGCTCTCTCTCTCCCGGGAAAAGCGTCCCGCGCCGAGTCTCGAGCTCCCACCGTCAGACTGACCACGGTTAGAGTTCCCCCCTCCCCGCCCGCCCGGACCGCCGCCTGCCCGCCCGGTACGGTACGGTACGGTAGGCTGCGGCAGGAGAGAGAATTAATGTTAGAACTACATTTACCTTCTCCTTCTCTCTCCCACCCTCCCTCTCTGTCTGTCTCACTCAGAGTCCCCTCTCTCCACTCTATAGTTTGTTATTGTCCCATCTCTCTCCTCTCTTTAGAATCTGTCACTGCTGCTCAGCAGCCATGGGGGGGACAAAATGACACATTACGATGTGCGTGCATTAAAAGCAATGCAAATATATATAAATATAAATATTTTTTTCTTCCTTTTCATTACAATATGGGGAAAAAATCGTTACACACGTATGTATGGTATATCAGTAGGGGAGTAAAATACACTATAATATAATATAATGTCATATTCAGTTCATTTGATTGGTCTTCTGTTAGTTTGTATTGGTGCACCGGAAGTTTATTTAGACTGGTCTGGCATTGAAATGTAAGCTTATAATTTAGTATAGCTATATATGAGAAAAGAATATTCATCATCAATATGTGTATAGGATATTAACAATTTGTTCCTCAAAGTGAAAGAATCAGGACTAATTTGGTGTTTTTAAAATCTGTTAAGCTTTGGCCTAAGAGTAGACTTTAGCACCTTGGACAGTGACACCTTCATCACCCACAGCTGTCAGTCATCACTACACCTTCCTCATTTAACATGCAGTTTAACTAAGCTTGCACACTAATTCCAGCTGAGTGGCGTTGTGGAGTGTCTGCCATGAGACTGGGAAGCCAGGGACGGGGTTCAATGCCAGGCTGGGTCATATCAAAGAGTGAAAACCAGAACCTGCCTGGTATTCATGATCAGGGGTTGGATTCGGGCTATAAGTCCATGTGACACATAAGCATCATGTCAGGGGGCTTACTTAAGATGCACAACCCAACACTAGCCCAATCCTGCAGAACTCTTTTAACGGATGCTACACCAGAAAGCTGCATGTAGTAGGCCTACTTAACATCAGCAAGACTGTGACACATGATACTAACAAGACTCTATACAAGGGAATACCAAGGGTGAGCCAGAAAATAGCAGCCAGGAGAATGAGACTAGGACACTGCCAAAGACATCAAGAAGTGCCAGCCAACTGGTGCTCCGGGAACCAACAAATGGGCATCGATCACAAGGACGCGCCACACTAACATACATGGATGTACTCATGAACGATGCTGGAGCACAAAGTACCAATTAGCACCCCAGGCACTTGTATGGAGAACATGGAAGACTGGAAGTAACGATGGAGGGCTCGTCTGAGGACGATCAACAAAAAGAACTGGTAAATCATGGCTATTATAGAGGAAAGGGATAACTAAGCAGCAATGGTGGAAAAAAGTAGCCCACTCAAATGTTTTACTTAAGAGTATCAGTACTGCAATATAGGTTCTCTGTTTCATGCAAAAGTCCGGAATCCAAAAAGTTGTGTTACATTGGTATGAAAATACAACGTATACAATATACCGGTACCTATACCAAGAGTAAAACTCATTATGCATAATGTCTCATTGTACCAACTGTACTAATACAGGGCTTGACACTAACACTTGCCCGCTTGCCCGGGGCAAGTAAAAAAAATGGTGGGGCAAGTGAAGACTGCTACCTGGTTGCCCGATCGGGCAAGTGTGCAACTTAGTGCGCAATAACACAACACAAGATAAATTTGTCTTGAAGGTGGTCATTGCGACCTGGGCTAATTAAGATGATGAATTTTAACTCTTGAGAGTGTACCAAATGGACCTGCAAGGGTCCATTTGGTTTCATTTTTACATTCTCAAGAGTTACATCTGGTTAACCAACTTAGCTGGGGACCACCTGGAACCCTCTCAGGGACCACGTGATGAAAACCCCTGGTTTAAAGCACCCAAGTAGGAAGTACACTTAAATGCAAAATGTACAATATATTTTTGGGGGGCAAGTGACCATGACCTGAGGGCAAGTAGAACCTGACTTGCATTTGCCCGATGGGCAAGTTCTTCGGAGACCTTAGTGTCAACCCCTAACTGTGGGGCATGACAAAGTGAGTGCCATCACTCGACTCATACACCACCAATGAATACATGCTCATACCATTCTGCACCCAGAGTTATACATGTATGCCCCGTCATCTAACAACGCTGCACCAAAAAGGTCCCAAAAAGAGCCACATATCTGCATACTAAGTATACCTATGGGGACTACTTTGGCCCACATAATGCTGTGCTGTCTGGAATCACGTTAAGTTTGAGACATTGCCCTATTTAGTGTTGGAAAGGTTAGACAGCCCTTTCCATCCACACTGATCACAGCTGTGTCTTTCCCATAAGCAGACCCCTGGAATCCAGGAGAACACAGCAACTGCCAGGAGGAATCCAGGAAATTAGCTATTGTCGATAACAGAGGATCCCTCTAATTTGATCTCCTTGTTTCCTGGCCCAGAGGAGATTGGTGCCCAATGCTCATGCAGCTGATAAATCTTACATATCACAAAATATGAGCCATATTTTGCAGTTTATTTTGTTTACTCCCTGGTGAACTTAAAAACTGGCAGGGAAGACTGAGTGAAACAATTGGTTCTTTCAAAGCCAAATGCTTGTGCGACCGTTTACCTGACACCCAAATGCTATAGGCACCCATAGAGAAACCAAGTGGTTTGACCTATAGGTCCTATTGGTCACAAGTGAGGCAGGCAGGACTGGAGTGGTGGGAAAAGCATACTCAAATGGTATACTTAAGTATAAATAGCGTACTGCAACTACTCTGATACAAGTAAAACTACAGATAAAAATATACTTGTGTGAAAGTACAAAATAACTGGCTTCATTAGAACTTAAATTTCCAAAACCTACTCATTATTATGCAGAACATCATGTCCCGTTTTCAAATGTTTCAAATCTTTTGAAAGCATCAGATCTACAAGCTCACAATACATGGGCCAATGTAATAATAATATAAGATAGATATACCATAGATACTTATAGTCTGCAGAACGTCATTGATTGTGTTTGTTTGTAACATCGAATGTACTGTACATCCGTATACTAGAGTGTGCACCTCAAAACAGCCGCCACGGGCATATGCCGTAATAACTGCCCTGCCTGCATGGTATTCCTAAGTGTAACCTAAAACTATGCCTAAATGGTTAAACCAATAACCTTGTTCCTAACCTTAACACCAATAAACCTGTGCCAAATCCTAAACTTAAACTCATTAAACTCTAAATCTAACTTATTTCTTATAACTCATTTCTAACTTTATCCTTCGTATACAGAAATACAAGAATACAAGAGGATGGCGGAGAACCATGAGGGTGCTTGTGTTCTAAGGTCAAAGGAGGTCCCTAAGTAGACATCTATAATAACATAGGTTAATGCATTTAACATATTGGTATATCCAGCATTATTAAGGGCACCATAGAGAACCACAAGCCAAAGTTATGCCTAGACTCCCATGTGGAAAACCCACTAATATAAGACACATTGATAATTAGGGGTTGCAGTCTTTTAGTCTTTTGAAGAAAATATGATATACAATATTCTAAGAAAGTACATGCCCAGTAGCCTGTACAAATCACCACAGTGCATTCCATGTTGAAGACATTAACCAAAACAACAAAATGGAAAATGATTTTGGGGCAATTTTGGAAGATGTCAGTCCTTTCAGATCCCTGAGAAAAACATTTGAAGCTCCTTTGATGAGCATTGCAGGCTTACCCAAGCACCCCCCCCACCCAAATGTATTATTTGAAATCTATAGTTGACAAAAAAGGATGCCTTTGATTTCTTTCAACGACAGACACATCAGATCAGACAGAAGGTGTAGAACATTCACAAGTGAAGTCACATGATAGTGGAAAAAGAAAAAAAAAAGTAGTGTGGAAACTCTGGCCACATTGGAGTGCTTCTTTCTTTCCAGCAGCCTGTGTGCGTGCCAGCTCCTCTGAGCAGAGCAGCATTTTACTGAGTGTTTACCAAGGCCAAACTGGCTGTAATTTTCCCATTTTGGGCCATTACTGTTGCTGTGGATAGCAGGGCCGGCCATTAAAAACAACTGCTAAAGGCCCAGCTCAGAGACAGAGCACATTCACCCCACCGCCCTGGCTTGGATTATTGTTTCAATTTCATTAGAGGGTAGATGTTCTATCAGTCTGAGATTTATTTACTTCAAGTAGTTCATTGGAATTGAATGTGGTGTCTCCAGGTATATTCATGATACCATCCTGCTGTTCAATAATGGTATTCTATTCTATTGAACAGATAATATTGGACAGAAACAATCAATGAATGAGGATCCCTTTATACAGCCCCCCCCCTCCCCCTGCAAGGAAAAAAAGCACAAAAAGGGGAGCATAGGACTATACTGTACAAATTATACTCTCTCTCTCTCTCTCTCTCTCTCTCTCTCTCTCTCTCTCTCTCTCTCTCTCTCTCTCTCTCTCTCTCTCTCTCTCTCTCTCTCTCTCTCTCTCTCTCTCTCTCTCTCTCTCTCTCTCTCTCTCTCTCTCTCTCTCTCTCTCTCTCTCTCAGGCAACCACATCCCATGGTTTATGCAGGTTTTTGATGGAACATTCCAAAAAATGATTTTGAATGTTGACATTTCAACTTTTGTACTTGAAAGCATTACATTTCCCCTGATTTATGTGAATCGGTATTGCTTTTGCAGTTTGCTGTATGGCAGAGTGCAATACACCATACAGCACAGCTCATTGCAGTATTTCACTGTTGCAGACGGTTTAGAAAATTGCTTAACTAAATTGCCTTTAAATTATATCTGTAGGCTATCATCCTCTTAGAAGTAGCTTCAGGTACAATAAAGAGGAGTTTAATTAAGCTGAGTATGGCAAAACTGAGTACAGCATAGTTCATGTCAGGTACACTACAGGCCTGGCCACATAATGAAAACTAAATAGAATAAGAGTAATGATATGCTCTGTGACTTGATGTATTGCAATATAGTGGGCAGAACTGACAATATATGCATGTAAGACGCACACCTGACAAGTTGACCTATAGCAGAGACATATGGCCAATATGCGTGCGTGCGTGCGTGCGTGCGTGCGTGCGTGCGTGCGTGTGTGTGTGTGTGTGTGTGTGTGTGTGTGTGTATGTGTGTGTGTGTGTGTGTGTGTGTGTGTGTGTGTGTGCGTGCGCGCGCCACTGCCTTAGAACAAAAGAAGAGCAATTGCTGACTCAGCTTCCTTCAATCTGCATAGGGACTCCCCCTGGAGGTCTAAAGCGTGCACTGCGCTCACACAAATAGACACAAACGCATGCACGCGCACGCAGCCTTGCCTGAAGGTCTAACTGTATCAGATATAAAAGGGTGGCTGGTTTGCAGTTTTAAATCCCAGATGAAACTATAATACCAATATTCTTATCTTATAATAATGTATAACTTTTAAAATAGATGAAGTCCCTGCAGTGCATGCTCGTCTTGGCATGGAGGGTTCGTCTTAGTTTGAGTCCTCCTCCCCATCATGACTATAGGATTGGTGTGACCTCACCCTGTTGGGTGAAAAACTCTTTCCAAAGCTAACTTTGAAAGAGGCTTTCCAACCCATGCATGTTTTAGTAACAATATCATATGGGTCCTAATTTAAATAATAGTTTAACCTGATACAGTGTAGCCTAGTGCACATGCATGAAGCCAAATGTAAATGCTATACTTCAGTTTATTATTCCATCAGAGTCAGCAGCAGACAGAATGCAAACTTTCAGTCTCAGTATTTTTCAAGGTTGTTTCAGAAGCCAGCAGGTAAGGTATCGGCTATAGAGCTGGGCGGAAACCACTGCAGTCACATATCAGGCTATACTGTAAAGAAATCACGCACTATTTCAGGCACTACTGGGGATTTTCACAACTACAGTAATAACCCCAAAAAATAATACCTACATACTACTAGGCCAAAACAAACTATTCATGCAGAGTTATACAACTGCTACTGTTAACTGGTGAAAGAACCAATCCGTCCAAATATGACTGACCCCTTTAAACTGACCCCTTTAAACTTAATTGGTTTTCATAAAGCTGTTTAGTTGTTGCCATATGGCAACAACTCCTGTGATATTATTTTAATTATCCTTTGAATAGAATATGCCTAAAACGTTTACCTGATAAGATTTCTAATATTATGAAGAGATGAAAAAAAATACTTTATCACAACTGATGGTGACATAGGCTTAGCTCTGATCACAGCTACTATAGTTTGACTTTTTGAATTCGGACTAAACCTTGTATGCAAGTTGCAAGTGTCCAGATGTCTCCCTTTACATGGAACAATGCCTCATTGTTCTGTCTGTCTCAGGTCAAGTCAGATGAACATTTTTGGATCTGGTCACTGTCACTGACAGGGAGTCAAGTAAAGCTATTTGGCGCCTTCTAGTGGTTACTTAAAAGTGAAACAATTAAGTTCTCAATTCTCAAAGTTTGTTGTTCGAATGCTTTGTTTTAAATAAATCTTGGATTGCAAAATTTAATCAGTGAACACAAAGACACACATTTTTATTAACCCGTTGACGCATTCTAACAGTGGAACGTGCACCGTGCTCATTCTATCCCATTAGTTGTAATCATGGTCCCAATGTTTGGAACTTTGTGAGGAGATCAAAGCGTCGCCACGCTAGTCAGTGCTAAACAACAGTCAGTTGAAAACAGTCAACCGGTCAAAAATTGCAATATTTGGTGAAGATTTTTTCGTCGTTAGTTAGCCTGCTGTGTCGAATTTGTTCACTTGGTTTATATATCTCTTATGTTACTGCTGTTTTTGCCATTCGGACACTACCATGGTCTTGCTGTAGGAGAAAAACACATAGGCCTATAATGGTTGGTCATAACGCAACCCCAAAAGTTTTTGATCCATACAAAAAATATCGGAGGATTTGTCCACGTCTTAATTGCCACGCCAAGAAATACCTGTATGTAAGCAGTAAGCAGCACACTTGCAGATTCCATTTGCGGCCAAAAGCTGCTGGCCACGTGTGGCCACATCTCTTCCAGGTTTGTTTTTTTAGACGGATGGAAATTAAAGGGGAACTCCACCCATTTTCAACATTTTAATATGTCATTAATATACCTGAGAGATATTATTGTGTGGTGATGATAAAAAAAATCCCCCTGAAAACATGGTGAAATACATCTGATGACATCATCAGGATGTATTTCACCATGTTAATGTTTTTTCTTTCAGACCCCTTTTTCCTGAGAGGGTACAAGTGGAACCAAATGAACCCGCTATGGTCCATTTGGTTCACATTTGTATCCTCTCAGGAAAATTTTGAAAATGGGTGGAATTCCCCTTTAAGTTCCTCCCACAAGGCCAGATTGCAGCTGTCTACAAACCTGCTTTTGGCAGGCATTTCTAGCATTTTCCAGGTCAGGGTTCCAATTTCATTCAATTCGATTTTCGTAAGTCCTCTCATTGGCTGCATGGCAGCAAATCAGGTTTGGGGCCGTGCTCATTGGCTGCATGGCAGCGAATCAGGTCTGGGGCCTTGAGGTAGGCCTGAAAGCCTATACCACCAGGCCTGGGCCTGGCCCTACCAAATAATTATCCATAATAATTAAAACCAGTCATCAAGAGCTTCAACTCATGATGAACAAAGCCGGGGAGTACAGTAACATTTTTAATTGGGGGGGTCAGGTGATTTCAGGACCTTTTGACTTGCAGGTTTTAATTATTCTGGGTAATAATTTGGTAAGCTCAGGCCCAGGGCTGGTGGTATAGGCTTTCGGCCTACCCCAAGGCCCCAGACCTGATTTGCTGCCATGCAGCCAATGAAAGGACTTACACCATACCTGGTACACCACAGCGATTGAGAATTGCACTCACTGTCTGTCTGTCTTCACCCAGTTAGTCAAGATAATATAGAACTTTTGTTTATTATTGCATTTTTATTTCATTTAGTAGGTTACATAGTGGCCTACTCAAAAAGCTAAGTTTTTCAAACTGCCATCTTTTTTTTTAAATGTCAATGTTTGTGTTACGCAGGAACCAAAACAATGTCACACAGTAAGATTAAAATAGGCTCCTAAATTATTGTGGAGAAATTGGTGGTTTCATCTACTACATATGCTGGACAATTCTATGTTATGTTGCCAAAGCCTTCCCTAAAAACAAGATACATACCACGTCCTTGTCCCAATACTAGCAATACAAAAATACAAATATAAAAACTCTACTTATAATGCATGCATATACGCATGCACAGTTGCACACATGCACACATAGTGCACAGTAAATGTAGTTAGTTACTATCCACCACTGGTCATCTGACAATGCTCACATACTGTGTATATATATATACTGTAGCTGTTATTTTGGTGTGAGACATGATCCTATGATGGAGCATAGATTAGGCATAACTTTGACACTGATCCTTTCTAATCCATGCACTGAATTGTTAACCTGCTGGAAGTTTCAAACATTTCCAAACCGTTCCTTGAACAAGCTATACAGATTATACCAGAACACACGATTATACCAGAGACTGTATGATCGCTGTCCGGTTGCCCTCACGCCAGTAATCATAATATGCTTTGAGAGGCTGATGTTGGCCCACATCGAGGTGCATTTGATCCAGACCAACAGCAGTTTGCACAAGGGAAGACAATTCTGTTAAATTCAGCCCAGAATTTAACTCCATTAATAAACTGGTCAACATAATTCCGAAGGGTACTAGAACTGCCCACACGGCGGCCTCCTCTTGTACTGTAGAATCTCTTGTTGTTGGTCTGGCTATACAGCTCAGTATATGGAAAAAGCCAGTAAAATACAAGGAGGAGTTATAAGGGATACACGTTTTGAATATCTAAGCATCCAGAGGACAGACAACTGGAGCCTTATCAGACCACTGCATAGCTTCAAGGTCATTTAGTGCCTGGCTTCCTAAACATGAGTACAGTGTTTAAAGCTATCTCAGGCTTGTTTCCTGTAGGACAATTTATGACTAGAGCAATAGCATGGCTTACTGGGGGTGAGCTGGGCACATCCATTACTGAGGTGTGCAGGCGCATACACCTTTGTGTCCAGAGGTGGCAAAACAATGCCTAGGGCAGGCATCTTCCTGGTGGATGGGAATTACTCTAGTCTAGTAGTTTGTTTTGTTTCATGCATCTACAATTGATCACGGTACACTAGCGTTGTTTTCATCCACCAGCTGTTTAAAAACCCAGAAGAGACGATTGTTTTAGACATTTTTTGATGCGAAACTGTGTATGCCTGTGCCTTAAAGGGATAGTTCAGATGTTTTGATGTTAAGTTGTATGAAATACTTGCCATTAATATAGTGGTGTCAACTGTATTAAATGATGTCCATAGAGTCTCGTGGTGGGATTTATGCTCTGGTTTTGGTGAAATATGAAGTAGTTTCCGGTCTTTTTGTGGAGGTCACTAAATTTATATTACTCTAGTGCAAGCTTCTTAATGGCACACCTCACCCAGTCTAGCCTATTTTTTTTACTCCCATAGATGTATTTATCGATTCTGACATTTAAAATCCAAGAGATTCTACAGAATTGCCCGTGGTAGGACGACTGAATCCGCCCACAGCTCTGATCTGCCTCCGTAGAGCTCTGAACACAAAATCCAGGGTACTTAGCAAGTGATTGTTTGGAGGTGCTGCTCATTATAATGGAGTGTTTTCTGTGTACGTCCTTCTGCCTCGTGCATCATGTGCAAGTTGGAAACAGGTGCTATGCAGGACCATTGAGTGATTTCCAACGAGCGCTTTCAACCTCCAAATGCTACTCAGTGTTTTGCCACTCATTCTAGAGGAGAGGGGTGATTTCCAGTGAAAAAGTGAACCATACACACATCTATGGAATCAGTAGCAATGTAATATGGATTCTGTTTTGGGGAAGGGAGAGCTGGCCCAGGGGGCAGGTTGGTGTTGATTCTATATACAGTATCTCTAATACTGTACAGTGTCTAGAGGAACCTTCTTTTGTTTTTGTTTGAAATGTTCTTGTATGCGACACTAAAACATCTGCTCTTTCTTTTACCTCCCATTTCAACAAGTCCCTCTCCTCTCCCTTCTGTTTCTCCTTCCTCCTCATCTTTTCCCTCCTCTTTCCTGTCATTATGAAGATGATTACTTGCCTCCTACTTTTTCTACTCTCTCTCTCTCTCTCTCTCTCTCTCTCTCTCTCTCTCTCTCTCTCTCTCTCTCTCTCTCTCCATATGCCACCCAGTGAGTTGTTTAAAGTGAAAATTGGTTGTGATTGGACCAGAAGCAGTAGTTGTTAGCCAGTCACAGGGGGGCGTATAGGGTCTGTTGACAGCAGTAGATTTAGGGTTTAGCATGTTGTTTGCCAGAAAATGTTAAGAAGGCTACATGTTTTACAGTTATATTCATCACACATGCATTAAAGCAAAAAACAAAACAAAACAAAGCACACATAAGTGGCTTTCACAATGTTGTTTTGATCTCATGGATGATAGTGTGATAAGGTGTCAACATCAGAGCAATGTAGCAGTTCTGTAGGTAGGGTGGGGTTTCCCCTCAGTAGTAGAATTGTATAATATATACAGTATAGTTAGTGCAGCCTGGCATTGGTGCCACGCAAATGTCAAACACTGAGAAATGATGATTTACAGCAGGAGGAATGGTTTTGTCAAGCATGGAAACTACCTAAAACACTGGCCTGTAATAATGATGATACCCTGTGAAATGGTTGTTTGTCTCACTGCTGCACCACACATGTTTGTTTAAGTTCAGTTACTCTAAATGCACACAGAACATCCAGGTGCACTACTTGAATTTCCTGGAAGCAGAGTACGCTCCTGTTGCCCACTAGCTGTATCAGCAGGCACATTGCATTTTCTTTTTCAATGTCATTACGTCCAAAGTAACCACATATTTTTTTAGATTATGACTTATCTTTTAATATATTAGGAATGTTTTCATGAGCCAACTTGGCTGTAATTCCTGGATACCCACACAGTGAACTGCAAAGAAGTGAAGAAGTGAGCACTTTGCATTGCTGAACATCTAGAAAAGGCCTGGCCATATGCTGTAAATTTTGTATAGTTCCATATTTATACTTATTATCATATAATGTTATACCAATTGGAGAAACTGCAACTGTTTATTTTGTTAGTAATGAAAACGAATTGTTTCTGTATGATCACAACCCTCACATGTATTTTACTTCACTGTCTTTCTCATACAGAAAATATTGTTTCTCCCTGGGACCAAGCCTTATAAAAACATGCATGTTGTAATATCATTTTGGTCTTATACAAATCTACATATGTTCATGAGTTTATGAATTACTCTTGCATTATCAAATAAACTATAGCCTGATAAACTCCTCACTTGAATACGATTCTAATGGATTTTTTGTTTGTTTGGTTGTTTGTTTGTCTTTTCAAGTGGGATGGATTTACCAGGCTACTTGTAATGTTTTCTTGTCACACCTCAATGCACAACTGAATTGTCTCACAACAAACTGCTTGCAAATGCCATCATAGCTAGAAGTAATGCAGGAACGCCCACTGAGTGGCAAAAACTACACTCTGGCTGGGCAAAATAAATAATTTAAACTTACTTTGCCCCTTGAATTGCCGCTCACTTTAAGCATGTGCATACTCTCTATAGGGCGTAGACAGGTTAGACGTTAGAGGTCAGAGATCAACTCACCATCCACCACGTCTTGGCGGTGACATCATAACACAGCTGCCACTTCACTGAACTGTCTGCCTCACCACAGCTCCCTGGCACCCCGGGTGCTGCCATCATGGCACCCAAAACAAGATGAGAGTCAGGTGGTTCTGGCAGAGTCTTGAGTTGAATCTCTGCAGGTTCTACTACAAGCTCTCATGCATGCAAGATACACAGAAGGCACAGGTCTGAGTTTCTATATTTCCACTGATAAATGACCCGAGTCTGGGATTTGTGTTCGGTTCCACTCGCTGTAGACAAACAGTCCCAGCAAGTTATAGTCCTTGAGTTGAGAGATCCAGAAATTGTGTTAGTAGTTAATTCTATTTCATAACGGACTCGAACTCTGCCTGTCCCCTTCAGCTGCAATCTTTGCCACTTCTAGTCAGTTTATGTGAGGGCAGAAGTTTGCTCTGTATTAAATTAGGCATGTTTTGGCTGTCCTGGCATGTGAGCAATCATGTCCCCAACCCACATAATTTCTCATCACATTGGCTGGCAATTGTTTTTGCGGTATTGTGTCCCGGTTGTCCAAGTGTCACGTTCTACGTGTTCTGACCCTGTGCGATTCTTTGTCGGGTTCCAATCCATCTGGGTTCCAGGCTCTGCTCCAGTACCTGTCAAGAGCTGTTAGATTCCCACCATGTTTCATTCCATGCTTAGTTCTGTAAGTTCCATCATGTCCACTCTGGTCCCAGTCTGAATTCACACAGACCTTCTAAAGCGCCTCTCTTCTCTTGGTTCACAAACCAACTACTCCTCTCCTTTCTGACCATCTCTCTCTCTCTCTCTCTCTCTCTCTCTCTCTCTCTCTCAGCTCTCTCTCGGAACACACACACACACACACACACACACACACACACACACACACACACACACACACACACACGCATGTACGCGCATGTGTACACACACATCTTTAATTGTGTGGGCCGTCACTAGAGGGGAGGATTAGGTACTAGTAGCCAGATGCAGTCACATACACACACACACACACACACACACACACACATGCACATACACACGCTCACCCACACGCACCCACACACACCTACCATGCTTGCCTACGTATTGCCAGCTGTCTAAACACACACACGTAACTTGATATTTCGAATTTAGAAGATATTTAGGAGCATTGAGTAAATAGTGGAAGAGACAAAGAAAGCACAGAGCTCTGTAAATGATTAGAGACTAGTTAAAGTCTTGAAGACCCGCTGAAGGCTTTCTGAGTTTGTCCGCCTGTGTGGACGACTGTCTGCCTCACTCACCATCCACAGTGACTCAGTGTCCATTTTGACTGTAATGACACTGACCTTTCTCTCTCTCCTCTCGTCCTCAGCAGGGGACAGTGTGGTGACGGTGCGGTCAGTCCTCATGTCTGTGTCAGCCCACACCGCTGAAGGGGTGAAGGTTACAGAGCTAAAGTCTTGTCAGATTGGTCAGGGCTGGTTGGAGTTTTTGTGAGGAGGCTTGGGTCTGAGAGAGTTACACACACACACACAGTAAAAAAGGTTTTCAGGCTTGTGGGATCTGAGGAACCACAGCTGGCTACTGAGAAGGTCAGGTCTCCCCACCAGCAAATGTCACACTGCTGTTTTCGTCTGGATGGTCGGAGGAGAGGAGATCAGTTCAGACTAGTATAATTTGCTGTGGACACAATCATGTTGAAGGATGAGTTAGAAACCGTGTATCTTGCTAACACTGGCACTTGTACAAAGAGTTTTATTTAAGATCTGTAAAAATAACCCTTCTAAATTTAAGAGAGTTTCGCAAAGGAGAGGAGAGCTATGGGAAATAGAGAAGAATAGACTGATTTACGGAGGGTTGAGCGAGACATGACACCAACAACACACATGTATGCATCTGAATACACACACGCACACACGATACGTACGATACGCATGCACGCACACACTGTGGCCAAAACAAAAAACTTGTAATTAGTAGTCCAATCAATCAACCCTAGACTCCCACTCCCTTGACCAATTAGCCAATTAGCCTCCCCCAGAGGTGTAAACAACCAACCAGTCAGGTTTGACCACAGAAGCCCTCAGCCAATCACAGCCATGACGAACAACAGGAGGCAGAGAGAAAATTACAGAGCAGGAGGGGGGCACACATGTGTGCACGCGCTTGTGCACACACACACACACACACACACACACACACACACACACACACACCCACACACACACACACACACACACACACACACACACACACACACACACACACACACACACACTACTGCCCCCTTCCCCAGCTCCAGGACAGAACAGACCTCACACAGGGCCAGACAGTGCACAGTGTACTGCTCACTGACTACAGCACCACTACAGTGACTACAGCCACCACCCTCATGGATGGCACTCAGTGACAAAGCTGATATCTGATGATATCTTGTTTCCACTGTGAAACGCAGGCCTTCGAGTAGCCTTAAATGCCTTTTTTGGGGGGCTTTTTGAAGATTACGCCATATGGCAGCTGGCTATGCCGTGAGTTTGTAACATTTGCTGCCATCATCATCTGAAGTTAGGTTGAATCTGTAACTAAAGCTATAGGAGCAAAAGACATCAAACAATTAACTAGGGAGTGGGCGCTTGTTTAGAGCACTTACCGTATGACGTAAATCATTTGCCAGCCAAGTCTATGGATGTTTGTTTAGGGCACTAAATGATGATGTACTGTATAACATATAAGATATAATTTCACTCATATAAATACAGTGGGAGCTCCTCACTTCACACAGGTTTGGGGTTTGATAAGATTTTGGAAATATGCTTACCTGATGGCTGGAACACAATAGAGACTATTGGCCTGGATTAAATAATAATCCAAAGATGAAAGATTGATGAAGTTGTCAGTATCAAGCGTCAAGTGTTTATTCACAAGTTTCAGCAGAGTGACAATAAACAACAGAGAGTAAGGAACAGGGCTCTTTGCCTGTTCCGGCAGCCCTCTGGGCACAAGCCTCCCCAACCCCAACCTGAGACAGCTCTTATAGGGCACTATGACAAAGATTCTAGATTAAAATGGTCATTTAAGTGTCTGATCTGTACATAAGGGCCGACACAAATACTTACACAAGTACACATTCGCAGACATGGTGATAGGAGCATGGTGAATTCAGGTCATCTGTTAGGTTGTCAGTTGGAGAAAATGGAAGGCAGAGAAATACACAATAATGCATTCATTTGGCAATCAATTTGGCATTCCAAAATATCCATTACATTACTTAATCCATAATGTAATTATTGCGTCAATTAATTCACCTTCTTTTAGGCAGTCAGCAGGTCATGGTATTCAGTCAGTACTGTACAATACAATACAGGACCATGGCTTTTCAATAATTATATACTCCCAAGTGGACAGTGACGGGAGACTTCCAGGAATGCCTTAAATTGTTGCACAGTCTGCGCACATTATACTGTAGTTATTGTTGGAATTAATGTGTTATGTTGTTTTATTGTGTAGTTGTGGTTTACATTGTAAGCTTGTATTAGTTTGTGGAAGAAGACACCCCTGGGGGAGCACACTTCTCCCTTCAGTATTTCATGTGTAAACTTGGTTTAGTTTGATGTTTGCAATTAAGCGTTATAAATTAAATTGCTCCTATGGCAGAAAGTCATCCAAAGGATAGAGTTCATGACTTCTTTTTTGGACGAGAAACCCATGTGTCATGTGCATACTGGTGTAACATGAATGGGCAGTGCATGATGGAACAAGTCATTACGGGGCTGTGTGTGTGTGTGTGTGTGGGGGGGGTGGGGGGGGGGGGGGAGTGGTCTCTCTAACTCATTGGTTCCCATTGGGTCAGGACCCACTTGTGTAGGTCCCTTTATTTGTTTCCTTCATTTAGTCTTATTATCATTTAATTAATTTAGATATACTATTATTTCAAAGCATTGTCAAAGAACAATTCAAATTCTATTATATATTTTACTCAATTAAAAACAACAATCAATTAATTCTCTTTTAACTAGTGAAAATAGCTGACATACAAGCTCACAACGTGCAAGATTCTCTATTTTCACGTGGTTGGGTCCAAAACTCTTTTGCATCACAACCTGAAATGTTTTGAAACCACTGCTCAAATAATTGTTAGGACCTAAAAAAAAAAAAGTACAACAATAGTGATACAATACTATATGAAGCTCCATCATCTACACAACAATAATTGTTAATATTATACAAATCACACCGGTGTGAAGTGTGGGGAGCTCCTATCATCATACATCATCTCAATCACCTTTGTCTTGTGGTTTCTTTACACAAGCACTCACAATTCACAACGAAATTTAATGTTTATGTGTACAGGACAAAGTTGGTGTATAGTAATAGTATAGTGAAGAAAATAAAAGGCATGTGACAAACTATACAGTTGTTCCAGCGTTAACAATATCAGAATCTAATCAATTAATTAGAATGTATTAATTAGAGTGCTATTAGAATGCTATACTGCTGACACGCTGTGTATTAATTATTGTAGGGCCCTCTAGTGCTGAGTGCCGGACATTACAGCAGCTAATTAGGAGGACAAGGAGAAAGAAAGCAGACAACAGTACTGTAGTTCCATTTAACAACATCTATCCAGTCCAATGTATCATTATTAACAGACTTTATTGTCTCATCAATTACTCATGGCCAAAGCATCTGAAGATGCATGCTGCTTCAACAGAATCTCACAATTTAAATTCCACTCATAACCCAAGGCAACAGATTATAATAGGATCTGCAGGGTATTAGGCAATCAATAATGAAAGACTGATGAGAGCTCATGTTGTTTTTCATTGGCTGAGTGTGCTGATGGGTGAATGGCTCCTAGAAGCTGGTTTGTTTGTCATTATCCACATCCACATATGTATGAACACCCTCCTCACCATCCTCTCTGTAACACAACAACAAAAACAGTGTGAAGCACAAACTTTGTTCATGTCAAGCCAGTCAAGGGCCCCCAAATGAACTAATTATCCCAGCGGATTCCCATTAGAAAATATATGCCAAGGACCCCCATAAAAGAATATTGGAACTTGATGTACATGTTCATACCAATACTTTTGTAGTTGTACTCAAGTAAATGTTGAAAGATTATTTCTATATTGCAGTAGCCTTTAAAAACGTGAGTACTTTTTTCAATCACTATAGTTCTTGTAGTCTATATGCTATTAAGAGCCGTGTGTGTGTGTGTGTGTGTGTGTGTGTGTGTGTGTGTGTGTGTGTGTGTGTGTGTGTGTGTGTGTGTGTGTGTGTGTGTGTGTGTGTGTGTGTGCGCACACACGCGTGCGTATGGGTCCTCACCTGTCCTTTCTACCTTTGAGCACTCTTTTAATAATGAGCAAGACAAAAAGGATGAAGAGGAAACCAGTAACTGCTGCCAGTCCAATTAGCCAGGGCTGTACGGTAATGGTCTCAGTCACAACAGCTCTGTGACCTAGACACACACACACACACACACACACACACACACACACACGCACGCGCACATGCACACGCACATGCACACACACACACACACACACACACACACACACACACACACACACACACACACACACACACACACACACACACACACACACTATTAGGTCAAGGACGCCTTGACCTGATCTCTTGTTGCCTTTCTTATAGACGGAATTCTGTGACCCCCCACAAAACAAACAAACATATAATCACACATAATCATCAAGTACTATGATTATAATAGAACTAGGAGAACGGTGTTTTCCCCCTTTAAATTGTGGTTAAAATTATGCTTTTATATGTGGCCATACCCATCAGTTCATTAGGTGTGGCTGTTTTTTAGGTGGGCGGTGATCCACCTGAATTGACAACGCTAACCTATGATAAAGGGGGACGGATTAGGGGGATGGATGGTTATTTTGGTTCCAACTATCAATCGTGATTCGTAGAATCCTTTCAAAGAGCACTGGTTATGAGTCCCCGGATCTCGCCTATTAACGTACATCACAAGGTTCCCATGCAATGTCTCCTTCAAGGGTTGAGGCTAATGTGTTTTAATATGTCATTACTCTGCACACTATTCACACACCTTATACACTATAATTATAATCAACAGTGGGCATATACTGTATATTGTATATGCAGTACACATGGTTGATATACAGTATAGCTTGGTGATGGTGAAGCCAGAAGGGCAAAACAGGTAAAACTGCCCATTTATTATACAGTTCAAACATCAATTCCTCAGTTATTTCAGATCTATACAGCAACCTTTCACTCAAAGACCTGCAAATGGTAATAGATCATCTACAGGGAAAGTGGTAATTGTGTAAATGGAACAAACTATTCTGTTCTATTAGGAGGCTCTGAGCTAAAATCCAAATTTGGTTAGTTAGGTAAAAAAAAAAACTCATGGATGTTATTGTACCTCAAGACCAACACAACACATAAACATAACCACTACTGACTACAGTGATCACTGTGTACGAAAGCAACAATAAAGGGATCATGTGATTTGTGTAGCCTTCAATTGGATTATCTCAACAGGACAGTATAGTGGTTTTAAATCTTTTCACATGAATTGTAATTGGCCAATGTTTTATTTTCTACATTCTCTATTGTGCAGTAGTAATGCCATTGCATTTAAGAGTAATGTAACTCTTGAGTCTCCATTTTACACACTCAAGAGCTTTGATCTATATGCCCGGTCCATTTAGTTACCAAATCTCTTCATCAATTAGCTGGGGACCACCTGGAACCCCCTCAAGGACCACTGATCGAGACATACTGAATAGACTATATTCAGTATGTGCTTGCCTATTGCCTGTTGATTACTCAGTGTCTTACCTTTCTGAGCAGTGCAGCTGACAACAGAGAGTAGCAGACAGAACACAAACTGTAATATAAACATCTTAAATGTTGTCCTGATCACACCTGGATGAAAGAATTAACAGCTATTCTAATGCTTAACTCAACTGGACTGGACTATGTACAGCTCTGTTGTGTGTGTGTGTGTGTGTGTGTGTGTGTGTGTGTGTGTGTGTGTGTGTGTGTGTGTGTGTGTGTGTGTGTGTGTGTGTGTGTGTGTGTGTGTGAGAGAGAGAGAGAGAGAGTGCATGTTTTACTCTAATTAGGTTCATAGTCCAGAGGGAGTGGTCAAAAGGTTCCAGATTGCCAATGATTGGCATAATATCCTTGTTTATGGATGTGTGTGTGTGTGTGTGTGTGTGTGTGTGTGTGTGTGTGTGTGTGTGTGTGTGTGTGTGTGTGTGTGCACATGCGTGCGTGCGCACACGTTTGTACATGTTACTCAGCTATTCATTACACCATATGTAGATTTAAATCCTGATTTTGACGTTAATAAATCCTGATTTTGACATTATTATTTTCTGCCAGGACGAAGGCAAATGTGTAGATTTAAATAAATAATTAAATAAATAATAAGTCACATTTTGATCTGACTTTAATATTTGACTTTAATTTCATTATGGAAGTCAATGGTCAGAAGGCTAACAGTCAAAACCTTTTGTAAATCATTATTAACAGTTATGACCCAGAGTTGCAGCAGCCAATGGGAGTGGCAGCCACAGGATGCTATAGCAGATACACTGGCTATTAAAACAGCTCACACACGGCAGGGTAACAGTAGAGTACTATAAAGGAGAGTACTGACACTCCCGTTGACTCCCAATGCTACGGCTGAACAGAGACGCCTATTGGCTGAAAAGAACATGTGACAAAGCCTATTGGCTGACAAGCGCATGTTTGGAACTAACATTAACTATCATAGTTCCAAACAAACCACTCTCGGCCATCCACTTGAATTGACAGCAGAGCTTGCCAGTACTCTCCCTTGCAGTACTCTAACAGTAAAGAAAGACAGACAAGACAAGGTCATACATAGACATTCTAATAGATCTTTTCAGTGATACATCCCAGTTAGCCTGGTCAATATAGTAACAAACATATGGAAACGTTCTGTACAGTACAAAACTATAAATGGGATTTGAACAATGTTTGATGTCTCACAAGTTACAGTACTTGTCCTGCTTTAAATTAGGGTCATGCCATCAGGCAATAACAGCTAACTAATAAGAAAACAGAGAAATTACAGAGGATTGCATTACAATCAGTAACTATTATTAATAATAGTCAGGATGCTTTGGTGGTCCATAAAGTAGAACTTTATGTCATTCTGCATGAGAATTCTAAGCACATGCTTAGAAAAGGATGCTTTTCTAAGGATGCTTGGAAAAAATAATTCAGTCATTTTGGCATGGCATCATCATTTAGGAATAGTCGACTAGGTTATGTAAAACTTGATTACTTTTACCGCCACAAAAGCTGAACGATCATTTCACACCACTTGGTCTAATGCATGGATGCGATGCAATGAGAGAAGACTTAGAAGTCTATGTGCACCAAAAACCATGTAATATTATGACATCTGGAGTTCATCCTCATGTCTTCTGTGCATTCAGATTGGTCTCTCCATCCTCGTTGGTACATGCACTTCATCAAATTCATCACCATGGGTGGGACCAAGCTTCCAGTCTGTGCACACAGGTAGGAGACAGAATGCGTGTGTGTTACAGTAGCATGTGCATGCTTGCATGTGTGATTACGAGAATGAGAGGGAGATAGAGAGAGAAGAAGAGAGCAAGAGAGGAGAGAGTGTGTGTGCACGTGCACACACATGTGTGCACGTGTGTTAATCCAAGTGTTAGCTGACAGTGTAGGTCAGGTATGGCTATATGAAGGTTAAAGTGAATCAGAGCAGCTCAGACACACCAACCCCATAAGCTGATTAACAGGCAATACCACTCCAACTGCAAAACAATGAAGTGGGGGGCCCTGGAAGACACAATACTGCTATATTATGAACGTGTGTGTGCAGGAAATGGGTCTGAGTATGGGGGAAAAGACGATGGGGGTCAGTGCACAACAGAACAGAGGCAGTTCAGAGCTTAAGAGTTTGTCTCAAGATGAGAGCTGTTCTGCTAGGCGGGGTAGCGTTTGTACACCCGTGTTTCATGTCAAGAACCCCCAAATCGACACTAATTAGCAACTAGATCTGCACATAGTAGAGTGCAAACGTACATATTGCACACAAGTAGGCCATCGCCGCAAGTAGGCCTTACGCACATGGAATGTGTGTCGAATTTCAAATCAGTGGAGCAAACAGTTGGATTTCATATTGTACGTACAGACACAGACATGGTGCATGTACAGAATAGTTATATTGGTTGCCCTCCTAGTTTGCCTAGGAGGGCAACCAAACTAACAATACAATACCATATGTTTTGTCGAGGACAACCGCTTAGCCGATGTGTAACGAGCAACAAGCATTGCTACTGTACAAATTTTAGCTTACTTTTAGCTTACGGTATTTTGGGAAAAATTGCAAGTGTGGTTGCCCTATGGCAATCCTATTGGCTATTCAATAGGAGGGGGCGCGGCAACCAGACTTCTGTTATTTAGGCACTTTTTCGATTTAGGTGATGATGATGATGATGGTGGCGTAATTAAAAGTGTTGTCATCATGAGTATTATCTCATGGGGGTGAAAAAAGATTACTCTAGATCAGGAAAAATAAAAAATAATCAAGTGGCACAATAACAGTAGTCTGCACACTAAACAAGAATACCTTAGAGTGCTGTGGTGGTGGAGAGGGCATCTGAGGTCTCGATGGTGGCAGCGTCTAAGGCCTGCATGATGGCGGCGGATTCTGAGGCCTCGATGGTGATGGATTCCGTGACCTCGGGGGGGACAGCTTTTGGAGGATCGCCTGGAGATTCTGCCGGTGCCTCTGGCGGCGCTGCAAGTGCCGGTTTACAGAAGACCTCTCTTATCAGGAACTGCCACAGATACAAGGTTAAAGTGCTGTTGATCGATACTATGCTAACTAGCAGAGGATGCATGTTTGGACCGGACGACTGGCGCGCTGCTGGTCAGGTGGCTGGACTGGAGGAGCGGCTGTGCCCTAGCTGACTGACGGAGGAGCGCTGAATGAGTTGCTGTCAGTTAATCGTGGCTGTAGGTTGCTCAGCAGGTTGTCTGAATTGGACGTAAGGCTGGTGCCGCCTCGGTCCCTATACGGAAACCGGGTTAGTCATGTATTGTTTGGTGATTATGTACTGAAGGCTGGTTTGGGGTGAGCAATCTTGCTGATCTGTCTGGTCTATAGGCCCTCTATAAACGGCTTTGATCCTGCTCTTCCCACAGGTGGAATATGCTACGCGCCTCCACAATGAACTCATCAATCTAACTGCTGCTGGCACAGCTAAAGTGTGTGTGAATCTGGATTATTATAATCTGTGCCAGTATTACGCTAGAGAAATAATAATACCCACCTCTCAACACATGCACACATGCATGTGCGCGCGCGCACACACACACACACACGGTGAGTTTGTAGATCCGCTATATCACGGTGAGTTTGTAGACCTGCTATATTCGAAGGAAAAGTTATACTAATACCTGGAGATATCTCGCAAAGATCTCTAAGGTATACGGGGACCCCTAGAGGTCTTTGAGGCACCCTTATGGGTCTATCACATTGATACTACTGTATAATTTAAATTGGAGTCCCAGAGATAGAAATGTCATTAAATGGGACCCATAGACTAAGGCAGATAAAACTGGGTGTCCTTGAAATTAAAATGGCTGACACTTCTGGGTTCCGTGGCTAAATGATAGTTTGGAACCAAATGGACCCTTATGGGTCTATCGCCCTGAAGTTAAATTAACATTAATATTACTGTATAATTTAAATTGGATTCCCAATTTCCATTGAATGGAACCCATAGACTAAGGCAGATAAAACGGTGTGTCCTTGAAATTGAAATGGTTGACAATCACTATACTAGAAGCTGTAAAGGTCTTCCCTTTATATGGCATATTTTTTTCAAGTAGGGATACATGAGCTAATAAATGTGGTTGTCCTTGGATGAAATTATGTGGGAACCTCTGGTCCAAATCAGCCGCCCACTCACTGTAGTACATACACACATATGTCCTGCTTGAAAACGTCTTACTGTTTGGGGTAGATCACAGAATGCATTGAAACCTAATGCCATATATTCCATCTTTAGATATACAGTACATGACCACAGTAACAAAACAAATGACATCAAAAAGAAAAAAGAACACATGCAACAACAAACAGAACAGAATCACAATATTTTTAGACTGGCGTCTGGCTCTGAACAAAGTGGTAGCAGGGTTCTGGTTACTCCTTCCACTGTATATAGTTAGACCAGATATTCCAATAGACCAAAGAACAAAATACACCAACTGATTTGAATAGCATTGACTCAGCAACTCAAGGAGACCAGATCAGCACAAGACTGGGCAATAGACAAAATGTTGACATAATTGTCTTAAACCACACAACAGGAGAACAATGTTGATTTCGTCAACAATTACGACAAATAACTCATCGATTATCCTATTTCCTTATTTCTTAGGGACTACTGGAGTGGGCAACCAAGTGTGATGCCATGAAGGCCCACAGAAACACATATTAGTTGACACAATTAAATGTACATTTAGGCGACTAAAATCACATCTTATATAGTTGATGCGAAAACATTTCAGATTGCTAAAACATTTTGCACACATTAAGCTGTCAAAATCAACAACAAATAGTATAGAACAAACCATGTTCTACCTGCATGGTCTATTGGCAGTCATACTCATCAGGCTCTGTCCTCCTACAGAAGGCTTCGGTCAGGATGAAAACCCAGTAGAGGACAGTGATGGACACGTTGACCACCAGCACACACATGAGCACTGGATGGAGCATCATGCCGTGGTTTGATCCAGTCCTCCTTGTTTTTTAGTGACCAGCGTATCTATGTTCTCTGATCTGTTTTCTCTCCCCTTCAACCACTATCACTATCATTCCATCTTTACTATTTTTACCTTATTATTCTCTAGTTCATGATGGGAAGAAAGACCACCAGAAAATCCTACATTGTGGATCGGGCTTCTCAAAGGCTTTATCACACGGATGGCACCCCTGACTCTGTCCTAGAATAGTAGTGGCAGGACAGAGCCTTACTTAAGGAAGGTGAATGCAGAAAACAATTCTGCTTAATCACCACTCAGTCCCCTGCTGCATGGGGATGGTCTTGATGTAGTGTGTGTCTGTGTGTGTGCACGTGCACGCGCGTGCATGCGCTGCCTGTGAGTGATGAGGGTGATGCTGATGTGTGCGTGTGTGTGGCCCATTGCAGTGGTCTTAATCTCCGATGCTTTCAAGTCTTTGTATAGCACATAAAAACCCAATATTCAAAGTGAGATGTTTTGGATGCGACATTATCAATTTGTAACTTCCACCTGGAAATAATTCCTCCACAACCAAGTTCTAACGTCTGGCGATGTAATCATTTGTTGTCATTAACCAATGAAGCCTCAACTTGCCGCAAATGCTATTCGAACGCAGCCAATTTACAAGCAGTTCTGAAAGTTTCAATTATGATCTTGCTGTCCCTCAATTAAGGAATCTGCTGAGTAACTAAAAGCAGTCAATAACTGACTGAGGTGTTAGTGGATTAGAAGTACAAATATACCAAGATTAATAAACTGAAATATTCAAGTACCTTGAAGTGTGTGTGCACACGCAAGTGTGTGCTTGCATGCGTCGATGTATTTTATGCATGCCCACAACCTGGGCCTGAAATGGGCTGTGAATGTGATCAGGGAAGGCCATGGGCAAGTCAAAGCCCAGGCCAAGCCCACAAAGCCACACCCCCACCTAGAACATCATCTCACGCTCCCACACCAAAATATCCCAAACACAATGCCAAGCCCATATCCACGCCTGCAGAGCAGCATGTCACGAATATTTCTATGGACATCCCTGCTATATATACATACACACCAACTATACATGTTCTATTCTCCAACCATCCGACATATATTAGGATTATGCCCAAGAATTATAAACTAAGTCAAGTGGCGGCTCAGCATCCATTCACTAAGTATCATTCATAAGCTCTGTTGGATATTCCTGCTTTGGAAATTGCAACAATCTGTATGCGCTGTCCAGATGTCAAAACCACCAGTATTCTCAATCCAGAAGCTTCAAGAAAATAAACATAATTTGGTACATCTGTGAGTCAGCAAGCCTGCACGCTTCCCCCCAAAAATACCCCTGGGGAGACATGCTGTAATTTATCCACTACCCACAATGTAAACTGTGTTTCCTTCACATATAGTGTGGGAGATATAGATTTTCCCTAAGTAGCAAATAGCAATACAGGTTCTAATTAAACACATTCCAAGTCTAACTGGAAGTGTACACAAACATTATTGCTTGGGGCCCATTTAAGATGGGAAACAGCGGCAGGTACATTGCTAGACAGATGTAATGTCCCAACCACCAACTAATTTAATAACTTAAGCAACTACTGCCAATAAAAGATATGGCTAATAAACTAAAATCAGAACTATACACACACAGTAAATTAAACACTCCACCTGACAATAATTGACATAAACAAGCATGCTTTCCACAACACATCTTTGATGACAGATATTCTTACAACAAAACATTATGTTTAATGTTGATGCAATGTTTTATTGTGTTCCAGAGGGACCTCAAAAACATTGCTCGCATAGTATGCAATATCAGCAGAAACTACAGAACAACACAAATCTACAATGGAGTAATGGATTACCTGATAATGTAGTCATATATAAAGAAATACATTTTTCCTGATTTATCATTTTTAACATTACTGAAAATATTTTTGATTTATTTTCCAAAGGGAATTAAGCAGTTACACCTTCATTACACACATTGAACTGGGCTGACAGTTGAATGCAGTGTGTTTTATCCATTTTAAGTCATCTTTGGTGTTTTGCTCATAATAATGAGCAAATCAAACAGCAAATGTTCTGTCATTCAACTATGACAACATTAGTTGAGTGAATCCAGTGAATGGCCCCAGGCTGATCCTAACTCACAACAGTCTCTGAACACATCAGGCCAGGTGCTGAGTTTGACCCAGTCAGAACCTGTTTCATCTCCACTGTGCTTCAGCAATATAAAATGTACTTTTTATATAACATCTATAAACAGGATTATAGCTAAATATGCACATACTGATCTTGTAACCATCGTTCCTTGTTATGTTTTGATTCTACATTACCAAGTGCAGTCAAGTGGCACAGTGGTAATTTGCCTGCACATTTTTTTGTCTCTAAAATTTTATATTGATGAGTTGAGGGCAGGGATGTTGTCCAAATAGGACATTTTAATAGTCATGTTGCAAATGAATGATTGTGAAACATTAATCTTATTTCTTGTCAGTACCATCTTCATTAGCCAGTGGTTTCCCCACGGCATGGGTGAGTCACTGAGTACCACCAGGTACACAATAGGCGGATAACTGCATACCAAAATGGCTTACTTACTCCTCATAAATGAGTTTATTATAACTTATTGAGGAGTGATAACAGACTTGAAGACAGTGTTTTTCGTGGGGTGAGTTTTTAAAGGTTTTAAAGTTTTGATCTGTCGGCAAGTGAGCTGAAGGGAAGCAACAGGTGTCCTAGCGGCAACACAGTTTTTTGATGCCAGAAGGGAGGTACTTTCGCCCTATAGCTTTGCACCCTTTTCACAAAGAGTCACCATTCAACTCCTTCGGTCAAGCGGTTGCAAGAGTTAACACGATAAGTTAACCTGCTGGGGAGGATGAAATAAATAAGAATCCTAAACGGAATAACGCAAGTGGTGGCATTCCTTTTCGTGAACACACAACACCACAAAGATAACGCTAAAACGGTCTTGAACACACAACACCCTTTAGCATGAACAGTGATTAATTGGGGCTTTAGACGACAGAGGGGGCACCATCTCAGGTGAACCACCAAGAGCAAGCTAAAACGAGAGTTGCCATGTCGAACGCTGCAAAGTTTGTTTGAGCCAACTCAGCCCTGTCTGTGTTGTAATAAATCCTTGTCACCCCTACAATGAACACAACGAATCCCAGCATCCTTGTCCGTATCCCCAACAGCTCTAGCCCTGTAACCTGACCAGTCCATCGGCGTACTGGAACTCGTCGCTGTTTTCATACTCCAGCATGTCCAGGGCCACCTCGCAGCTCTCCTTGACCACACGCTCACCGTCACCGCAGTACCGCTGCAGCACGGTAATGCAGTCGTCTCGGCCGATGGAGCCAAGCGCCTCGGCCGCCTCGTGGCGGACCATGGGGTTTTCACCAGAAAGCTCCAGCGCAGCACGCAGGGCAGGGATGGCGGCCGGGTGCTGCATCTGGCCCAGGACGTAGCCAATCTCATGGCGGAACAGAGCGCTGGAGCACTGCAGACCTGACAGAAGAAAGAAAGTGCTGCTTCAGCAGTGACCTTTGAAAGACATGTTTCACGCAGGTAAACGAGGCACATGACCGCTTCACCAAAGACAGTATAGATGTGAGCCCTGCTTTTAAAAGCAAAATGGGCAAAGGATAATTTAGTTACTGTCCATAGGAGGCACACAGTGGAATGACTGTGAAACCAGTGTCAAGCACAGAAACCAATCTGATGTCTTTTAAGCAGCAGATGAGGCCATTTCTATTACAACCCCAATTCCGAAAAGGTTGGGACCTTGTGTAAAATGTAAATAAAAACAAAATTCATTTTCAAATCATTTAACCTATATTCAGTTTAGTACACAACAAAGACAATATATTTAATGTTAAAACTGATTATACAGTATTATGGACTGTAGATGATAAAATCACCAAATTCCTTGCAATTGAATGTTGAAAAACATTGTTGGATGATTTTCTCACAGAGTGAGGCCACAAAGTGGTGAACCTCGCCCCATCTTTGATTGTGAACGACTGGGATGGTGCTGTTATACCTAATCACGATATTAAACTGTTTAAAATTAACCTGTTTACGGCTCTGGGCCACGGCTTTCGGTTAAAACGCTTATTTTGAAGGACCAGATCTCCGAAACTGGATGCATGATGACATAATTGTGTTTCTGGTGTCCTGACCATTCTACCTTCTAACCCTCTGTGCAATAACATCCGGGTCAAGAGGCCAAAATGTACTCATTTGAAAAGCTTCAAAAAACAAAACATTGGGCAAGATTTTCTTCCCCACATGTCCCAGGCACCCTGTGGTGTTAGTTGATAGGACGTGTTTGCTGGATAATCTTGGGCATCAGGATTATGTTTAAGTGTTTGTTCCTCTATCTAATATCTTACCATCTCCCAGTGCCAGCACTGCCTCTTCACTGCCGAGGTTACGCAGAGCGAACATGGCTCTGTAGCGTTCAAAGAGCGGGAGGCTCTCATCCAGCAACGAGTCCCTCAGCTCAGGGACGCTCTTCCTGACGGCGGGCGGGGCAGGGTCGACGGAGAAGTATGGGTTAGGGTCTGTGACACCATCACTCCCCGCTTCCTGCTTCTCTGCTCCACTCTGCAGCCACTCCAACCGACGAACGGCCAACTGGCACGTCTCTGCCACCTACCGGTTAGGAGAAGAAAATATAATGTTAGTGTTTTCCACAACAGCTGCAGTCAGCTATAGCAGTACCACATACTGCTCTAGTCTGTACCCCCTACTTTCATCATAAGAAAGGAGATTTCAATGCACAGACCACTTTGCCACCTAGTGGATGGGAAGTGAACAGTATATAATTGTCGGTGACAAGTTCAAATTAAAAGGTAGGGGAAGTGATTTCACTTTTGTCAGATATCACCCCCAAAAAATGTTTTTTATGTTAAAATGCTCTATTATAAAGGTGTGCAGACCACACACATACAGTATATGGAGTTTCCCCCTCCCCCACGTTAACAGGAGCTAATAAAAGTCCCCAGGTGGAGGGTGAATTCTCCTCCAGTCAGGATTGAGCAGCAGGTTCACATAGTGTAGCTACTCTTGGGCACCCCTAGTGCACCAGGCTGGTACTATACAATGAATTTCAAATCACTTACCCTACCTTTAAGATAACTAGAGCAGTGCCCATTGGGCACTACCTACTTGAAGTGCAAGTTGAATATGCACCCCCCCCACCCATTATATGGAGTGATTTGCCAGGAATTCCCAAAAAGAGTATATACGGGTGTCAGCACACAGGGTGATGATGGAACAGGCCAGCTCCAGATATAGGCATTGGGTTTATGATTCAAAACGTTCCTACCTCTATGACAGGGTCTCGACTGTATTCTTTGAGCAGGTCCAGAACCTCAAGGTCACCAATTGCTCCCAGCGCCTCCCCTAGATGTGCACATTCACACAAACCATTTAGTGTGAATACTCATCTGTGATGAATCCTAAAGGGTCATACTCCATACTCCAGTTTTAGGTGTATAATGTTGGCACTGCTCTCAGAATTCAACGATTGTGTTTGTTGTCATGATTTGTCACGACCCAGGTTGGCTTTGTCCGCGGCGCAATCGTATTTTTATTAACCATTTTCAAAGTCTATGAGGAAAATGAATGAGTAATCCACTCGTGGAACAGGGGCGGTGATGTCACTGTGCAGGTCTATACAGTATCAGGGTTCCTACAGGTTTCTTAAAGTAAAATTTAAGTCTTTTTTAAGACCTTTTTAAGTCCATTTATATAAAACGTAATACCCAGGGTGGATGTAACATTTCCCAATTGGAGGGGCAGGAGAAAATGGTATGGGGGCGGCACCCATACCATTTTCAGTTACAGGACTTTTATTAGGCAAGTAAAGCATCAATAATAACATCAGTTGTTGTTGTTGTTGTTGAAGTTGCAACAGACACGCAGCATGCATAAAGCTAAAGGTCTGACTCAGAGAGTTTTCTGTTCTCTCGGTGAGTAACCGAGAAATCAGTTACTTGATGATTGATACGTTTACGCCGCCGTTTTCTGGCTACGTTATGTAAACCAAACACGCGGTTGACAAATGACAATTTTGAGGAGCAAAGTGACACATAGAAATTACAAACTGCGAAAAATTTAAGACCTAGATATAAAAATTCAAGACTTTTTAAGTCTTTTTAAGGTATTATTTTCAAATTCGTAAATTCAATGCTTTTAAGACTTTTTAAAATCCCGCGGGAACCCTGAGTATTATATTGTATATAATTATATGTATGCTTTGCTTATCTATTGTCGAGTCACATCACCTCGCTGTCTTCTCCACACTGCTGCATTGCAGCATGGCTGAATCGCGACCTACCTGCCTCGTGTCTGACCATGGGTTCTTGCTGTGTGTCTTTTAGGACGGTGATGAGAGACGGTATGGCCCTTTTGTCCTGCATCTGTCCCAGACAGTAAGCCAGCTCGTGTTTCAACAGGGCAGAGTCATCAATGAACGCTTTGCTAATCCACTCTATGGCTTCAGCACCTAACAGAGTTCAGTAGTAAATAGATAGGTCAGAACAGTCAGTCTTGTGTTGTAGTTGTGCGTACTGTCATTCTCCAAAATGTAAATAAGTACTTCAATCAATTAATACAATACATGTAGTACTGTATATCCAGACAACTATTCAATAACTTCCCAATGCTGCAGTTAAAGGGATAGTTCAGATTTTTTGAAGTGAAGCTGTATGAAATACTGACCATTAATATAGTGGTGTTAACTGTATTAATTGATTGTCCCCCACATCACATGGAACTACTTTTTGGGCGTAGTGATATGGACAAAACACAGTTGACTGTGATAGAGGGGACAAAAATGAACGGACAAGCTAATATTTTAGAAATGGGGTCAACACCACCCACAAATGAAGTTAGTTTTTTGGATTCATTTACTTTTACTGTATGGGCCCGAGTGACCCCCACAAAATGACCAGAACTACTTCTCATGCCGCCTAAAAATCTGAACTCTCTCTTTAAGTAGCAAGAAAGCAGTTACACTACATAGAATCTGGAACTACACCTCCTGAAATACCAGTACAGGGTTTTAGGGAAAACGGTTGCAAATGTAATTTACCTCCCAGGTTCCTCAGAGTGAACAGTGCTCTGAAGCGTCGGGTCAGGTCCTGTCCTGGATCAACAAGGACCTGTCCAACCGCTGCGATCTGATCAACACTGGCCATGCCTGCACGGGACAGAGATACTACGACTGAAGTCAGGGCTTGACACTAACACTTGCCCGCTTGCCCAGGGCAAGTAAAAAAAAATGGTGGGGCAAGTGAAGACTGCTACTTGGTTGCCCGATCGGGCAAGTGTGCAACTTAGTGCACTATAACAACACCAGATAAATTTGTCTTGAAGGTGGGCATTGCGACCTGGGCTAATTAAGATGATGAATTTTAACTCTTGAGAGTGTAAAAATGAAACCAAATGGACCCGCAAGGGTCCATTTGGTTTCATTTTTACGTTCTCAGGAGTTACAGTACATCTGGTTAACCAACTTAGCTGGGGACCACCTGGAACCCTCTCAGGGACCATGTGTTGAAAACCCCTGGTTTAAAGCACCCAAGTAGGAAGTAAACTTAAATGCAAAATTTACAATATATTTTTGGTGGCCAAGTGACCATGACCTGAGGGCAAGTAGAACCTGACTTGCACTTGCCCAATGGGCAAGTGCCTCAGAGACCTTAGTGTCAACCCCTGCAAGTCATTCAGTGATGTGGCAGTGCGGTCTCTCAGCTGTCCAAATCCCACTTTAGCACATACAGCTTGTCAATTTTTATTTTTATTACTCCATGTTCTTCAAAAGGAATGCAGTTCTTGTCAGAGAAGCATAACTTGATTTGGCTTGTATGAATGAAGTGTATTCATTTATACTGTACTCAATGAGGTTTCACTTAAAAATGGCATTGAGAGAATTGTATGCTTAAATTAGAAGCTTATGATAAAAGCATAAATACTGTGAGGTAGAAAGTAATCCATATCAGAGAAAGTTAAAGTCTGTAATTCAGAGTAGAATATTCCATTTCAAGTTAGATTTTCTAAAAATCTTTAACAGCACACTTTACTGTGTTATTTTCCACCAATGTTAATCAGTCCCAGCCTCAGGTTATCTTGTTAAAATCAACAACAAAAACCCTCATCATCATTATCAAGTAGGCAACCAGATCCAGACCTGACCTGTGGTGTGTTGATGCAGACTGGGATGGTATTGTGCTGTCTGTAATATTATATTCATTCAAATATAACAAGGCAACTATACAAAGTTGTTGTCAAACATTTTTTTTACCAAGACCACTAAATTGACACTAACCAGCCTGTGGACCCCCATAAGAAAATATATGCCATGTACTCCCTTTAAGAGAACATTTGTATGGCTCTAGCCCTATTTTCAACCATTTTAACGATCCCCCAGTTTGACATGGATTGTACAGGGCTCCATTTAACAGCATTCTAGCTCTCATACCCAAATCTATCGGTATAATATATTCCCACAGTGTACACATGCAACTACCGGTACATTTGGTTCCATTTTGTATATTCTGATTTACATACAAATAAGGACGCTTTTAGTTTCTAATTATCATGTATCTAAGGACCCTTGGCACCCCACTTTGGGAACCACAGCTCTAAAGCGTAAGACCCACTGACTTTAGATAAATAAGAGAAGGTGTATTCAGATGTTTCATTAATACATTGAATTAAAATGAACAAAATACTTTTTTAGCCAACGTCCAGATCCACGAGGGGGGGGGGGTCTGCTTCCAGTGTACACTCAAAAGTTATTTGTTTGTTTGTTTTTCACATTGTGCCCCCAGAGATAGAAATGCCATTAAATATGGGTCCACCCCAATGTGCCTGGATTTTCAAAAGGGGGTCGCAGGGCATATTACTTATGAGTATCGTTTTGGGGGTCCTTTACAATGGGAGTTGGGAAACATCGCACTAGCCCACGTTGCTAGACAGCTAGGCTAGCGCTACACGGCCCACTCCTCCTGCTATACTCAAATGAGTTAGTACTTTTCTCCGGATAGAATAAAGACAGCAACTAAATGTAAAGTAAAGTAAATATTCGTAACACCATAATGTCCCTATGAGTACTCACTTGACGACGTGGTTGAATCAGGACTTTACTTCATCTTCTAACAGACAGACAGCGTCAGAATGTGTTCCACTTCCAGCTGTTTGACGTGAAGACAGTAACTAAACACGTGCTTCCTGCAACGATACAGTCCGTCCCTTCATAATAAAAGCTCCTCCGTTCACTTCATGGGGCCAGTCCAACGGTGGCTCTTTTATATAGACTTATTAGACAGTTATTTTGAAAACTCACATCATAACCCGGAACTATAACCATGAACCCGGAGCAGCAGACAACTCATTAAAACAACACATCTGATTGACAGCTATAGTTGATTTACTGGTGTTTTAAAGATATCATTATTAGAAATGTCTCGTTTTAAAAGAGGTGGTAAAGTAGATTCTCTGTCTGGATTCAGGACGGAGGTGAAAGAACCGGCGGTGCCATACGGACTGTTGAAGGCTGCTAGAAAGAGCGGGCAGCTCAACCTGTCTGGACGAGGACTGACTGAGGGTGAGACTGTGGACCTGGTTAGTTAGTTATTGCGCTGTACTACCCTTGGATCAAGAGACTTGACTGCCATTGCTGCAGTGCAAGGGATTATATCGTCTGTACTTAAGTCCACCCATTTTCAACATTCTAGTATAGGGGTGCTGGGGTAGACAAACTGGACATAATAAAAAAAAAGTTCCCCCATTCTGTGTTCCCACTTCCCAAATGGAGGTCTGAAGAAAGCCACTAACATGGTGAAACATCTTGATGACATCAAGATGTGTACAAATGCAACAAATGCAACCAAATGAAGCCTATTTGGTTGCATTTGTATGCTCACAGAAAAAATGTTGAAAATGGGTGGAATTCCCCTTTAAAGAAGGGTCAATAATTAAACTATATACATGCAGGTAAGAACACTTACCGGGGCCGTACTTTCACTTTCTGTACTGTTTTGCACTTTTCATATTATTTCAATATTGCATATTCGTTATTTTTGTATGCCGATATTTGTTTGCCTACATTTTGTATGTATATTAATTGAAAATGGAGAACCCTACATTTGTAACTACAAGGGAAAAATCATCTGTGTGAGTCTGACTACTCTTAACCGAATGGTCCTTAAGGACAATTTAATTTGGATAAGACTGAGTAATACATTTATGGATTTGTACAAATACAAATTAACACCTGTCCTTTTTTATGGTGACGTGTATTAATACATGGTATCATTATTAATTAATGTATTAGTGCATACCCCTATGTATTAGGAGTACACTATCAGTCACCCAAATAAGAATATTGAATCAAACAACTTTAAAATAACCATCTGGGTGTTCACAGAGTAGTTGATGAAATTACCAAAACTGGTCTTGAAAGTGAAATATCCCTTTAATGTGAGAAACCATCATTGTCTCAGTTCCGCAGAATGTGTACCGGCTAAACGTGGACACTCCAGAGGAGGCCAATCAGAACGTATCGTTTGGAGAATCGGACCGCTGGTGGGAGCAAACAGATCTCACCAAGCTTCTGCTCTCATCCAATCAGCTTACAGAAATATCTGATGATATCAAACTACTGTCTGGACTCACAACACTTGATGTAAGTAACACTTGCTGTCTAAAAGGACTGTGGCTCCAAGATGTTGTGCTACTCTGAACACTAACAGCAGTAGCTTTGGACATATCTTATTGTATTGGGTACCATAGTCATCACAATCTGCCATTTCTAAATTTGAGCAATAATGTAGTTGGCATGTTTTTGCTGCAACAGAGAGGCTTTAAGAGAGGTTGAAGTCAAGCTCTCTCTCTCTCTCTCTGTGTGTGTGTGTGTGTGTGTGTGTGTGTGTGTGTGTGTGTGTGTGTGTGTGTGTGTGTGTGTGTGTGTGTGTGTGTGTGTGTGTGTGTGTGTTCCAGCTGCATGATAATCAGCTGAGCAGTTTACCCAGCACCATAGGAGAACTGGAGCAGCTACAGCAACTACGACTCAGGTAGATACACACACGCACGTGCGCGCACTTGTACTGTGTGTCGAGTGTATGAAACCTATTGCCATTTCCGTGAAATCTAATAATTAGGAATGGTAAGTCAAGATCAATTCCATTTGTATAGAAGACTTCATACCAGGTAACTGCAATGAGCTTCCCATAAAACGGGTTTACAAAATACATTACATAAATCTGATCCATTTACACATACAAAATGCATGTCAGGTCCTGGTAGACTCAAGAAGTATTCATGTCCGTCTGTCTATCCGTCCTCACACCATCTTTCTTTTGGATCTCCCTTTCCAGTCACAACAAGCTGAAGGAGTTATCAGTAGAGGTGTGCAATCTGAAGAACCTTCACAGTCTTGCACTCAAACAGAACCTTCTAGAAACACTACCTGAAGAGCTGGGACAACTAGTCAACCTGACAGAGCTGGTAACTAATAATCAGTTGTGTAGAGTTGCTTAAATGAGTATTGTTATTTTCAAAAGATGTTTTACATTCTGTTTAAAAAATGTGAGTCATTTTTTCCCACTACTGATGCTTTTTTTTGTTTGATTGATTGATTGAAGGATGTCTCCAGCAACAAACTGATGTCCATACCGTCCAGCTTGGGCTGTCTGGTTCATTTGCAGAAGCTGGACCTGTCTCACAACATCCTCACCTGTCTGCCTGACAGCCTCGCCCAGCTGTCTGGTGAGATGACTTGGCTCACACACACGCGCACGCGCGCACACACACACACACACACACACACACACACACACACACACACACACACACACACACACACACACACACACACACACACACACACACACACACACACACACACACACACACACCTGATCTATAAGCATGCCATTGGGTCTTCCTGGGAAGTCTTGAGCTAAAACTTTTGGGAACTAGCGCAGTGGTGTGTATCGGTAGCTGTTGTACTAGGTGCCATCTCTTTGTTTTCACAGGCCTGAAACTACTGGAATGCAGCAACAATCAGTTGACCGGCGTTCCGGCCAGCCTGTCAGCGATGGTGGCTTTGGAGCAGCTCTTCCTGAGACACAACAGGCTCCGCCTCCTCCCACAGCTTCCTGCCCCTAGCCTGAAGGTATCCATTAACCCCCCGTTAAGACCTGAGACCTGATTAAAACCGCAGTGTATATACTGTAGTGGTGTTCAAACTTTTTTGTGTCAACCTCATCCAAAATAATATGGAATTAGACCATCAACCCCTGTCTGAAAATGTCTTGTATTGGAACAAGCTACTGGCAATACTCATGGCATTAGCTATAAAGGTCTCTTGCTTACGTCACCATTATGTCGCCACCTAAAACGGCCAATCAAAGTACCTCGAGGGACAGTCAACCGTGGACCGACCACAACTCCGCACATGCGAGTAATTATGGTCAATGTAGTGAAAATATATGAATAAAACACAAGTGAACAAATCAAAATGGGGTCTAATAACAGTGTGGCTCCCATCATGGTACCTCGGTGGCCAGCCTGTGATGTTGATCATCGATGATGGGATTTGGGCAATTTGGGTTGAGGATTCAAGGCCACTCCGACCCCTTTGATTTCAAATCCTACAATGAAAAGTTAAATGTTTCAGCAAAGTATGTAAAACGTACACTGAAGAAATGCTTACATTTCAGGTTGTCATGAACCCTCCATATTTGGTCAGGAACGGAAGAAGCTAACGCTGTAATTACAGTGTTTTAATCGACCCCCTGAAATCTTTCCATTCCGTTTTGGGGGACTGTGTCACAAACAAGATATTGCCCAGTGAGTAATGGTGTTTGTTTTCTGATGTGGAGAAGCCCCCATAGGGATTGGAACATCTGCACGGAGGTGTTTCCCCAGAAGTTATGTCCCCCCAGGGCAAACACGCCAAGGAGCTCAGGGTCCTGGGCATCAACCTGAGCCGCTTCGGCTCCGTCGCGCAGTTCTCCATCTGTGTGACCGGCGTCTTCGTCTTCCACCTCTTCTACGGCTACCTACATGAGCTAATCTTCTCCCTGGAAGGCGTCGCGCCTTTTGGGTGGTACATCACCCTGGTGCAGTTTGGCTTCTACTCTGCGTTCGGCCTGGTGGAACTGCAGCTCGTCACCAAGGACAAACGGAGAATACCGGGGAAGACGTACATGATCATAGGCTTCCTGACGCTGGGCAGCATCGGGCTGTCCAGCACGTCCCTGGCATACCTGAACTACCACATGCAGGTCATCTTCAAGTGCTGCAAGCTCATCCCCGTCATGATCGGAGGCGTCTTCATACAAGGTAAGAGCTACAGCGTGGCCGAGGTGTCCGCCGCCTTTTGCATGACCCTGGGTCTCATCTGGTTCACGCTGGCCGACCACGGGGTGACCCCCAACTTCAACCCCACGGGCGTGTTTCTCATCTCCACCGCACTGTGCGCCGATGCCATCATGGGAAACCTGCAGGAGAACGCCATGAAGCGCCACAACGGCTCCATGGCCGAGATGGTTCTGTACTCTTACTCCTTCGGCTTTGCCTACATCCTGGCGGGCCTGTCGGGTTCAGGTGGCCTGATCCCCGCCGTGGCCTTCTGCTCGGAGCATCTGTTGAAGACGTATGGCTATGTGTTCATGTTCTCTCTCACAGGCTACTTCGGCATGTCCTTCGTGTTGGCTTTGATCAAGCTCTTTGGAGCTCTGGTTGCCGTCACAGTGACCACCGGGCGAAAGGCCATGACCATGGTCCTGTCCTTCATGTTCTTCGCAAAGCCTTTCTCTTTCCAATACATTGGGGGAGGCCTTCTGGTGGTCATTGGCATTTTCCTGAATGTTTACAGTAAGAACCGTGATGAGATGAAACTGCTCTTTGTTGAGGACCTTAGGAGCTGGCTTCTGACCAGGAAAAATGCCAGTAAACGTTTAGAATTGACAAGCATCCCAAGTGACAGTACTCTTAAAAATAATCCCACTTGTGTGAAGTGAGGTGCGTTCTTATCATACATCAGCCCATGAAATCATCACATTCTACATTCTGCACTTTTTCTGTATACCTCTACACGTGACTGTAGAGTAACAGTGACATGCACACAGGACGTTACATGGTGCCATGTGTCAGCCAAGTCTCTGGACTTTTAATGCTCTAAGCAGCCACATGGCAGCCCCATCGGGAGCCCCTCATTTCACACGAGTGTGATTTTTTTTATTATTCCCCCCCCACTCAAACTTCCTATATACAGCTTTTGTCCCAATGATATGTTCGCAACACAAACATTAACTGCCATTGACGATCTGTCAGTGCCATCTCATTACATTATTGCACATTGACCCTGTCAAATTAAATACACCATGTATACTTACCATGAAGCCACTTCGAACACTAATGGCTAGGGTTGATTGGCCACACCATATTTGGACATCGCTGCTTATGTGATACACATATCACAATATCCATGAACAGTATAAAAGCTCAACCAAGTTATACTTATAGTATGCTATCAAGCCTTGGGTGACTTATTGAGGTCTTAAACTTTTAATCACGAAGTTTTAGTTGCGTTGTTTGTCAGGATGGCAGGGAGCAATATTGCCCGAAGTACATGGGAGATGTCCAATAACATGCAGGACGTTCAGAGCATGGATGAAATATACAAATATGACAAAAAACAGCAGCAGCAAATCCTGTCCGGGAAGCCATGGTTGCGGGACCGTCACTACTTCAAATACTGCAAGATCTCGGCCTTGGCACTGCTGAAAATGGTGATGCACGCCCGGTCCGGAGGCACCCTGGAGGTGATGGGCCTGATGTTGGGGAAGGTGGACGGCGAGACCATGATCATCATGGACAGCTTCGCCCTCCCGGTGGAAGGCACGGAGACCCAGGTGAACGCCCAGGCTGCTGCGTACGAATACATGGCCGCCTACATTGAGAATGCCAAGCAGGTGGGTCGGATGGAGAACGCCATCGGCTGGTACCACAGTCACCCGGGGTACGGGTGTTGGCTCTCGGGCATAGACGTCGGCACTCAGATGCTCAACCAGCAGTATCAGGAACCCTTCGTGGCGGTCGTGGTGGACCCCACTCGCACCATATCGGCGGGGAAGGTCAACCTCGGCGCCTTCAGAACCTACCCGAAGGATTACCAACCCCAAGATGAAGGACCATCCGAGTATCAGTCGATCCCCCTGAGCAAGATCGAAGACTTCGGCGTGCACTGCAAACAGTATTACGCCCTGGAGGTGTCTTACTTCAAGTCCTCCCTCGACAGGAAACTCCTGGACCTTCTTTGGAATAAATACTGGGTCAACACCCTGAGCTCTTCCAGCCTTCTCACAAACGCAGACTACATCACGGACCAGGTGTTCGACCTGTCCGACAAGCTGGAGCAGTCGGAGGCCCAGCTGGGCAGAGGCAGCTTCATGCCCGGTCTGGACACGCACGACCGGAGGTCCGAGGACAAGCTGGCCAAGGCGACGAGAGACAGCTGTAAGACCACCATAGAGACCATACACGGTCTGATGTCCCAGGTCATCAAGGACAAACTCTTCAATCAAGTCAACACAGCTGCAAACTAAACCTGGCTGTCTTTATTAGACAATCTGAGTCCCCCACCTTGTAGTGTTATCGCACGCATTTCTGAAGTAATAACAGTACAGTGCCCCATTTTCTCTTTGGAGAAGTTTTTTTGTGGAGGCCCTTATGTCACCCTCCTTTTGAATGCTTTGTATTAGTATCTTTCAAGACCATGCAATTGAGCATTGGCTGTGATTGGGAAACACAACTTGACTTTACTTGCCTTATGGCACACTATCACTCACAAGAGGTTTAATTGACACTCATCCATAAGACCGTCAAAGTTAATCTAACGAATTATTACTCTTCAGTTAATTTGCTTAAATTTGGAGTCCTATAACGTCTACTGATTTTCATTAGCACAGTGGTTCCCAAATGTTTCTAGCCTAATTCCCAGGCCATAGACCCCGCCCACAACATTGAGTGGCCGCAGGCTCAGAGTCTGACAATCGGGCTAAAGTGATTCAGCTTCTGAACATAAAAGAGAAATTTGTCCTTGATTTTATTTTGAATGCATGGATATTTAGGCTTTATGTATATTTAGGTTTATCTTTAATTTATGCTGAAAATGTCAAAAGTAAAGGACATTTTGAAAATCTTTTACTCACAACCCATAAAAATGGGGCCTGACCCACTGTTTGTCGACCAGTGTCAGATCACATAAGGCCATTCCCCTTTTCATCTATATTTAAATACTGTAAACAGCATACTGTAAACTGCAAAAAACAAACAAACAGCTGAATTCATGTGATTGGTTGGTTAAAATGTATTTTCAATCATCATATGGCGGACATTTGACCGAATTTCCGTCATTCTCAGTGGCAAATATTGAGACAAGCTGTACAGTATATAGGAAAAAATGACTCTGATTCTCCTGATCTATACTACTTAAGTTTCATGCTGTCAAAGAATACAATATATTATGTGAACATTGTGAAACATAAAACATAAAAATCCCCATATGGACCTGCTTATATGGAGACAACTTTAAACAAGATCTTAACATTCATTCTATTTTTCTTTTTTTTTTTTTTCTTTTTTACATTAGGTTCCATGGGGGCGAACAGTCTGTCTGGGGCTAACCTCCCAAATCACTGGACTGATTTCGTCTCATGCAGGAAATTCATAATCACATTATAATGTGAATACAATGCAAAATATTAACCTTTTAAAACCCTTATTATATACTCCCATACATGCAAAATATTAAGCTTTTAAAAACCTTTAACTTGATTTGTTTATTGAAATGGAAAGTGAAGGTCAGACTGACCCCTTATCCAGACATCAAGATGACTGACTGTTTTTAGTGTTTTGTGCAACAGTAGGTCACATCGTTACTATGATCTGTCAGTCATCGTGTCAAGTGTGTGTGTGTGTGTGTGTGTGTGTGTGTGTGTGTGTGTGTGTGTGTGTGTGTGTGTGTGTGTGTGTGTGTGTGTGTGTGTGTGTGTGTGTGTGTGTAAGAGAGTGCTATATTAATGCACCCTTCATAATAGTTTTATTATTTTGTTTAAGTTTAAACCTTGTGTTATTCTTCTGCCATAGGAGCTGTATGCTGGTAACAACCAAATTGAGGAACTGGAGGCAGAACAGCTGGCCAGCCTTTCTGCCATTTCTATTCTAGAACTCAGAGACAACAAGATCAAAGCTCTTCCCGATCAGATCACCTTACTGAGCACACTGACACGTCTTGATGTCACCAACAATGACCTCGCCACGTAGGTTCAAGACACCCTCACAGCACCTCATTTGTTCATTGCATCATGTAGTGCATTCAGGTTTGGATCTCCACGGCCTGTGCTTTCAATCCATTTGCCTAATATTGCAACAGCGCATGAAACCAAAATCAAACTCCATTGTAGAACACAGCAAAGCTTTAACATGATATTTGTCCTGCCATTAAATCAAAGAAAGATATTTGTAGCCCTGGTTGATGCTGGCAGCACTTCCTCTTTTTTTTTTCTATCTTGTCTCTTTTACTCCACTATGATTTGCTGCTTCTGGCTTTACAGAAGGAATTATTTTGTATGACAAAATGTCTTGATGAAATGGTGTCCACTATTGTAAAGACTTGTTTACAATAGTGGCCACCATTTTATATCTCTTGTAGTTGCACTTGAATTCTACTGTAAATCCTCAAGCTGTTTTCAGTTTTGTTGTAGTGTGTACTTGACTTGCGCTGTAATTCTCCATTTGATATAAATTATATAAAAATACCATCCATTCATTTTATTAATATATAAATATGGATGGATGTGATACACCAAAGTAGTTTAAATACAGACAATCTTGCTTAAAACATTTGTGTTCAGATGTCTTGCATGTCTGTGTGTGTTCATATACCAGACTTCCAGCCTCTCTCAGCTTGTTGCCCAACCTGAAGACTTTGCTTTTGGAGGGGAACCCACTCCGAGGAATCAGAAGAGAACTACTCACTGTAAGTTACACACACTCTCTAACTGCATACAATACTTTACTTGGTTTATGTTACACACATGAACTATCTCTCAATATACTTTACTCTCTGTATGTTACACACATGAACTAGACTCTCCCAGCATGCTTTTCTCTTTGTAATGTAACACACTGTACATGCACACACAACCCACCATAATTTTACTCAATGCACACAATGAAAACTGCATTGCACCTTAGAAAACACAAATCAGATTTATATTATGCACGAGAGTTACCAATATTAGGTTTAGAGACATAGGGCTCCATTTGTCACCGCTAAACGCCATATCCCTTAACTTCTTTGCCTTTTTAAACAATTAAGAAAGAAAAAAGAACATTTTTCAATAGTTTAAATGGCCAGTCTACAAGCTCACAATGTGTCAATAGATTGGCACGTTGAACTATTCCATTTTTTTTAATAGTAAAAAAATGATAAGGAGTTTAGGATAAGGGGTTTAGATGGTAACCAAAATGAAGCCCATATTGTATATTTGTAGCCCTGTCCATCTATATGCAGTACCTCCACATTTAACTACCATAGTTGTGTACGCCAGGGAATGGGGCGTCCACAACTATGGTATGGTGCATAATCTGCATATAGGCTACAGTGCACAAGTATTAATGCTACAGTATTCCTGCCTAATGCCCTTTTTACACAAAAGCGTCAACGTGCAACTCATTGCGTCATGCGTCAGGTTGCATCGGCTTGCGACCAAATGGTGCTTAGCTGCTCATATCACACCAAAGGGTCAATCATACAGCACTACTGTATGATCATATAGCACTGTAGGACTGACTGTCGCAGCTCGGCGCATGTTGACCCATACAAAAAAAACTAGCTAGCTAGCGAAATCATTTCGCCCCTGCTGGAGAAAGAAGAGAGTTTATGTACTTTATAAAGCTTGCAACAACAAGCGCCGACATGCGTCAAGACATCACACCGAAGGACATGCGCGGATATGCGTCAAGGCGGTCTTGACGCTTTGGTGTAGAAAGGGCATAAGACCATATTCTAACTGCATTGATCTCAGCGACTAACTTTATCTATGTTCTTTCTGACAGAGGGGAACCAGTGAGCTGCTGAAATATTTAAGAGGACGAATTAAAGGTAAAATATATACACAGTTGCTTTCTACTGACTCATACTGAACACACACTGTCAGCATGATCGCCAACTCATACATGTATATTTCCCAGAGGAACCAGAAAAGGTGGATGACAATCCTACAGCCATGACCCTACCTAGTCAAGCCAGAGTCAACCTGCATAGCATTAAGACACTCAAGACCCTGGAATATAGGTTGGTCATGTTTGAAATTCATTTATCCTTATGTTAGACTTGGCTAAATTTTACATAAAAGACAATTAAGTGAACTACAAGAAAGTGCTGTATGAACATGATTACACTGTGAAATATATTAGTATAACCATAGCCAAGTAAGGTATTGCCTATTGTAAAATATAGCCATCCTTGAACTTCAGTGTACATTATTCAAGGAACTGTAAATTGACTCGTAACAAAATATGACTAATAGCCAGCAATGGACAGTTAAAGTCTTTGACTATGAAGAATAATAATTAATGATATGTTGTGTGTGTCTCAGTGAGAAGCAGGCAGAGAACATTCCAGATGAGCTCTTTGACGCTGCAGCAGGAGAAGCAATGACCACCATTAACTTCAGCAAGAACAAGCTGACATCCCTGCCCAACAGGTACAGGCACACAGTTGTGTAACTTTTGAGGGGAGCTAGCCCCTCTGACGTCTAGCTTTGACTGTACTACCACAAACAATGAATGTCATTGACAGTGAATGGCCAGTGTTGAGTGTTTGTATATTCGGAAACATTGTGCAAGCACAAACATTGCTAATTTGGTGGATTACAGACCACTTATAGAAACAAGCTAAAACCAGAACTTATACAGTTGCAGGTATAAACCGGTATAAATCAATACCAACACCACCTACATTATTATTATTATTATTATTAAATATCTGTCCAGTTGTTTCTTACCACACCTTTGAAATATTTTATTATGCTTTCTGAGCAGTAAGTGGAAAACAATAATCCCATTGATCTCTTGTTTCTTCCCATGATTATTTAATAAAAAGCAACATAGACTGTCCTCTCTCATCTCACTGTTGTAGACTCACCATACAAACAACTACAGTAAAAAATGTCTTGATCCTTGTGTGACGTATTGTTGTACAATAAATGCTTGATGTAACTAAACATATCATATTTAATCTCTCTCTCCCTCCCTCAAGACTTTTAGAGTTTCAGTCTTCATTGTCCGAGTTAAATCTGGGCTTTAACACACTGAGCTGCTGCTCGCCTGAAATCGGCAAAATGCTTCAACTAACGCACATAGACCTCAGGTAGGCACGCACGCGCACGCACGCACACAGTTAACTCAATAGAACTTTGATGTTCTATCGTTGGTCATCTTGTGTTTTCTTGTGTTATTTTCAGGAACAACCAGCTGAGTGATCTGCCTTCCGAACTAGAGAACCTGTCTAAACTACGCTCCATTATACTCAACCAGAACAGGTCAAACTAACAAACTGCTCATTTTAATTACTTATGACTATTTACATTAGGACCTAACCAGTCATAAGTAATTAAAAGCTTATGCCAACTCAGCCAGTCTAATCATGAGTTTATTCACTCAGCCAGTTCCTCAATATAATAAGTGGTCAGCAAAGTAACTTAAGTTATAGTATTTAATTTATGGGTTTCACAGGAATGATTTAGATTTTTACAACAACAACTTAATACAAATTTTGTAAAAATCAAAAATCAAGAAACAGAGCTTGTATTAAATTTGAAGTTATTCTAAAACAGGTAATTACTCCACCACTTAGTCAATTATTTAGGCAGCTTTTCAGTTATTTTTGAGTGGCGCTAGACCCTCCTATGCCCAGCTTTGTGTGTTTGAGTGGCCTTCAGCGACAATTTGATTGACTGCGCAAAGTACATATTGAGGATAAAATGTGAGGGTGGAAAATTGAATACACAAATTGTGATTGGCCGGAAGGAGAAGATAATGATCAAAGCGCCCCTCATTCACACAGGTGTGATTTTACCTTCTGCTTTCAGGTTTAAGACCTTCCCCGATGTCCTGTACCAGATCGTCTCCCTGGAGTCTGTGTTGCTAGGCAACAACCAGGTTGCTGCAGTGGACCCTGGGCGACTTGTGCGAATGGTCAATCTGTCGACACTGGACCTGTCAAACAATGACCTGTTAAACATTCCACCTGAACTGGGCCTGTGTACAAGCCTAAGGTATCTTATACGTAACAGTTAAAGGCCAATCCATATCTCCAGTTTGAGGTGTTAAGGTGACCAACGAAACTATGGTTGACGCTTATCGCCGCAGCGTGATGTCATGTTGTAGTTTTCTCAACCACCACAGTGGTCACTTTATCACCTAGGAACTGGAGTATGAATAGGCCTCTGTACCGTTCTGAGGTTAATCCTAACATAGTACTCCACAATCATAACCTAACCTTTCCACAGATGCCTGACCCTGGAGGGGAACCCGTTCCGCCATCCCAGAGCAGCGATCATCGCCAAGGGAACAGACTCTCTGCTGGAGTACCTCCGCAGCCGCATACCCACATAAGCCCCCCCCCCCACCCAACCCCATCGTAGCACTATCTATCGTCCTCAAATCAATAATGAGGATTGATCAATCAATGATGTCACCTTCTACATTACATGCATCACTAAAGCCTTAATAAATGCAAAATATATAATAATAGTCATAAGGAACAGGGGTTAAGTAAAAGCACAGGTGCATTGAACTTGTCACTGCCATCGCGTACACTGGTATCCACTTGGCTGACTTTATCACTTTGACAAACCGCTCATATAATTGCTTGATGATTTGAATCAAACATGTGGAAAAGGTTTCTCTTCATGGGAAGTAAATTAAAACAACAAACTTGGACGCATCATCATCATCATCAGTGTTGTAAACTTGGAATTGTTGGGTGTTTCTAGGGTCTTACAATAGGTGACCCAGAACATGCATACTGCAGCACCCCACTGTCTCTCTGAGAATGAGAGACATATTTTTATATCATTGTTCAAGCTCTGATTGCAACTTTAGTGTGTACCTTTCCAGTGCTGGGTTTGGAACAGGAGGTGCACCATGACCGGGTTACTGGACAGTCAGCTGAGACCATCATATTTACTGCCCTCTATCAGTCATATCATTCCAGTTCCACTTGAGTACCACTCAACTTTATTTTTTATTGAGACTGGCATTTCTAATTCTACCAATCAGACATGTTTACCTTGCGGCTTCATTTTTTACAAATCTCAAGACATTTATTTTTTACACTGGCTTCATTTTACAAAACTGACCAGTGACTTTAAGACTTCTTGTATTGTTGTACATTGAAATTGATACTGCATGCTTGCCAATGCTTAGTGTTCCTGAATATGTTCCAAACCTTTTGGAAGGGTGCCAAATATGATATGACAATATTTATAACATTGATGCCTGCAGTGAGTTTAATTAAATAATATAAAGGCAAAATGTTTAAAGCACTCAATAAAAGGTTCAGTATTTGTTGAATGATTGTGTACTTTTTGGAATGTGGGCATTTAGCAGACGTTGTGATGTTATACAGTAGGCTACCTCCTGATTATTAAACAGCAATTCTTGACTGCTTGTTGAACCTACTAGTTGATCATTCTAGATCTGATATAGACAGAATATACTGCTTGTTACAGTTTTGGGATTCGACTGATGTTTAGTAAATTGTCAAAATTACACTAAATGTTACAGAACTTCAAATAACAGCTAGCTAACCAAATTATTTGATGATGTCCTTAACTAGTAGACAAACGGGAGAAAAGAGTTCATAGACGAACACGGTGCTGCTGGCCTTGCCTTGGAACATTTCGCTGCGTCTATCGATATCTGTGTGTCTATTGTAATGTTTTTTGCTATTGAAGGTAGGCTATGCCCATTGGGTTTTTGCTATGAGGGGTATAGAGTCAATCAATAATCAAATAATACGACAGTTGGAAAAGAAAGTGGCAAGACTGCTCTTAAAGCTCCACTAGTGGCCCCTAGAGGCCAAGCTGCTACTTTAAACCTGTGCCCAACCATGCACCAAGTGACATTTTCATCCTTAGGCTTAGCGCCATATGCTCTCACCAGATGTGCAAATGCAAATTGGTCCAATTACCGACATTGTAGCAGAAAATACATGTTGCTTTTGTTGTACTGGTCTGGTACAGTAGAAATTTGCGCTTGCCTGGAAATTGCATAGTGAATTAGACTTGACTAACTCTGAAACTGGTTTTGAATTATTTCCTTGATGTTTATGTGGGACGGCTCCAGACTGACCTACGGTACGGCACAGCAGGGATGCTATGCCTGTCTCGTTTTAAATTATGTGTAGCCTATACAGCCGCTCAGACCCCCTATAACAGGGGTGGCCAACCGGTCACAGACTAAGAGCCACGTTTTTCACTGTGTTACTGCAAAGAGCCACATCAAACGGTCACAACAGTTAGAAAACCGCCACGACGGTCGTCACGGTCGCAAATAGATTCCCCCTCTCCTGCCATAAGACATGTGCATTTGTGTGCAGGTGCGCAATGCAAAGACACACTATTAAAACATATAGACATGTATTTTGAAAGGGGTTTACAATCCAAAAAAGTATATGACACTCTCAAGAGTTAAAATATGCATCATGTGAATTAGCCCAAGTCTACACTACTAGAGAATGTGGAAGATTAATGGTCATTTTGATCTGTATGTTTGATTGCTTTGTTTTCTCTGAAATTCAGCCTGGAATTGTTGACACAAGTAAACGAAATCTTTAGCTTTGGGGTCTATGGAGCTAAAATGGTGGTATGTATGTGGCTCAAATTCTGAATAAATGGTGGGCCCTGGTAGAAAAAAAGGTTGAAAACCACTGGTATAGGGAATGAATGACTGCGCCATGAGGCCAAGCGTTTTTGACGGCTTCATGTGGAAGCCCCTTAAGAGCCGCATTTAACCAGCTGAAGAGCCGCATGCGGCTCGCGAGCCACAGGTTGGCCACCCCTGCCCTATAATATAACAACGTGTTCGAGTGCCCCCAGATAAGTCACTCACCTTTTTCCCAGGGAGTTGGCCAGGTGATTATCTTCAAAATCTTCAGTCTCCTTTAGTATTGTGTAGAGTATCTACAGTTTATTAAAATAACTAAACGAAGTAACTGAAAAGAAAAGCTCAACAATGTGCGGGTTTGGAGCTGTTACTGGCTGCTGGCAGGCTGGCAGGCAGCCAGGTGAGAATTGGGGAGCTGCTGCAGGTGTGCCAGTCTGAGAGGAGAGACAGTGGGGGTCATGCACACACACATGTATTGAACAAATATTTGAGGGGTATTCGATGCAATGCCGTAATAATTCAAGGCATGCACTCTCTCTACATTTAAAGCTCTTATTATTCTCCCACTCAAATGACACCTGTGTCAGGTGTCACTTGAGAGGGGTAAATTGCACCGCCCCCACCCACCTACAAATGAAACTAAAAGCCAGGGGTAGTGGAAGGTGACCACTCAAACTGAAATGAATCACATACCGTATGAATGTGCCTTTGTTACCCAAGAAGACTATAGCACCCTCCCGTGGCTAATACTAACCGTCCAGATTCCAGATCCACTTCTTGGTCTGTTGCTTTCCCTGGATATATGCAGGCTGCGTGCGGAAATGTCAAATAAAAACTGTATAAAGGGAAAATAAAGGAGATATAGATTGAAGGGATGTAAATGAATTGTGTGCTAGAATGGAGTAAGAGTGAAGACTGACCAGGGCAGATTATAAGTCTGAGGAAAGAAAGCTAGAGGAGGCGAATAGAGGTCAAGAAGTGTGTATCGGAAGACAATTAACTCAGGTCAATTTATTCAGCAGAATAATCCACCAGGTTTTCTCCATGTTAAGGCATGATGAGGCATTTACAATGAGCTTCTATGACAATCACTTCTAGGACTACATACCCACAGGAATAGGATAAATAAATCTGGTATTTACCCCTATGTGCCTGCACTTCCACATGCACAAAAACTTTATAACAAAATTTCCGATCTTCTACTGGCTTTCTAAACAAGGACAACCACCTTAGAACATTCTTTGTTGGTGTTTAATCAGCTCTGAGAAGATCAGGGTTAAAAACTGACTCTTTTGCTCCTACATAAATACAAATATCTACGTATATATGACCATTATCTGAATATTTTTCCTTGTTTTGCCTGCAAGGAAAAGATCTTATAGCTCACTCAGCTATAAACAAACCATGTCTCTTCCTGCAGATAGATGTAGTCTTTTAAATAGACAGAAACTAATCCAGACAGAGTTAAGAACAAACAAAATCAAATCCCCGTTTATTGTTCAACAAAACACGGACATAAAACCATTAAAATCAGGCCATAATAATAACAGATGGACAGACGGACGGACGGACAAACAGACAGCAGAGAGCTTACGGCCTTGATGTTTTCATACAAACTACCACTGGATGGTATGGTACAACTAATAGACACACACAACGTTCTTTAAAAAGCTGCTCTTTTTCAAAACATCTACCGTCTACGCACATGAGGATGACACACGCTATGTGTTTACTTACACCAGAACTTGTGTTATTATTATTATATATTAAACAATCAACACATTTTGTGTGTAATCCACGATCGGACGTGTAGATGTGTTGACAGCGACACAGCCTCCATAAGATCAGGAGTGGGACTGGAATGTTTGGCTGTGAATCGTTTCCGCTTGTACAGGATCTGGACGGGAGATAGATGAAGTATAATAATATCATGGATCTAAAAGTCTTCAAAGCACCGCTTGATAACCAGAGAGAGAGAGAGATCACTGTCGCAAAATGGCCGACCTCCTGACAATATTTACAAAAATATAAAATGTAAATAAAAATACAAACAAATTCTCCTTTTTAAAGTATTCTTGTTAAGAAGGGAGGACCGTGAAGTCTTGAGGGTATTCTAGAAAACTGGCTGTTTGTTGTTGTTTATTGTTGATGATGTTGTCCTCCATGGCAGAGGGGGTGCTCGTCTCTAATCGTCGGTTTTCTGTTTCTTGGTTCCAACGTCATCCTGGGAAACAAAAGATGTGGCAATCTTGAGTTCATTGTTTTTTCCCTGTGACACGGACAGAGTTTGGTCCTGTTGTGCACGATGGACCTGTTCTGTTGCACCAGAACTGATAAGTAGGGGTCATCAATTATGATCGTACACACGGACAAATGCAATGACTCCCAGCTGACAAGGACTGGCTTCAAATATGTAACACACTTCTCCTTTCTGAACAGAACCTGACGATGAATCATTGGTTATTATCAGCCATTTGAAAATAGACAATCTACAAGCTCACAGTGGGTCACATTGTGGACTTTGAGATCTGTTATTTACATTTTTTTCCCTTTTGTATAATTAATGAGTATACTCTTAAGTATATTTTGAAGCAAATACTTTTGCACTTTTACTCAAGTACATTTTGAATTCTGGATCTTTACTTTTTTACTTTCTGCACCCTGCTGGATAGAGATCTATTCATAGCTGTGGGCACAGTGGTCAGTCAACAATGCTGACATGAACACAGTACGGTGCAGTTGAAGCTACCGTAGAGTGTTACATCATCCAGCTGTATCTGCGGCTAAGAGAGTTTTATTCTTTTTTTTAAGTGGTGTCCTTTCGAGAACAAGCGGTCCTTCTCACCTCATCATCATCATCATCCTCAGCTGCTCTCTTCCCCGTTGGCCCATCGAGGTCATCTTCGTCATCATCATCCTCGTCACCTGGACACACACACACACACACACACACACACACACACACACACACACACAATCAAAATTTGTCCTTCAATTGAAATATAAAGACTAACCTTTAAAACAGCGAGTGAGGGAAAAAATAAGATGTCATCTACGCAAAGCTCACTTTAGTTCTTTCTTATCATCAACATATGTGCTTGTATTGGAATGCACTAGATATATTTAACAGTATTCCCCTTTGATTGAGAATTTTATTTGTTCGCATATACAACCCCTCTATTTTTAATTCAGCCAACCGTCTTTACTAGCTGCCCTGAAGAGCTGAGGTTAGCACAAGACATTATTTTTCCCCTTCAACTCTCCTTACTGACAGTTGAAAAGGGGCTATTTCTGAAGCAAAAACGACATATTATATTCTTTGAAGTACGTTCATCTTTAGATCTACTGTACTCTCTCATTGTTTAAAGGGGCACTGTGGTTCAGGTTACCATAGCAGTCATTTTTGCTGGTGAACCTGTATGGACGTCTATGAGATATAAAGTGAAAGGGACAAAATCATGCTTCAAGTTCAAATGCCAGTTACAATCAAGTCGACAAATTTAGGAACAATGGATTTCCCGTTCCTATCTTTAGACCGTGTGCTTTCAGTCAGGCGTATTAACCGGTGTGACCACCAGGTGGCACACTGTGACTAGTCTGTCGTAATAATCTGAACAACAGAACGTAATCACGCTTGTTAGCAGTATAATAGCCTCATGAAACACAAGTACTATACACTTGAACTCCTGCATGAATTCCGAGGTAGTTAAACTTTACTATTTTATTACTTACTGATGCATACAGTAGATGCAATTTAATCACACTTCAATAACATGTATGCTTGGTTTGGTACTGTAAACTTATTTTACTTTAGTACTTTTACTCAAGTAAAAATCTGATCTCAGAATGTGAGTATTTATACATAGAGTAATACTACTGTAATTTATCCCATAGTGGTGCTAATCTTCATCTTGCACCATGTGCAGTACTCTACAACTAAAAGCTCTATTTAGTTCCTACCATTAATCTTAATCCAGAGCGATTTACATTAGGGAGCAAGGACAACACATACAAACACACAACTAATACAAATGTACATCAGATGCATAGAACTAGCTAACACTAGAATATCTATACAATGGAACTACCGTATACTAATATACACTATGTCTACATAATATTCTGAATGACATGGTTAGCCTTTGCATACGCATGTAAGGTTGTCGAGGATGGGGCAAGTGCTATGGGCTAAGATAAGTCTAAAGAGGTGAGTTTTCAGACTGGTGGAAGATTGGGAATGAGTGTGGATCGCTGATCTGGGGAGCAGGGCGGGTCGTAGGGTTTGATCAGACTTACTTAGAAGATATGGGGGTGCCACACCAGCTTGGTAGGCCTCAGGCATCAGTGTTTTGTACTCTGTATGGGCAATAACCAGGAGCCAATGGAGGGAGCGGAAAAGGGGGGGAGACATGTGAGAATTTGGGCTGGTTGAAAACCACCCATTTTGTGTACTTTTTTGTGTACTTTTTGTTATTTTAGTTTTTAGCTGGTCACAAAATACGCATATGTTCAGAAATCTCTCTTATGCGGGTCCCTGGCACAAAATCTCATAGAATACAGTGGAGGGTCCTTGACATGAAAGTGTTTTGTGAACCACTGCACTGTGTAAACAGCGAGTGGGTGGTAAGATTTAACAGGAGGGACAACTGCTGTGTAAAAAACACTGACTCTATACTTGTCTCTGAATGGTTTAAGAACATGGGAGGCAACATATTATGTAAGTACTCGCTTACAAACAGAAATGGAACAGCCATAATGTTGAATGTCTGTAACACACAGCAGGGCAACAAAGAACAACGCCAACAGGACAATATGCATATGGCCATCATTTCTTCACGCAAGTGTCTTTTGCATCCCTTGCATCAAATCCTTGGCTGTGCATCACAAGACCCAAGAAATTAAGTGGTCTGGTTTGTCTTTCTGCCTGTCTTCTCATCCCCTTCTTCCAGTCCACCTACCCTCTCCATCCTCTTCTTCCTCTTCCTCTCCAACATCCTCCTCTTCCTCCTCTACCTCATTCTCCTGCTCTCCATTCTCCTCCTCCTGAGAGAGAGAGAGAGAGAGAGAGAGAGAGAGAGAGAGAGAGAGAGAGAGAGAGAGAGGAATGACACCATTGAGAGGTCAAATCAGTTCATCACTCAAGTTATGTTGACCTCAGCAAACGAACATAGAGGACGACTGTGTTCTATCTAAAGAAGGTGAAACAGTGGAGTTGTTCTTACGGTCTTGCCATTGGCAGCCGTGTCTTTTCCATTCTCCGTCTCTTCTGTCAGTTTCTTTTCCTTCAGCTCCTGAAACGACACAAACAGACACACACACATGACTCACCTGTTAACGAGACGCACACACAGGTTATGGTATTCGGTGTGCGCTATCTCTCTTACTACTACAATTGAATGTGTTTACTCAGGAAGCCAGAGTAAAGAGGGTAAAGCATGTATGTGTTGTTATCTCGTAGGAAGATAGGGACTGCCCCAATGGGCTCACTTCCAAGGACTGAACTGCACCGCGGCTGAGTGAAACACACACGCACGCACGCGCACGCACGCACGCACGCACGCACGCACACACACACACACACACACACACACACACACACACACACACACACACACACACACACACACACACACACACACACACACGCATGTTTTATGCTACAGCAAATTCTACACATCTGGCACTCATATAAAATATATACACCCCAAGGTCTGACCTGAAATGCCTTCCTGCCTTGCTACGGAATGTTTTTGCCATGTCTTCATGTGTAAACTGGGACATGCCCAAACTACACTGGGCATACTGTCTGCAATGTTCACAAAATGTTTCCACCTGCAGTCCTGAACTGAACTTCTATATTGACTTGGATTTTACAAAAAAAAAAAAAAAAAAAAAAAAAAAGTCATGGCACATTCAGACCTGTGTTATGTGTGATCATTAACTATATATGCAAATGAGGCTAAGGTTGTTTTGTGGTAGGAGGTGGAACTGCCTCCTCCAGAAAGGAGCGGGAATCTATCAGAGATGTTGTTTCTCCCCCTCCCCCTTCTCTCCTCTTTCTTCCCTCCTCCTTTAACCTTCCCCAAACTTGTTGGTGGAAGGCATGTTGCATTCATTTTCCATTTGAAATGCGATACTTCAGATTTCATGGCTTCCCATTGGTCGGCACTCGGTAAATCCCGCCCAGCTCTCCCTGAGCTGTGTTGCAACGTGACACTGTCTATAAATGCTTGTAGTCCATTCAGAGCGGAGTCTCATTAGGAAACCAAAAGACACACCCGTAAAACAACTACAAATTCCACACACACACACACACACACACACACACACACACACACACACACACACACACACACACACACACACACACACACACACACACACACACACACACACACACACACACACACACACATCTACGTTGGAAATTGAAATATCTGTAGTCTAATAACAATGAATACGCTAATAATAGGCTGCTGCTACTACTACTACTAACAATAATAATATTAATAATTAGTTCTGTATTAGAAAAGGCACATTTCAATTATTCAAGTATGGTAGAGAACATCTAGCCTACTTTTATACATTGGTCTAGCTGGGACCTTATTACCCAAAAAGTAAGTGCTGCCTCGGCAGAAACTTCTCCCCTTACTGTGACAGTCAGAAGACAATGAGGAAATCCACCTCTGCTTGCATGTCCTGATAGATTAGTTCAAGCTGCTGTGTTTTTCTCTGCTTTAATTGGTCTGTCTGTCAAAGTTCTAGGTAGCCAATCAGCAAGCGAGCGAGCGGCATGAAGGCTGCCTCGCGGCCGTCTCACTACAACAGGCTGATTTCCACTGCCTATAGTGATCATTTACATAAACACACACGCGCGCGCGCACACGCACACGCCTAAGATTGAGAGCTTTGTGGTAGCCTAGTTACTAGGCTGTAGTGTGTACTAGGCCCTAGTACACACTACAGCAGGGGTTTTCAACCTTTTTCATCCCAGTGCCCACCATTTATTCAGCATTTGAGCCACGGACCACCATTTGAGGATATTTTAGCCCCACAGACCCCAAAACTAAAGATTTTTGTTTTTTTGTTTTGCTTTTGTCCATCTTCTAGTTGTGTAGACTTGGGCTGATTCAGATGATGAATATTTTAACTCTTGAGAGTGCAAAAATGAAACCAAATGGACCCTGGCGGGTCCATTTGGTTTCATTTTTGCGTTCTCAAGAGTTACATATGGTTAACCAACTTAGCTGGGGACCACCTGGAACCCTCTCAAGGACCACTGGTGGTCCTCGGACCACTGGTTGAAAACCCCTGGACTAGCACACACTACAGCTATCAATATAACATGTCCATCCATTCATCCATCCATCCACCCACCCGTCCATCATGTGTAACCATAATGTCAGTGTCAGGGTGCATTCGCGGCATGCAGGCGATGCGTGATGATGTGATGTCAGCAGAGTGATCTATCATCTATCTACAGACGGGTACTACTAGTAAGGCATTGGTCCCCGGGCCGGGAGCCGTCGCGATGTGCGTACGTACGCGCGTAACGCGCCATACGGTGCCATAATAATAATATCCCCTCATCCCACTGCTGCTCTACAAAGCACCCAGCCATCCAGAGTCTCCCTGCCTGCGGCTTATAGCCTACCTAACCCCTAGGCTATTACCGTCTACAGCACTTCCAACCCTCCCTCCCTCCGTCCGTCCCCCGAGAGGGGAGAGCTAGAGAGACGACGGGGAACGGTGCCCTCCTCCTCCTCACACCAGCTGCTCGCAATACTTAACTGAATGAAAGAAATGAAAGCAACCACGAGCTGCGTTCAAACGACAGAGAGAGAGGGAGAGAGAGAGAGAGAGAGAGAGAGAGAGAGAGAGAGAGAGAGAGAGAGAGAGAGAGAGAGAGAGAGAGAGAGAGAGAGAGAGAGAGAGAGAGAGAGGTCTGTGTCGGCGCCCGGTTCGTAATAACGCACCGTACGCACGACGACGAGCAGTGGGGCTATGATATGAAAATGTTATCTGTCTCCGTCCATTCTCTCTCCAGTCAGTCAGTGAGCGGATTAGACTGAGCCTCAGAGCCGAACCACAGGCAGGCAGCCGGCAGAGCCGAGAGCTCTGATCATAAAACAAACAATACAACCAGCAGCCTGCCTGCTGCCTGTATTGAGCCTTTCTTTCGCTCTCCACCACGGTCACCTCGCCGGGGGAATTGGCACGCGTTACGGGCGTAAAGGAGAAGAAGCAGCAAGCGGCGCATGTGGAGCTGTCTGTCTGCTACTGACAGCAGTCACAATACCAGTAAATTATAATAACGACAATACAAAATAAAGGAAATGATATCCTAATCTGTTAATAATACTAACAATAGCCTAAATAATAATTAATCGCGACCGGAGCGCGCGCCCCGGGGGGATTTAGCGGTAGCCTCTATACGCGGAATACCTAACAAATAATCAACAATGGACTCTGTTTAGTTTTGACTTAAACAGGGGGACGGAGTTAAGAGCCGTGAAAAGAAGCATTATCCACATCCAAACATGTTAGTAAGCCCACGCAGTCAAGCCCCTCCGTAATCCATTTGCAACTCCGACGAGACTATTGCACAAATGGAACCAAACGGACGCTCCACCACCACTCAGAGTTAAATGAACAACAGTGAGGAGGAGGATTTTTTCACCCCCCTTCCACTGTGTACAGTCCAGTGATGTCGGGAGGCTGGAGTCTATTCATTCCTGGTTGAAGGCTCACAGACAGAGGCATGATGATGATGATTAGACTGTGCTGTGTGGGGCTAACAGTTCGTTCCAGTTCAGTCCGTCTGCTGTGCGCTTATTTGGATCGTTAATGTTAGTGTTATTACAAAGCTGCGCGGAAACGCTGTCTTTTCCCCTATCCTGTCTGCCTGCTGCTGACTGACACACACACAAACAGTTCAGGTCAGTTTATTAGGCCATGTCTACAGATCGAGGCTCTATTCTATCATCTTCAGGTCCAAGGTTAGTCTAGATTATAACTACAGAAACCAGTTCCGCTTGTAGTCCATCATTAATCTAATAGTGTTGCGTGCATCGGTGCCGGGCTCCAGCAGCCTAATCTATACACTGTTAAATCTCTCAAATCTCTTTCAATATAACTCACACAAGAGCGTGCAAAGTAAACGTGAGTCCAAGTGGACTCTCACTCTCTCTGATCGGGTCCGTTCGGTCACGTCTGTACGCGTTCAGAGTCAGAGAGAGTTATGCGAACTGTAAGTTAAATGAAATCAATGAGGATTGTTTTAGTATAGCAATAGTACGAGTCTCTTTCTCTCCATCCATGCATCTCATCCTCTTACCTTGGCGCTCAGTTCTCCTTTGCTCTCCACTTTACTGTCCGCCATGGTTTAGGTATATTTATCCTGCTTTCAATGAGATGGAGAGGGCTGGAGGAACCAGATGTGTCTACCTGGAGAAGATGTAATAAAACACTGACGGCTGTAGCTATTTTATATTGTTATTTTAGTTTTAAAAGGATAAAATAATGGTCAGATTGCCAGCGGCGGCTCCGCTCGCCCGGGCTCACGACTTTATAGACTGGTGGGCGGGGCTGTCCGCTGGACGGGCCGCGCCGATTGGTCAGCCGTGGGTCTCAGAGTACTCCGTTTGCCATTGGTCCAGACGCGAACAATAGACAACCCCTCCCTCCCTCCCTCTGTCTTGTATGCGCGTGTATGTGCGTGTACGTGGGTTCCGTCCGTGTGCCGCAGGGACGTGCACACACAAGGGAGTTTCAGCCCCTGCCCCTTTTACCCGTCTGTAAAACAACTTGACAAACCTCTTGAAATTAAACACAGTATTTTGCATTGAAGGAATTCATGTTGTTACACCCAACCTGATCTCAGATAATATAGTATAAATTAACAAAATTGACATTCTGTAGATGTAAGTGAGCCAAAAATGTTTAGGATACTGTTTAACAGAGGAGTGGCTTTCCAACCCCGGAAGTGTAATTTCACTGCAGCTCTTTCAGGCTTCACGATTTTGTGTTTTATAATATTTACTATTCTGTGGCTATCACATCGTAACTCAGCCGGGGCTGGGTAAGCTCTACCGAACTTCGCAATGATCAGCACGGTAACTCTGTTGGCTACCGCCTTCCTCTGCACTGCTTCACGTGGCTCAAGTTCAACAGAGACTGCGCTTCTCTGACAGTACTTTTGGTTCTATTAGTAGTTTATCTACAGAATGTCAATTCTGTTCATTACTGCATATCCACTAAAGAGTGCTGGGTTGTGTTTAAAAAATAACTAGAGTGCCGGGTTGTGGGTTGACAAGCCTTGGGTGGCGTTCTCCAGTTTTGGAGCTGCTGGCCCTAGTGGCGATGAGTGGAATTGCAGCCCTGAAGGGGTTTGGACGTTGGTGTCCACATGCAGAAGTGCCTCTGACTAACACTCTCTGCACGTCCCTGGTGTGCCGTCGTCGTGTGCGACGCGTGATTGTGCGCGTGTACGTATACGTGTTGAGCAAGGACTACTAGGCTACCTCGATGTGGAACACGGTCATAAATAACGCCTTGCTTCAGTCAAGTTGTTAATCCCGTGCAATCACTCTCACTTGCGCGCATGAACGAGCGAGCGCGCCGGCATGCACGCACAGTAAGTCATACCCACACACTCCCACGCACAAATAAGACAGACATAATAATAAGCGGCTCACGTCTTTTTAGATCCGCCCTCCAACAACAGGCGGTGTGTGTAAACTAATAGTTAGTTGATCATATTCCTGAACTGAACTGAACCTCACCTTAGGCGTTCAGCTAAAGCACCCCCCATTTCCCCCGATTGAAATAATTAAGTCTCCCTCTCGATTTCCCCATGCATATGGATGAAGACAGTGAGGGGGGCATTTCTCTTTAGGATAATGTATATCCATCGCTCTCCTCCCATTTCTGACTCCCTCGCCCTCTCCCCTCCCCTCCCCTCCCCTCCCCTCCCCTCCCCTCCCCTCCCCTCCCCTCCCCTCTCCTCTCCTCTCCTCTCCTCTCCTCTCCTCTCCTCTCCCCCTCCTTCCCCTTCACTCTGCGCCTGCACTCAGAGGAGGAGTTTATTTATTCTTTATTTCTTTATCCACCGGTAGGTTGTTTGCTGAAGGTCGAGAGAGAGAGGTAGAGAGAGAGAGAGAGAGAGAGAGAGAGAGAGAGAGAGAGAGAGAGAGAGAGAGAGAGAGAGAGAGAGAGAGAGAGAGACGGGGACCGTGGTAGAGAGAGCGTAAAAGATTGAGAAAGAGAGAGTAGACTAGAGGGGAGAGAGAGAGGTAGATATACAGAGGAAAGATAGAGAGAGAGGGAGGCAGCGAGGGAGAGACAGAGGTAGAGTTGAGATATTGAACAGAATAGGCTGAGATCGCGCAGGAATGAGAATGTGTGGGATGAATTCACAGATAAAGGGGAAAATGCGTGATAGGCTAGCTAGCAATAATAGTAAACATGGTCTTTATTCTCATAGACTACGGCTATTAGTCCATCACTATTACACCCTGTTATCTAAATCTACATTCATCAGATACAGACAGTGGATACAAGTCACGGGAAGGATAACAATTTCGTCGAAGTTGATAGGTGTACAAACTGGATTAAAACCAGAGTAGAGTAGCACTACTCTCTACAGCAGAAAGCAGTGAGGTCAAACTATGGACTTTCCCTTACCAAGATGGCTGCCATTAAAGCCCGCATGGCGTCGTGATTGTTAAAGAGTCAATTTCATTGGAGGGTGAACTGGAGCAAACATAATGTTGACGCTTTGCGTCTGCTGATTGGATGATCCAGCTGTCAGTCAGTCAACTGGACTGCAAAGGGCACAGCTGCCTGTGTAAAACCAGGAGCGGATTTGTAAAGCGAGAAGGAGGAGGAGTCCTGTATGAAATAGGCTTATTCAATTATCAAGGGTTCAAGCCTGTAGGGCTGAAATCCTATTTTTGTCCTAGTTTAGTTTGTCTCCAGAACTCGTTTTGTCAGTTTCCGCTCAGACTGTATGAAACCCAAAAACGAATCACAGGTCCATAACAAAAGATTTGGCATCACATCTTCTCATTTAGGCCTATGATAAATGTTCAATATTGGCAAATAAGCTGCTGCATGGGTTCCACTTGAGGTTGAGAAATACAAACAATATTTTGCCAAATGTGTTAAAAAAAAAAGCTAATTTACATATATGATAATCTTTATTCACATGACTTAATTTGTTCCACATAGAGTAGCATACATTTCAACATAATAGTCGTCCTGAAATATTGTTGAATTTCTTAATTGGCATTCCAAGCTCCATCTATTCAGATGGTTTCAGAAGCAGGTTCTGGGACCATGCCACATTGAGAGCTGAACAGAGCGATATACTGTAACTATGCTCCCGCACTATAAGATAGGCCTAACCTTGATCTAATTTAATTACCAAAATGTAATCAAATTACATCATAGAGGATGAGTATAAAATCACAATCACCATTGTCCCTCATGGTGTACAATAGTACTAAGTTTATAATTGCAGGACAGAGTGAGCACCTTTAGTCACTGGCTTACCTTGTCCAAGAATGAACACAGAGCAGTATAGACTCTCCTTTCTGCTAACTGCCATCAGAGTAGACTATACAAGTGCAACACATAAGAACTTTTGCCCCAAAGCATATTCTCCTGTGTCTGGGGTCTTTTGTATTGTTGTGAGTATGTCCATCTGTGTCCAGTGTGTTTTTCTGTCTGTCCGTGTTATATTCTACATTCTACATTATGCTACTGTAGCATATCTGTCATACCCTGTGGGGACAATAAAGTAGGCCTACATCTCATCTCATCGCAATGTGACAAATACAATTTTTTTGCTGATGATTGGTTCAAAGTATAGATACTTGCTAAGTAATTGTTCAACTATATGAAAATTGCAGGGCATACATTTAAGGTGACCTTTTTCTTCATGACCTCAAGGCAAATGAGACCAAGTTGGCCAACTATATGGCCGTGCAATGCACCCTTAATGATACTATTAATGATACCATAGTGACAGTGTTTTGAATATAAAAATACTGTATATTCAAAACACTGGCACTGGGGTAGGGGTTCATGCACCTTGGCTGCAACTGCAAATTGAATAGTGAGGTATAATATCGATGACCTCTTCTGTGTGTCACTCCCAAATTGCCATCTCTCTCCCTATTTCGCATAAGATCATACTGTCCTATGAATAAAGGCATAAAGGCCGTATTCCCTTCACTTTCTATCCTCAATATGTACTTAGCTCAGCAAATCAAAACATCGCTATGAGATGAAAAGCTATAAAATCACTATCTCACTAGCTATGAGATGAAAAGCTATAAAAATCACTATCTGTTTTTGCGATCTTATTCACAAAAACAGACAGACACAAGCTGGGCATAGGTATGCCCCTCAAAAATGAGATAAATAAAAATAAAACAAAAATCTTTTCAAATTGTTCATTTTGAGGCACGTACCTGGATGGTACTACATCCAAGAAGCTGGATGTGCACAACCCAATGAGTTTTTGAACGGACCATGATGCTGACATGATTTCAGCATCATGGTCAGTATGATCTCAGTATCATGTCACAGGGCTGTGACAGGACATGGCATCCCTATGACAGGGCTCTCTGGGACCGTAACATGACTGAATAGTGCAGGGAGAGGGCCTGATGTGACAGGGCATGGTATCCATATAATACAGGTTGTTTTCTCTCTCCAGAAAGCCGCCCTGTCTGTCTCTGGATAGTCCATCTGGTAAGATGCCCTGAGGGTGAGAAGCTACGTCACCCTAAAGCAGGGGTCGGCAACCCAAGATGTTGAAAGAGCCATTTTCGACCCAAAATTAAATTAAAAATCTGTCTGGAGCCGCATTTTATTTTTATTTTTTTCCTGAGAGTGTGCAAATGTGAACCAAATGGACCCTGGCGGGTCCATTTGGTTCCATTTGCACACTCTCAGAAAAAAAGGTCCTCAAAGAAAAATCATTAACATGGTGAAACACAACCTTTCTTCAGAAATGGAGTTTATAAAAAAAATAAAATAAATAAAGGAGTTTTACAGAACTCCATTTCTAGTCTATATTAATGACATAGTAAAGGTATATTAGTAAAGGTATATTAAAGGTAGGGGAAGTGATTTGAAATTCATGGTGTAGTACCAGCCTGGTGCACTAGGGGCCCCCAAAAGTAGCTACACTATGTGAACCTGCTGCTCGCTCCTGATTTGAGGAGAATTGGTGGTGACCTGGGGAACTTTTATTAGCTCCTCTGCTAACGTGGGGGAGGGGGAAACTCCATATGTGGTTTCCACACCTTATAATAGAGCATTTTAACAGAAAAAAAATATTTTTTGGGTGATATCTGACAAAAGTGAAATCACTTCCCCTACCTTTAATGACATAGTAAACTGAGTAAACCTTTGAAAATGGGTGGTTCAGATTGAAAGCTCCACCTCTGATAACTGCTGGGCTTTTTTGACATGGCCAAGTGCTACTTTAACTGGCAACTGTCAGACAGCGCAACGCGTTTTGGGTGACTGAAATGTTTATATTATGTTGGTGTGGATCACCCAGTGTGTGTATGTAATAATGCTACAGCCACTGAGCCACTAGGGCTGTGTTCTAGAGCCGCATGCGGCTCCTGAGCCGCAGGTTGCTGACCCCTGCCCTAAAGGGTAAGGCCGTGCGCACAGCTAAAACATCTGCATGAGTGATGGCAGACTGCCTGGCAGATCAATATGGAATGTCAGAACAGACCAACTCCTTATACAGGTGGAAATGGGGTAAGTGTCTTGAATCTACAGGGCTTGATGAAGTCTGGTCATATATACTGTTTATACAGTATATAAAACATGTCTGGAGGGTACAGGGTTTGATGAGGTCACATCAACATATGGAATGTCAGAACAGGTCAACTCCATTCCATATCTCAAGATCTAAGGGTGGCAACAGGGCCAGTGTCTTGAGTGTAGACAGTTTGATGAGGGCGTGGGTAGAGCTGGGAATCTGGAATATAATTGGGGGGTTTGAAGATGTCAGAATGACAAAAGGACTGTGTGGTGTCACGAGGTGTGATGTCAGAATGACATATGGATCCAAATCACTCACTTGCTCCAAATGTGAAACAGAGCACCATGTGTCATAGAAATGCACTCTTCCTCATGTAATTACCGGTAATAATAATTCTGAACATATGCACTTTTGTCCTGCGCACCTGTCATGAACCTTTTAGGTATGTTGACTATGGGCCTTCTTCTAAAAAAATTAATACAAATACATTTAATACCACTACCTGAAGTGTTACCATCAAACCATGCATAAAAATCCTATACCCTATTTGTATTATACTACATTTGTTGTCAGTAATAGTACACTAATCATATAGGCTGCCAGACAGCCCAGCTAAGATCAAATGTAATGCTACAGAATACAGGCCCTCTGGCTACACAGAGCGTCAGTGATTGTACTTTTAAAAAATGCTGCATTTTCAGGAGGCCCCTTTGGGTTCTACATGTTGAAGCATGTTATAAGAGCAGAGACATACCATGTTTTGCCTTACACACCACCCCCTCTTCTCTCTGACATGTGCACGAATGCACGCACGCACGCACAGACACGCACAGACACGCACAGACACGCACGCACACACACACACACACACACACACACACACACACACACACACACACACACACACACACACACACCCACACACACACACACAATGTCATGTATTGTAGACAGCACCTTCTCTTTGTATAGCATCATTTGAGACTTATATGTCCCACTGTAATTGTGCTACTTTTTCCACATTGTTGTACTTTTCAAAACCTTTGTGACTGTGAAGCATTATGTTTATTCGATTCTTTTGGTAAGTACTTCACAGATGAAAGGACTGGAGCACTCCTAAGATTTATTTTGGTTCTCTATTTCTGTGTTACATTTAGGTTGAGGTAGTTAACCTCAAACCTAACCACAGTATTGTATTCATATGTACATAGGTTCCTCCCAGGTAAGCCCTGGCCATGGGCCAGACTCTAGCCTCGACACCCAGGCTTTCATTTTCGTTCGCGTTGCGCGAAAACGGAAAGCCTGGACTAACTTGTTACACGAAGTGGCCTAGAGGGGGGAGTCAACCTTCCGGGGTGGGCGTCGCTCTAAATGATGTGACGTAGAACAGCAGTGGACGGGCGTGGGAGGGGCCGAGGATGACGACACGTTCGTGAGATCAAGTCAGATCAGCTCGATCTGCCGTGTGGATCCCACGGCACCCCGCCCCCCCAAGGCCAAAATCATTGCGGGTTAGGCCAGGCTAGCCAGACTCAGAAAACAAGCTAAATGCATGTTACATAAACACCACCTGAACCCAGCCAGAGAGAAAGCATCAGCACAGAAAACGTATGCTGATTCACAGTTATAGGAATAATAAAACGTATGCAGATTCACAGTTATAGAAACAATATTCAAGCTGACTAGAGGTGATTTGTAGACGACCTTTATCTTTCATGGAAGCAGCTCTAGGCAGCTGCGGCAAAAAGAATCATGAAACAGCTTTACTGCATCGCAAAGAAACTGGAAGGAAAACATCAACAACCCAAGATAATATAAGATAACAAAATAAAAAACAGTCACCACCACAGAAGACAACCTAATGGAAAGACGGGCAGAGAACTTTAAAGAACTACTGAATGGACCAGAACCTCAGACCACACTCAGAATCCAGCAGAAACAGAACTGTTTGCAACAGACCAAGCAAAGAGGAGATCCACTAAGCTCTCCTGGACAATGGCAATGCACCAAACCAAGGCGGGATCCCGTTGGAAGCTATGAAAGTGGACCTGTCCTGAACATCTCCACTGACATGCTGTTTGGCTTATTCAACGAAATATGTCAGGAGGAAAAACAGCAACTAAATAGAGACTGTGCCAGAAAGGTCATCAACAGAGTCATCCTGGAAAAACTCTGATGAAACAGCAGTGGATGTGAAGTTGAGGAATCAATATCAAGCAGGCTTCTGCCAGTACGAGTGTGGTGCAGACCTAATTGCTACACACTACATAATAGTTTAACAGTTGGGTTGAATGGATCTCTATACCATGCCATTTTATCAGGACTTAGAGAAGTAATTTGATAGCCTGAACAGAGAGACCCTGTCAATGCTTCTATAACATGTCATTACTGAGCAGAGAACAGAGATCCAATCCAATCATGGCAAACTATCATGACTGGTGCATGCTAGCAGCCTCTCTGCACCTTTCAAATACTATATCTGACAGAAGCAAAGCAGAGCTGTGTCCTGTCACCATTCTTTTTCCTAGACCACGAAAAAAAAATAATAATAATAATAATGCCATTCAGTAAATATTATAATACACTAGACAAAATCTGGGGCTTTGGAAATGACCTGAACCTCCTGTCAACAACCACGAACAGATGCTAGCCGAGGCATATCATCACAGGTTTCACAGCTATGATTAAACACAGAAACGAAACGCAAAGTCATGCAGCAAAACATCAAGTCGAGTCAAACAACCCAATCGCCCTCAGAAACCAACCACGGAAGGATGTCAGCTTCTTCAACTACTGGTCCTCATCATTGACTCTTTCTCTCTCTTTTTTGGTGCTCATTGCTCAAGGAAAATCTATGGCTTTCCACTTTGAATGTGAAACTCAGTGCTCTATGGATCAGAGAATAAATAGCTAGGAGGTCATTCATGAATGACCTCGCATGAATGACACACTTTCTTATGCTTTAAGTAGCACATAATATGTCAAACTAGGTGTTTTAGCATGATTCTGAATCAGTTCCAAGTATTCATTTTGCACAAAAAACAGTCTTTGGGCTAAAAGGAGCCATCAACATTCACATAAGTTCTGCACATTTGGGAAAGTGGCTATGATTTTTTTTTAGCCCAATGAGTGTATTTTGTGCAAAACTAATGCTTGCAATGGTTTCAGAATCATGGAAAAGTTTGACATGTCACATATACTTGAAGATAAATAAAGTTTAACATTTGCCTGCCATAGGATGTTAATGGGAGGGTCACAAGTAACTCCTATTAAAAAATGTTCCCTGATACCCACAGGCGGTCTGCAGATTAATTCATGAATGTGTCGTGTATAGAGACAACATTTTAGACCAACAAAAAATACTGAATACCAAATTTCCCACTTTAAACAAGAGAAGTCTGTCTGCTGCCCAACTAAACCCCTACCTAGACAGTGGAGGCAGTGGTCAAGAAAATGGCAATAGGCCTGATTAAGGAAATTCTCAATCCAAGTGTACCTGTACAGTCAAAGTAACTCCTGGTCAATATTATACAATTATTATATCAAAGTTGCTTAGTCAAATTTGTTTTAAGTAAATGTTATTCGTTTGTATTGATGCATTGCTGTATAAGTTTTTTTTTTTCAATTGCAATTTTCATAAGAAAAAAAAATCAGATCATTTAATCCTAATATAAGGGCAATAATAAAAATAACAATAATAATAGTGAATAGTGAAAATAGCAGGTCTACAAGCTGAGACATTTTCTGAGAAATTCTGTACTTTCCATTTGCCAATGTTCTACTGCCACCGGTGTACACAGTCTGTTCTGACACTGTGGAAGAAGAGTGCTATTTGTAAGCTCCGTTTTTATGTGGCTGCAGTAAATGGGACAAAAGGTACGTTTGTAATGAAGAGAATATGAAAATGAATATGAAAGTTGGGAGGTTGTCCTCAGCCTCTAGTGGAGTGTACAGAGACTGTCTTGGCTGACTGACCCAGTCAAAGAGTTCGAGCAGAAGCTCAGTGACCAGGAGAATATTGCTTCAACCATCACTAAAAACTCTATAATTAAAGTAGATGCTTCTAAGTTACATAATCATTTCTATTCTATAACCACACACAAGTACAGTAGTAGTCAATGTGCAAATGGTTCATGTGGTTGACCCACTGACCAGCCTAGAGGCTTTATAAAGTCCTTATGCTAAAGTCTCTCTCTGCTTATGCTTCAAATCTCTGACCAATGCAAATCTGTGGCCTAGAGACTCAATCAGCTGAGCAGTGGCCTCAGCAGCATGTACAGTATACGGCTGCACGCCATACAGTGTTATGATGGCAGTATACTATAATAACAGTGAGAACAATGAGTTATTATAGGAATCTGTGTTCGTCATCATAGATCTGTCAACACAAATACCACCTTTTTCTCATAATTTTGCCTCTCCTTCAAATGCTTATTTTTCCCTACCCCCCCTCTCTTCTCTCTCATCCTCTCATTCATTAGTTAGTGCAGTGACAGAATAGTAAGCTATTGTTCACAATAAATGGTGATTGGTTGGTAAGTCAGTCAGTAACAGTGGAAGCTGATTGGTTATTTAGTTAACAGTGCTGTCATTGTTCAGCAGATAGATACAAATGACAGTTCAATTATCTTATAGGGAAGGTATGGATTCACACAACACTGTCTCTTTTGTCTCTCACAATTCCCCCCTTTCTTTCTTTCTTTCTTTCTTTCTTTCTTTCTTTCTTTCTTTCTTTCTTTCTTTCTTTCTTTCTTTCTTTCTTTCTTTCTTTCTTTCTTTCTTTTTCTTTCTTTCTTTCTTTCTTTCTTTCTTTCTTTCTCTCTTTCCTGCTGCCTACCTATTACCTAAGTTATGATGCGCAAAACGCAAAAGTGGAATACCCCCCCCCCCCCCCATTGCCCCCCCCCCCCTCTTTTGAGATTAACATACAGGCTAGTAGTGACCTCTGGTGGAGAGAAAACAGAATCACAGACCCGAGTACATGCGTGGGCATGGGGGTGGGGGGGGGGCGGTGGAGAGAGAGAGAGAGAGAGAGAGAGAGAGAGAGAGAGAGAGAGAGAGAGAGAGAGAGAGAGAGAGAGACCATTTCCCACAGTCAGCTTCCTTCTGAGCTGGAAAGCCCCTTCTTCAGCCAGACAGCTCTCATTGCAAAGGTCTGTGTGGAACATGACAAAGATTGTCACACTTTAAAACAAATGTAGGCCAGTGGTTTACAACCATTTTAATATTCAGCATTTGTGCCACAGCACCATTTGAAAGATTTCTTTTTGTTTTTGTTCACAATTCTATGCTGTATAACAATTCTTCCATATTTTCTAGATTCATTGTAAATTAAGTAATTCTGGTGATTAACAATAATATAACTTTTGGGGTGTAAAATGAAACTAAATGGGTCTAAACTAAATGGATAAAGTTACAGCTCAATAAGGGTCCATTTGGTTACCAACCCTCCGTCATTTTGCTGGGGGGAAAAAGGGTTGAAAACAATTGTAGATCGACTGACAAACTATGCCAGCCTTGTTGCAGCGACACCATGTGCGCAACTGTGGTATCAAAACAGTTCTGCTGTTATGTTTTGTTTTAGTAATCAGAGTAAGCCTATAATGATTCTTGACTATGGTAATGCGTGATAATGGTTATAAATCATTAATACATTGATATATACAGTATACAGTTGATTTACCTCAGGGAGTAGACAAATGGAACTGTCGGTAAATTGAACCATGTCTTACAATCAGTCGTCTTATATTCAGCACAATAATGGTAAATGAAACCATAGGGCCAGCTACAAGCTGGTATATTGTTTGATCCATACTCCATCCATCCATCCATCCATCAACAACCACTTATCGGTTGTCGGGTCGCAGGGACAATAGCCTCGACACCCAGGCTTTCATTTTCGTTCGAAAACGGAAAGCCTGGACTAACGCACATTGGAAAGTGGCCTTGAGGGGGGAGTGAACCTTCCGGGGTGGGCGTCGCTCTAAATGATGTGACGTAGAACAGCAGTGGACGGGCGCGGGAGGGGCCGGGGATGACGACACGTTCGTGAGATCAAATCAGATCAGCTCGATCTGCCGTGTGGATCCCACGGCACCCCGCCCCCCCAAGGCCAAAATCATTGAGGGCTAGACCAGGCTACAGGGACAACGGCTCCACCAGAGAGCTCCAGACTTCCCTGTCCTGCGCAACATTGGTGACTTCCTCCTGGATTGGAGGACCCCAAGACAATCAAGGCCAGAGAGTTGTAATCCCTCCATCTGTGCTTTGGTCTCCCCCGGGGTCTCCTCCCAGTGGGACGTTCATCGAGGACCTTGCTAGGGAGACTTTCTCCTGCTTGACCAAACTTCTCACCTTATCTCTAACTAATCCTGGGCTCATTTATCTTTGAGAATGTATACAACAGACACAAATGCACCCATATCTGTCTATCTTTGTAGACAGATATTGGTGGTAAAATACATCACGTTTAGTCAAAGGTTTGTAGTCAGCATTTAGGACACCTCAAGGTGAAATCAATATTATGAATGGGGAAATTCTGGATTGAGATTTCCTGCCTGATGACTAATATGACATGACAATATAAATGACAATATAAATTACCATCTGCTCCAGACCAGCTCACACAACGATTTTGTAATACAGACCAGGCTTTCCTCTGTGGTAGAAAGCCTGTTGATGCAAGGTTAGTCTATATTTGTAGACAGGTACAGGTTGTATGACACCTATGTGCTTGTTGTGCACAACAAGGTATAACATAAACTAGTCACTAAAGGGATTGAATTATTGCATTTAGTCACAGTGGAATCACTAAAAGTAAAGTATTAGAAAACACAGGAGACATTTGAATCTTCAGCGACATTTACACTCCCCACCACCACCCTTACCCACCAACAACAGCAACCCAAGCCCAGTTTAATGATGCTGTAATGGAATTGGCTCTTAGCCATGCCACATTACTAAACTCTCTCGCTCCCCCTCTCTCTCCATCCCCCTCCTTGGTTTAACTCCTCCCTCCTCCTCTTTTCCCATCCTGTTATAAATATAGCTTTTCCTTAATAACAGTTTTTCCCCTCTGCACTGAATTCACTTCTCCAGAGTGGAACAGAGAGAGAGAGAGAGAGAGAGAGAGAGAGAGAGAGAGAGAGAGAGAGAGAGAGAGAGAGAGAGTTACAAAATGTTGTACCAATGTGAGCATTCATACCTTTCGTCCCCTTGCTCTCATCCCCTCGCTCTAAACTCCTCTCATTTCAGGAATATGTCGTATTATCATGCAACTTTATTTTCCTCCTATAGAGTAGAATATCTCTTTAAAACTGGTTTCCATAGTATAGACACATGAACACTGTGCATTAAACTTTAAAAACTGAGTATTGAATGGATCAGTTCATTGGCACTGTGCTTCAGCAGCAGCCATGTTGGCTCCAAAACACTAGTCCATTGATGTTTCTAAATAACTTGTGATTCTATGCTGGGCTTTAGCTATTTTTTAATCATCTTTATTTAGTTGAATCTATTATAATCTGTATTCATTTTTAAAATGTACTATTGCATGTGTATTTTGTTTGTACTCTGTAAAGCACTTTGAATTGCCTTGTGTATGAAAGGTGCTGTGCTATATAAATGAAATTTCCTTGTCTATGGTAGCTGATGCTTAAAGTGATACACATTCCACACATTGATATTAGTTGCAGCTAGTAATTATATTATTGTAATGATTATAATAAAAAATGAAGTGGGGATAACTAATGCCTTCAATAGTTAACACTTAAGGCCTTTCATAGGTGCAGCTCAATGTTTTGGTGGTAGTCAAAACATAGAATATGTTTTGGTGAGTCACTTATCACCGTGGTGTGACGTGACGTCGTTTTCAGTGGTCATCTTATCACCTATAAAACTGGAGTATGAATAGGCCTTTACCTTTGAAAACACTCATTATAAGTACTGAAGATTTATTTTAAGTAAATGTGAAATATTTTGAAACATACAAATACAAAAACATACAAGTCTTGTATTCCCTTAGTAAAGTGCCTATCCACCACTGGGTTACAGGTTGAAATCCAGTGCTTCATCTGGCTTCGTCGAGGTTCTATAATAATATGAACTTATTGATTCTATATATTCTATATGATGGGGGGGGGGGCACGTGGAGCGGGTGTACTGCAGCAGAACCTGATAATAACCTGTTGGGGTCAGGTGTGAGGTAAGCAGTAGGACAAAGGCTCTACACATCCTCCCGGTAGCTCCTTACTAACAGGAGAGTATATCTTTATTGTTATATCATAGTTTTAAAAGTAAGACAGTGAGATAAATTTGTTTTTGTGCATAAGAAAACAAAGAGAGGGGTGCACAGAGTGACGAAAGTACAGTAGACTATGTAGCTAAATTCTGAGTGTCACAGAAATCATGACTCACTTTTACACAATTACAGGCTTGAACGAAGAAGTCTGTGTCGATTCAACACCTTACGTGGTAAAAATACCCAAAAGGCAGTAGAACATTGTTTTTATTGTCGATTATAGCCCAAATGAGTCATTACGCCTGATTCATACACAAACTTGTGAGACTATGTGCAAGACAATGCACAGCCGTGCAGCTTCAGAGCTCCATGTCTTGCAGTGGTGAAAGTCGGTCACCAGAGAGCAGCAATGCACAGATTCTAAATCCAAAATGTGTAAATTCCAAAACCCACAGTCCATGAATATATAAAAAGTACACATTGCAACACATAATCTACAGGACAATCAATAGTTCTGTCTTCAGATATTCTTTCGGGGTAAGCATGCCCTGCTGTGAATTTGGTATAGTGGCTTTGTGTTATCACACAAACACTAAGCAACACAATGCTTATTGTCACTGAGGACGTGTGTGTGAGAGAGTGTGTGTGTGTGTGTGTGTGTGTGTGTGTGTGTGTGTGTGTGTGTGTGTGTGTGTGTGTGTGTGTGTGTGTGTGTGTGTGTGTGTGTGTGTGCGTGTGTGCCTGCATGTGTTTGTGTAGGACAGCAGATGATGAATAGTGCAACCCAGATATTCTGATCTGTCAGTAGCTTGTACTTCACTTCTCCTCTTGGGAATTTGACTTGGAGCCACAACTCATGGAGACAGAGGACGAAGGAAAGGGCGAGTCAGACAGAGAAAGAAAGAAAGACAGAAAGAAGGCAAGACAGAAAGTAAGAAATCACGAATCTTTGCTGCTCTCTGCTGGTTCGAAGTGATACTATACACTCATCAGCCATAAATGGTAAATCTCTCTCTCTCTCTCTCTCTCTCTCTCTCTCTGGTGAAGTGGTCCTTTAAACAGGTTAAAACTTGGAATCCCTGCTAAAAAATGGCTCATCTCAATCACATCAAATTGGGGTGCATGGGCTAATTAGTGTCAATGGGGGTTCTTGACATGACAAAGTTTGGGACGCACTGCAATAACATTTCAAGCAAGGTCAAGTAACTTTTTCTAGTTAATATGAATAACCATATTGTTTTGAAGGAGCTAGAGAGTGACACTCAGCAAAAGCTCTGTCAGCTTTGGGAATCAAACCTGTGACTCGCTCTAAGTTGTATCAGAGTCTGTAAATGGCTGATTTTGTAGAAATCAACACTGTGGTTTCCAGCCAGTACAAAATGGTTATTTTGATCAACTATTGACTGTTATCTCTCCTAAATACAACAACAAAAAATCCTTAGTTTTGAGTCTGAGAGACTAAACCTCATCAGTTGGTGGTCTGTCACAGAAAAAAGTTTGTCAAGTACCTTTTTTCACTGACAAAAAAAACGAAAGGAAAACTAAGCTATGACTAAAACTAAGACTAAATATTTTAACAATCTCATCAATAAAAATACACTAAAATGTTAGGATTCCCATCCTGACATTTTAGTGTATTTTTATTGATAATTTTATTTATGTGATTTTATTGAAAATAAAAGTTGATTAATTTGTCATGACACACTCATCTTCTAAATAAGAGCCAAACAACAAGAATACACAGCTTCAATGATGGATTATAATTGCATTTTATAGCACTTTTCCAAGTACTCAAAGCACTTTACAATGGTCCATTCATTCATTCATTGGAGGCGAAATGGTAGACAGCAAGTCAACGCCATGCAGCGTCCTCACTTCCCACATTCACACACCAATGGCAAGCTCACATGGACCGACTCATCGGAGGCAATGTAGGCTTCAGTGTCTTGTCCACGGACAGTAGCAGCCAGGATTCGAACTGCCAACCCAGGCATCAATGGACGATGGTGATGTGTGGAGATGCTTTGTGCTGTTCAATACGTATAAAACTGCAATATAAAAATACTCTAGAAGTACAGTACTTAAGTAAATGTACTTTGTATGTACTTTGTACTAAGTTTAAATGTACTAAGTTTACTTTATTTCCACCACTGGTCTGAGTAAAGCAAACTAAGTGATGATTTATCGTACCAGCAAGGACATGATGTGTTTTTGATGCGTGCCCTCCGCTTGTTACCATAACCATAGTCACTGGTTTCGGGGCATCCGGGGACCCTTAGCGGTCCTTGAGCGAGTTCCCAAGCTAAATGATAGTTAGGAAGCAAATGGATCCTTAAGGGTCTGTAACTCTGAGTGTATAAAATGGAAACATGTGCTGGAAATGGTTTATGGATGATTTGTAAAAAAAAAAAAAAAAAAAAAAAAAAAATAAAAATCTCATGGGGATCCCTATCAAATCTTCTCAAATCTGGGTCCGAAGGCTAATTAGTGTCAATTTTGGGGTCCTTGGCACAAAAAGCTTTGGGAACCACATAACAGAGATGCACTGCTGTCTGTACGTCTAATGTACTACTCTCTGCACACAGCATTCTAGAAAGAACTTGGAAAGAACTTTCTCTACTTCCTCGAAGCTCTTCCACAGGTGTTAGAGCTTACCGATGATAATTAATGGAGGTTCCATTCAGTTAAAGTCTGCTATTGTTCCGGTCATTTTGTGGGGGTCACTTTGACACCTTTATCACAGGGAACTATGTTTTTTGTGTCCATATCACTACGCCCAAAAAGTAGTTCCTAGTTCCTTGGGGGGTCAAAAATGAACGAAGGACATGCTAATTTTATTTTAGAAATAATTCAACAACACAAATTACATTTGTTTTTTGGATTAATTTACTTTTACTGCGTGGCCCCAGTGACCACCACAAATTGACCAGAGCTACTTGATATTCACCAAAACCAAAGCAGAACTGCCCCCACGGGACAATCAATTAATTGTTGAGAGTTAAGTTGACACCACCATACCAATGGACACTATTTCATACAACTTAACTTAAAAAAATCTGAACTATCCCTATACTGTTATATAGAGCTATATTTTTTGCCTTTTCCATTCTATGTAGCTTCAACTTTGATGCTGCAGTTGTTTCCCTGCAGACAGACAGGCGGTGCTAGTGTGTGCCTTTTAGCCAATCACAGCACTTTCATAATCAGCCAATAGAGTGGAGGTGAGGGGGAGTTAGATTCAAATCTGTTTACAAGCACACCTTTTGCACACACTAAAGTTGCCTATATTACCTTTATTACCCTAACTTTATTACTCTATATTACCCTAGCCTTAACCTCACAAAAATGATGCCTAAGCCTAACCTTAACCTCACAAAATCTATGCCTAAACCTAACCTGAACATCACAAAAACTACTTTATTGTCCCAAAAAGTAGCCCAAGTTAAAAAATAAACAAATAAATAAAAAATAAATGTGGTAGCAGCAGGATTCAAACTTGTTTGGAACATGAAAGTCTATCAACTGGTCCAGCTGTATCATGCTAGCATCGGAATTGGATTCTGTTAAAATGTGAGAAAGCCCCACCCACGTCCCACTACAACAGGGGTGGCCAACCCGCGGCTCGCGAGCCGCATGCGGCTCTTCAGCTGGTTACATGCGGCTCTTAAGGGGCTTCCACTGAAACCGTGAAATCCGACTCAATGTTTTGAAATCGATACAGTAATTACGGTATTTAAAATACACTGGCATAATTTTAACCAAGTATTGAAGCTCTTCTGAGCTTCCACATGAAACCGTGAAAAACGCTTGGCCTGGCGCAGTCATTTATTCCCTATACAGTGCTGCCTAACACTCGTGGTAGAGAGGGGGCACTTCTCACCTCTAAAATATTTTTTGTGCAAAAATATGTTTTTTGACTTGTCATGCTCTTTTTTGGATTGTAAACCCTGTTTCTAAATACATATCTATATGTTTTAATAGTGTCTTTTGCATTGCGCACCTGCACACAAATGCACGTGTCTTATGGCAGGAGAGGAAAAACTGACCGTGACGGCCAACGCGGCGGTTTTATAACCATCGTGACCGTTTGTTGTGGCTCTTTGCAGTAACATAGTGAAAAACGTGGCTCTTAGTCTCTGACTGGTTGGCCACCCCTGCACTACAAGTACCAGTGTAGTAGCTGGTGGTGTAAAATGAAGGAAGTTGTCTCTTACCTACACACTATTTGCATACAGGGCGCGTAACTGTGAGTGTACAAATGGAACCAAATGAACCTGGAAGTAGGAAGAGTTATTGTGTGCACAGAGTCCATTGCTACAGCAATAAAGTTAGACTCAGCTACTATAAAGTTTCGTGTATTTTGCCAATTCCTGCTGAGGAAAGTGTTGCATAGCCTATCATGGTCTGTAGTCATAACTAATACATGTAAAATTAAAGTTGTTTTAAAATGTAGCAGACATTAAATCCGTTCTAAACTACATGGAACTTATTTATTATTAACAGTTCCCCTAAGCGTCCCGGTCTATTGCTACATCTACATATCAATAATACATCAACAAAGCAGATATCTACATTACAGCAGCAGTGGGTTTAAATATTCACCTGGCTGGCAGGGGGAGGTGTCTGTCTCTTACTACACAATTATAGATTCAAGACGGGTAGGAAATCGGATCAAAGTACAAGTAGTGTCTGTTTGATTCATATGGGCCACGGGCTGCCTCTCACTGCTGCCCTCCACTGATGCAAAGTCAAACCTACAGCTCAAGTATCCATGGCAACAGAAGGCCCACTCCCCCCACCCCTCAACCAACCACCCACATAGCAGGGCAGACCTCTCAGAACAAAGTCTAAGTACTTCTAACATACTGTATGAACTTTGATGATGATGAAGTCAGATATGTTGTTTTCGTGTTTGGGCGTTGACGTTTCTGAGAAGTAATTTTGTCCCATTGCAACTAAATAAACAGATAAATGAATCGATGTGGGGGATGTGGGCAAAAAAGGTTGAAAGCCTCAACTCTCCAGAAGAGTCTGCTATAATGTCAATAGTATGCTAGAATGCTAGTATGTATTCATGTCCTTTTGTTTTTTGTCATGGCTTTCAACTCACTTTTTCCCTCCCTAGAGCTGCGACCAAATGAAGTGCAAAAAATATTCCTTCAACAGATGTAAGAAAGAAAATGGATCCACAAAACGGAAAGGAAAATGTGATTCAACAGTGGCTGCCGGGTGTCCCAGTGTCTCACCTGGTGAGACCTCATGCCACATACCGGTATAAAAAGTCTTTCCCACAGTTGGCCCGGGTTTTAATCTGTCATTCCTCTCCACTACAGCAGAACATTGACATCCCCCACACCAAAAAAACAAACAAACAACAAAAAAAAACAGTGATTGCTCTACAACCACAAAGAAACAAAGTCCTACTCGATGTAGACTGAACCATTATTCATGTGTGACTGTGTTGATTATCATCTTGATGCCTTTGGTGGGAGCTCAGTCTTGAGTTTCAAGAGAACTCCTGGCTTGAAACACCAGACAATCAAGGGAACTCTCGACAAAGTCTGCCCTTGAGCAAGGCACACAACTGTTTTAATGAGCAAATCGTTAACCAATAGTACTGCTACTTGCTTAAGCTTAAAATATGTGTGCTCTGTCAAAGTTTCAGGGATGTTTTTGGGCATTTTGTTTGATCACCAGGTAGTACTGGTGGTAACATTGTCACAGTGGTAGGTTTCCTATCCCTGAATATATGTATTCGTCAAATACTTTCCTCTCTTCACTCCGCCTCCCCTCTTCTCTCCTCTCGCCTGCTCTCTCTCTGTCTCTCTTATCGTCGTCTCCTTCTTAAGTCCGTCTATTTTTCCTCTACGGAAACAAAGCCCTATCTTTCTTCCTCCATCACAGAACAGAATACAGCAGGTTGGTGTGAAATGGCGGCTGAGAGAGAGAGTGAGCAAGAGAGAGATGAAGAGGGGAAGGGAGAGATATTTGACACTGCAGAGTGCTAGCTGTGTGGCGTCAGGCAAAGCCTGGACTGGAGCTACAACCCAGACTGGATCTGGACCGACTAATCTTGGGCGAAAGACTGTCGGTTGTTATGACAACCCGGAGACTGACACTGTGCAAAGGAGATGGATGGGAGGAGAGGAAGAGGGGAGATGAGAGAGAAAGGGAAAAAGGAGCATATGAGTAGAGAATAAGGCGAGTAGGGAAGGAACAAACGAGCAGGATAGATGAGGCGAAAAGGAGGGCAGTAGAATAAAAAAGGAGAAAACAGAGGAGAGGATGCAGGAAGAGAAATGTGGAAAGGAGTTGAGAGATGAGGACAAGACAAGAAGGGGGAGGGAACACCAACCAGTGTCATTAGTTTTTGCTTAGAGACAAGCAACTCCTTTACATCGAGCATGGGCTGCTAATGCATAAGTCACACCTGCCATAGGTCTCTGATTCTCATTCTACCACAGAACTATGTGGCGTTCATTTATATTCTGGGACAACAATGGAGAGGAGATGCCACGCTTTGAAGTAAAATCCATTAACTTTGTAATTCATTAGCTTGTTTTACAAAGAGGCTACAGCCATTAGATCATATTTCAATTGCCTTGAGGCCATACGCCTGGGTCAGATGAAAATATGCCAATAGCAATACTGTAATTCTGGGGTATGGAATGATGTAGTAGCACAACATTCAGTCTAATCTAATCTGACAAGCATTCCTTCTCTGTCCAGGCCTGTCTCTCCATTTAAAGTAAGTCAGGCAAGCAGCGAGTGAGTGAGCCAACCAGACCAATAACCAGTCCATCAACAAAACCAGCCTGCAAGCAAGGCAAGGAGTAAATGTTTTGTCAGTTTGGCTAAACGCCCCTTTCAGACTATAATGGATGTTACGCACCAGGGGCTACATGTACACTTAGCACAATTACTTCAATTTTAGGTAAAGAGGGCAAAAAGAGTCAGGGGAGGGGGGGCACACAGAGAGAGAGACAGAGGGTAGAGAGAAAAGTGATGACAGTGCTGTCAGTATGTGTTTCAACATGCCATCTTGAATTCCTGCTCCCTCTCTCGCAGTCACTCACCTTGAGACATGTTCCAGCCTATACACAGAGCCGAACAACACATCTACAAGCATACTGACATCAGGTCTACCTATTGTCAGTAGGTGTTGGATAGCAGTAGAGATTGTTATACAGCCCTGATGTCTATCCTTTTGTGTTCTTAGAACTGAAACCGGTAAATCGATTCTCACTGACTGGCTGATTTAGACTTTTGCATGATAGAAACAGATGTTTAGCTATAAGTGAACGAATACCAGTAAACCCAATCAAGCCTGACAATCTGAGAGAGTACAAAAGTCTACTTCTGGACACAGCAGGGTGTGATCTTAAAATAAATGGTGCATTTATACAGCACCTTTATCCATAGATTGTGCAGTGCATTACATTCCCGCACCGATGGTGGAGAAAATCATGCAAGGCACCAAGCTGGCCATCAGGAGCAATTAGGTGTTCAGAGTCTTGCTCAAGGACACTTCGACAGTAACTCTGGGGTAGCCTGGCTTTGAACTGGAGTGGGAACCTTACAGTTTCTATCCTGCCACTCTACCCCTGAGCCACTGTTTCCCCTGTAGCAACTTTTCAATCAGTAAAAAGATGTTAAAGGCTATGGTATTTGTATTTGTGCATAGAAAGACGTGGAAAGGAACAACAAATTAATGATTGAGATAATAAAAATATTTAATTAAAAACAATCTCTCTTACACATACACACACACACACACACACACACACACACACACACACAGGGTTCCGGCTCCCAGTCTCTACCCATCTCAGGAGAATCCATTCTCGGATTACCCCCCCCCCCCCCCCCCCCCTCTCATTTCCATCGGACAGAAAGAGGATTATCCTTGGTTGTGTTCCTTCTCCCCCCTCCCTACTGCACCACACACACACACACGTATCAGATTACCTGACCACTCCCCTTACTGTCACTCACAAACACACACCGTAGCACTACTGCTGACCTACCCTCAGCCTGTTAACTCCCCGCCCTTGTCTTCCATTATTCCTGCGTACTCCTCCTCCTAGCGCCTAATTTATAATCCGCCGCGCGGCGGTGTCACTCGCCAAAAATAGATCGTCATACGACGAAATATAAGTCAGGGCTTAAGGGTGATATGGATGCCATGCACCACTGCTGCTGCACGACAGTGCCGGTTGCATAGGGGGAATAATGACATGGATATCACTGCTGTGATGTGGACATCATCCCATAGAACATGGTTTCGGTTCAAGAAGCTCAAGGCTATGCAGCACGAGTGCAATCCATTGTTGGAAGTGATCAGCATACTATCAATTTCCCTGTTCTAGTGTTTTTGGATGCACCGTCAGTGCCATATTTCAGCCAGGATACAATGCACCAAGGACAACACATTAAGGTCAAGCCGAGCCTGGTTTTCTGTCCGATGGTTCCTCCTCTTTTTGCGTTGCTCACCAGCGCAATGAAACCCTTCTCCTCCCATCCCCATGTCCTCCTCCTCTTCGCTGTCACCATCCTCTCCTCCCCTCTCTCCTCTTGTTCAGTCCAGGGATGCATCGTACTAACAATGGTCCCTTTATGGTCAACTATCAGCATCATTCTAATGTCATTAGGCCTTTTGTTTAGGCTACAGTTGTAAACAGCCAGCTCAACTGTCTCTCCTCTCACCACACACACACACACACTCTACACTGCCAAGAGGTTGCTCTGGTGTACGGCTGTAGTCTAGAGGCGTACTTCCTCCTCTGAAACAGGAAATGACCTTAAAGCAAGTCATTTGTTTCTTGATCTGGCTCACCAGGTCTCCCTTTCTCTCCCATCCAGTGTTCTCCATCTTTTACATATCTATGCTCAACCCGAGTGGAAGTGTGTAGGGCAAGTGGCGAGGAACTAGTTAAAAAAGGGGAGGGGGGGCAGGAGAACACTCAGTAGGAGTGTTCTGCTGGTGGTGATACAGTACGTGTAACTTAAATAGCCGTCTGGCTTCTAGGCCGGTAGCCGTGTTGCCATAGCAACTGACCATACCTGCTCTGAAATCACACAACCCACAATAGCCATGGCAACCGTTCACAGCATGAGATCACCGTTGCCGTAGCAACGCAGCAGCTGAGACAGCAACCACCACCCACTGGGGTAGGAAGAGAGGGGTGGGGGGGAATTGAGAGAAACCGAGACAGAGGCATACAGACGGATAGACCGTATTAATTCACTAGTCTCAGCACATGGGCAGAGAAAAACGTTTACCTTTACGACAGTCATCATGCAGCCAGAGAGAGCTGTCACCATTTTTCCTTTACAAGAACAAGCTGTGTACCCACACAGGTGCATCGATTCGTTACAGATGGACGGGATGAAACAAACTGGTACTACATGCACAGCTGTAACAACAGTCAGTGATAGCAGGTGACCACGCTGTGCTTCAGCTCCACCTGCTGGAGACAGTAGGAAGCTACTACACGTGCAGAACTGGTGCCAATATGCATCCAGAACCAATTTTGCATTTCATAGCTCATGATTCATCATCTCAATCACCCAAAACATCCAATTCAAAAGTTGTAGTAATACTCCAAATATATAGTAATACTCTAATAGTATACAATTACATACAATATGTGGTTTTGAATTAAGCAAAAATCTACATTTAAGTTTAGTATTTATAGACTAGACGTACTGTAATAATTCATGCAGAAGTATTTGAAAACACTACACCACCACCCATGAGCACCAAAGAAAGGCAGAACACACAAAGAAAGACAAAGTAGCAGTTGTTGGAATAAAAAAAAAGTCTTTGTTTCTGTCAAGCAGATGTTATTAGATCAAATCCAACAAGAACGGCTCTGACCAATAGTAGCTCAGACAGCACAGCCTTAGAGCCAACCCAGGACACAGAACATTAACAGCACAGAACCTTCAATCAACAAGCATTCAGTCATTCAAATGATTTACGATAACTGCAATGACAACTCTAATATAACCCAAACAGAATCTGCAGCCTTACTTCATTTTCTCAGGCATCCATCATGGCACTTACTCTGAACATGGACAATTGTTAAGTTGATTTGGATGAGGCGGCGCCTGGTAAATGTCGGAAATTTAAATTCACAATTTAAGGATTTAGCATCGTATCGGCAGATATGACCCTACAAATGATCGGATAACGGTCATAATCGCACAACCCTACTAAATTGTACATCTAAATTTCCAAAATTCTTATTCTACTAATACTACTGTGTAGAATATCCAAGAACTGCAGAGATCCAAATCATATAAAAATTATTCCAATGGCTTAACCAACACCAGAATGGTGAGGGCGCTTGGCTGTCATTGTCTTACAAGTGCATTCATCTTTATTGGTGGTTGTGACCTGAATGCTTGTTCTTTTTGCTTTATGAAAGCTCACAGACTAAAATGCCCAAAATAAGGGGATAGTGCCTAGATTTAGTCTGGTTCAATTAACATGCATTTAAAAGCTGTAGCACCAGTTGTAGCAATGGTGGCTAACAGGTCCATGACCTTCGAGATGATTCCAGAAGGTTGCAGTACTGTTTAGGTCTATGGTGAAAAATAAACTTGTAGAATTTACAATATGTTCATACATTGTAATGTTAGATCACACACTGTCAGGTCTATAGCTTTATTCTAGAATGTTTATGTACATTTTATTTGATTTACTTATGCAATTCCAGAACGATACGCACGGTACACTCAAAATTCTCCAAGGTCACATTCCATCCAAAGTCTTTTTCCAGTACAAAGTCTGACATAGTTTTGCATAAATGTCAAATTCAAATGACGAGAACAATGCCTCTTTCTCCTGCAGCTTTAACGATCCCTTCCTCCTCTTCTCCCTATGACTCCTCTCATCACTTTTTCAGACCCAGTGACAGGCTACTGCAAACAGGAAAGAAATAGAAGCAATCACTTTAAACCAGTTGCCATACTTCTAATGTCACACAGACAATCAGAGAGCTCTGCCTACTGATACTGTATGTCTGCTGAGCAGCGGTGTCATGCTCTTTGCATGGGATATCTTGTGTGTGAAGCAAAAATAAATAAAACCATGCGCAGGTACACCACAGCTCGATCATGAGCCAAGTAAATGGGAATGCGCCCTTGACACGAGAACGGTGTTCAAAATAAAGCCAAGAGTCACATTGGTGTTACAGTCACATTGGTGCAGACAGGGCTCAGACTGCGAGTAAATTGGTCAGATATGAAAGTTAATTATTTAGGGTGCCACTTAAATTTTCGGTAAGTGGCGTTGAGACACGCAAACTAATGCCATGTACTGTAGAACGAGATGAGGTCGCATTGCTTGGACCCGTTGGTGGGAGATTTAAAGGGTGAACGCACTAAGGGAAGTCAAGTGTGTGCATCTGGGGTAGCAGTGTTGGCCACAATGGCAATATGCCATATGTTCCATATGGGAATGAGTGACTAACATTAGCTTTGCTAAATGTTGCTAGCTGTTTCCGTTGCTTGCCTAGGGGATTGGGAACCAAGTTGAATATGATTAGGCTACTTTGGGGGGTCAACAGCCTGAAAATGTTCAGGATCACTGAAGTGAATATACTACCTGAAGTGAATATACTACCTGAATATTTGTAAAATTGTTATGCTACCTAGTATCGGAGAGAGAAAATATAAATATATTCATGTTATGTGGTTAATTTATGGCATTTATGCTTCAGCCTTGGTGATACGCTCATGCTTTTGGGTCGAGACCCCCCCCCCCCCCTATAGAAAAAAGATGGTGCTCCTTAATTTGTAATGGTGCCACTAAATGAAAAGTTAAGTAGCACCAGTGCTGCTTGTGAAAAAGTTAGCCTGGAGCCCTGGGTGCAGAGCATATTTGGGGTTCCTATAGTAAGCAAGCAATCCCTTCTTGCCTACAACACAGTACTCATCAGCAATGGTGAATGTAAAACCATGATTTAAAGAAAGAGCCTTGTGATAAGCAGCAGCATGAATGTAGCGAACTCTATGTATAACAAACCATTCTGTGGCGCGCTCTGCCTACTGCCTGCATGCCTCTGGGCTGCATGTCAGCCTGTAGGATGCGTTTAGTTGAAAGCAGGCAGAGACGGCCACAACTCCATTGCTTTCTGGAAGCTACTGCTGCAATGGTTAAACGATTAATCATAATCGAAACGATTATTCAAGTAGTTGTCAGCTAATAATCGATTAATCGGATCGGCAAACGATTACTGGACTTGATCATGGGTGTTTTCCCACTTAACCATAGTTTTTTTTTAGTGTTAAAGTGTAACTACACTACGTAAAGAGTGAGCCATCTCTCTCCCCTTACAATCTGATGACAGTTGCACATGCACAGTAGCAACTGCAAAGCAAAATATGACAATGATTAGATTATCTAGAAAAACATAGAAGAGTGTGGTTCCTTTTTGACTGAAAATGTAGCATTTTTTATCAAATGTCAAACTATGCCTAAAGACACTTTATTGCTTTAATTAATATTATATTAGTTATATATTATTATATTAGTTGTCTTTATTTGAATATCAGGCTAATCAGCCTATCAAACTTATTTTTTAAGAAATTATTCATCTTTAAATTTTATTTTGTTCATCCAAAATAACAAAATATATTTTAAGGTGATAGCTAAATAAGTGTCATAATCCAATTGATGGATTAATAGTTTAATCCATAAATAATAAATATTCTGCCGATGAATCGATTATGAGTAGAGGCGTCATTCAAACCTTGAGCAGCTAGCATAAAGGGTAGCTACCTGATTCTTCTTCTTATATGTGGGTGACTGGTCTATCTTGCTGCCCATTACCACCACCTAGCGACATTATGTGGTACTGTTTTTTGTGCCATGTACATCCTGTATTTTAAAATTGGAAAACTCAATACAAATATTTTTTGAAGACAAAAAAATGTTATTGCTGGATTTATTTACTATTCAAACCCATTTATTGAATTTAGATTTCTCAGTAGTTGGAGATCTCTGATCTCTTGAATGCATGATATCATACCAATTACTACCTGTAGTACCGATAATAAAAAATATTTGTTATTAGCTCAGCAGTGACATACAGTGTATGTCTGTCCGTGTGTGTATGAGTAAATATAAACCTACCTGTTAAATGAGTCATCTTGCAGATTGAGAACCAAACTGTCAGCATTAAGATAAACCTTGTTCTGCGATTGTGCTACCTGGAAGAACACAGACAAAACCATAAAACAATAAATAATAGAAATAAAACAATATAGACAACAAGGGAATAAAGTGCTGTTGAGTGGTAAATTAATAGAACTAGATAACTTGATAATCTTGGTTGCATACAATCCCAACATATAATCTGTGCAAATTCATTTTTTAGAGCAAAGAACTATCATCTTGCACTGCCACTCGCAATGTGCTGAATTTTCTAAGATAAGCTAGACTAGTCGACTTCTGATCAATGCATGTTAGAGTGTACCTACAGGGATTCAAACTCGGGTTTCTCTAAGTATGTGTGGGTTTCTCTAAGTATGTGTGGGTACCAAATGTTACGGCTTTGTACACACAAGTTTGGACCAACCTGCATCGGTCCTGACTTGAGAAAGACTAAAAGAAAGCCCTAAGAAAGATGAAAGAACCATTCTAGTAGCTGTACACAATATGAGAGGGAAGTTCTACTGACCGTCTTAGCAATGTTCTGTGCAGCGCGGATCCGCCTCAGCTTCAGATAACCTGGGTTCTTCGTCACGGCTTGGCCCAACTACAAAAATACACATTAGATATTACAACTTCCAGTTATACAACACATTTCCTATCATGCATGGTTCAATTTCGCTTAACTTCAAAACATGCTGCAACAGCTCTATATACTATTAGTCAAGTTCATATTTTATCCTTTTGTGGACATAAAGCGATACGTGTCCACTTGCCTGAAGTTGAGAATATCAACAGCATTCTGTATTTTTTCCAATGCCAAAGTTTTGCAATACAAAGTAACATTTTAAGGTGTAAATTCAGAGGTTCATTCATGACACCTACAAAGCTACACTATACCCAGTGTCTAATCAGAGACTCACAGTATTAGAATATAAAGCCAGTTTAGTCTGATGGTTATTACCATTTTTGCAGCCTCTGCCTCTCCCTCTGCCTGGATGATCTTCTGTCTCTGGTCCTGTTTGGCCTTTTCTACGTAGAAGAAAGCTCTCTGGGCCTCCTGTTGGGCTACACACACACAAAGCAAAATATCACTGTTTCGGACATTGTATACAAGAACAAAAGTATACATTAAACAGCCATCTTAGGTTGGTCAGAGGGCAAAGAAATCACGCAGATTTATATCCATATGCATATTCTAACTCTGTGCAGTTTATCGTACATTAAATGGTAAATGTTGTATTTATATAGTTGTACATAGATGCATTACATTTGTCCATACGCCCTTTCACACACACTTCCCTACACCCGACAAAGACAAGTGTTAAGTCCTTACCGACTTGTTTCGCCTCTACAGCTGCTGTGTATTGACCACTGAAGCTGAGCTCAGTGATGGACACATCATCCAGGATGATGTTGAAGTCTTTCGCTCTCTCAAACAGCTCCCTTCGCACCAACAGTGACACCTAACACACAAGATATGCACATTCAAGCTATTCTGCAGGAAACTCATCGTTTAAAGTTTAATTCTATTTGCGTTAATGTCAATACAGTAGAAGTCATTGAAAGAGTTGGTAGAGACTGATGGCAAATTATTTTCATTGAATTCATAATTTATGTTGATAAGTCATTATGTTTTGTCACAGAAATGTAAGCTTATAAACAAAACCGGGTCTGCTTAGTTAGTCTATTGGTCCACACTGACATAGTACATGTAGTGAAGAAATTGAACGTGTTTCCGCGACCATGCACCTTTATTAAGTTCATCCTTGAATGTAAGAGGACGTTTATGACGAATGTCATGAAATTCCCTCTAGGTGTTTGAGAGATATTGCTGTCACCCGAGTATCCTTGAGAACCAAGTCTAGTTCTAAGTTCGTCCTTGAGTTTAAGTCGACATTTGGGCCAAATTACATGCAATTCCCTGAAGATGTTCCTGAGACATTCACAATGTTGGGACAGATGGGCAGGTGGGTGGACTGGACAAACAACCGGTCGCATGAAAAAGGATTAGAATAAACATAGAGTAGATATAAATACAGAATAATTAAATCCAACATGTTATAATTCAAGTCTGGAGGCAATAACACAAACATTTGTGTATTGTAAATCATATGCAAGTAAACACAGTAATACCTGAGCTCTTTGTGTGATGAGTTGAGAGGCATTGAATTTGGCAACCACAGACTTAAGAACTTCATTAACAATGGACGGCAGAACCCTTTCGTCGTAATCCTTCCCCAGCTGCTGGTACATGATTGGCAGGTTGGAGGCCAAGGGCCTGGACAACACACGCACCGCTATGTTCACCATCTGCAGGTCTACAAAAACAGACAAGTCATAGAAAAGTAAGCATTGTTGTGCTTCCATCATCTTTCATCAATAGAAATACCACTGCCACTGATTTACGCAAATGTCAATAGAAAGTGTAAATCAAAATGCTGCATCAGAAAAAAAAATGCCTCATCCTATAAAATGGGAGCTGCAAGATTTGGTCAGCGTGACTTAAAGCAATTTGTTACTCACTGACATTTTGAGGATAAACTTGATTCATCAGCAGTGCAATAGTTTTACTTTCAGATGATATATTTGTGGTACATGTGTGCCCTTTACCTTTACTTCCCGTCAGAGAAGAAATCTTTCTGGGTTTGGCTCTGATGTCATAGATGATAGGATACTGGAACCATGGAATCCTACAATATGAAAAGTCTGTCACCAAAACCTTCAAATAATACAGCCAGAAGCATACCAATACTAGTACGGCCAGAGGATAAATACACTATTGTGTGGTCTAAACCGGATGAGAAAAACAAAGAAAAGTACCATCTGTTTCTGGTAAGGTGGAACAGGTCTTGGGGAATTATTTTGGGGGATTCTGGCAGTTCCGGTTTGGGTTCTGTAACAGTTCAATTAACCCAAACTGATCAGAAACTTGTTATGCATCCCAATGCAGTATTACCTGAAGTGCAGCCCTTCAGCCAGCACAGTGTCCATTTGCATCCCTCCAATCCTGTTGAAGATAATGGCTCTCTGACCTCCCTCCACTACAGACATCATGAAAACACACACACACACACACATGAATGAATTCATGCAAATCTCTAAGAACATGGAAACATTTTGACGCCTGGGTTCAACAGTCCAACCAAAAGCTGTTGGGGGGATTTCTATCAGCAACATAAGGGGGAGTGTGGATGAGAGGCGAATTAGAGGATACATACCTGTGTAGGTGGCTTCTTTAACGCCATAGGCCAGAGCTCCTGCTCCAATCAGAAGCTTTAGCCCCAACCCTGCACCTCTGCCACCCCCTGAGGATGACATCCTACCAGCCAGGTCCCTCAGGTGCTGGACAAGCCGCTGGAGAAAAGACAAATGTTTCATACAGTACACATCAGTCAGTGTTGGTATCTACATTACGATGTTTATTATAGCCCTGCCCCATAATGTACAATTGTACATTATGGGGCAGTGTACTGCTTTATCAGTGTGTCATACTCAGTAACAGTCTTTGTATTGCGTTGTGCTTTTATGTGAAATGTACCCATTGCGCAAACTGTCTGTTAATACATACTTCAAATCAACTTTCCATTAATCATTTCTTGTTTCAACAAATCATTAGTGACATCTGGTGGTCATCTGTGATAACTGTTAACAATACCTGCTACCTGTAACGTTCTTTATTCAATACATGTATTATTATCATTAAACATGTGTCTGTGGGGAAATAAGCAACTAAGTTGCAGTCTATTACAGATACGTATAATATGAGAAGGCAAAATACTTTACTTTAGACATAGGCCCATGACAGTGCAGCATGAAGGAAACAGCTAAATTCTCTTCAACATTTTGCCACTTTATTTTACCAAGACACACTGGAGTATATAAATAAGCCGGGCATGGACTGAATGTCTTTCATTTGTCTTGCATCATCACTGTAATAACGCTAATATAAAGCAACCGGCAGCTAGCCAGGCTCAGAGCTTTAAGAATAGACAAAGTTACGCCAACTCCGTTCACTTCATGGGGCCTGTCCAATGCCGGCTCTTCTACATTGACTTCTATTAGAATAGAGTGGACAAATAGGGACTGGTCCTGGACCAGAAGGAGGCAGGGATGCTGGCTGGACTCAGGCAACAGCCAGCTTTAATCATGTTAATTCCCTTTAACTCGTTTTGTAGTAAAAGAGAGTACAACATAAGCACGTTAGAGACTTTAGACTGTACAATACTTTAAAATAGCGGACATGTATGTGCAACATGTCAACTGCGCCCCTTATCTGCGCCGCCCTCGTTGAAACACCAGTTTGTCCCTATTCAAGCTGCATGAACAGCGTTGGAGCGCTCAGTTTCTGACCCCTCAAAATCGCAAATCTGACCGCAGATGACTCTGGCCATGTTAAGCTATCACTGGGCAACTTAGTCCTGACAATTCATGCTACGCTTTATTAATATTTGATACTGGAAAGTGCTTTCGTGGCTATAAATGAAGGGAGACTTTATCAAGAGATTAAGTTGCTACGTCAATAAATCTGACGTAAAGTGCACGTTAACGTGAAGGCTAGCTAAATGTTTGACAGCAAAGCTACCTGGTTAGCTGATTCTCTCTAACCGCAAATAATTAATAACGTCAACCCAAGGTTTATGTACAGTAAACTACAGTCCCCTAGCAACCGTGCGACGTAATAAACCAACGTTATTTGTTGTACTAATAGTTTGGTATAATCCAACAGCAAACTCACGCTCGGGTCTTTGCTCGCCATGCTGTAGTTTCAGTGAAGCCTCGGCTCTCTCCAAGGTCGACAGTACTACAGTCACTCACAGTCAGGACACATGTGCCGCAATGGCCGTCGGGATATGTGGTTGTTGCACTTACTGGCCTTAGAGCAGGGGTGGGCAATTATTTTTCCCAAGGGGCCAAATGAGATACATAACATATTGTCTGCATAATATTGATTTAATTTCAATATAAATGTAAGAGTAAGACCAACCATTTTGACACCAGGGCTCCCTATTTATTCATTATTTGATAACATTTTACTTTAGCCCCACAGATGCCAAAACTTTCTTCAAGATTTCTTTTGTTTCTGTCCACAATTCCAGGCTGGATTTGGGAAACAAAACAGGATAACAAAAATGATCATTCTCTTACATTTCCGATTGAATGTGTAGACTTTGGGCTGATTCAGATGATGAATATTTTAACTCTTGAGAGTGTAAAAATGAAACCAAATGGACCCGCAAGGGTCCATTTGGTTTCATTTATACGCTCTCAAAGAGTTACATCTGGTTAACCAACTTTCCATATTTAACTTGGAACTCTCTCAAGAACCACTGGTGGTCCCCGGGCTGGTCATGCCAAAGGGCCGCATAATGCCCAGCTATGCCTTCTTAGAGTAATGGCCCATATGCAGTCAGTTACGGATGTTGATGCTTCTTGTCAAATTGTTATAGTGTGCTATGATTTTAGGACAGTGGTTTTCAACCTTTTTGATACCAGGGCCCACTATTTATTCTGCTTTTCGCCACAAACCACCATTTGAGGACATTTTCACACCACGGACCCATTTAGCTGTGGCCTGGGGACCACCTGGAACCCTCTCAAGGGTGGTCAAACTGCTGGTCCCCGGACCACTGGTTGAAAACCACTGTTTTATGATATTGTTGTTAACGTACTGTATATGTGCTATTTGACAGAGGAGAGCTTCCAAAAATGAGCAGTGCTTTTGTGACAGTAGCTTACGATTTAAAGGTGATTTCACTTCAAATACTGATTTTCATCCAATCGGGATACAAGGGACTTTTCCTTCAATCAGGATGGAGTTTGGATGGGCTGCCTTGGTGTATGTGTTGTTGGCCTGTTGCACTTCCCTCCGCTGTCGAGTGTGTGCATGTGCACATCCGGGGACCAGTGGGATTTCCAAATCACCCAGAAATCACTGAATGCTCCTTTAAGCAAGCATGGTAATACATGTGGCAGACACTGGTAATATATTCATCATGTATAAGTATCTAGTATATTTAAATATGCTATCCAAAATACCTGTGCTATGGACTCAAATATCAGTGGTCTGATGCACCTAAACCTAACCATCGGCCCAACCATAACCTTGCACTAAACCCCACCATAACCATAACCTCAACCTAACTGCCGCTATGCCGGTTGGAAGCCTGCTTCCCGCTAGGGGTCTGAAGAGGTGTGTTTTTAGACTGTGGCAGAAGATAGGCTGTGAGGCTGTGGTTCTGATGGCTGTTGGAACTTGGAAGTGCATTCAATATTTTGGGGCCAAGAGGGAAAAAAAGAGTTTGGGGCATGTGGAGCATTGGGCAGACGTTTTTAGCAGGGCACTAGCACTACCAGCTTCCCTGTGCAGCTGGGCAGCTCATCTGGGTGCACAGGAGAGCTTGTAGGGTGCTATGAGACTAGCAAGATATGTTGTTGCCATTTCTTTGGTTGCTTTGAATTCAAACGTGAAAGTTTTGAACTCCGACCGGGAACCAATGGGGGGAGGGGAGAAGGGGAGTGACATGTGGGAATTTTAGCTGGTTAAAGACCAAGCTGGATGCGGCATTTGGATCAATTGAAGGGGCCTAAGAGCGTATGCTGGTAGACCAGTGAGGACTGAGGAGGGAGTTACAGTATGCGCCATGGGCTGAGGAGTCTGAAGGGCGATCTTAAAGATAGAGTGCCATGACTTTTTATTCAATTCTACCAACTATCTTTAGACCTGACAATGCGACAGTTTGTAGAAGGGATGAGACAGGCAACACAAACCAGAAATGAGAAAACGCAATTTGCATTTAGAAGAAGTTAATTCAATTGACCAAATTCAGGTCTCATGAAAATGTATTTTACTGGACACAAGATGGAAGTCCAATCAGACCCAAAGATAGCACCATGACTTGAGTCACAAAATAGTATCAGAGACACCATGAAGTTATTAAACAGTGGACAACTTTAATTCATTAATCCTGTTGTATTAAACACTATTTTACAGAACTCATTAGCAGCTAAAAAAAACAAACAAAAACAAAATGATGGCATACACACCAAGATGATAGGAAACTGAAGTTAAAAATCCAGTGGGGATACATAAAACAGAGCTGCATCCAACAAGCTGTTCATGGAATTTAATTTAATGACATTTAATTTATGTCAACTTTTAAAGACACCACAACTTACTGACAGCTTAATATCGTTTGCCAACAACCCAAATACAACATTTAATTGGGCAAACATGGGTTTCAGGAATGTGTGTGACATCTTGTTGAATGCAGCTATTATTAGGTGAGGTACCAGACTGTAACTTAACACGCATAATCTTTAAAGAGTTCAAATAAAATGTACAAATCGGTTAATTTACAGAGCACTCTCCAAGGCTGACTTCAGATCAGTGGCAGAATATTTACAGTGGAACAGTCCAACGGGGAGAGGGAAGAGAGAGTTGATCTGCATACTGGAGCAACCGTGGAGAAAGATGACCTCTTCATCTCTCTCTCTATCTCTCTCTCTCTCTCTACCCTTCTCTTCCCCTTCCTCTCTCCCCCCTTGCTGTTAGGCATGAGGTCAGAGACATTGTGAGTATGGGGGCAGGGAGACCACGGCCTATAAATTATGCACATCAAAAAACAACAATAAGCCGGCAAATTCAATATTCGGAGACATTGGGGGAACTCTGCAATTGGAACAGACAGAACAGGTCCCACATCAGCAGCGCTTGAATTGTTTGCCTCTGCAAATTGTGGCTCGACTTGGTAATTTATAGACCGCGGCTTGAGGGATGAAATGGTCGAAGGTCAGACGTAGAACAGTCGTACCCTGGAGGTGCTCACGTGGAGGTCATCGTCGTAAAACTTGGTCTCTATGATAACGTTTCCACTGAAACATAGAAGAATTCATGCGTTAAGTATAAAGGAAACTTCAGGGGCCATCTCATTGAGACCAACCCAATATTGGGTCATTCCGCGCCAACTCACCTAAATTTCAGGAACTCCCCCACATCACCATCTCAGATTTTGCTCAAAAAATTCTATAATCAAGAACCATATGTTTGTACCACACATGCAAAATATTAGCTCCCAATTCATTGTAGTTTTGGAACTACAGGCCTTTAAAATATTGGTGTCAAAACACCACATGTCGAAATTGTTTTTCCCCAACTTCAGAGACCCATAACTTCTTATTGCAGCTATCTACACAGTTGTGTTTGCAGATTCTCACTGAATGATACCCACTCTTTTCAAATCTGTTGCCAGAAAGCCTCTGAAGGACATACTTTTTGCGTAATAGGAAGCCAAAAATGGCATTTTGGCCAAAATCGTTTAAAATTCATTAAAACTCTAAGGGGCCTAGTAGAAATATGAAACTAGTTAGATTTTTGTCCTCATTACATAGTAATTGTAGGGTTGCGATGTGTTCACAGAAACATTTTCGCGATGAAAAATACATTCCTGAATTTTTTACATTTTTTTTAAAGATCTTACGTCCTTTCCGAGGGTGCTAAAATAGGGCATTTTTGGCATCTTATTTGGTCATGTGGCTAGGGGTTTAGGATCTTCTAATTCTTTGTGAAGATGCTCTCATATAAGATGTAACTACTCCCTGATTTTTTTTTAACAAACGCCCCTTTTAATATTTTTTTTTTTTGTACGTGAACAGTGTCGTCATTTTTCACTTTTTTCCACATTCAGAACTCTGTGACTCTAAATTGGAAAATTCCTACTAGCAGCTATTTCAGACTTACATACACTGACATACAAATTTCCATATTTTAGTAGTTTTATGTCCAAGAAATTAATATTTTTCTCTCTATTGGGACCTAAAAACAGCTATTTGGCCAAAAATAACAAAAATGCTGGGCAGCTTTTAATAAACAAAGGAATAATGAAGGGGTGTTTTGCACACAAATTAAGGCATACACATTTCCTGAACAACTTTTACTGTATTGTACAGTATTTTTTGCAATTAGAAAATCTTAGGTATAATTGCAATTTTTGTTGAATATCCTTGGAAAATATAGAAAAATAACAACATTCTGGAGTAGTTGTGTAAGCACAAAACATTTAGCAATGAGGTTTTATTTACATATTAACACATTCAGTGATCCATGATCATGATGTTGAAAAACATCACAAGATTTGTACATCATTTTAAGTCAAATATGGGCATCCATGATAAGTACATAAGTTAAAACTTAAGTCTGTCACAAGTTTGAAGTAACCCTCTGTTAGTTGGTATTGGCGTCCTCCACTTTTTATGTTTGGGGCCTCTACCACACAAAGGACATGAAGCAAAGGCACCCAACATTCATCTTTCCTGCTTTGTGGTGGCCATGAGAATGAGTTGCCTCGTCCTTGTGTCATGAAATTGACATAAACATCATTTTGTTCTTCATTTCTGGTGACAATATTTCCAATGTACCATTTTCTGTCATAAACACAGGCAACATATTTGCCCGGCTGGTACATATTTGATGCAGATTGGGACATTTGGCTTGGGGCCTGTAACTGGGACTGTAAAACTGGTGTGGTTTCAGGTCCTATGTCCACTACCGATGATGGTACCACATCAGAAGAAACCCTTCTCATCTCCAGCTGAGTGGGTGCAATTGGGCAGAAGCTGTGATGAGATCTTGTTCCAGGAAAGGTTGAAACATTTTTGAAACGCTGTTCCAACTTGTATGCCACAGCATTGTGAAGAATTTCTTCGGCAGAGACAAAGAAAAACTTGATTCCCTTGATATTCTGGTCAGCCCATTTATACATTGCTTCAGCTGTGAGAATTTGGTTATGGACAGCTGCTTGCAAACTAGCCCTTGCAACAAGTTGTTTCACTGTGCCCCCAATACCATCACACAGACTTTTTCCGTGGCTGGTGGCAAAAAAATGCCACTCAGCCTCCAAGTTGAAGTCATTCTGATGGTGCAGCAAATTGCTCAAGTTTTTATAGTTTTTATACTGGGATGCTGCACCATCGCTAAAGTACAGGACCTTCTTAAGGTGTGGCATGTGTTTGTTTCAGGTGTGCTACAACTTTTCCAATAAAAGCATGCACTGTTGTGGTGTCATGCTTCAGGCACTCTGAAATAACACACAATGAAATAGAGACAAGGTTTCCTGATGCTCCTTTGACATAAATGCAGAAGGGGTGAAGTGTTGCTTGACTATTGTCCCAGTGGTGACCTTGCTGTATGTACTGTATGTTAGTTTTCTTTTTGGTTGGACTGTTGGAACAGACATTTCTTTTGACCAAAACGTTGCCACAATAAACCCAGTCTTTACTCGTAAGTTTTCTCAAATAACAGGAATGTAAGACACATTTTTCGATTAAAAATCAACATTTGCTAAGGATATCATTGCTAATGTATATCTATATATGGATAGAAAAAGTCACCACATCTGTAATGTCTGAGGAAAATATCCCAATCCCTCCAGAACTTGAAAAAATATCAAGTCAAAATGTTTGTCATTTTTGGCCAAATAGCTGTTTTTAGGTCCCAATAGAAAGAAAAATATGAATTTCTTGGACATAAAACTACTAAAATATGGAAATTTGTATGTCAGTGTATGTAAGTCTGAAATAGCTGCTAGTAGGAATTTTCCAATTTAGAGTCACAGAGTTCTGAATGTGGAAAAAAGTGAAAAATGACGACACTGTTCACGTACAAAAAAAAATATTAAAAGGGGCGTTTGTTAAAAAAAATCAGGGAGTAGTTACATCTTATATGAGAGCATCTTCACAAAGAATTAGAAGATCCTAAACCCCTAGCCACATGACCAAATAAGATGCCAAAAATGCCCTATTTTAGCCCCCTCGGAAAAGACGTAAGATCTTTAAAATTGTAAAAAATTCAGGAATAACATTTTCATCGCAAAAATGTTTCTGTGAACACATCGCAACCCTACAATTACTAGGTAATGAGGACAGAAAATCTAACTAGTTTCATATTTCTACTAGGCCCCTTAGAGTTTTAATGAATTTTAAGCGATTTTGGCCAAAATGCCATTTTTGGCTTCCTATTATGCAAAAAGTATGTCCTTCAGAGGCTTTCTGGCAACAGATTTGAAAAGAGTGGGTATCATTCAGTAAGAATCTGCAAACACAACTGTGTAGATAGCTGCAATAAAAAGTTATGGATCTCTGAAGTTGGGGAAAAACGCAATTTCGACATGTGGTGTTTTGACACCAATATTTTAAAGGCCTGTAGTTCCAAAACTACAATGATTTGGGAGCTAATATTTTGCATGTGTGGTACAAACATATGGTTCTTGATTATAGATTTTTTTGAGCAAAATCTGAGATGGTGATGTGGGGACCCTTAGGTGAGTTGGCGCGGAATGACCCTATTGTGAGATATGGACAGCATTTCTGGGGGTCTCCAGCCAAAAATGTTGAAAACCCATGATCTACAGTATAATAATGTTAAACCAAAGTCAGAAATCTTCTTTAGATCATAAAAGAATAATGTAAAAAGAACCCCCCAAAAAATAGCATTATGGTGGACTTACGTTAAAACGTTGGCTGGCATCATTTGAGATTCTGGAGCTGCTTCTATCAGAGACTGCCATGTATTGGTGGAGTTAGGAATGACAAAGCCAAACTCAAAGAACCATTCTATGCAAAGAAAGAGGGAGAAAAAGAAAAACACAATCGATGGAATTGCGGCAATAATCTACAGAACATAATTTGAGATTGTGTAGCCACAAATGATTTTGGTTAGCCTTGGATTATAATATCCAGAGTGTGACAAGTATTGGGCAGAATTAACATCAACAAAAATGAACATTTGAAGCAAACACGATGCACTGCTGTTTTAGAACGAGAAGAATGAGAAGCTTTGAGACATATAGCAATGACAACGAGAGGCCTGGAAAAGGATTTCCCACACAATTTTCCCAAAGACATTTCAAAAAGTATTTATGTAAAGATCTTTTTGGCCCCAAAATTGTGCTTGTTGTCATGAATTGTCACAGTCCATGCTGGCTTTGCTCGAGATTAACACAGATCTTTAAAAATATATATATTTTTAAATGACTATGAGAAAAATGCGGGGGGTAAATCAGTGGAGACCCGAACAGCAAAGTACTACTTTAGTTTATAACATCCATACACTGTAAAGTCCACAATGTTAATTTATCTCAATGAGTATACAAATGTAACCAATTGGGGTTAAACCTGTATAAATAAATAAAAGATTGTACTGATGCTCTTAGTTCTTTTTTCGGTACCTTCTAGACACTGTCCTTTAAAGAAGACCTTCTGCTCCAGTCTGAACTTTTCTAGTTTCTCTGAAGATGAGAAGTTTAGCTCTCTGGAAACTGCTTTGCACTTCAGGATCTTCTTAGGAACACGGGCTGGAGTTGGGATAAAGATACAGGTCGTCACAAACGGGCAAGGATAAGAGGAAGAAATGGTAAAGCTTCAGAGGAAGTGGAAAAGAAAAGGAAAAAGAAAATGAGTAAGAAATAAAAAGGGAGATGTACAGTACAGACCCATTCAAAGTGATGCAACTCTCACTGTTTAAATTCTACTGGTCTATGCTTTCTGCATGTAGAAAAAAGATAGGTGGACAGTCGGAACAGGGGACTTGTTAGCAGAAACAGGGCTCATAACTCTCACATCTACTGTGTGACGTCGTCCCTCCATTAGCCACTAGAGGGAGCAGTGAGCTGTAGTTTTCAATGTCAAATGGAAGCTTATTCAGCATTGGGGATGAGAACCACAAGAGGAAGCATTTTCATTCTGAGTTCTAGTTTTCAATGTCAAGTGCAAGATCAATCACACAGTCACGCACTCCTAAAGTGACCAGATGTCCCCCTTTGCGTGTGACAGTCCCCCATTTCAAATACTTTTCAAGCGTCCCACATATTGAGACCCTGTCCCACATTATGACTTCATGGCAGGCATCAGTGTTTAAACGCCCTAATATTCCTCGAATAGTTAGTCTTAAATACTATGAGAAATGTTATTATATTTATATATACATATTTATATTATACTTATATAAAGTATATTGCTTGCAGATCTGCTATTTTGCAATATTTGAATTGATATCCTGACTAACTTTGAATTAGGGCTGCAACTAATGATTATTTTCATAATCGATTCATCGGCCAGTTATTTAAAGAATTACCGATTCATCGGATTATGACACTTATTTAGCTATTACCTGAAAAAATGAAAATATCCAAACTTATTTTTTATTTTGACTGCATAACTTTTGATAAAAGAATATGAACACTTGTGTCAGTCTGAAGGTAACAGTAATAGCCATAGTAATAAGTCAAATAGGTCATTTAGAAATAGATATTCCGGTCATATGTTTTGTCTTGATACAAAGTTGTGTGATATTTTGCTTTGCAGTTGCTAATGTGCATGTGTAACTATCAGATTGTAATGTTAGAGAGATTGATCACTGCCCTTCAGTTTGATGACACTTAACACTGGAAAACTATGCTTAAGTTGGAAAACATCCATGATAAACAGCAAAGAACTCCAGTGATTAGTTAACAATCCGATTAACCAATTACTAAAATAGTTGACAGCTAAATGGATAATCGATTCGATTACGATTAATTGATTAAGAATTGCAGCCCTAATTTCGATATTAATTTGCTGCCATCCCGTTTCCCGCGTGTCCCACACATGCCAAACCTCTGTCCCTCAAATGAACAGCTTGTTTGTGGTCACCATACGCGCTTCAAAGGGCCTGTGCAACTTGATAAATGGTAAATGACGCATACACACACACATGCACACGCACAGACACACAGCCAGATCATTGACGACTTGCTACAGCTCCTGAGCCACAGTCGGCCACAGTATATAAAAGTGTAAGATATATGGAGCGTACACTGGGTTTCTAGTCCTCGATAGGATTATCCGGTAGCATTGTCCAAATATGTGCTTAAGCCAGTGTTCAGTTGTTTCCTTCATTTTCTATACTCTCAACAGACTGTAAATGGGTGCGCGTGTTATGTGTGTGTGTGTGTGTGTGTGTGTACCTTCGTGTTCTACTCCTGGTAGAGAAAGGTCCTCGGTTCCCTGCCAAAGCACCTTGCCTGTCTCCGCATCTCTAAGATTCATCCAGTTACTGAGAGAAAATTGGGGTTAAGGAAATCGACAACAGAAATGAGGAATTACACTTAAATATCTATGAGCGACACAAGAAAGACACAAGACATAAGACATACAAGAAAAAAACAAAGGGAACACAAGAATATTTTTTCCTTCCAGAAGCACAAAACAAAGACTAAGTCTAACTACAAACGCAGAGAAACAAAAATTAAGCAAACCATTCTGGGGAAGGTGGACATGTGCTTGATATTGTCAAGCTTTATTTAAGGGCTTTCCAAATTCAATGTTATAAAATGCTTCACTGCAGAACACAAAGACACAAAACAGACACAAGAACTTCCTAAACACAGGATATTTCTAAAGTGCTAACAGTTTCACCCTGTCCAGATGCATAAAGACCATCTACGGTATGTTAGGAACAACCTAGCATTCATTTGGGATTTCATTGTTGATATAAACCCAGCTGACTATGGCCTATATACACTATACGGTATAGGATCTTAGGATGCAGTCTAGCACAACTTAATGCAGTTAAACCATGCTTTTATAGCAATGTCAATTTAGCCATAAGTATAATCTCTATCCAGCCTCAGATTACATGCTATATGGGAGAACTATAGGGTTAGACCTACACAAAAGGAACAGCATGAATGTTGAATGCTGTCATATGAGAGCCCTGATGAAGACTGTTTAGGTGGAAACAAGTTTGATTAAAGAAAGTCTTTAATACAGTAAATAGCCGGTATTCAAATCAATGCTCTACTTATGTGTGATGCTCAAAAGCTTTTCCTAATTATGCAAAAAGGCACCTGCAGTTTACAATATTTATTATTTAAGATGTAAATCAGTGGATTAGTAAGCAGGGTTACCCAAATGAACTCATCCACAAACAAATAAACCTGTGCATCCTAGAAGATGCACACTAAGTGCTATAGCTGTCCCGTCAGCATCTGGTCTTGACTGCAAATGTAAAAAATAGAACCTTCAATCGCAGGCGTGACTACAGGTGGAGGGTGAACGTGGTGCTGCAGAAAATACATTGTAAAGAGGAGTTTATCCATTTAATCTGACATTCTAACTGCTACACCAGGCTGTTTGTATATACTGTATATGTATGTACGTTTAAAATTAAAGCATGCATGTATGTACAGTATGTTTAAAAGGTAAGAGGGCGAAGGGGTCATATCTACTGGGATTGTATTCATCGGCCTGGTTGCTTGTTTCTCTTGCAAAACCTAGCAACATTGTTCACCACTCCACAGAAGCATCCCTGTCACACTCAGACACTACTTAGTGTCACACACACCTGAAAAACACAGTCAGCCACGTCTACAAGAGAGGTAAATGTGAGGCTCTCATGGCTTATCCGCACAGCAAACACCCTCAAAGCCCCAGGATGCCGACTTGACATTTTGTCACAGGCATTACTATTTGATGGCCACCAACAGAAGGGAAGAGGGACCCTGTTGGGCCCTCTGCATTAATGAACACATTGAGAATACCATTACTACCAAAAGGTTTATGACAAACAAAAGAAAAGAATACATTCAATTTAGCCTCACCCATTCACTGTTTTACTCATTACAAAGTATCGTCGAACAATTAATAAAATAACTGATTGACCAAACAACAGAAGATTAACTGAAACACATTTTTTGTAATCCATTTGCTTTTGTGATGCATGTAAAAATATGCTAACTGCACCAGCTTACACTTTACAGCTTCACCAACATGTGAATGCTTGACTTTATAGAATATGAAACAACTTCAAGATGTTTGTACAGATACTTGTTATGCCATCATTACAAGTGCATTTAGGCATATACGGTATATAATGCTTTTATCCAAGACACTTTGCAAACATTCACACACCAAGGGCCATTCAACGCACCAACCTGCACATTGGGAGCAATTACAGTGATCTAGGGGACTCTGGGGGTCAAACTGGGAACCATGAGGTTCTCTACTCCAAGCCACTGCTGCCTGTAGGGATACTTGAACTTGAACTTGGTTTGAAATAACTTCAACTAAGCTTCAAAGTGAATTGACTGCTGGTTTATATTGTAGTGGAACACCAATAACCCAAAATGCCCCTGTAGCAGCTATAGCACTTGGGCTATCTTCACCATTCACCACCATCTCTTTCTATTGTCTCTTTCTAGAAACGTGCTGGGTCGGACACATGCCACTAATCCTCTCAAGTCAAACTGAGTCCGATCTCCATTTAAACTCATCCTCCCTCTCTCATCTGTCGCTTCCACATCCATCCCCTCCCCCTCTCTTCCACTCCCTGCCTTCTAGAATAATCCAAGCCAGCCGGTAGAATGCAATCCTATTCTTACCACGCCAGCCTGTACACCGGGAGAACTTCCTGTGTCTGATTGTATTGGGCAGCTCTCAGTGTGCTATCACTGGTATAATAACTCTTTCCCTAACGTCACTTAAGTAGTAGTCTTAATCTCGGAGAGCCCAACTATTATTTTTTACTATTGTTTATTAACTATTTTAACTTCTTAAGATTACTATTCATTTATTTTTGAGGGACAATTTGACGTAGAATCTAGAAGCTTCATGCAAAATCTGTCAGGGTATAGGCCGGAAATGCTTGAAGCTTAAAAAAATATTTACAAATTACAAAACAACACAGCAGCTTTGAAACTTTGTGGGTGTTTTAGAAATGCTTGAATTCCTGCCTGTTCTGTGCTGGTCTGTCACACGACTTCCCAGTGATGCCATTGGGCATAACACCAGGCAGGAAATCATCTGTTCTTGTTCTTCCCAAATTTGGCTCAAAAATGGACCATTCTCAAAATACATGTAATATGTACACCATTACTAAATACTAAATCTTGTGCAGCGCATATCAAACAAAGCTACAGGAAACTGAACTGGAAACAGATGATACAATATGAAATAGACAACTGTACTACAGTTACTGTATGCACAGAGGCACACAGCAGCTCTGATTACTCTTATTGTCTCATTTGAACCCACAAACTTTGCAAAAAGTGAAATACTACTAGACATGATGTGATAACCGTTCTTTAAGTTCTTTAAGACTCAAACACTCATGTATAATCTATCCATTCTACATTTTCTCATATGTCAATCTACATACTAGTACATACAAGTAATACGTATGAAATGCATAGATAAAAGATAATGGCCAATGGGCTAGGGACTCATGGATGAGTAAGAAGGAATTGGAATGGCAATGAATGACTGGCAATTCTGGCGTGGCATTGTGAAATCCACAATCTTGGCAGTCGAAAATGATGATGAAATAAAATGTTGTTTCAGTACTTCTAACTGCTTGTGTTGGCTGAAAATCTAATCACTACCTTGTGAATCACAATCGAATTCAGATGAGAGGGAGATGAACCCTTTGTTTTCCTATGCAACTGAAAACCTACAAAGACGGCAGATGGATGTAGTGATATTTGTACTGACACTGAGGAAGGAGCTTCTCACCTTCTCCCTCAGATCCCATTCTACCACTGCAGGATTTAGTATAAGTGACAAATGTCTGGCTAAGAGAAGTCGTAGTCTGTCCCAAATCCTAAGAACATGTACTGACTCAGTACATCAACTGGGAATCCCTGGTGTAGACACACATGCACACACACGCACGCACACATGCATGCACAGCACGCCTTAATGAGTCCCCAGTGAGTAGTAGCTTCTGACACCTTTAAGTCTGTATTCATTTTTAAGGAGACGCTGATGATTGCAAAATACTGACAGCTATACCTATAACCAGACTCCTAAGCTTAACAACCCACAAGAAGACAAGTTTTTGTTGGACATCATTATGACAGCCTGCCATGTGCCTGATGATGTGAAAGTGAAATCAAGTCAAAGCTTCAGGCTTCCTCCAGACAGACAACATATTGATGCCATGGGGAAATACAGTTGCCAAAGGCTACATGGAAGTTAAGATACTGTATCTTAACTTCCATAAGGTACCATGGATACATCAGGGCAAAATACACAACATTCAATGCAACTCTTTATCACCATCTTTCTCACATCATCATCCTGAACAATGACCATTACTCCAATTTTAAATAATCAATAATACAATTACCATACCACGACTAGGTAATACATAATGCACATAGCAGATTATGGCTCAAAATTGCAATAATAATAGTTATCGTGTAGTAATTATTGTGACAACCCTACACCTTAACAGTGGAACCACATGAGCTTGTTAATTTGAAAGAGCTCCATCTAGTTACAGTATACCAGTGGTTCCCAAAGTGGGGTCCAGGGAACCCCAGGGATACTTGAGGGAGTTCATGGTGTCCCCAGCTAAATGATAGTTTGGCACAACATTCTGAAAGTACAAATGCTGTACACCAGGGGTGCCCAACCTTTTTTGACCCAAGATCTACTTTTCAGCAGCCAACCCCTCCAGGATCTACCAGTCCAATATCAACATTTCAAACTACACGCATCGTTGCCAGCCTACAGTAACACAGCCTACACAATACTACTTTGTTTTACCACTACAACAGACTTGGAGAAACACTGCCATTGCAAATGCAATCATAATAAGAACAGTCCAGAACAGTCCATTACACGTTGCAGAACAATACTGTTGGCATAATTCACAGACAGCAAATCGCTCTTTTTTCTTTTCTACCCCATTTTTTTTCTTTCCCCCCCCCCATCTCCCGAGATCTACTCGTGATCAGGCCGAGATCTACCGGTAGATCCCGATCTACTGGTTCCCTGTGTACACTGTGAGTTAAATTAACCTTAATTTCACAATATGAATTGATGGTCCCAGAGATAGAAATGCAGGTCCGTAGACAAATGCATGTCAAACCGAGATCCATGAAGACACGTTGAGAATCACTGCTAGAGCTGTAAAGATCTTCTCTTATAGGGGTCCACGTTAATGAGTGTCAATTTTACATGAAAATGTTTGGGAACCACTGTGTTGTACAACTGACTGTGTGTCAGTAAAGCTTGCATGCCCCACACCAACAGACCAACCATGGACTGTTTCAGCTTTCAGCTGCTGCTGTTACAGCTCCCTCAGGGCCTGGAACCAGCAGGCTCTGACTGGGACAGCTTTTTCCCCACTCAAGAAACTAGACTTGTGAACAATGCAGCCCTACAAAGCCAACATACAGGAACAGGGGACAAAATGGTCAATGGTCTTGAGGTAATTGTTTATCCCCCGAAATCACAAAGGCTAATTTCCAGCCAAAATTCTCACATGTCGCTCCCCTTCTCCACTCCCGGTTGCTGCACACACAGTTCAAAACTCTAAGGCTTGCATTCAAAGCAGCCCTCCTGTGCGTCCAGATCGGCCAACACAAACTCATTTCCCTCCTGAACTCTTTTCCCTCCCGGATCAAAGACTATGGAATGCACTTCTCATTGCAATCAGAACCGCAGACTCACTCCCTACCTTCTGCTCCAATCTGACCACACACCTCTTCAGACTCCATCGCAGCCCATAGCACTTTCAGCACATATGAGCCCATAGCACTTTCAGTACATATTAGACCATAGCACTTGCAGTACCAACCTAAGTTTTTAGATAGCATATTTAAGTATACTTAGAGTTAGCTATATGGGAGGTCCTGCTAGTGTATATGATGTTTTACCATGTTTTAGAATTTAGAGTGTCTACCAAATGTACCAATGTAAATGTACCATGTTTTAGTGCTTAAATTGTAAATTCAACTAATCTGTATGTATGCAATGTACTGTACTGTTATTTTGTTCATGCTTAATGTAGGTTGCTCTGGATTAAGAGTGTCTGCTAAATACATACAATACATTATAATTTGATATGAATACACTTTGGCTTTGACATGGCCTGTATTATGGCCTGTTTTGCCTGTGTCACTCACGCTTAAACATGGAACTGTGCATACAATTCATACGGTATCTCGCACACGCGCGCACACGCACACGTGCACACACACACACACACGTTGAGAGACTTCCAAGCTCTGCTAGAGCAACTACACAAGCCTTAACAAATGGCAACAGCACTGCCCCCAAATATAAGAACTAATTCGGACAGTCTGCCTTTTCTGTAAAGCCGAAAGATAGTATCTGTGATACCTAAACAGGGCTATTTCCCTCAGAATTTGCCTCTAGCTGTACATGGGCTGCATCCTATGTGTAGGACAGCTGGATGGACAGAGAAGGCTACACAGCACCAACAGACCATAAAGGGCATCACCTTGCAAGCTTATTGAAACCTTTTGACAGATATAGCCTATGGTTTTGGATGTCAATCAGCCAAAAACATTAGTGAAGCATCAATGTTGACAAGCTGAAAAATAACTTTACAATCTTCATCATCCCATGCTAACTGTGAATATCATGCTTGGTCAAGGGTGGTATGGCTGACTTTAAAAGGGATGAATATTGTATAGTCTCTTAATAGGCTGTTTGGTTTGAGTACCGGTATAGGGCAGTTGCTTTGATTCTACAGTAACATACGTATGATAAAGGATAATGAGAACTTCCAAGAAATAGTAACAATATCAACTGTATAGCATCATGGCACTCATATTAGCCATAGTAGTATGTGTATAGCAACATCATGAACATCATTAGCCTTAGCCAGAAAATCCCTGGCACAGTAAATCATGGATTTAGGAATTACTGGGCTTCACATGAGGCCTGGCCTCATGCAGGAAGGTCACACATAGACACACCCTCACATATAAGGGTGTGTAAGACATGTCAGTTGTATATGTTACCCTACAATTTGAGTGATAGGGAACATGTAGCTGGAGGTAGTCAAGCAGGAGTAGCAAGTAACACTATATACTGTACATGCCATGATGAATTGGGTCTTGAAAAAAGGCTTTGTTAAAATGGTCAATAAGTTGTCTAGTCATTCTCTTGTTTCTACTGCAGTAGTTGCAATATAGAATGTCACAAACACAGTGCAGGACTAATATACAGTTTATAACCTTAGCTGTAGCCATGATGGTAGCAATAGGCTGCAGTGCAGGTGTGCCGTTTATTCTAGAGGGTATTACAGAGGCTATTTCAGTCTCCTGCCTGGTTACGTAAGGAGACAGTAGGGAGGAGGACGAGGTGAAAGGGAGGAGAGAACATAAACATAACTTGCAGTCCTTGGCTTTTGAACGATGGACAAAACGTGAGTTCCACTCACGATTTCTCCCGACAGATCTTATGTATATGAGTATTTACAGTTTATCTGGGACTGGGTTCAACCCTTCTCAACTTATAGTACTGGGCTACAGAGGTTTACACTGCAACCACACAGTCATCAGAAAGTCTAATCTAATAAATTGCCACTTTAAAGACAAGGCATGTAGATAAAGGATGAATATAAAAGGTACTACTACACAACAGCATAAAATGCTATAATGCTAAATGCAGGTCTATATATCCGTGTTTCATGCAAATAATTCCCATTAGATTGAGTACCCCCTTTTGAAAATACACTTTAAGGACACCGGTTTGACCTGAATTATGCATTCTCTGGGACCCAAAATTTATATTGCAAAATCGAAGTTCAGTTACAGAACCATAAGGGTTCATTTGGTTCCTACAACCATCAGAAGGGAATCCTCTGGAATTCCTTTAAGGACCCCGGACCCCACTTTGGGGACCACAGCTCTTGCTCTAGGTCATCCTTGGAATTCTAGACATCACTGAGCCTGAGTTGACAATCACTGTGAGTGTACAGTACACAGTGTTTCCTTACTTAGAATAACTTTGTTTTCAAATAAGATACAGTATCTTGCACAGGAATAAAGACGTATTTGGAAGTGATGTCAGTAACAAACAAATGGGAAGATGAAATTGGAACTGGAACAGCTCTCTCAAGACAGTGGTTCCTGAAAGTCTATGAAACTGGGAGGTCGGGGTTTGATCACTGGCTGGGTGATACCCAAGACTGTCAAAATGAGTCCCAATGGTTCCCTGCTTGACACTCAGCATCAAGGAGTTGGATTGGGGGGCTCAAATCATACAACTTCATACGACTTTGATTGGATGAAATGTGCAAAATTGTCTTTTGGGATGGATAGCGAGGGGTAGGGAAGGGACCTTGAATACTGAACAAACACTACAGCAGTGAGTAGCCTACTAGAATCACAATGTACTCCAATTAGCACTTTAACCTAGCCTGACACTCTTGATTCTATTTCACTCAGCCCAAATGAATCGCCCAGAACATATTTCTAGCATATATATTTTGCTAGCTTTATTTAATCTTTTAAGAAACCCTTTTAAAGCTCAGATGCAAATACGACTTTAGTTGCTTGTTACTTTGCAATCGATTTAGATTATTATTACAAAACATGCATTACACACTTCGGCTGATCTACAAGCTCATGGTGCGTGGTAGAGCTTGTATGTAGCTTACAAATCGACAATGCAACAATTCATACATTTGAAAACAAATGAAATTGTCCATTCTGCATAAGAGCAGCGCTTTCTACTTTTAGTTGTACATCTTGATACTAAATATCAATATTTTTGTACTTTTACTCAAGTAAATGTTGAATTCCCCAGGTTTTACTTGTTTCTACATTGCAGTATTTATACGTTTTGAGTGCGAAATGTGAGTATTTTTTTTTTACTTTTGTCCACCTCTGCCTCTGACATATTCTCAGGGCTTGACACTAACACTTGCCCGCTTGCCCGGGGCAAGTAAAAAAAATGGTGGGGCAAGTGAAGACTGCTACCTGGTTGCCCGATCGGGCAAGTGTGCAACTTAGTGCACTATAACACAACACAAGATAAATTTGTCTTGAAGGAAGTCATTGCACTCTGCCTCTGTGTCTTTCCCTGCTTTCTAGCTATCCACAATTCCAGGCTGGATTTGGGAAACAAAACAGGCAAATTAACATACACATCAAAATGACCTAATCTTCTACATTCTCTGGTTGTGTAGACCTGGGCTAATTAAGATAATTAATTTTAACTCTGGAGAGTGTAAAAATGAAACCAAATGGACCTGCAAGGGTCCATTTGGTTTTTTTTTTACATTTTGCAGTTACATCTGCAAAATTTACAATATATTTTTGGGGGGCAAGTGACCATGAGCTGAGGGCAAGTAGAACCTGACTTGCACTTGCCCGATGGGCAAGTGCCTCCGAGACCTTAGTGTCAACCTCTGCCTCTGACATATTCTCATTAGCTGATCTGACATCAGTGGTTTGAGCAGAGCACAGTCTGTTCCTTTTTTATTTTAGACCTGAGTGCAGATTCTAAATGTCTTCTAAATCAAGAAATTTAAAGAAATAAAGAACATATAAAGAACACTATTCCACGTCAAGGACCGCCAGAATTATACATACAGTAATTGGCAATGATATGTAATCACAAAATATTTTGTTCCAGGGACCCTCCAGCAATAAAGATGAATTCTGAAAGTATATATACAAATGTATGTGCCACATATATATACTACAAGTACATAATGTAGTCTCAGTCCCAGGCTAACTCATCAGTGCAAAGAGATGCTTAAAACACCAAAAGGAGTTACTGTCCTGAATGGGTTACAGTAACCCGGTTTAACCATTAAACAATTACAGACATCAACCATGCAGTGCTGTCCAACTGTAATGGGATCCTGGCCTTGGATAAAGACGATATATATGGCACGGCCCACGGGTATAGGCTACACAAACCTTTTTCTAATTTCCAGACTACCCAGAAGAGTTGAGATGAACAACCATAATTTATTCTGACAGCTCCTCCAAAAGCCCTGTCTGTCCTGCTGCTGACCCCATTATCCATAATTTATAAACTATGGATAATGTAATTAGTGTGGGCATAAAAGGTTCTTCATCTCAACTTGTATTATTTGCTCTTCTTAAGAACATATTAAATGTATTTAGTATATTTTCAAGGCACAGTCTGCTCCAAAGAATGTCTAAGCGCAACACACATACCAGTACGACAATAATTATAGCAATAATTATAGCATTATACCATTCAGCATTCAACCCTGATAACAAGATGTGCATATGCACACGCTCTATAGTGTGTGTGTATGTGTGTGTGTGTGTGTGCGGGGGGGGGGGGGGGTACAAAAGGCCAGCACGTGCACCAAGGCCCACCCTGCTTGACCCTGATTGGTTGGATGAAGGCTTTGTCACCCACCAGCATATCACAAAGAAATTAAATGAATACTGAATGCCGGTGTACCTTTAATATCACATAATTACTAGACCAAAATTGCCTAAATTCCAAAGTTTACACATTGCCTCAGCAAGCATGTTTGACTTGGTAAGGCGATTTCATTTAAAGTGAGGCATTATAAGCATTTTAGACGCTATACTTACTTATACAGCATCCTGATACTACAACTTTCCACTTGGATGCTCTGCTATGAAAACAGTGTAATCTCGCGTAGCCTGTGCGAGATTACATTATAGTCAGACTAGGACAGCATCTCTACTCTAGACTAGGCATTAGGCAAGGCCTGAGACTGACACGTTAAATCACAGTGTGGCGCCAAATGAAATCTTTCAAAAATAGTGAGCCATAGCTCTAATAGTGCCTCTAATAGTGAGCCATATCTGACAACTGGTGGCTAAACAAAGGGACACGTGAACGGATCAGATAATAACGGTAAACACTGGCTAGCGAACGTTAGCTCAGAAAGCTACGTGTCGTGTGATGTGCACACACAGAGAGAGAGCAGCCCTTTAGCTGGTCTGGTAACAGCGTAGTTATTACTGCAAAACTAACTGATGTTAAAATAACGCACCACGCACAGGCACAGAAAACAAGCCACGAACATTATTATTACTAGTTTCAAAAAGGATACAGTTTAAAGCCCTTCAAAATATCCTTGGCCCTGCCGGTGTCTTGACTGTCTTCGTCTAAAGACATTTCGGAGATCTTCAGCTCTTCCGAGATATTCAGTTTATCTTCGGACAACAGGGAGCCACAGAGAGGAGTTGGTGTTGCTGCCTTGCGAAATCCCCAAGGAGGGATCCAATAATAATGTTATTATAATAATGTGCATGCACACACGCGCTCCTAGCAAACAGCATGCAGTCTATGCTGCAGGCAGCCTCACCACACACACAGGCACACAGTATGTTCACTTGTAGGATTCTATCCAGGTTTTAATCTGACAGCCAGTAAAGGCAGGGCGGCTCAACTGATCCGATAATAAACCCAGGCTAAGCTAAATAGCGTCAGCTGCCTGCTATACGGTTTGACTGGCGGTTGTGTTTACCACGCAGAGGGAGGCTGCGTGGGCCGTAAACAGCCAGTCAAGGTGGGCCGTGGCAGCGGAGGGGGCGGGACCACACTGCATGGGGACGCGTCACCAGGGGCAACGGCGCGTGAACAACAGTGCACACGCGCGCGCTCCCTTCACCCCAGGGGCGGATCTAGGCATGGGCATGGGGGGGGGGGGGGGGTGGTAAATGCCCACTCTGCCTCACCAAACACGATGGCATGCAAAACAACCCAAGATATTTCAAATTAAAGTGCCTATCTATATTTAAAATGATTTGAAACACTACTACTGCTACTAACTAACTACAGTTAGTAGCAGTAGTAGTACAGTAAACCAACAGCATTTCATCATTGAAAACTCTCTGAGTCAGACCTTTAGCTTTATGCGTGCTGAGTGCGTGCGTGCTCCCCAATTGGGAATGTTACATCCGCCCCTGCTTTACCCCCTCCCCGTGGATTGCCCTGCTATGGGTGATTTCTTTTTTTGTTGTGCCGGTGGAAAAATAAAGTCATCTGGGCCTGCTCTGGTGATGTTTAATTACATGGGTCTAGTCTAGTGGGTTTCAACCTCTTTATTTGAGCCACAGACCACCATTTGCTGACATTTTAGCCCCGTGGACCCAAAACTGCAGATTTCTTTTGATTTTCTCTATAATTCCAAACTGGATTTCAGAAACACAACAGGCAAACACAGATCAAAATGACCATTCTTTTATTATCAACAGGGAGTTCCAACCGCGCCTCAAGCCTATAGTAGGCCAGTCTGGTGCATCTCAGAAGCAGGACTTGTAGCAGTAGAGAAGGGAGGCACTGGAGCAGCACAGACAGTTCAAGCCTTTTATTTTAAATACAGGGTGCAGGTACAAAAGTGACAACGTTTCGATGTATCAGTCACATCTTCGTCAGGTCATGACCTGACGAAGATGTGACTGATACATCGAAACGTTGTCACTTTTGTACCTGCACCCTGTATTTAAAATAAAAGGCTTGAACTGTCTGTGCTGCTCCAGTGCCTCCCTTCTCTACGACCATTCTTTTATTGTTAGACCATTATAATTAGACCATTCTAATTTTTAGACTTGGGCTAATTCAGAAGATTCATATTTTTGAGAGTGTAAAATAAATGACCCTTGTGGGTCCATTTGGTTTCATTTTCACGCTCTCAAAGACTTACATCTGGTTAACCAACTTTCCATCATTCAGCTGGGGACCACCTGGAACCCTCTCAAGGACTACTGGTGGTCCCTGGACCACTGGTTGAAAACCACTGGTCTAGTCAGTGTATGTGGTAAACTGATTCATTCATCTTATTTATATGATCTCTAGTTAATATTATTATTATTAAATTATACTGCATGCTAACAGCTTGCATTAAAAACTATAAGTCAATGCAAAAGGACCAGTGCTCTATTCTTCTATTTTCATTCCACAATAAAGGTTATTTTATTTTGTAAATATAATGCTTTGAAAAATAACACAATAAATAACCCTACTCCAACATTCACAGGCTATAATCTATATAATTAGATCATATTTGCAGCTAGAGAGAATGCTTCAACTTTGGGTTAAAAAGAACCAAATTAATACAGTGCTTAACCTTAGTAATACTCTATACTACGCTGTCTACTAAGTATCCTAGTATGGGTGCATTAGCAGTTAATGGATAATGTGTGATTTAACTGATCAATGATCATTTAATCAACACTACCACTCTCAATTGTTTTGTTCGTGACATTTAGTAGTGCATCCAAATGCCATACATACTGTAATCCAAATATACTCTAGCTAATCAAATAAGTGTCAAAAGTGATTACAGTATCATACTTACTTAATAGGGTGATCAATAATAATTTGGTTCACATACACATACTCTATTGCTGTTGGTTGAGTTCCACCACGGTATATTGTCAAGCATACTATAATGTAGAACTTGGATAAAAGTATGCAGGCTAGGTACTGACTACTGAGTTATAATTTGTCAGTATTTAGGGGGTACCTGTATATACTGTATATATAAATCAACAGACAAGAATTTTGTAGGTGGCTAATTTGTAATTTCAGCCAAAGCAAACTCATTGACATTCTGCTATACCCCGAAAGCCAAATATCAGGAGAAGTATCCCCATAGAAACACATTAACCGCCAATAATATGATAGCATTGGCGTCACAGACGTTCCTCCACACTGCTCTCTCGTGGAGGGAGGTCAGTTTGATGGCCTGCAGTGCCTGCTCCTCGGGGCTCAGAACAGGGCCAGAACCGGAGCTGGAGCTGCTCAGACCGCAGAGCCACAGAGCCACCCTGCGCCACCACGACACCGGCGCTACGGTGTCAGCGGTGTCGGAGTCGGCGTCCCTGGAGTCCCTCCAGGGATCAGGGAGGTCAATGCGAGGCTCTCGACTATGCCTGGACCACCAGGTTAACCTGTACAGCTGTGGATGGACATAGAGAGATGTAAGTCACTCTGGACTAAGAGCATCTGCTAAATGCCTAAAGATGAAATGAGAAAATGCTTAAAACGAGCAATTTAGAAGATTTGAATTTCTGAATTTGATGCATTTGATTTTCTTTTTCTACTGTTCTTTACTCTTCTTCACTGTCACAGTATTTTTTTTTGCTTCTTTTGTTGTATGCATCCTTCAATGTAAATATCATTGTATAATTGTATTGCCTGGCTTTGCTTGAAGTTCTGTGACACCCAGGCTTTCATTTTTACCCACGTTGCACGAAAATGTAAAGCAGACTGGGCTTCAAGTGGGAGTCAACCTTTCAGGGTGGACATCGCTCCAAATGATGTGATGTAGCACAGCATGGGAGGGGCAGGGTAGGGGCCGAGGCTGACGACATGTTTCTGAGATCAAATCATATCTCAGTCATTGAAATGTGCTACTAACAAAACTCCATTCTTTGCTTGTCCACTTGTCCACTGAAGGTACAGTATACACAACATAGGTACAGTGTGTGTGTGTGTGTGTGTGTGTGTGTGTGTGTGTGTGTGTGTGTGTGTGTGTGTGTGTGTGTGTGTGTGTGTGTGTGTGTGTGTGTGTGTGTGTGTGTGTGTGTGTGTGTGTGTGTGTGTGTGTGTGTGTGCAGTGTGCATCACATCCGTGATGAATGTGCTTCAATGCTCACATTATCTTTAGGAATCGGGGGCGTGGCCAAGCTGACGGCAACAATGACGAAGCAAGTGACGGCCAATAGGATGAGAGCAAAGTACAGGTAGTGAACATCGGCTATTATGGCTGGCCGCTGGTCAGGCTCTCCACAGGAAGGAACCGTATAGACGAATTCTAGAA
>CM076979.1:11251927-11316927 GCA_039105355.1 Benthosema pterotum
CTCTCACACGCACACAGTCAGTGCTTGTTCATGTTGTTCTTTGTGTGGTTTGCATGGCTTACAGATATCTTGGTGAAGATGTAGAGTATTAGAGAGAGAACAGACATGTAGATCCGTATCCTCTGGCCTCCAAAGCGTTTGGCAAGGTATTCAGGCATTGTCACCACCCCAGAGGAGATGTAGACTGGCACGAATATCCACCCCAGAGCCACCAGAACCCATGCTGCCTGCAAGAATTTACACATGCAGTAAATAATATCCAAAAACTTACTAATACTACTATATACACTGTATTATAATACTACATAATTAATATATTTCTTTGAGGTCTGGAAACTACAGTAGATGTCACCTGGTGACATGACCAACCCTCATCTAGAGGGGAACTAAGGTCAGAAAAGTGACCTAGCTTCAGGAACAGTACATAGTGTGTCATACATTCCACTCAAAGCCGCCAACTGCAATTCCTCCTGCTGCTCCTGTGCCAGCCAGTCCAATGAACAGGCCACTTCCCACATTACTGGACATCAAAGAAGCCCCAATCTGTGGATATAATAATTTATAATTCATATATAGTGCCTTTATTTATTTTTATCTGTTTTGATTTTTGAATGATAAAAAACAAAAAGAAAAATACCCTATTGGCCTGAATATAAGACTATGTTTTTTTCCCAATGGAAATATCCCATAAAATGGAGTCGTCTTATATTCGGGGGCTATACTATTTGACATTCAATGTTCTTTTTTTCTGTAAATGGGTCTTGGAAAATGGTGGTCGTCTTATAAACGAGTCGTTTTATATTCGGGACAATACGGTAAAATAAAAAACACAAATAAAAATATAAATGGTGCTGTGACCAGAACAGGTTTCCCGCATTGGTAAGAGGTGGGATGGGTGTTGCAGAGTGGCTCCCTGCCTCAGCCTGAGATGGATATCCTTTTTATCTAGTACTTGTAGTCATTAAGATATTGGACTTTAACCAAAAATGGAAGCATGATAGATTGATGAATCGACAAGTTCCAAGCTCCAGGCTGTCACTTTTTAAAAAAAAATGATATTGAATTTTGTTATTTCATCACTTTTATTATTAATGGAATACATAGGTCCCGAATCCTTTGAGGCTATTCCTTTTAAACCCGGTGTTTGACAGTACTCTGTTGCTGTTATACATTTGATTTGGGTATAATGAAGCATTCCTTCAGTCATACTTACAGGCCACCAGCTCATTGAACGGCCAGCCAGGAAGTATCCACTCACTGTGCTGCGATTGGCTCGCACTGATGACTGGAGAAGTTCATTTGAGATAAATATTATGCCATAATAAGGTTATTATTTCAATGTGATGAATGACGCATCCAAATACCCGCAATGACAATAATATAATATTGACACAAAATATTATTTAACAAGTAAGAACATGTTTTTGTATTGTTTTATAGCTATTTTATGGCTATTCATAGGCTGGTCATAGGGCGCTGATAATCGAAATTCTTCATGCTCTCCTGACAGGAAACAGGAAAAGTATTGGTATCAAAATATAGCCTACTTATAAAGTTCAAAAGTAAAATAAGTAGGCTAATTATGCAGAATGTCCCATTTCACAAAATTTCAAATGTATACAAATGTATATACAAATACAAAGTAGCATAACTAGTTAGTTTGCAAATAATTATTAATTAATATGAAAAAGTACAATATTTACATCTGAGATGTAGCCTATGGAATAGAAATAGAAGTAAACATATACCTCAAAATTGTACTTATATACAATTTACTTGAGTAAATGTAGGACTACTTTACACCACTGAAGATCAGAGTTGCTACTACGACTTCTACAATACTGTTGCAACATCTTCAAATGTGAGATCTTACCCAGATGCCAACCACCATGACAAAGACAAAGTAGATCACAACCACAGCGATGTCAGCTGCTTCCAGGCTGAAACTGCTGCTCGGGGGTTCCGTAGGGGGCATGGTGGTGGGGGCGCTGACTGTAGACAAAAACATAGCATATAGCATGTAGGCCTACTGTACTGCTCTTTAACAATGTTCCACGTGGTGGAGTAGACCTCACAAAACACAACTGAATTTGTACCTGAACAAGACAAAAATAACTTTTCTTGAATTTAAATTTAAATAAGAAAAACACAAAAGTTACAAATTAAGCCTGTACCGTCAAAAACGTGTTGCTTGTTTCAATCTCTCAGTCCAACTGGCGATAAGAGTGATGTAGTAATCAAGGGGTATGAAAGCCCAATTAATCAGATCCAGCGATCCACCTATCAATCTGTTGGATAATGAACATGTGGTCTCTCTCTCCTTCTCTCTTCTGTATGGAGTGCACACCATGCTGAGAGAGGGAAAGTATGCGCAAGCAGTCCACTGACCTGTTGACACTAAAGGAATAGTCTGTGTAGCATGGCCTGAAGGTGAAACCTTCAAATCTGCCATGCTCAGTGGCAACTATTCGGGAACTTCTCTCATATTCACAGACTGTATCTGTCAGGAACTGCTATTCCCACTATATTGCTGCTCATATTAAGGAATAGGGCCTACTTGACTTTGTTTCCCTAATGACTGTGTTACCCTCACAGAACTCAGAGACTAAAATCTCACAAGGAGACAGTCCATGGAATAGGACTGTGGTACCATAAATCATCATTCATATGAGTTCATATGTTGCCACTACCACGGATTACCTCCTGAACATTTATTTACTATATCATACTGAGTATATATCATATCATAATGAATGTCCTACTCATTTGTACAATCATTCATCCGTGATTTCTCTACCACGAAGTAGAAGTACGACATCCAGTCATCCACAGTACAATAAATGTTGAAATTGCAGATTGTGTAAGATGTAAGCTATGAACATGTACATGCTTACATTCATGCATTCCTAAGAAGACTCTGCATCACAACAAACTACACTTCCAAGAGTGCATGTTCAAAGAGCCGTCAGAGACAACCTGTCTCCAACATGCAACCAAGGATCTCCACATGGTAACTGAGATGTAGTGTGAAGCAAATGACAGAAAGGTATATAAGAGGTAGTGAGCTCTGGGTCCCCGAGCTAGATGAATGGCTGCTTCTTGAATTCAAACCCATTCAACGACATCATAAGCAAAACACACAGGCTACCCATCCCATCCATTTATCCAGCCCTCCCAGTCCAATCATGCATGAGGGAAATGTAGGAGGAAACAAGAGGAGAACAAGCACAGAACACACACACCATGTTCCTTAGGTTATCTAGCACAGGTTGACCCAGTGGTTCCACTCCTCCAGGCTACAATGCCTCAAACTGAACTCCACAGATCGTTAAATTGGTTTTCTTTTATTACTGCCCTCCACCATTATTTTCTCAATACTCAAATATTTCATTAGTGAATTCCAATCTTGAAGGGGAGGGTGGTTCTTTGTTTTTCCAGTTTTGCAATATAGCCTACCATGAAAAAATCATTTGCAGAATTTTGGATTACAGGCTTACAGATGTACATAGATACGTACACAGTAGAGATTTTGTTCATTTATAGATATTGCTTTGATGCAATATATCTATCTAAGGCAGCATAACTCTTTTGTGACATACATAATACAAAGATAGTCAGATTAGTTCACTATTACTCCAATGCTACAACCCAAATCCGTTGAAATTGGGACGTTGTGTAAAATGTAAATAAAAACAGAATGCATTGATTTGCAAATCGTTTTCAACCTCTATTCAGTTGAATACAACACAAAGACAATATAATTAATGTTCAAACTGATAAACTTTATTGTTTTTTGAAATTATACAATCTTTTGTAAATTGATCCCTGCAACACGTACCAAAAAAGTTGGGACGGGGGCAACAAAAGATTGGGAAAGGTCATGAATGCACAAATAACGCCTGTTTGGAACATTCCACAGGTAAACAGGTTAATTTTAAACAGTTTAATATCGTTATTGAGTATAACAAGACCATCCCAGTCGCTCACAATCAAAGATGGGGCGAGGTTCACCACTTTGTGAACAATTCTGTGAGAAAATCATCCAACGGTTTAAAAACAATGTTTCTCAACATTCAATTGCAAGGAATTTGGTGATTTCATCATCTACAGTCCATAATATAATCAAAACATTCAAAGAATCTGAAGAACTTGCTATACTAAAGCGTCAAGGCCGAAAACCAACACCAAACACTTGTGACCTTTGATCCCTCAGGTGGCTCTGCATTAAAAACTGACATCATTGTGTAAGGGATATTATTGTGTGGACTCAGGAACACTCAGAAAACCATTGTCAGTTTACATAATTTGTCGCTACACCTGCAATTGCAAGTTAAAAATCTACCATCGAAAAGCAAAGCCATACATCAGAAAGGTTGGTTTGAAAAAAAACAGAAATGCCTTCTCTGGGTCCACTATCATTAGAAATGTGGACTCATCAGACCACAGCCCACTTTTCCACTTTGTGTATAACCATTTTAAATGATATTGTACCCAGAGAAGGCATTTCTGGTTGTTTTTCTAGTTGTTTTTTCAAACCAACCTTTCTGATGTATGGCTTTGCTTTGCATGGTAGAGTTTTAACTTGCAATCGCAGGTGTAGCGTCAAATTATGTAAACTGACAATGGTTTTCTGAGTGTTCCTGAGTCCACACAGTAATATCCTTTACACAATGATGTCAGTTTTTAATGCAGAGCCACCTGAGGGATCAAAGGTCACAAGTGCTAGATGTTGGTTTTCGGCCTTGATGCTTTAGTATAGCAAGTTCTTCAGATTATTTGAATGTTTTGATTATATTATGGACTGTAGATGATGAAATCACCAAATTCCTTGCAATTGAATGTTGAGAAACATTGTTTTTAAATCGTTAGATGATTTTCTCACAGAATTGTTCACAAAGTGGTGAACCTCGCCCCATCTTTGATTGTGAGCGACTGGGATGGTCCCGTTATACTCAATAACAATATTAAACTGTTTAAAATTAACCTGTTTACCTGTGGAATGTTCCAAACAGGCGTTATTTGTGCATTCATGACCTTTCCCAGTCTTTTGTTGCCTCCGTCCCAACTTTTTTGGTACGTGTTGCAGGGATCAATTTACAAAAGATTGTATAATTTCAAAAAACAATAAAGTTTATCAGTTTGAACATTAAATATACTGTCTTTGTAGTGTATTAAACTCAATATAGGTTGAAAACGATTTGCAAATCAATGCATTCTGTTTTTATTGACATTTTTCACAACGTCCCAATTTCAACGGATTTGGGGTTGTACTAAAATAAAATTTCCTTTTTGTTTCAATTGTTGAGTAAAATAAAAGCTGTTGATTAGGAAAAAAATGCTTTCAAACACTGGAAGTTGGTTCTGCTGATATTACAAAAAGATGGGTACAGTAGATGATACATAAAATACAGTATATACAGGTATGTGCACGGAATCAGGAAACAATAGAAAACACGATACACACCTGTGGCTGACATCTTGAGTCCAGAGCTCAGCTAGCTTCAGGAACATCCAGGTGTTGTTCCTGACTTGTTATGTACCGTTAGCCCTGGCTACAACTATTCTTAGAGAACTGTTTATCTAAATATTCCTTTACTGAAATGGGTACAATACTGCCTGCATGTAGGTGTGAATCCAGTGTGAATGCGGTGTGTGTGTGTTTCTTGTCTCTCTATGCGGGTGACTGTTCAGAGTTAATCTGTGCTGTCAACTCTTAAATTGTCAATCATTAATCAGTGATGTTATCAAGACAAGTCACTAAACCATTTTCCTTAGTCACGTATTATCACCAGGAAATACGGAGGGAAGTTAACCTTCTTATCGTGGGAGAAAGATGGCCACATTTGGTGTTAGTGGGTCAAATATGATCTGTGATTTAACGCAGCCTATACTGTTGTAACATTTTAATTATTTGATTAGGTACTGAGTACTGACACATGAGGCACCAAATATGTAATAAGAATGGGGTGTAGATTTTATATTGGTGGTATTAAGTATGAATAATTAAAGGTAGGGTAAGTGATTTGAAATTCATCATGTAGTACCAGCCTAGTGCACAAGGGGCACCCAAGAGTAGCTACACTATGTGAACCTGCTGCTCGATCCTGATTGGAGGAGAATTCACCCTCCACCTGGGAAACTTTTATTAGCTCCTCTGCTAACGTGGGGGAGGGGGAAACTCCATATATGGTCTGCACACCTTATAATAGAGCATTTTAACAGAAAAAAAAAAAAAAACATTTTTTGGGTGATATCTGACAAAAGTGAAATCACTTCCCCCACCTTTAATCAAACTTTAGTAAAGGAGCATTCGGTGACTTGGGTGATTTGGAAACGTCCCCCCCTGTAACAAGATGAGTGGATGCACACACGAGGGAAACATTCAAACATTGGGACATAGTACTGTACATACTAACTACAGTGTGTGATGTGTGGAGGCACGTAATCCAAATGATCCTTACCATGGTCTGATATTCCATCCGATTGTCTGAGTCTGTGAGCCTGTAAGGAAACAAGTCATTAGAATGAGTTTTCCTTAAAGGGGATCCACCCTTTAAGTCAACGGTACTCAAGGAAACTACAATGAAACAAACATTTATGATACATTGGATTTTAAATTCATAGTGCATCCCTTTAATATGAACATAGTTCTGGAATTAGAATTTCTGGGGGAAAAGAAACATCCTTTGGGGCGGGGTTTAGTCACTGTCCATGCCAATCCAAATCCAAATACTATACTACATAGCAACTGTTGCTATGCAGGTCAAGCTTCCCTCTGCTAACGTGCCTATTGGACTTAGTGAAGGGCTAATTGGGCTATTCCAGGAAATAGTGTGTGCAAGTCAGACCTCTGTTCCAAGAAATATGGATGGTCTCACATCATTGTGTCTGTATAAGCAGGATTTGATGCTGTCTGTCATGTTTTCACAGTCAGAAGTATGTTGTGAGCATTCTTGAGAGTCAATAGGTCAGGAGACCCCTTTGCTGGGATAAAAGTATCCACAGCCTCTCCCATTTCTGTGCACTGGTGTGCATGTGCATATGTTCAGTCTGGGAGAGAGAGAGGTCACTTTACAAAATGTTCTTTAGATCATCCAATATGATAGCTGTTTCTGATAGCCTACCGTATTTTCCGGACTATAAGGCGCACTTAAAAGCCTTTAATTTTCTCAAAAATCCACAGTGCGCCTTATAATCCAGTGCGCCTTATATATGGATTGTTTGACTGCAGGTGCTTCTATTCTGTGTTAACTGTAGTAGCTTCTATTCTCTGCGCCTTATAATCCAGTGCGCCTTATATATGAAAACCATTTTAAAAGGTGCGCTTTATAATCCGGTGCGCCTTATAATCCGGTGCGCCTTATAGTGCGGAAAATACGGTAATTGCGCTTTTATACCAGCTATTTCACTTCAGTTATACACTGAAATAATGATTATCCTCCAGTTGTCTTTTTTTAGTTCATAACTTTTTATGCACTCATAATGTTGTGGCAGGAATAAAGCATTACTTCAGGATAATATATTCCCACAAGGGTAGAGTGGATTGATTATGCAAAAGTCGAGAGCTCTCAGAGACTATCGTACATGCAAATGCAGCCTCCCAAATGTCAGGCATGTATCCTTCATAGAAGAACAGGAAAACACATCTTGTTGGTGAACAGAGCATACTGGAAATAGTTTCTACTTGCTTCCTACTTGACCATTCTAGTTTTTTAAAAATAGGTGCTCTGACAGACTACTTCAGGCTTTCCGCACATTTTTACCAATGAATTTCTAAAATCTTTACAGAATATTTGTCTGGGCGGATGTATTCCCCACCATGCCTCCGGCCTGGTGGGGAATACGTCCGCCCGCTCGCCCGTCCGTCCGCCCCGCACAATTTGCACACACACTCCCTGGATGCCAACCATGAACCTGTCTCAAATTTTCCACAACGGCCTGTTATAGCGCCACGAGGAGGGGGATTTTTTTCCATGATTTTGCAAAAATCTGTGCGAATGTCCGTCTGTTACCAGCTAATCTCCCAAACCGTTAACCCGATCGATGCCACAATTTGCACACACACTCCCTGGATGCCAACCATGAACCTCTGCCCCAAGTTTTCCACAACAACCTGTTTTAGCGCCACCAGGAGGCCGATTTTGTAAAGATGTTGCAGATTTACATACAATCTTTAACGCACTATAATACTAGCCTGAGAAAAATATTCCTCCCTTTTCACAATGGCTTGCTATAGCGCCACCAACAGGTGAACATTTGCAACACATTTTTTTTTACACAAAATGCCTCACATCATCCAAATGCTAAAGTCATAAGAATAAATGGCAACCTTTTAACATTGAACTATTATAGCATCACCAGGAGGCCACAACCTGACCTGGCCTGGTGGAGACCTGTGCCCAGAAGGGCACTTTTCTAGTTAACTCTGAATTTCCAGGGCTACAATATATGGCATTCAGTGCAATAATGACATGCCTTTAGAACAAGGTATGGCATGTAGAGATCGGACATTCCTGAATTGAGAAACACTGACAAATGTGTGGGTTGAACCCAAAATGGCAAATTCAACCTTGCTTTGAGACAGACTCTGAGGATAATGTGTCTGGTCATCAACAGGATAAACAAAATCAAATAAACAAGGAAAGTGACAGGACCTATGATTAATTGCCTGGCAAGTTTGCTTAACTCTGTCTATTTCTAAGGCTCTGAAGACAGCAAAAGCTGTGTTTTGCTCCGACCGGCGCGAGGCTTATATATTGAGCACCGAATCATTTGCAGTTGTCGTACATCCCAAGTCAGAGTGATCTTAAACTGGCTAATATATGTGGTGCAGCAGTGTAAGCAACAGCTACATTGGCTGCCAAAGCAAGCAGCACACAAACATTGCAGCATCAAAGCTATTATGGTATTTTTCCACTGTGCCCCTGTGCATGCGTGTGTGTGTGTGTGTGTGTGTGTGTGTGTGTGTGTGTGTGTGTGTATGCCCACGGGTGTGTGTCCTCTTTCCAACGGCAACACGGAGGCCAGTGCATGGAAGCGTACCAATGCGGTGATTTAGCATAGTGGTCTCTAATTGGGGTCTGGGACCCCCAAGAGTTCCAGGGCGTCCCAAGATAACAGAGCTGACATTACAGACGGTATGTGTATATACACAAATATACACACACAACAATTGGACAATTGGTTGTGTCTTTATCGATATAGACAAACAATAATTCATGCATCAATTAATTAATTTAAATTATTTTACAATTATTTATTTCTGCAGAATTGTGTTTTGGAATGATAATTTCTGAAATGCCAGGCAAGTCATACTCCCAGTGCCAGGAGGGGTCAAAGAGGTACTTGCAGACCGGGTGTCAGAAGCGGTCAAAAGTGGTCCAAGGGGGAACTTGACCCACTTTAATTTATTTAATTTACACCGTTCCTCCTAGGTTGCCACATGTGTGGTTTCCAAGTAATTATTTTATTGTCGTATCTCTGATGAACGCTGTCTAAACATGGCTGTGAAATGTAAGACAGAATCAGATTAATATTGTCCCAAGCAGATCTTTTATTAACGACATCTAAAAAATAGATGGATATAGAGGTTTTCAACCTTTTTCATACCAGAGCCCACTGTTTTTTCTGCATTTTAGCCATGGACCACCATTTGAAGTTGAGTTTAGTCTCTGTGACCCAAAACTAAGGATTTCAAGTTTGTTTTAGGAGAAATGGCAAAATCTTGGTCAAAATAACAATTATTCTACATTTTCTAAATGTGTAAATTCTTGATAATCAAGTAATTCAGATGTTTGAATAACTTTTGAGAGCGTAAAAACAGATCTATGAGGGTCCATTTGGTTACCAATTGTCCATCATTTAGCTGGACTAGCACCTGCCCCAGCTGTTATTTCTTCTTCCAGAACTGACTATAATCTTCAGTCTTGAAGTCGTCTTCGTAGTGGACCTCTTCTTTTATCACCGTCTTCTTTACTTCTCTCTTCTTCTGACGAGCTTTACGTTCCTCATCCGACAGAGTGGAGAGATCTACCGGCATCTGCAGTATGCACGCGCACACACACACACACACACACACACACACACACACACACACACACACACACACACACACACACACACAGAAATTAAGTTGTATGGAATACAGGCCAAATAAGATATCACAAACACATTTAATGATGTGTTGTAAGCACGCAATATTGGCTATTTCTGCTGGTTACTGGTTATCTATTATTCTAGGAGGTTGATTGGGCAGCGAGATTGAGATAATAATGCACAACTGAAGGAATAATAAACTTCACAGTTAACATAATGTTACTAACCATAAGTATCCGCCTTGGTTCTTTGTATTTTATGTTTATTGTGGAGCCGTCGCTTCTGACCAAAAGGACCGGATACTGCCTCTCGTATTTCTGTCTGCCGATGCGCACCACGGATGTCTTATTGGAATTTTGTTGCGAAACGTTTGTGTGGAAGAGAGAGGAGCAGACCACCACAGATGGACATGGTTTGGACGGGGAGGACACTGGCTGAGACGTGTGTGGGGGAAGAGGGAGTGCTGATGACGACAGGGATCCAGTCTGCTGCCTCGTCATATGGCGGATGCACCTGCAGGGACACATTACAGACAGAGAAAACATAAAGTTTACATTAGGACCGTACAACATTCCATTAATTCTCGAGGTCATAAAAGTAGCAGCAAAAGCAAATAATAGATCCAAACACTGATCATGAGAAGGTTACAATGCGGTCGAACCAGATACAACTGCTGCACATATGAAACTCACACACACACACACACACACACACAGCCTCTATCTATCTATCTATCTATCTATCTATCTATCTATCTATCTATCTATCTATCTATCTCTCTCTCTCTCTCTATCTCTCTCTGCGGCAAAGAAACAATTATAGTCCAGTCAGTAACCTCTTGGAAGCAGCTGCACGAACAACTAAAAGACATACATTCAGAACCTTTCATTCAAAAAGGCCACACAGAAATATAGATATAATAATGCTATAATTATTAGTTGGAGAACAATGTGTTTTCCGTCCATACGAAAAGTTTACCTTGAAAACGGTGAACGAGGCATCCACATCTTCATTAAGGACATGTTTGTTACAGATATCAAACGTCTATGTAATTGTGGTAACAACTACCAATATCTACAACAACTACAGCATTACAGCATGAGCTTATTAACCGGAAATATATAAGGTCAAACCGTGGGGTGCACACATTAGTTGTCGTACCGAAAACAATAATGCACGTTACTTTGGTTCCACACAGAGCCCTCTACAGTGCAAGAGTTCCGACATTGAGGGGTCAGAAACTGAGCGCTCGAGCGCTGTTCGTTCGTGCAGCGCGAATAGGGACAAAGCAAAGAGGGCGACGCAAATAAGAGCTATTTCAGGCCTTTTTCTTGCAACATCCAAAGTACTGTACAGTGGCAACTAAAGTCTCTGTAATGTGTAGTGCTAATATTACAAACAAAACAATCTAAATGGGATGTAAGAACATTAAGTCTACGTAGAAGAGCCGCCATTGGACTGACCCCATGGTGTAAACGGAGTTTGCGTAACTCTGTTTATACTTTAGGCTCTGGCACACATACTGTACGTAGACTACACAATAATTAATTTCGTTCAGACGATTTTTGATGGCATTTTGATGGCAAATAGCCTGAAAACAAGGCACCCCGGTTGCATATCTGTTAATATAGTAATTTACTGTATACAAAAAATACTCTATATGGGCGCCTCGTGGCATGTGAGTCAGCTGGCACATGACATAAATGTCAGGTCATATGACTACAGTTCTCACAGGTTCATATGGTGCTTTAGTGTGTGTGAAGATGATGTTGAGGAGATATAGCAGACATATGGTAGCACGCATGACTTAAGGGGAAAGGTAAGGTGCGTAATTGAATGCTTTTAAATATTGTTTCAGACTTTCAGCCCTTGTTATCAAAGCATTTGAAATACAGTATTCACTTCAGTTATGTATTCATAAAGAGCTTTGAAGCAATAGCTACTTCTGACACAAGTGAGGCTAATCAAAGAAAGCTATTTGTTTACCAACATTTTAACGGTACGATCAGACTTTCACTTTGTTTTCAGAGCACTATCTCTCGAAGTTCTGTAAATATGGTAACATTCCTGCCAAGTATGTGTTCAGTTTCAGCCCCCACCGTTTAACATATGCTACTGTTTGAACTGAACATAATGCTGATCCCTAGTTATCTCAGCTTGCATTGTGGCAAAATTCAGAGCAAGGCTTGATGTTGAGACAACAACACATCTTGGATGGATCCAGATCATCCAGTCCGAGTTGATTGTTCTCTATTTGTTTTCTAAAGTGAGCTAGCTAGTAATGTTACTTACTAGAATATTTAACTGTAATGCTCTCTCCCACCGCCAGATGTCAGTGGTAGACTGTGAGATGTTAAATGTTAATGTTCTGTCCTCCTCATATTATGCCTTTCTTTCATCTCTTCTAGGTTTGCTACCTTAATCTCACCCTCTGTGAATCTGCAGGCTGCCTCTCTCTGCTGCCTCTGAGCACAACATCTGTTCTGTAACTTCTGTTCTCACTGAACATGGCAGAGCGAGGTCTGCTCACAGCACTGCTGTTGCTTTGCTGGACAGCTAGCAGCACATCTGGTGTGTTGGATTGTTTCTTGTTTGAATACTTTACCAGACCATTCCAAATTGTAAACATTCAATGCATTCAATTTATAGACCCAACATGAAAAATAATTCAATGTCAAAATATTAAACAATATAGGCCTATGCAAAGAGTTCAAGAAAAAACAGGGGTTCACCTACTCGAGTCATCATTAGCGACTAACATGTGTGATTTGTACATTGAATAGCTGAATTGGATCCTAGATGGAGAGCTACTGCTTACACAACGTATAGCGGTTCTAATCAGCAAACATGACCTTGGTGGTGTATGACAAATTGACAACGTTCAGTCAGCATTAATGCTACTTTTTCACAGAATATTTTTCCGTTTAATGTTTATTTGGAATTTTCCAATTAAACCTAAACAACATCTAATGTTATACAGAACACAGATGATTTGAATGCGTTCTGTATACAATTCAGCCTGTCACAATTATAATCGCCTAATCAACAAATAATTTGACATAATCATTAACATCTACTTTGTAATTATTATTATTTTTATTTTGTAAAGAGAGAATTGTGTCAGTATTATTCATATTGTTGTTGTGTATTTAAGTTATTTGTCTCTATCTTGTAGGATCCACAGTGTCTCTATCTGTTCCTGATGCTGTCACGGTGGAAGAGAACTCGACAGTCAATATCACCATCAGTGCCAGGTAACATTGACTGTTACATTAGATTAGTGTAATACATAAATAACTAACTAATAAAAAAAACTGCCCAGACTATCCAGCTAGACCTATACTAGCTGTATATATATTCATTAGTTTGTTTGGAGGATGTCTCTCTGCCATTTTTAAATGGTTAAATGGTCTTTCTGTCCTTTACTGCAGTCCACCTGTCAACCAGACGGCTGTCATCGAGTTCAATGTGACTTATAGCTCCATCCACAACTACTCCTCCATCATCACTCTTCCTCAACAGGTAAAGGACACCTCTCTAGCCCTGATTATCTAATCTTAAGTCCTAGAGCCCAGTCTCTGGGAGTCTCTGGTCAACTAAGAATATTGGGTTTCAGTCAGGTTAACAAATATGGTAGAAAACATTTCAACATCTCCTGCCTCTCATGAATATAAGATGCAGGGCATCATACTGTGACTGTATAGAAGAGATTGAATGTTGTTGTGTGTTATGTGTTTAGGTGCTGTTGCCAGGGGAAACATCCTCGGTCAGTTTTGAGGTTGCAGCCCACAGGGTTGGTCAAGTGACTGTCTACCTCCTGAGCAACAACACAGACATACCACGGTAAGCTCTAACTGCTGCTTGTCATGTAGGTTATGTAATGTGGCTTCTCCACCAACAGTAAACAACAATGGCAGTGGAGGTGTTGATTGGAGTATTTGATTTGTTTCCGTCGCCAGCTGTTTACCTTGTAGGGGAAAAGCTGGAAATGTGAAAAAGACAATTTGTGCTGTGGCTAGGATACTGTGGCTCTTTATAAACTTACTTCTGTTCCTCTTGTATATGGTAATAATATTCTAATTCTTCTAAATGACTATTCAGAGTCCAGTTTTCAGTGAAGAGGTGAGAGGTGGTTAAAAAAACATGGTGTGTTGTGTGAGAGGCGACCACCTGTGGTGTGATGTCGGTGCCGGTTGGTGGTCACCTCTTCACCAGGTGATAAGTCAGCTATGTATTAATCCCTCCAGCCTGACGATGATATTGCTGCAGCGACCTAACAAACAACTAGCATACTGTAGTAAGTGACAGATTAAGACCCATCTGGGGAAGGGAACCAATTATTCTTTTTTTTTTCTTTTACAGTTTCAGTCTGTCCTCAAGGATCCGTTTCCTGGTCATCCATAGCAACATTCTATCGATAATTAATCAGGTGATTGGATGGATCTACTTTGTGGCCTGGTCGATCTCCTTCTATCCACAAGCCTGGGAAAACTGGAAAAGGAAAAGGTAGCCTACATATGATGTACATAGTCATAGGACCGACTATGTTCCATATGACGTAAATATTTTATTGGCCACAAGTATGATTATGTAGATTCTTAATTGTTTGTGTACTGTATTGGAAATACTTGGTGTGTGTGTGTGTGTGTGTGTGTGTGTGTGTGTGTGTGTGTGTGTGTGTGTGTGTGTGTGTGTGTGTGTGTGGGTGTGTGTACCTACTGTATGGCAGTGTTGTAGGTCTCAACTTTGACTTCGTAGCTTTGAACTTGACTGGCTTCGTCGCCTACAGTGTCTTCAACATAGGGCTTTTCTGGGTGCCTTACATCAAGGTAATTATGTTACATAACCATGTTTTAGTGTCCTCAAGGCCATCATTTTAACACAGTGTTTTTTGTGAATTAAGGTCAAATTATGTATTTAACAATATGGTACATTGTACCATATGGCCACTATCCACTATATTCAGACCCACCATGGATGCATTTCGCATCAGCATGATCAACAGCCAGAAGGAAAAAAGTACTGGTTTCATATTTAGGATTTGGTTTGTTGCTTATGTGTAAGATCAGAGTATGGATCTGCACTATTAGTAAGGTGGGTGTTTAGCCAGCAGTTATCCAATGAGGTTGAGTGAATTCAAACCTTAGATAGCTTGGTTCACTAGCAGCTTCATCTGCATCAATCTACTTGCACCCCTGCGTCCCCTTGTCTCTGTTTGTGCGGCATAGGAGCTGTTTTTGAGCAAGAACCCAAATGGAGTCAATCCTGTAGATGCCAATGATGTCTTCTTTAGTCTTCACGCGGTCCTGCTCTGCTTGATCTACATCTGTCAGGCTGTTGTATATGAGGTAGGTGCTTAACACAGGAGTCTCAGTCTCAGCAATTAAATGGGTTCTAGATCCAGCAATGCAGAGATTAGACCGTAAAGATCTACACACCAAATGGTTCCCATCAAGAGGATTTTCATTTGATGCAATAGCGTGACGTTTCCAGCCCCAAGCTTTTTTCAGACTGCTAGCAGAGTTTTGCCGACCTACAATCCCTGATGTAACAGTTCACAAGGAAACTTGGATATTTGGTAGAAAGGGCTGGTCTTGGGACACATTGGCACAGTGGTAGTGCTGTCGCCACACAGCTAGAAAATCCTGGGTCCTAAAAATGTATTTATTTATTTGGTCATTGTAGTGTGATGTTTGCTTCTAATATATCTGGCACAAGTTTCTGTGACAAAGAATTAGTTTTTGTCTTAACATAACAGGATCAACTGTGTCTGTCTGTCTGTTTTCCAGAGAGGTGGTCAAAAGGTGTCCAGGGTAGCCCTGATCTTGCTGGCGGTTGCCTGGGCATTTGCATTCACTACCCTTTTTGTGGCAGTAGCTGGGAAGATTACATGGTTGGATTACCTCTACTATTTCTCTTACATCAAACTGGCCATCACTATAATCAAGTACATGCCGCAGGTAAGCAACAGCCAAGAAATGTATTCACACTCGAGGATCATGACATTGTTGTTGTTTGTGTTCTTTTGTTTGTCATACAGGTTCTTTACCGTCTCTGCCAGTCCTTATATTTCTCTGTCTGTGGACAGGTTATCTCCAAAACCATTGGCCCGATATACATAAAACTGTGCATACATATACTCCCTGTCTGTCAGAGTACAATCTCTGCCCTATAAGTTTCACATGCGCCTGTTAGTGGCGGGTTTTTGTGAAACAAATCGGCCATTTAGTCTTTTATTACACCTTTTATTGCGCCTCCAGAAGGCAGATTTTTCAAAAGGCATTTCTTCGTATTACTTGCATAGATTTTGACGTCACTCGAAATCTCGAATCAATACATATATTCATGATCGACATGAATCATTCTGAATTTTCACAATCCACCGTGGCTAAGATTGGCACATATCAGTAGATTTAGCATGTGTGCCTTGATTTTTTTTCCATTGCCATATTATATAAAAAATGTATACAGATTCCACAATGTTCTATACTGATTGAACAACAACAACCTACCAGAATTGTGCTCCTTGGATGACTTTTTCTAGTCGTATCTAACATCTAAATATTGTTGCTTGCTCGTTCTAGGCCTACATGAACTACAGGAGACAGAGTACTGAAGGTTGGAGTATTGGCAACGTGCTGCTTGACTTCACTGGTGGATCATTCAGCATTCTGCAGATGATCCTGGAGTCGTACAACAACGGTAAGCAAAAAGAACTATCGCTGTAGTTTATTATCTAGATATGATTTCGATTAGTCGGGTGTTGAAAGAAGTTATTTCATGTTCAAGGACATTGTTTGGTTAAATATGCAGATGTGATTTTTAGTGAGCAAGGTTCTCCTGACAATGTTTTGGAGACGCTCAGAGTTGTTTCCTCCACTCACCGTTGGTTTGGCGCTAAAGCACATAACATACAGTATCTGATAAACTTGACAAAATCAGCTGTTGTGTGAGCTGGACATTAATTTTCTGTCTGTCTGTCTGTCTGTCTGTCTGTCTGTCTGTCTGTCTGTCTGTCTGTCTGTCTGTCTGTCTGTCTGTCTGTCTGTCTGTCTGTCTGTCTGTCTGTCTGTCTTGTGTCCAGATGAGTGGAATTTGATATTTGGTGATCCAACCAAGTTTGGCCTGGGCCTTTTCTCTGTGATGTTTGATGTGCTGTTCATGATTCAGCACTACTGTCTTTATAGAACCCAGGAGTATGAATCTCTGGTTGTTGATGACGTAGAATGACACACACACACACACACACACACACACACACACACACGTTACAATAGTTAAGCAGAAAATTTGCACAGCTCAGCTAATAACCCAAACCAGGGTTTGCATTCGAGGCCTTAATTTTTCAGAAGCACATTGTAATAGTCTGATGCTTCAGAAGCTACATTTGCACAGCTGGGAATATCTGAATTTAAAGGGACCAATTTATGAGCTTTACATTCTCACCTGCAACGAGTTGCTTTAACAATGAAATGGAAATATTATAATAAGACCCTTTTTGTACCACTGTTGGGAAGACCTTTTGTTTTCTATGTAATGCCATTACAGCTCAAAATCTGTCTGGCCAGTTTAGATCTCTAAAACACAAATACTTTGTTCTGTTTTTTTGTCTTTGTATAAAGTGTATTTTATATTTGCAAATGTAATTAACTATTGTCTATGTTGGAATCTAATAAACTAGTTTTCAAGTTAATCTAAGTGCCTCCTTTTATTCTTTAGGCTCTATGCCTCTTCAACGTTTATTTACTACTTTCTTTGTACTACTTTCTGTGCCAGGTACATGGCAGTATATCTGTGTCTGCTTCCATAGTTTTACTATGTGTAAGCTAATATTTTATCCACCTGTAGTTCATGGAGTTACAACTTACGCTGACTTTACATGTATTATATGTACACTGTATTGTATTATATGTACACTGTATTGTACACTACAGTCACAGTACTATTCAACAGATGGAAGCAGGAATCACTCAGCCCAGTCCTTATTCATATACTGTAGATAAGAGGCATGACCTTGGGACCTTCCTGACAATGTTGCACTCTTCTCCACATTCCTGGGCTGAGTGTCAGTTAAAGCTTATATAAAAGTGAAAAGGCCTTCTAGAATCCAGAAAAAACTTAGTTAAATGGTCAGCAAATGAATGGAACGGTTTACGTTTTCCCACATGAAATCACAGGCTAAATCAGTGGTCTGGGGACCACCAGTGGTCCTTGAGGCGGTTCCAGGCTAAATGATCGAAAGTTGATAACCAGATAGACCCTTATACATAGGACTACCTTTCCGTCACACACTAAACCCCTCATCTTTTTTTTTTTTTTACTATTTTAAGAAAAAAAAAACATTTCTGATTGGCTCAACTAGCCCATCTATATTGACACGTCACGTGAGCTTGTAGACTGGCCATTCTAACTATTCAAAAATGTTTTTTCAAAATAGTACAATTTTGTGATGAAAATGGAGACGTATATCTTTAACTCTTGAGAGCATAATAGGTCCATTTGGTTTCATTTTTTGTTCTCAATAGTTCAATTATTCTTGTACTTTATTTGCAAGAAGTCTCCACAATTAGCAAATGTAGAAGAATTGTTATTATGATCAACATTTGCCAAAAGCCATGAGCATCGAATTGTAGACAAACTCTTATCCAAGGACAATAACATAGTCTTTAGTTTGGCCTCTGGCTCAAAATGGAAAATAAATCGAGGATAGACAGTAGGTCTAGTGTAGCTTTGAAGGGCAAGGTTGCTGAATTCTCAAATAAAACCAAAACTAAAACCAGTAGAAGATCCAAAAGAAAATTGATGTTAAACTAACTGAGATGTTGATAGAATATCAGCCGGGGGCGAAAACAGAAAAGATGTTTTAATATCTTTTCTGTAATTAAAAGAGAAAAAAGACAGCAAACCCATCCAATTAACACCAACCCATAATTCCCGTGTGAATCTCATGTCAAAACATATTGTCATCATGTCTGAACCTGGACTGAGTTAAAGTTGTTTACACTGCATTGATCCATTCTTAATCCTAGTGTTCTTTGATCAACAACTGCCATGGGGTCTATATAGAGAATTAAATATGTTTCCCATTATTAACAAGCCAGAAAGTGGGAAAGTAGAATGTGGTGGTGATTATTGCTTAATATGATTACTATAATTAGAAATAGGAGAAACTATTTACGATGGTTGGCGTGCGTGCAAGCGTGTGTATGTTAGAGAGAGCAAGATTGTGTGCCTTACCACATACTTGCCCAAAAACAAACATGCATAATTCAAGATTTTATCAGCAACAGAAATCGGGCTCAGCCGGGAAAAAGTTTTATTGCTTACATCTTCATTACCAGCTGTTCTAAATATCTTAAATATACTCTCTAGCAATAAATATGATGGCTATGAATTGTTATTGCAGTCATGTGAGGCTGTAATTCATTATATGGCAGTATAGCGGTTCTAAGCAGGAGCATGCCTCCATGTCTGTGTAGTGTGTATGTACGTGGCACTGTCCCTGTGCCACAGAGTCTGTATCTCATTCACTGAGCAGCACAAGCTGTTTTGTTTTGTTTTAAATATCTCAGTGACATCATCACAGACTTGGCTCTCTGCTGTTGTAGCTTTTGCACGGATTGTGTTCACACACCAGAGGTCAGAGACCTCATGCAGTTAACAGTGCAGAGAATGTTATGTAAATAACAGAAGAATAAATGTTATTAGCCTACCTAGATTTTATATTTATTAGTTTCCAATCTATCCTGTGCACAATCTGTGTTTGTGCGTATGTGCGTGTGTGTGTGTGCATGTGCATGTGCGAGCATGTTTTGATGTTCCTACTAAATTAGTGCAACAACATAAAACCATATGAGCCTAACTGAAAGTAAGTTGAAAGGAAATGTATACGTTTGCAACATGTTGCAAAACAAGGCAATGTTGAGATTGTTGAGCTGCTATTTTCATAAATGGCTTTTTGCTGTGGTTTAGGAGATAGGTCGTCCAATGATCAGTGGGTTGGTGGTTCAAATCGGCTCTTCCTTATCTACATGTTGAACTGTCTTGGGCAAGACGGTGAACCCCAAATTGCTCGTGCTGTGCCTTGCATGGTTTTCGTCGCAATCAGTGAATGTGTGTGTGAATGGGTGAATGTAAAGTGCCTTGGACAAAAGCGCTATACATGCACCATTTACCATTTATGGCTTGGCCAGACAAATATAGAGACCTCCAACTCTTTGGGTATCAACAGTATATTCTGTGAACTCTAATCTCTATAATCTAATCTACACACAGACAGATCAGTCAAGGGCAGTCAATTTTGATTTACTTCCGAAAATCTGATCTGTTTACCCAACCGTCCGTTGCTAAGTGACCAGAACGGATCTGCCACAGATCTGTGTACACACACTGGCAGCCGAATCAACCTGAATCAAATCTATGCTGCATCCAGATTGGAATTGGAGTTGTGGTTAGATAAGTCTAAACAAGTCACATTAATCAGATTTCAGCAGATCCGTCTCAATCTCAATCTGAACGCTGTAATCTGATCAGTGTAAATGGGGCCTTAAGACAGAACCCATATGGAAAACATTATTAAAGGTCATATGCAAAGTCTTGAAAGTGGCACCTTTCAAACCAGCCATTTACTAAAATACAATGGATCTTAGATCTGTCTGTACGTCGTATACTGTAATTCTTATAAATTACAAAATTATAGGTTCATTTTACAAAAATACTATGGTTCTTATTTCAACTTTATTCTCTTATGAGGATTGTATGATAAGGTGCCACTTTCAAGAGTCTGCATGTATAAAACTTTCCACATGGGAATGTTCTGCAGATTTAACTGCACTTGTGGTTGTGGTCTCCACTTCCATCTCCTGAACTATCCCGCCATCTTTCACCTCTTTATCCTCCTTTGCCTTTATCCTTCTGTTCAACACACTTCATCTCACTTCTTTAGAGCACACTTGAGTCTATAGTCACGCACTGTTCACACTCAGACTGACTGTGTTTGTTTGAAGTGGGGAACCAGAGACCTTACCTCACCCGACGCATACGCAGGCCAATTTGTGTGTACATGCATGCACAGCCGTACATATGTGGCCTACAACCACACACACACACACACACACACACACACACACACACACACACACACACACACACACACACACACCCTGGCGGCCTAAACTAACCCCATCTGCCATGGGCAATTAACAACTTTAGCTAGGTCCTGTGGCCCCGTGACTGTGTGTGCGTGCATGTTTATTTTGGTATGTGGTAGGGCCAAAGTAGTTAGATGGAGTTGCAGGTGTTGACATTAAGAAAAGTGAAGTGAAAACTTGCAGATGACTAGCAGATAATGGACCCGCAAATGCACACAGACTCAACACACACTTAACTCACACTTAACACGCTTAATGCTGTGTGAGTGTTCATCCAGAACTTGTTCAAGCTCTAGTTGTGCTATATACTGTGCTTCAAGCTTCATACACTAGATGGCAACATAAAGTCCATGTAAAAAAAAAAATCAACATTAATGTAAGCTATGTGAGCTGCATAGAACAAGCTCATTCACCTTTACATCTTTTCTCATGTTATTACTCAATTTTTTGAGTAATAACATAAAAACTATTTTCCAATAATTCAGACTTTAAAAGGTCATGCTGATGGTTTTCTGTGGGTAGGACCCCTGGGATTTAAACATTTGTTGAATATGTTAAAGTAAAAGGTCATTGTTGTAAAGGTCATTGATCTGATACTTTGTTAAGAGTATACGGTATGTTATTATTATTATTCATTGAAAAAGTGAAGTTGTTTCCAAAATCTCCAAAACAATGGTGAACAGGCTCACGGCAGTTAAACTTGAATAAGGTAACGTGAATAAAGGTATTAGGTATTTTCTAATTTCCTATGCTATCACAGGCCAGTCAGAGTCAGCCATGGGGCCTCATTTGGCCCCCATAGCCACATAATGTCCAAATCTGCTCTAGCAGGTCCAGTAGATCTGAATGAAGATCTGGGGAGAATTCAGGCATCATATCAGCAACCTCAGTAAGACTGAAACACAGGCCAGATGAAGATAAGAGTGGATGGAAGTAAATCAAGAACCAAACCAAGATAAATAAGAATAATATTTTAAAAGAAAATCAATTAATTTAAATTAAATCAATTTAATTTGACATCTGTGGTTTCTGAGGGAACAAACTAACAGAGTGCAGTGCACATAAATATGCTATATGATAAATGTATTGGCTCTGCCAGTGAATATATGAATGGATACATATATACTGTATGGCAACTATATATAGACTATCAACAGCAAATGTATAAAGCGTAAAACTTTCCTTCAACATTATCTGTGTTAATATTCTGTGTGTGTGTGTGTGTGTGTGTGTGTGTGTGTGTGTGTGTGTGTGTGTGTGTGTGTGTGTGTGTGTGTGTGTGTGTGTGTGTGTGTGTGCGTGCGTGCGTGCGTGCGTGCGTGCGTGCGTGCGTGCGTGTAAGTGTAAGTGTAAGTGTCTGAAAAAAAGCAATATATCGCTGTATTGAATCGCAACATAGTTATCGCAATATAATTGAATTTGTCACTCTAAATATCGATATCGTATTGTATTGTGAGGTAAGTGAATCGTCTAGAGTACAGAAATTTAACACACACATGCGCGCGTGCGCACACACACACACACACACACACACACACACACACACACACACACACACACACACACACACACACACACACACACACACACACACCAACAATTGCACCAACACAATGGGCTGACAACAGGACTATAGGGCCTGGCTGACATGGTCTAAAAGGGGAAAAGTGCTAAAAGCATCGTCACACTTCTTCCACAAGTGTGCATGTAGACAGTGGCGAAGCACGCGTATAGAGGCATGTTAGTGTCTCGGTCTCTGTCTGTCTCTCGTAATGTGTTTGTGCTTATTCTGTCAGTTGAGCATGATATGCTCTAACACAGCTCAGCAAACACTATCATGCCACTTGTCTACCATATTCTCTTTTTAGCTACCACACCCTCCCTCTTTCCTTCTGTTAGTCACCCCTACTTCTCATAACCTTATACACTATAGTCAAACATTGTCTCAGAGGACCCATTATATGTATTTTCAGGTTTGTTTTGTTCTGTTTTTGTCTCAGGTACTGTAATGTAAATGCTTGTTTCTTTGCACTGTGTTTGTGCCGTTTGTAGCAAAATCTTTATAAGAAGAAAACACTTTATTTTGTACCTTACGAGGTAAAACTTTCCATCTTTTACCCTCCACTCCCTCTCTTCTTCCTCTTCAGTCTTTTTCAGAATCATTTGTTAGAAACCATGTACAAAAACAAATTTCATCCACTTGTTTTAGCTGGAAAATGTGACAACTAATTCTGACTCTGACAAACATCAGTGTGATATTTGTATATTTGTTCAGAATCATGTGAACCATATTTACATCCTCTGGGTTAAATTTCTTTTCAAAATCTTTTCATTCACTGTTATTGCACACTGGGGCATTTATGGACGAAAACCGGATCACAAATTCGGAGCGCAGGAAGAAATAATCAGAACCGTTTTCAGGCTTCTTTAGATTTTTGTCACAAAAAACACAACGGTGTGTAATGACCTTAAAACAAAAGTATACATAGATACAATAATATGCATACATTATAGCATTAAGTAAGAATACATTCTGATAAAAATACAAATATAAGGAGTAAATTGACCCACAGATTGACACTAATTTAGCCTGCGCAACCCCAAAAGAAATGATATGCTTCTGGGGATCCCTGGATCCCACTTTGGGAACTAATGCTGTAAAGCACAATACCCTCTGAGGTAGCTCTAGTCTAGTCCATAGTGCCACTAGCTTCTATGATTCTGCCTTGCAGTAGCGCTATGGGAAAATCAGCCTTATCTCGCACCATCCGACCAAACCATCCTCTCTTCTGATGCACTCTGAGCCCACCACCACACGTATACAATACACTTTTTGACTTTTTCACTGGAGGAAAAATATTCTATCTATGGATGTTTTCTTTTGGCAATGTCGGTAGAGAGTGCAAATCCTTGTTGTGTTTGTTGTTGTGAAAAGCAATGGCTTCCTGCCCAAAAAGTGCATTTTGTACATGTGGTGGGGGGCTCAGAGTCAGGTTCAGAGATACTAAGGAAAGTAGCCTTTCTAATCACACAAGCTGTGTTGGTATTGGTGAGTAGGTATTCTAGGTAAACCCTTGGTGAGATATCCGCAACAGAAGTGGAATCATGGAATCATCATGGAATCATCCAGGATCGAAGCAGAATCATGGAAGCATCATGGCGCTATATGGACCAGAGCTATTCAGACCACAGACTTTACTGTGTACAAACAGAACTCCCTGGGGCCACATTTATGGTTATTAGAAGCACATTAGGATTCAGCCACCACATTTATTGACCTTTTCATTGGCGTTTTAAAAGTAAGCACATATACTGTGTAGACACAAAGCAGGTGAAAGCCAATCAAAGGAAAGTGCACCCCTATGGGGAATGATTGTGAGTCAAATGCATTAAATTGAAGTGAGTGACGCAGGATCTGACTGGCCAGATTCATTAATGGAGTTCTGGGACTCCGCCAGGCATGGGAGCAGAGATCAGCACCCAATCAGCTGGGACGCATCAAGACTCGTGTGTGTGTGTGTGTGTGTGTGTGTGTGTGTGTGTGTGTGTGTGTGTGTGTGTGTGTGTGTGTGTGTGTGCGTGTCTGTGCATGCGTAATGCGCGTGCAGTCGACGTGCATGTGTGGCCATTCACAAAAAATGTTTATTTATGTGCGTGTGTGTGCACGCGTGCATGTGGAGTCTGTGTAGTTGTATTTACACAAAGAGGACAGAGATTGAGAGTGACAGGAAGAGAGGAAAGGAAGGAAGGAGAGAAGGAGGGACTGAGTAAAGAGGAGGGAGAGTGATGAGGACTGGAGAGGCCATTCAATCCTTCTCCACTCCTCCCTCTACCTTCTCTCATCTGTCCATCTCTCTCTCTCACTCCTCCCTCTCCTCTCCTCTCCTCCTCTATCTGTCTATCTCTCTCACTCACTCCTCCTCCCTCTCCTCTCCTCTCCTCCTCTATCTGTCCATCTCTCTCACTCAGCAGTCAGTCAGGCTGTGAGCGTCGAGGCAACTACAGCATCTTAAGAGACAGCACAGCTTCTTTCTATCAGCACTCCTGCTGCTACTGCGCAACAACACTATACCCCTGTACTGCTCATAGTATTGTTTCTGCTTTTTCAACCAGAGGACATGTATGCTGTGGGCGGAATATGGATATTATGGCAAAGATATTACTAGTGCGACTATACTGCAGAAAATTCATACTTATTCATACTATCTACGTGCTGAAATATTGAGCAACTTTAAATATGTCAAGGTGTGCTTCCTTTCAGTGGCAGTGATGTTTCAAAAGTAACACATCTTAATCTTCCTCCAAAAGGACAGGAGTCAGAAGTATTGTTTTCCATGGAGACTGAAGAGGGACATATATTCTACAGTTATTAGAGGAAGAACTCAAAAGCTGCATGGTACCACATGGTTCTTCTGGTGGAAAAAAAACACATCGGAAACTATTCTTCTTTACTATTATATTGTTTTCATCTTTTAAAATACCGCACGGCCAAAAGGATGCCTATATAATTGCCGCTCGTGCTGTCTGCAGCAGAACAGAGATCACACGGTTGGACCGCTGGGGCTAAAGACATGTTTGACATTAAGTTTGTGGAATAAAAAAAAAGCATGCACCAGAATCCCTGTTGCAGCATGCACCCTGGAGAAGACCAGCTCTGAGTCTACAGAGAGAAAGAGAGAGAGAGAGAGCAGTCTCTTTAGTGGACACTCTGTCCTCTATATGGCTACGAGTGAAGCTTCTGTTTCTGCTTACAGCGTATGTGGACCCATCATCAGGAGTTAGTTTTCTGCTGACAGGATGATGGGCACTGGCCCCTGCATGGTTCATTCTGTCATCCTGCTTCTAGTTATGGATCTGTGCCTTCAGAGGAATAGACACTACAGCGCCTGTGTGTAACTTTGCAGGAGTGTCAGCAGCACAGGGACACTGCGAGTTTACGAGAAGTAGCTTATAGCTGTTTTCTCTTTCTGTTATCTGTCTGTCTGTCTGCCACTCTACATGTTTCCAAGTCTAATGAAGAGCGGAAATCCATTCATCTTTGATTGATGCAGGTTGCTGTAATAATCACAGAGAAACTTGTCCATTTTCACTCCATTGCACTGGGAAATACCCAGCAGCGTACAGGTGTGCCGGGTTTGGAGTGAGCGCAGTGTGGGTCTGTGTCAGTGTGCCTGTGTGTGCATGTACGAGTTTGTGTTCCCAAGAATTATAGAAACCTGCAGTGACACCATCAACACTTTGACAGAGAGACACAAAGAGAGAGAGAGAGAGAGAGAGAGAGAGAGAGAGAGAGAGAGAGAGAGAGAGAGAGAGAGAGAGAGAGAGACAGAGAGAGAGAGAGACAGAGAGCGACAGAGAGAAATACTGTAGAGAGAGAGAGAGGAAGGGTGTAAGTGTACCCGGCAGAGTTAGACATAGCAGGGAACCACTCATTCATCTCACCTCTGTATGTCTTATCCTTTATCTCTGGTCCCTTGAGTAGAGTGACATCTACATATAAGTGCATGCATCTTTTATAGCAGTGTGTCTATAAGTGGAGTCTATATGTGGAGTGTATGCTTGTTTAAGCTCTGAGAGTGCGTGGGCGTGTGCGTGCGTGTGTGTGTGTGTGTGTGTGTGTGTGCGTGCGTGAGCGCACGTGTGTGTGTGTGTGTGTGTGTGTTTGCGCGCATGTGTTTGTGTGCATGCGTGAGTTTGTGTGTGCGAGGGGAGTGAATTAATTGTGTGTTGAGTGCAAGGCAAGCTGAATTGATGTTTAATTCCATCCAAGTTGGTTGGAATGAAGGCCTGATAAGACTCCTGGCACTCATAGTTTTGTAGGATATTGATCACTGTGTGCAGCGTGGTGTGGAGGCGTGCATGCGCACATGCACCTCTGTGTGCAGTGGCACAACAGTGTGTGTATTGTGTGCATGTGTGAGAAACAGTAGAGACATATCTGTGATCTGGGACTATGGGTCAACTGCTGCTGCTGTCTCTAAACCAACCAACCGAGGGGACACGGTACCGCTTACAGCAGATGAACAGAACTGGGTTTGGTTCCTGATACCATAGAAACGCATAGAGCCTCTTTTAGAAGCGGATCAGCTGATTAGAGAGGACTGAACTGGATAAAAAAGCCAACAGGATTGGAACTACACAGAGAGGTTGTAATACTGTTATTTTGGAACCTGCTCACCTTGTTACTGGATTGTTTTTGTTCTGTTCTGGACTTTTATTGTGACCATTTGGAGCTCCAAAATTGCCTTATTTTATTTATTCTTGACCGGAGTAGACCTATAGAACCCACACAAGCAGGATATTCCAAAGCTGCTCTCCGTGGTTCTGTGGACTCACCTTGTAGCCAATAGGCCTCCCCATACCCCAGAGCTGACACCGGTCCGGTGTTCTAACTCAGCAGGTGCCAGTCAGGACAGACGTGGTGGGATCAGCCAGACCATCGGTGAGTAAGAGTTCCCACAATCCTCTTTAATGATGTGGAGCTGGCAGTTAAAGTGTTGGAGCGTGATGCGTCACAACTGCAGCCTGACATATTGTGATACATGTGAATCAGCTCTGCATGCGCATGTAATTATGTGTGAAACGGTGATGCAACTGATACAGGAGTAGATGTCCCAGAGTTAGTGTCAAAGAGTCCCTGAGCAAGACTCTGAATCCCTAACTGCTCCCGATGTGCAGGTTGTTGGTGGCTTGCATGGTTTCTTCTGCAATTGGTGTGTCAATAGTGAATGTGTGTATGTGGATGAGTAAATGCACATTGGACAAGCGCTTTGGATACAAACGCTATATAAATGTACCATTTTACCATTTACAAGATGCCTATATAGTAATCAGTAGCACATGCAGGACTATCATATCGAATCAGACACACTATTAATGACATTATTAGCACAGAATCTGCAAATATGTGTATTGTAGACATCCCACAATATGTCAATAATTATGTAGAATAAAATCTATTTTAAAAAATGGTCTTAAAACGAGAAGTGGTTGCTCAAGAGCTTAAACTGAGAAGCATTTTTTTTCTCCTCTAGAAGTTCAAAAGATCTGTTTTTAAGAGAGTGAATTCCAGTCTAGTGGACTGATTGATGGACAGACAGATGGACAGACAGACAGACAAACAGATCTCACACACACATAGACAGACAGACAGACAGACAGACAATGCCAAACACACAAGATTCATTGCCCTGCATTTGACCTAAAAAAAGAAAACAGTGAAGCATGAGAAGAAAAGAACAAAGATCACTAATTAGCTCCACAAGAGACCACAAGTTGGCACGTTACGCTTCATGGGAATTAGCAGTAGGCTGGAACACGTCTTTGACCAATCAGATTGCTTGGCTGCAACAATTCCTTGTATAAACAAGCCTCGCGGCGCGGGACACATAATACATCCTTTAAGACGCAAGCACGGCCACATGAAAGACACCCCCACTGATAGGACCATTGAAACGTTCACAGAAATATTTAAGACCAATAGCAAAAAACACATTACTGGCCTGAACAGCATTCCAACTTGTTTATAATGTGGAGTTATGGATTAGACAGGGAAGACCTATTCGCTCCTACAAACACAGCATACAAATGGCTTTGTTTAGACAGCATTCCTACATAAATAACTCTAATTGCATTCATACGCGGGCTAAATATTGAGGCGAAGGGAGTGGGTGTTCCAAACTTTGTACTTCACACTATGTTTGGTCCATTACTATCATCTTTTGTTCATTTCAGAAGTGCTTCTCAATTTGGGTCCTTCAGGTGGTCCCAGGGGCATGGGTCACCAGCATGTCCCTGCATGGACAAATGTATCTGCCTTTCTGTGGCAAGACTTGGACTGTGGCAATCTTTTTGATCTTTTGTTTTGCACACCATACTGTAAAGGTTCTTATTTTGATCACGAGTAGCACCCACCACACATATTCACTGTCAAGTCTCCAGGCTTTCCTCAAAATAAATTATGACAATAAATAATTATGACACTATATGCCACATTTGGAACACCCTTGTACAGTATCAGTTGTTCTCAAATGTTTTATTTGCAAAGTTCACCTTAACTCTGAGAGTGTTCAAATGAGTTCCAGAACTGTTATATTATATTTAGGCCTGACCTAAGTTTTTTGTAAAACTTTGAATATTTATATATCAGAAACCAAATTGAATGTTTGAATACTGTACATACTGTACAGGATCCAAAAAGGATTCCCGGCCTGAATGGGTTATAACAGGTCTGCTATTGTGTGTTTCTTATGTATTGTCCAGTGATGTATTATTGTCCAATTATATAGTAATGCAACGTTGAAATGTCCACCACAAGCTACATATAGGGTTGACCCCTGTCCGGGAGGTTCCCAGCTAATTTGTTAATATAGCATACTGTTAATATAGCAGACTTGCTTTCGCATACCTAGAATAAGGCGTCTTAACAGGTGCGTAGGCCAGTACAGTGGTAAAAAAGCAAAAGATACATCCTCACACTGCTATCTGCTCGGTATGAGAGTAATGATTTATTGCAAAGCGACGTTTAGGTCCCCCCGGACCTTCTTCGGGCATAATACATTATTTTGACAAAGGACTTATATGTACAAACACTTGAAAAACAGACAACCAATTAACCACAATAGAACAAAGGCTAATTAGGACAGAGGTACAACTTGTGAATTATATATTTGATGACATTTAAAACACATGAACCACAAACAATGAACTAATATTTCATTTAAAATGCTAGTAATTTATAAAAAAAAATATATATATGTAAAGTACATTGGTTGTCAACAAACAACAATAAGAGCCAAAGTCACTATAGGTCCTAGCTCCCATATCATACACACATTGAGGGAGGATAAATACATAATCTATCCACAACTTTCGTACAACCCATTTCTTTGTGTTTGTGTGTGGAGAGGTTCCTGTTATCTATGTGATTTAATTGTTGCCAGATTTGCAAGAGAAACAAGTCACCAGGTGTATGAGATCAAGCAATGAAAATAGTTAGTCAAGCTCACATCAACACATTGTGAGGTTGTGCATCTGTATTTGGAATAGTTTTTAAACACTGGACTAAAGAAAGCACAAAACATTTTCATGGATTGTGTGTGACAACTACATGTTGTTAATCTGGGGTTCCTTGATGTGAAAAAAAAAATGTGGGATACAATGGTTTAAGAAGAACCTTAAGAAGCAAGTCCAAATAAGTTCTAAATATACCCTTTAGAAACAAGCCCCAAAAACATCAACCAGCAACTATTTGCAAGTGACCTTACAGAATAAAACGAGTCAAATGTTACTGATAATACGTAGACATGGCAACACTGCCGGAAGGTAAGCACACACACAAGCAGCCAGTGGATATGCATGCATACACAGTACTCTTTGTTTAAGGGTGTGGGATACAATTAGGCCCTGAAGGATTTGAAGTGTATGGCTCCAATTGATAATCTTCACAAGCTGTATCCATGTCCTAATTAGTCTGCTCTATTGTGATTGGTTGCCTGTTTTTCAAATGTTTGTATATTGTCATTTGTCAAAATGATGTATTATGCCTGCAGAAGGTCCGGTGGGACCTAAATGTCGCGTTGCAATCTATCCTTACTCTTGTACCGAGCAGATAGTAGTGTGCGGGTGTATATTTTGCTTGTTAATATTATACACTGTAGCACGAATGAAATGACTATGTAGTAAGGCTATTTGATGCCTGCTCTAAAACCCATGTGGGGAAAATATACCGTATATATATATATTTGTTATATATAAAAAGATTAAACATTTTAACAGCACAAATCTACAACGAGAGTCATATTTTCAGACAGGGGTCCCCATGAAGTTAATACATGTTTGAAAACCACTATGATTTATCAACCCTACATTCCTCCTCAAGGCCCTGTAGCCTTCTCGAGCTTTAAAGTATTGACATGTGTGCCAATTGCCAAACAGTTACGGCCGCTAATTTTAATTTGCCTTAATATCAACTATTTTAGCTCTCTGCACAAACCTACATTATGAGCAGATGTAGCAGGGCTGGGGTCAATTACGTCAATTTACTCGTGAAAATTCATAGCCCTAAAGACTCCTCACAACTCAAGCTCTTTTGACATGAGGAGGATGTCACACTGAAACTATGAGAAACATTTGAAAATAGATGGCTTATATGCATGACTGCTGAAAAGAATCCTGTTCCATTTTGTATTCATTTGGACTCAAATCAATCCCAACGCTTCAACACAGAAAGCAAGGGGCAGGCAGCAACTGTAAAGTAAAATAAACTGTAAATTGCTGGTACACACACACACACACACACACACACACACACACACACACACACACACACACACACACACACACACACACACACACACACATGAACCGGTGGGGTGGTCTCCCAAATAGCTCTATTTGGGGGAAATTGAGGCTATAAAAATGTCATCGTTACTGAAGTTCCTTGGGGTTAGTTTTGTGTGAGGATGGAGAGGCTCTCTGACTATGAGAAGCTCTCTGACTGTGTGTGTTGTATTCTCTCTGGTGTGTTCCACCAGGGTTGAATGAAGTGGTTTCCAAAAGTGGGATGAAAAAATGGCCTCCGGGTCCGTAACCAAACCAAGGATATTAGACTTCTAAAAGATGACCGAATGGCCATCTAAAAGTTGGTTATAACTAAAAATGTAAAGTAAAAGTTTAGACCGCTATTAGAAAAAACTTTCGTTTTTAATCTACTAACTACTACAGTTTTAGACACATGTAGCCGAGTAAGCTAACTAGTGCTCAGTTGGAAGTTATTTTTATGGAAAAAGGGGACACGAGTGCAGAAAACCATACGGTTCCTTTTCATTCAATTACGCTAAAATGAAGAAAGTAAGATCTTTGGGCATTTCTGCCAATGTTCCACAGACCTACGGGCTAAAGGAGAATATTGTAGCATCCAGTAGTTGTTTCTTCTCTACTGATGTTGTAATAATGCCTGTGGTAGAGCTTGGCGGTTTGGCAACGGTGACGACTGTTACAGTTTGTTTTGAATGCTGGCCTGCCGAGGACCCGTCCTGGACCATCTGTGTCTGTATGAAGTTACTGCATGGCCGTTGACTCTGTAATAAAATTTAGACAAACTCTGACTATCTATGGCTCTGGATGATACAAATACACTGTAGTCTGCCAAGAAAGAAGACCAACCGCAGAGCATGTGCAACATCTTGGCTAACATGGTGTAAGTGTGTGTCTAGTCTGCGTTGCACGTGCGCGCGCGCGTGTGTGTATGCATTTGGTGTGAGAGAAGCCTTAAGTCTAAGGCTATTTTTCAGCAGCGGGAGAGCGGTCACCATGAAATGATTCGATCCGTCCTTTTCTTTACCTCACCCGTTTCATGAAAAGTGACTGCTTTGGAGATACAAGGTTTACACCTTACAGTGATGATATCTGGTTGAAGAGTGTGACAGACTGGGAGGCGAATGGAGGAGGAAGTATGGAATGGAATGGAGTGGTGGTGAAGGAGTGGTAGACATGTTGTATCCTGGCATAACTGACTGCCAAGCATGCATGACATGTAAGCTCCAGGCAAGCACACACAAACACGCACATGCACACACAAACACACACACACACACACACACACACACACACACACACACACACACACACACACACACACACACACACACACACACACACACACTCACAAACACTCACAAACACTCACAAACACTCATGCGGCCACGTGAAGGAGACAATGCATGCACACACAAACTAGAACCTTGTGCAAGATTTAACAACTTGAATCCTCCAAGCAATAGATCCTAGTGTGACATCCCTTATACGTGCTGAATCCGAATACTTATTAGAAATAGCAGATCCACAAGCTCCCAACGTGTCAAAAGCAACACAGAGGCTTGTACTGTAGCTCGGCTGTTTTGGTGTACAGGAGAAAAAGGAGCAGGCATGTGCCCACTTTTGCCCAGTGTCCACATGGCCTGTTTGGCCATTCTGACATTCCTAAATGCTTAAGTTTGGCCATAACTAAATGCATAAGTAGATCCGGAAAACATGACGAGAGTAAAGTCCTCATTATTCTCTACACATGATCATGTTGCATGATTGAGTATACTGTCCTTACTGTAGAAACAGGGCGGCTAGACCACCCCGCTATCGATCACAACAAGCATGGAACAAGAATTATTTGTGTTGAGTCTAAACTCAACTGCTTTTGATTAAATATCAAAGACGCACGAAAGAACAGAAGAATGACATGCTCAGAATGATTTTACTATACGTTTTTAGGGTTTGTTTTCAGTGTGTGAGAGTTGTTTATAGTTCTGCCAAAATGTGGCTGAAGTTTCATAATAGGCCTACTATACGACTTGTAAACCAAGAGTGAGTATATAGTTTTGCATCTTTCTAGACACTAGAGTGAAATAAATTACATATAGTCCATTAAATTCAGTCAGTTATCCAATTGGTTGGTTGGTTAGGTCAGGCTTTGGGGCCTGGTCAATCAGTCAGCCTGTTTGTCAAACTTACACATGCCAAGCCATGAGGCCCATATACAGGCCTCCTGTTTCTGTAGCGTGAGACAGCTTAATGTACAAGTACCCCCAATCCAACCCTTGGTCACTGCTGAGTGTCAAACAGGGAGCCTGCACGAGTCCCATTTTGTAGGACCCACAACCTCCCAGACTCAGGGTGGACAATCTAACCACACAGCACCAGCTTATAGTATACAACATATGGATGTTCGCAGAACAAAAGTCTGTTGCTCTCTTACAGTATATGTGTATTCCAGCTGCAGAACAACATGAATGCTTTTCCATTTATGCTATGCTTCTCTCTCTTCCATGCATTTCCTTGCTTACTTCCTCTTCTGTCTTTTTGAGAGGCCCCTGCAGGATGTGATTGCTCTTCAGGACGAATGAATGCCCACATGGCTGACCTTGACTTGGTTTCCATCTTAAGCACCGCGCAATGTATTTACACAGGACGAGCAAATCCGACTTTTAACTGTTTATTATTCCATATGGCCAAACTCGAGAAGTATACGACATTTATATTCCACATGGCATCTCCCAGACAAGAGAGGCTGTAGAACATTTTAATTCCACTTATGGCATACTGTTTCTCCCAGATAACATTCAAATAAGGTTTTTAGTGTAAAGGCGAATATTTTGTTTATACATTGATACAATAATATTAAACTCATGTCACTCGCTAGCAATTTTTGTTCACTCCACATACTATGCTCTTGGGTTTAAATTTGTTCACATTAACGGTTCCCTAGAACCTTCATCGCTGTCATTAGCCAGTATACATTTGTCATTAAAAGATAATTCACCTCACACATGACTAAACAAGATTTGAGAGAAATCTTTCTTCCATACGAGTATTCCGTCGTTACTGTTTAATGGTGGGAATTTGCAGCTTCATAAATCATTATCAGTGCTACAGGCTATTTCACCATATACTACCATCTACTCTCTGTACAGTAGGCACACTACATGTGATTCATGTAGTGTGTGGTTTTCCCCGGCAGCCAGGTTGTCATGCAACTTGTTTCAACCACTCACGAGAGGAGATGAGTTGATTCGTTACTGTATCTCTTACACCGTGGGTTTTGGTTTTAGACCATTGTTTTTGATGTTTAGGGGGAAAAACCTGCAATCCCTTAACTAACTATAAACTCTAAAGAACGGGAGAGTGTGGTATTCTGTGGGCTTGATTGAAGTGTGTCACCACCACTTGTTTGAAGCAAATATTATTGTTCATTTGTCAGTTACTGTACTCTAAAATGTCACTTATACTTTCACTCTTACTGAAGTGATGTGTCATTAAATGCATGTGTGGTAACGTGTGGGCACTAAGCCACTGTTTCCTAAACAGTTTGTGGGTTTTTATGGGTCCCGTTATTTTTAGTTTTATACATTTTATATTTATTTTTTCATTTGTTAATTTTTTACATTTTGATTTGTACATTTTCATTAATTAAAAATCAATTTGTGTAGAAGAATTTAAATAAGAATTATCAGAAATTGCATTAATTATGAAACACTTTTTTTTTTTTTAGAAGAAGCAAAAATAGCTGATCTACAAGCTCAGACTGCAGGGTGAAGTGGTGTGCTGTGAGCTTGCAGATCTGCTACTGGGATCCTCAGGAGACAAAAGACCTTCTATTTTGGGTCCTGGGCTAAACCTTTGGGAAACACTGCGTTAACCCACGACATAACGCTGTGATGAAATGTATGATGTCCTTTAGAAGACACACAGCACCACAACCTCTCACTGTGTATGAACACATGCCAAAAAGGCAAATGGAGATTGTGATTTGTTAAACTAGCTGCTATTAGTGTGATTGGGCCGGCCAGCCTGCGACAGACATTTACACAAACATCTAATTAGCCTGGCCAGCTTGGGTCAAACCTTCATACGGTGTATAAACACCAATATGACAGATGGTGTTATGTGCTAACAGCTAGCACCGAATATAAAACAAACATTTCACCGGAAAAACTCTAAGTGTGTGTGTGTGTGTGTGTGTGTGTGTGTGTGTGTGTGTGTGTGTGTGTGTGTGTGTGTGTGTGTGTGTGTGTGTGTGTGTGTGTGTGTGTGTGTATGCGTGTGTGCGTGAGTGAGGTGCAATTGTGTGCGCATGTGTGTTTTTGTAGATAACTGTAATCTCTGTATTCATCTATTGTGAAACTATTTTGGTGCACGTTTGTCTCTCCTCTGATTGAGTCATAGGCAAATTCTTTGCTTACCTAAAGTGCTACTGTTGATAAGGCAAATGAAAATGTGAATATAACACCAAGAACCTGATACTGTATGGCCAAGTCTTTCACAGACTTGAAAGCTTGAATTGAGTGAATCGGGTTGACTGCTGTTTTTTATTATAAACTGGGAATTACATCCAGATTGAATGTTCCTGAGTGAATACCACTGTGGAACGTAAACCTGTATGCTGCTGCCTGCCTGGGCACCACCTTGTTGTGTAACTTTTCTCTCTAAAATGTGGCTACGATGATTAGGAAGCTCACAATGCATCACAGCTCAACGATGAGCTTGTGGATTGACTATTGCTGCATTCACATGGGATCGGGCAGACCACAAACCGGAAGCCATTGGACGGGAGCGAGACTTTAAATGGGAGAGGGCCACACATCAGCCCGCCAGCCAGAAACAGTAACAGGGCCTAATGGCAGACAGTATCAATCAATGTTAAAATGGCTTTCACTTGCCTGTCTAGCAGGCCTTGCCGTTTGCCGTCTTCTGCTTGTCTGATTCCATGTGAATGCAACATAAGACATTTTGTACAGCCCTGGGCCTAGGGAATCCCCTGAACTATAGGGCCCGTGGGAATACGGATCAACTGCTGCATATAGGGCCCCTGGGAATATGTCAAGTATAAGGTTTAAGTAGTAATTTTTCAGGTCCAGTTGTCATAAATAGCTATTTTACTTAGGGCACCTTGCGTGGCAACCAGACAACCACCAATAAACCTCCATCTATCCTCTGTGTGACCTACGATATTCAGACGACACTGCATTCTCATCCACACAATTCCATTAGTGATGTATTCTGCACCATCTCCTCAATCTACTGTGATCCCAGATCAATAATGTATTAATTTCCAAGGTCATGGTATCCTTGCTTAGTGTACTCTCAAGTCAAATGGTAAACAGTCTGCAGATGCAGACAGTCTGGATGCAGCATCCAAACAGACACATGTGAGCGTGCACGCATGCACGCAGGCGCGCACACACACACAGTCACACACACACACACATGCACAGGAGTCAGGAGCAGCTTATGCTTCAGCCTTGTCTGGTACAATAAGGAGCTGGGAATCAAACAAGGAATCTCCCAATTTGGGAAGGTTTCCTGTCCCTCCAAGCTGGGTAGGATACTGAGCTAGAAGTGCATCTGGATGTGTGAGGAGGATTTCTTATGCCAGTACACACAGCAGATCCTGAGTAGTGACGTGATGGGAAGACAGTGACATTAATAATATCTCACACTAAATTATAGGGGTAATTTGTCCAGAAACACATCTGTTGTATCAGCGGGAAGCAAACCTTTCTCTTTTTCCCAATGCAGAAATAGCCGAGGCTTTCAAAGGTTCACATTTTGCTCAATGATAAACGGCAGCTAGCGCTGCATGTTCATGTGCAGCTATTTCAGCACAAATGCTGCCAAACCATTATTTTGCTTGTGTTGGCAACACTGTCTTGGGAAGAAGTCAACCTTTCATATCAAATATACTGCACTGTGTATTAATATAGTGTAGTATATATATGCCTTAACCTTCACGCTATTTGAGGATCCCTGTCTGAATGGATAAGTACTGCTGCTACTATGTTCTGCGATTTGTCTGTCAGTGAAAGAAAAGGTGTGTTTCCTGTGGTGTGGTGTACATGTGTACCTGGTTTCCATTACGTTGTAATGGAACTAGTGGGTCAAAGAGCCATGCAGGCTCATACTTCTGAGAAAGCCGGATAAAATCTGGATGAACCCGACATGCCGAGGGAAATGACTGCTGTTGGTGAATATATACTGTATTGGGGAAATGTGTGGGTCCATCTGGATGTTGCATTGGCTTCAGGTTTAGATTTGCAAGGATCCAAGCCTGTGCTTTTGATATCCTCCACTCTGCTCCGTGGTCATTAAGTTTTATCACCATGGTGGGGATATATTTTATCACTGCTTCAGGTCAGACTGAATTGTACTGTATACAGGCATTATCTTTTGGGGAAATATACAGTATATTGATCGACTGGCTGATATATTTGACATTTTGTTGGGTAATATCAAAAGTCAATTGTTTTATCTGTTACTGTACTGTCTATTTTAGGTTAATCGTCAATTCACTAGTGACAGACCACACATTCAACCATACATCGTTAAACGTTTATTTAGAAAAGAAGGGGTGGATTGAAGGCATGATAGAAATAGAAATTAGATGTACATGAGTGATATGGAGGGATGAGGATGATGGGGTGAGGGGGGGTGAGGGGGTGAGGATGAAGGGAATGAGGGAAGGATGGAGGGCGGAGCCCTGGTAGGGATGGGGGAAGGATGGAGGGCGGAGCCCTGGTAGGGATAGGGGTGAAGGGGAAGGGGTGTGGTCTTGATGGTAGATGGTTCAGGCTCCAATGGGGGTATTGGACCCTGAGTATTTGGCCTGGGGTCCGAAGAGCGAAGCGTCCGTCTTGGTCGACGTCGGAGACGGCACGGTCCGTCTTGGTTGACATCAGAGACGGCACAGTCCGTCTTGGTTGACGTCAGAGACGGCCCGGTCCGTCTTGATTGACGTCAGAGACGGCACAGTCCGTCTTGATTGACGTCAGAGACGGCACGGTCCGTCTTGATTGACGTCAGAGACGGCACACTCCGTCAGTTCCAGACCCCCGTGTGGAACCTGAGAAGAAGAATAGTTTTAGTTGATTAAGCGAGGTGTGAAGGAGACAGAGTAAGAAGTTAACATGGAAAAGGGGAGGGTGGGAGGGATACGAAGAACAAAGCACGAATGATAGGTAGACGAGGCAGGTATATATACGTAGACAAGGGGGAGGAGTTTGGGCGGAACATTAGCGGTTACCATGGTAGTTAAGTCAAGGGGAGGTGCTTGATCAGGTTACCGTGGTGATCAGGGTATGTTACAGAAGTTAACCAAGAATGGCGTACAAGGTATGATAGAGAGAGACAGGGTAGTAACTATTAACGATTATTCTTTGAAGTGTGGTCTTCCTCCTGAACATACGTTGTACCAACTCCATTTCACTAGTGACAGACCACACATTCAACCATACATCGTTAAACGTTTATTTAGAAAAGAAGGGGTGGATTGAAGGCATGATAGAAATAGAAATTAGATGTACATGAGTGATATGGAGGGATGAGGATGATGGGGTGAGGGGGGGTGAGGGGGTGAGGATGAAGGGAATGAGGGAAGGATGGAGGGCGGAGCCCTGGTAGGGATGGGGGAAGGATGGAGGGCGGAGCCCTGGTAGGGATAGGGGTGAAGGGGAAGGGGTGTGGTCTTGATGGTAGATGGTTCAGGCTCCAATGGGGGTATTGGACCCTGAGTATTTGGCCTGGGGTCCGAAGAGCGAAGCGTCCGTCTTGGTCGACGTCGGAGACGGCACGGTCCGTCTTGGTTGACATCAGAGACGGCACAGTCCGTCTTGGTTGACGTCAGAGACGGCCCGGTCCGTCTTGATTGACGTCAGAGACGGCACAGTCCGTCTTGATTGACGTCAGAGACGGCACGGTCCGTCTTGATTGACGTCAGAGACGGCACACTCCGTCAGTTCCAGACCCCAAGATGAGGAGTGTGCAGGGAAACAGTTACTTGATGATGGCAAGGTTGGCGTTTCCGAATCGAGAGAACATGCCTGGACAGCTAGTGGGAAGCGTGGTCCCGGGAGATGAATGGAGAGGTTCATAGTCTCTTTAGATTGATGATAGAGCTGCCAGGACTTGATGGTTAAGCACGAATTCTTAGTGTCTGTGCAGGGAGGATGATAGCTTATAGCATTGGTACTGAGGGATGACATTCTGTGTGAGGCGTGGTGGTGGATCCTGCGCAGGTTCCGATGTGATGGTTTAGGGAAAGGAGGAAGACTGACTAGTTCTAGAGGAGCGTTGGTGCTAGCTGATAGTGGCAAGTCGCACTAATGGAAGTTAGAAGTGTGATTATGGTCACGCTTGTCTTGGAATAAGATTGTTGTCCCTATGACGGTTCAGGACAAGGTGGTAGATGGAGGCGGTTAGAGTGGAATCGAAGATCTGGACGATGCTTCTTTTGAGGTTGGAGGCAGTTAGGGTAGAATTGAAGATCTGGGCGATGCCTCTGTTGAGGTTTCAGGCAGTTAGGGTAGAATTGAAGACCTGGATGATGCTTCTGTTGAGGTTGGAGGCAGTTAAGGTGGAACGTAGATGATCCGGACGATGCCTCTGTTGAGACTTGAGCCAGTTAGGGTAGAAGTGATTATCTGGGCGATGCCTCTGTTGAGTTTGCCGGCGGTTATGGTGGAACTTGGTCTGGACCCTGCTTCTGTTGAGGCCGAGGACAGTTAAGAGTGGAACTTGATGATCTGGATGGTGCTTCGGTTGAGAATGGAGGCAGTTCGAGTGGAGCTTGGTCTGGATGATGCTTCTGTTGAAGTTGGAGGTGGTTAGAGTGGGATTTAAATATTTGATGATGATTACGTTGAACTGTGATTGTTGTTTGAGCGGAGAACAGAGCGGCTGGTCAATTAAAGGGGCCAAAAAGAAGCCGCGACAGGACTGGCGAATTCGATTGATGTAATGGACAGACATCGCTGGGTAGTTGGTTCTTATCATCTGACAACATCGTTGGGGAGTCGGATCTTGAACATGCGGTGGGGCGATGGTAGGCTGTGCCATCACCAGGAAGAAAGGGGGATGCAGTATCCTGAAGTTAAGTAGGAACTAGAGGAGGTATGCTGTGACAAGGGAGAGATGGAGTGGGCACTGTTTCACGCTGAGCCAGAGACGGGGGGCATGCTGTGCGGCCAGATGGGGGAGCGCTGTACCGGAGGAGGGAGGCACGCTGTACCCGAGGAGGAAGATGCGGGGGGAGGCACGTTGTACCAGAGAAGGGGTGGTGCGCTGGGGGAGGAAGATGTGGAAGGAGGCATGCTGAACCAGAGGAGGTGGGAGGCGCACTGTGCCAGGGGAGGAAAATGCAGAAGGAGGCGCGCTGAGCCAGAGGAGGTGGGAGGCACGCTGTGCCAGAGGAGGAAGATACAGAAGGAGGTGCGCTGAACCAGAGGTGGTGTGAGGCACGCTGTGCCAGGGGAGGAAGATGCAGAAGGAGGCGCGCTGAACCAGAGGTGGTGTGAGGCACGCTGTGCCAGAGGAGGAAGATACAGAAGGAAGTGCGCTGAACCAGAGGTGGTGTGAGGCACGCTGTGCCAGAGGAGGAAGATGCAGAAGGAAGTGCGCTGAACCGGAGGTGGTGGGAGGCACGCTGTGCCAGAGGAGGAAGATGCAGAAGGAGGCGCGCTGAACCGGAGGTGGTGGGAGGCACGCTGTGCCAGAGGAGGAAGATGCAGAAGGAGGCGTGCTGAACCAGAGGTGGTGGGAGGCACGCTGTGCCAGAGGAGGAAGATGCAGAAGGAGGCGCGCTGAACCAGAGGTGGTGGGAGGCACGCTGTGCCAGAGGAGGAAGATGCAGAGGGAGGCGCGCTGAACCAGAGGTGGTGGGAGGCATGCTGTGCAAGGGGAGGAAGATGCAGAAGGGGGCGCGCTGAACCAGAGGTGGTGGGAGGCACGCTGTGCCAGAGGAGGAAGATGCAGAGGGAGGATGATACGAGAGGGATACGAAGAACAAAGCACGAATGATAGGTAGACGAGGCAGGTATATATACGTAGACAAGGGGGAGGAGTTTGGGCGGAACATTAGCGGTTACCATGGTAGTTAAGTCAAGGGGAGGTGCTTGATCAGGTTACCGTGGTGATCAGGGTATGTTACAGAAGTTAACCAAGAATGGCGTACAAGGTATGATAGAGAGAGACAGGGTAGTAACTATTAACGATTATTCTTTGAAGTGTGGTCTTCCTCCTGAACATACGTTGTACCAACTCCATAAAATGTTCATTAGGTCTAATTACAAGTACAGTACAGTACACAATGAATCACAATGCAACACATGAGCTTTTTATCAGCTATTTTCACTATAATTTGTACAACTATGTAATGTATATTCCAAGCAGGTGAGGGTTGCTTTGTAATACAGGGTTTTTATTAATCTCACATAAAAAAAAATGATTACAAAAATCCCAGACTGCTACCTCTGAGGTATTGAACGCTGCTTACAGTGTACTGCTTGTTGTACGTTGGTGGTGGTGGTCGTGATATTATGAATATTTATGGCCTGCTGTGCATGTGGGTCTTGCTCTTCATTGCTAATGAATCAAGGGAAACAAGCTCCAAAGGGGAAATAAATAGAAAATGGAAACCACAACAAGGTACAACACATCCATGTCATGTCAGGGTGCGGTTAGATATACTGTATCCTGTTTAGTTTAGGCGTTGAAAGTGAAAATGATGGAGAACCAGAGCTCTACAATAAACGCACAGGAAAATCTGCTGTATATAGGCCAGGGACTGCTCAACTCAGAGGGATGTGTATAATGTCTTTCCACGGGCCAAAGTTCTTCATTCTGACACCTGGCCTGAATGAACCTACTCTGACACTCCAGGATCCCCATGCTCATTAAGACTATCATACTTATGTTATCTGGGGGCTTAAAGCATTTATTAAAACATTGACATATTGGATTCACTATGATGTAGATTAGCTGGTTTTAACAAACATTATTTACAAAATAGTAATAAGGATAATAGGGATAAGGGGAGCAAATTAAGCCCAAAATAATAAATGCCAAAAATAGCCAATCAATGTGTTGTGAGCTTCCGATGAACCGAGCATATAAATCGGTTTTGCCATTATGTTGTTCTCCCCAGCAGAGATTTCATGTGGTTAAATATAATATAGTTGGTTACCCTTGGATCAATGTTTGTTAACACTTGTTTATACTCTTTAGAAGAGTCCTAAGGCCTATACTGCCGTTTTAGGTGATAAGGTGACCACAGAAAGCTGCACTATGATGTCACTGGCAAGCGCTTCACCACTCACCAAAACAGTGTTTACTATTAAACCACTGAAAATGTCACCTTATCACCCAAAACTGGAGCAGGCTTTGTAAGTTGTTAAATAAAAAGCCATTATCCCGAGACCTACAGCCAATGACAGCAGAAGTATTCATTTAAGATTGCACAGATGGAAACAAACAGGCCTGTATTTGTCTGTTTGGTTCCATCTGTACAACCTTAAATGAACAGTCAGGATTTCCAGTGTCGGATCATTCATAAAAAAAAAGAGAGAGAGTACTCCTGAAATGTGCTACATGTGGTGACAAGTAATGGTCCAAGAAATCAACTCCCTCTGGATGCGACTATGAATCAATCACCATAGATAGACCGTTCAATCCAGGATTACTCAATGCTTGCCCTGTAGCTGTTGATAACGTCTCCCCAATGACACTAATATAATAGATCGGCTAGTGTGTGATGGCAGATGATATACTCCTCTCACAACATTAGTGTAGTATTCCAGTGTGTTTATTCTGAAAACAGGCAAAGGTCATTCAAGTGTGGTTTATGGTCCAGCCTTGGATTTATGTATTCACAGCAGTCCTAAATTATGTTAGGAATTAGAAGCAATTGTGAAGGAAAATAATAGCAAGACGCAAATTAAATATATTTCCTATAGTGCATGTAATTAGATCAATTAATGGAGCATTCAGCATTTAAAAAAAAAAGAAAAGAAATAAAACGTTCCTTCCTGGTAACATGTTCACATGCATACAGGGTCAGATTGACCATTGGGCGTACAGGGAGGTCTCCCGGTGGGCCACGACCCGTAGGGGGCCGCTGGTATCATGGTAATGATTAAAAGCACTGGTTTTCAACCTTTTTGATCCCAGGGCCCATTATTCATTCAGAATTTTGAGCTACGGATCAGCATTTGATGACATTTTGACACGCTAAAAATGTCCGGGCCGATTTTTTTTGCCAAGTCCATCACTGCATGCATACATTCTGCAATGGGAGGATGTGCAACAGGCCAACAGCACACATACCAAGTCAAAGTCTGCTGTTCACTATGAACTAATTATATGGTCATGGGGGAAATCCTTGAATATGCGGTACCTTTAAAGCGCAAATAACATATTCTGAAATTTGTTCCTAATACTCCATCACATTGCATATGTCAATCTTATTTCTAATGGTTTGAGCCTGAATCACCACCCTTCACCAATCACCAGTCCTGTCATTTCCTACTGGACTTTTATAGCAGTTTGGCTGCAGTACCACAATGTCCTGAGGTGGTGGGGGCGCTGATATGCAGATCATTTATTATTTGTGTAATTATTTGTGTCATACTGATGCTAGATAAAACCAGGCTTGTTTCCATTTCATGCCAGCTTGGAAAATCAACAATGGTGGACATTGCAAAAAAATTGGGAATGCAAATTAGAAATGAAGACGCGGAGGAATTATACAAAGCAGGGTAGGACATCATTACGAGAACGAAGTCAGATGATTTCCTGAGAAAGCCTGATTGTTCTAAATTGGTGGGTATAGAAAACAGACACATGGGGTCATTTGACCCCCCCCCCCCCCCCCACACACACACACACACACACACACACGCACGCGCACACACATACGTACGTACAAATACCTGTCAAATGTTTCTACTTCTGAATTAGTATGCGTCTTTCTTCTAATGATACGCTTAAGGCCATAGTGTTCTTACAGGATGATGAAAACAATACTGACATTCATGATGATTTATTAGTCACTGGCTTTTTTGGCAAGAGAACCATAGCATGCTAAGTTTTATGTTTTGACAGTGTAGACAAAAGCTTTGAACATCAGAACCTGCATTATAAGATGGAACACAGATCCCTGTGGTCTAAAATAACGTAAAAAAAACTGTCTCAATTCAAGGCTCAGTTGTTTGTCAGTTTTCCATCAAACGTCAGCAACATCTAGTTAGCGTAAATACTGAATATATGTGTGTTTTGCTATTGGAGGATAGGTTTCCACAACAACACAGTGACAGCTAAAATAAAGGAACAGAAGGCCACATGTAAGCACTGATGAAATGACGAGGCTATGAGTCATGATGTGCCCTTTACTTCGGTGGTTTCTAAAGTGGGGTCCAGGGACCCCCGGGGGTCCTCAAGGAAGTTACCAAATGGACCATTTGGTTCCATTTGTACACCTTTAGAGTTAACTTAACGTTGATTTTACAATATACACCGGGATCTCAGATATAAAATGCTCTTGATCTGTAGCCTAATGCATGTAACACTGGTGGTGTGGATTTCTCTTACGGGGGTTCCTGGCATCTCTCTTCAAATGTGGGTCCGCAGGCTAATTAGTATCAATTAAGGGGTCCTTGACATTTAAGAGTCTGGGAACCCACTGCTTTATAGCAAATAGTTTCATTATAACTCACTATGGGCCTGATGCCTGTTGAGAATGTCTGTTAAAGAACACACACTCACGAAAATGCCCTTGCATTTGTCTACCCTTTTAAATCAACCTACTGTAGGTGTCAAATAAATAACCTAATCCAAGGGCCAATGACTTTGCTTCAAAACGACCAGGCAGACGCATGAATTGTCCATGAGGTAACAGATGGAGATGTATTGTCTAATTCAGGAGAGGAAAATGAGTTGTGAAACATTACACCATAAAGCGTACAGCTATGATTCTTCCCATCTATGCTGACAAAAGATGAAGGATTACCAAGACAACCTCTCCCTGGAGGGTTGTTCTCTACCCACATTTTGTGCCTGGAAGGACAGGGTAAAGTTGTAGCCAGTGTGTGCATTAGTTAGGAGTAAATAATAGCCAGCACGTCTTGATTCTCTTCACGGTTGGGAACTCATCTGAAAACAATTTGTGGAAAACAAACCACGCAACTTGTTCAAAAACATCATTCCACTGTCTGTTGCTGTCCTACTGTTCATCATGGTATAATGAGGGTATTCTCTTTTTCTTGACCAGGCTGTGAGGATGTTTATTCATTCATTAGATGGACTTTTCTGGTCAAGACCATCCAAATATCTAAAATATACCAACGCAGATGAACTCATCTGCGAGGACAAGAACAATATGTTGGGAAGTGAGCAAAGAAATGCGTTTTTATTCCAGCCAGTCAGATGAAATCATACCAGTGGTATGATTATACAATGGTGCTAAAAGGATAACACTTAAAAACACCAGTGGGCTTATTTCCTGAAGAAACAATAATAAGAGGCTGTCAAACATGATCGCATGACTTGCCCGACATTTCATGGCTTCAAATAGGCACAATTATTTATTTAATTATGGTGAAGTTACACATGCACTCATACCCATGCAGAAGTCCCAATATATTGAATTTTTTTGTATACTTTATAATTTTATGTGAAGCACCACAAACAAAAACATCAGACAACAACAACAATATACATTATATAATAATGTTGAATAATATATTCAATAATAATAATATATTCAATTCCCACCATTTAACTTCCATCCAAAATGGGACTGATTTCAATACTCTCAGGGTGTAATAGAAGTAGGACCCAAATGCAAGGAAGTCAGAATCAAGTTAAAGATTAATTTAACGTTAGGTTTGTGGGAGATCAACAGCCACCATCCCACAAACAGAAGTTACACAACAATAGTCCAACAAAGAGTAATACCAAACACAGGGCTTAAATAGGCACAACATAACAGGACACAGGTGAACTCAAATCAAACAACTCATGGATTGGCTGGAGAAAACAAGACACAGGTGAAACCAAGAACCAAAAAACAGGGATGGCTGCTAGCCAAGGCAGTAAACAACTACAAAATAACACAGGAAACACTAAAGCATAACTTCAAAATAAAGCACACACCAAAGTGTACTTCATAATAAGTTTCAAGAAGAACAAAAAACAACACACAGAAGGCAGATCCCGACAGGAACAATAACAGGTTTTTATAGGAATTAGATCTTGGGGTGGAAATTCCAAAGGAAATTTGGAGATCAAGTATCTCAATAATTAACATTCTGTGTGCGACCGAATTTGATACAATTCAAAATATTTCACAGACCACAGTTAAGTTAAGTACACGACAGGCTATCTCCCTGAAAAATGGCAAATATGTACCTGTCAATCAGCTCTAACTGCCCAAGATGTCACCATCAAGTCCTAATCCCAAATAGGTCAGATCTAGTCAGTCATTGTGGTAAACGATGCATTCATCTTTTATTTGCATGATCTCGGGTGATTATTATTTTTAATGGGCCCACCATGAATTTAAAGTCCAATTCATTATATAAGTTATATAAGTATATGTTGCTCTTTAATACCTTTGAAGCCTATAACCACTCAGCCCATTCATTTTCCATTTCCCGTGGGGTGGTCCCATGAAAGGTGGGACTTCCTTTTACTTTTTTCTGGTGTGTTATTTTATTTTGTGTATCCATTCTATTTATACATACTACTACAGGGTATAAAAATGGAACTGTTTTGACTCAATAAAAGAAAGTAAAACTACAAATAGGCACCAAAAGAATCAGCTTTTATGACTGTTTGGTGAGAACCCATATAGTTAGCCCCATGTGAACCTGCTGTTTTATTATGACCTTCATTATTTCCCCCTACAAACGGATGCCTACTCACACAGTTAGTGCCTGATGTGGTTTTTCGTTTTTGTGTCTTAACATTAACCTTACCATACAAAAACAGGAAATCCTTGCCCTGGCCAAACCTTAACCACCATGTTTGTTTTTGCAAATAAACAGAATTAAAAGCCGGGCTTAAAAACAGCTTTCCCAAACCAGTTAATTCCAAGCGGTACCAAAAAATTCTACGTTATTGCATTACCCAACCAACATTCCTAAAGTAGAACTAAAGGAAACGTGTCCATGCTGCTGTGCATTAATGCATGTAATATTCTTAGCCTTTACCAGGAGCAAGAATTATATGATACACTGAATGATCATAAACAACATATAGGCTACAAAAAACAGAAATGAAACTGATAGCACATATATAGTTATTTTAGCTAGGTAACAAAAAACGATTTATCTGTAATTATCACAACATGACTGACTTACTAAATAATAGCTATGGGGCATAGAAACAATATATTCCTGCTAGTACTATGTGTGTCTAATTATGAGATTATGAAGACATGACAAGACAGGACTGCTGCAGAAAAGCTTAGATTCCAAACACATTAATCAAGTTCTATTATAATAGCTTAAAACATGTAGTTATTCATGAGTGTCAAATCTAATATTGTTATATTCGGTATTTGTATTAAAAGAAAATACAAGCAATTATATTTCCACTTAGGTCCAGATACTCTGTGTGCCATTTTTGATGCGGACTGCTCAGCAGGAGTAGCGGAAAAGAAAAAGCATCTGAACTGAAACAATCTTGTAGATTTAAATAGGCATGGCCTGTGAAGATAATGAGAAGACGAGGATTGAGCCAAGAAATCCGGCGGAGAAGTATTTCAGTAATCACCTAAATAAAAAATAAATGTTGTATGTGTGCTGGTTTGGGATTAATTCCAGACCTCACAACCACACATCAAAAGAGTCAGACATTCCTAGGGTTTGGAATGGACTGGCCCATGCAGCCCTGCTGGAAGAGCTTGTTGAATTCTTCTGCAAGCGGCGTTCAAAACAGCAGGTACTACTTGTTAACAGGACTACTGTACATCTGGTGCATGCAGAATTTCAGCGTCATAGCGTAAACTTCGGTTAGCGGTTGTTAAGGAGGGAAAGTGAAATGTCAATTCCTCCCAGTGATTGACAGCAGTCAAGGATGGAAAGCCACAGGGTTGTGCACTGCAGATCCTGCAAAAATGGGGGTCATCTTATAACCAGAATCATCTTATATTAGGGACAATACGGTAACATAGACACAAAGACATAAGCCTAAACAAGCAAGCAAATACACTTTAGATGCAAGGCAAGGCAAACAACTTCAACCTGTGTTGCACTATGGGAGAGTTATGGGAGTATAGTAAAATATCGACACATTGTGAAGGGGTGACTGTGACTCAGAAGGTAGGGCAGGTCAACCATTGATCCGTGGGTCGGGGATTTGAACCCCGGCTCCTTCTGTCTACATGTCGAAGTGTCCTTGGGCGAGATACTGAACCCCTGCATGGCTTACCCAAAAGTACCCCAAACTACCCAAAAGCATACCCAAAAGTACCCAAAAGCATACCCCAAAGTACCCAAAAGCACCCAAAAGTACCCAAAACTACCCAAAAGCACCCAAAAGCATACCCAAAAGCATAGCCGAAAGTACCCAAAACTACCCCAATGCATACCCAAAAGTACCCAAAACAAAAGTACCCAAAAGCATACCCCAAACTACCCAAAAGTACCCAAAAGCATACCCAAAAGTACCCAAAAGTATGCCCAAAAGTACCCCCTACTACCCAAAAGCATACCCAAAAGCACCCAAAAGTAACCAAAAGCATACCCAAAACAACCCAAAATCATTCCCAAAAGTACCCAAAACTACCCAATAGCATACTCAAAAGTAACCCAAAGTACCCAAAAGCACCCAAAAGTACCCCAAAACTACCCATAACTACACAAAAGCACCCAAAAGCATGCCCAAAAGTACCCAAAACTTGAGTAATTTTGGTTCTCATTGTTCATATAACAGTATCTATGTAGTCTGTAACCACTCTTATATAGACTTTGAATTACATTCACTCATTCACAGTTCACACATATTCGTACACTGATAATATGGCAGAAGAAACCATGCATGGGACCATACTGTAGATTGATCATGAGCATCATCCTAAAAGTGTCTTGCTCCAAGGAAGCTCATTATAAGAAAATGTCATGGTCATGTGACTGAGTGCGCCATGACACTTTCATGGGAGCGAAAATCACAGTAGCCTACATGGTTTTAATTGAGGATCTCAAAAGGAACAGCTATGAATGAATGAATGAATGAATGAATGAATGAATGAATGAATGAATGAATGAATGAATGAATGAATGAATGAAACCCTTTATTTGTCCCCGTGGAGGGTGATGCGGTTTGTCAGAGCAGTAACAGAACAAAAGGTTAAAAGTTAAGGCTTAGCAGAAAAGTAATAAGACAGTTAAAACAGAAAAAGAACAGCAGAAAGCCAGAAAGAATAAAACATGTCAATTGCAAGGAATTGCATGATAGTGAAAATGACGTTGTTGTCACTACCTGCTTACATCATATACCTAACTCGACACTAACTCTGGGTTATTGAACTGGGAACCTCACGGGTGCCATCCGGCCGATCTACTGGCCTGTCCACTGCCACCCCATTATTCATCTACAGTAGTACTCCCATTGCAAATAGTGTAAGTGTTATACAAAACGTTGAGGGTGTTTTCCATAACATGCTTATAGTATCATCTTCTCCTCCTCCTTCCACTGTGATTGGTGCAGAGAAAAGGAAACAGGAAATACCAGGTCATTCCCACAGGTTCAATCCCTCAGTCTGCATGGGGTTACGGGTCATCCGCCTGTCTGTCTGTGTGTGCGTGCATACTTGCGTGTGTTGCACATAAGCTTGGTTGTGTGTGTGTGTACGTGTGTGTGTTGTGACACACGCACACACACGTGTGTTATAGGGTCAAAACAGTAGCTAACTAACTGGCCATCTGGAGCGTAATGCACTTTCCCCATAAAGACAGGAGCTCTGCTGGATGGATATATCCTCAAAAAGAAAACAGGTTGACAACGATGTCTCCTCTAAGTCTTATTTAGATTTTCTGTGATTGAGGCAGACGACTGATCTGGTTTTGCTTCCCAGATGTGTGATAATGGGCACTTGCTGCTACATTGGTTACTGTACGGATCATGTGGGATTTACATGAGACGTTTTTCCAATAAGAAAGGAATACTAAATGAATGGCAAACCATTAACCATTGATATGGTACAACAATACCTCCTCCTCAGCATCCCCTTACTGTAGCCTTGACTATTGGCAACCTCGCCTTTTCTGCCTCTTCCTGCTCTCCCCCTTAATTCATCTCCTGTTTACAGACCACTCACTGTTGACTAATGCCTCATTGAATCCCCTGAAGAGACCCTTCATGTGATGAATGGCTTTTAGTGAGACACACAGGCAACAGAATATAATAGGGTTATTGTTACTTTTTGTTGTTATTTTTAGGCTGAGAACATTTGGAGTTTCAAAGATTTATAGATTTTATATTATTGTTATTTTAAAGCCAAAAAACATCTGCACTTGTGTGGTCAGTGTAAATCACTTGATGTGTGAATGTTAGAAAATGTCTGGAAACGTAAAATAGACATACATGGACCTCCAAAGGCTGCATTCATGACTCATTTATTTACATGCCGTCCTCTTCGTCACGCCTTTATAGCCCAGGGACTCACTTCTTTATGACTCATCAGTCATTAAGACTTATGTTTTGTTAAGGTATCTTGTTGATACACACAGCAAATGAAATGGCTTCATTGAGACACATTCCTAAACAATACTTCACTTGACATTATTTCTAAAAGCAACCTTCCTCCTCCTCTCCGTCTATGGACATTTTTCACAGATGGGTAAATAGCCTAAAGTGACATTAATCGTGAGTGTGTATAGGTGTTACATATTTCAGTACCAGCATTGGTATCTCCTGTAAAGTTAACGTAACACATACTAACACACAGTACCTAAATGAAAACAGAATGAATCGTATGGCTACAGCTGCATCCCTCCTAACCATGTTTACGCATCCATGGAAAAAGTTCCATTGCTGCACTTCCTCATCACGATGAGGCCCTTCAAATTATTGAAAGTATATTTACAGAGCTACGAGAGCCCTTCGGTTCAGATGAGCATCTCTTGAACTTCACAAGAACGCATGATAATGAGACGTACTTAACGAGATTGGTCTGTCTGTATCACAAAGACTCACAGTATAGTATACAGTTTGTAAAACAAGTGAAGAATGAAGAGTGATGAAAGAAATGAGTTAGAATGAACACAAACAGCCAAAGAAGTTAAAAAATACAAATACAAACACAAATGCTTATATTGAGAAAAACAGGCTCAATTTATTCCAATATGTGTGTCTAATGTATCCATGTGCTTGTGTGGTCCAAACATTTTATGTGCAACTGCAAACGAACAGCTGCTTACTTACAGCGATTATCCCTAGCCTCGGCACCCAGGATTTTATTTTATTTTAATTCGACTCTGGAAGACTTGCCATAGGAAACCCATGTCCTTGTAATTTGCTAACCAAATAACAGTACAGAGGAGCATTGCTCCAAAAAATTGGTGACACCAATGTTGTTGGTTCTTCACTGTTTTCGGGGAGGGGAAGCGAAGGGATTGGCTGATTGGCTCGCGGACTCTCAGATCCGTGAGCCAATCAGATCCGTGAGCCAATCAGTTCCATCGCCGTGCTCATGCCGGCACCAACAAGATCACGCCTTGTACTTTCTGGCACCCAGCTCTCCAGACCAGAAAAAAACACAAGGCTGGGTCAGGCTATTAAATCCTTGATGTTGGTACAGTCAGCGATGGTGTGCTGGGTCTGTGCGGGAGATCATCCTATAGCTGGTGGCAGTAAACGAATGACCAAAATGAACAGATCTCATTCACTGAGCGACCGGACGATGATCCGGTTTACTGAAATGAACGAAAGATGTGGTATCATGTGCAACACTGAGAAGTAGACTTCTTATTGTTCATTTTCTTCAAATCTTTCCTGGGATGATAGAGGTTAAAAGGTTGAGGTTCTGTTTTCAATTTTGATGTCTGAAACAATATCGGTGGAACCACTTCTGATACAGTACTATCTTGTTGGTATAAATAACACTGAGCCGAGGAAAGGTTTATTACAACAGTATTTGTATGTCATTTTATTAACTGAGGTTACATTCACGAAGAATTTCATATGTATGGTATGTCAAATATTTTTCTCTAATAATAAATAGTGTTAAATGGAAAGGCTTTTAGTGAGTCACACACATTTTAATAGGGCTGTTTTAGCCTGAGATTGTTTATGAGTAACTCACTAGTCACTATTGTTTATTTACAATTAGCATTCCCCTTTGCGTCCAGTTCTGGGACTGTTTGTGGGGGTTCATAAATGCAAATTTGACAGACGGACAGAGGCAGAGACAGACAGATGTTGTGAGTTAGTGTCCATTGTTCTTGTGGTCTGAGAAAGTTTCTATAGCGGAACACTGACTGCAGTCTTGCAGCGGAACCCTTGGAGTCGTCCAGACCGGAACACTTCGCCCTCAGTACTATTGTCAGGATGTCTCTGTCTTACATGCAATCATGTGAAGTGACGCTAACAAACACACACCCAAACACAAGAGACATTGGCCTAGTGTCTGCTTTTGTACAGCGTACATGACAATCAAGGTGATTTATTCCATTTCCTGCATGAAATGAAAATGATTATTATGTGAACAACATAATCTACAGAAAGCAGGACAGAAAGACAGAAAAACAGATACACACATAGAGAGAGAGAGAGAGAGAGAGAGAGAGAGAGAGAGAGAGAGAGAGAGAGAGAGAGAGAGAGAGAGAGAGAGAGAGAGAGAAAAGTTTTACAAAACGTCGTTTTGAGGACGCAATCTGATTGGTTGAAACCAGGCTATTTCAATGGGTAATTTTATTAAATAAAAACAAACAATTCTGATGTTCTTTTCTCCCAGATTTCTTGCAGACTCAGTGGCTAGGATTGCCAGTTTCTTGGGACATTTGTGGTCGCATAGTGACTGCATCTGTCATTGAAAAAATATCATGTTTCAGCGATTCTCTTAGTTTTATGGGTAACTGTTGTGTAATTCCAATATTACACGAGTGTTATTTATTGTCATTAATGGAGAATTGATAAAGAAGACCCTCTCAGCTAATATTGCTTAAGGCATGTGTTGGCATTCTGTACATTTACTCTGAAACACAACATCAGCACATCATTCTTAGAGAACTCTTTCACTGAGATAGACGGAGACAGAGAGAGGCTGGTTTTCCTCAAGCTTTAATATATCTGAAACTTAACTATTGATGGGACAAATGCGCTCTAATAACAATCTAAACAAAAAGAAATACATGAGCTGTGATTGAATAAAGACAGTATTTGCAAGTAATACATGTAAACATTGAGACAGGCAGAAAAGGATCAATGGGAATACACACATGTGCACGCACGCACATACGCACAGACCCCCCCCCCCCCCCCCCCCCCACACACACACACAGATGCAAGTTTTCTGATCAAAATTTCAAAGTAACTAGTAACTGGTAGGTAGAGTAAGAGGAAAATATTACAAGAAGTAAAAGTATTGAAAATTCTCAACTAAAGTACAAATACAAGTAGAGTACTTACTTTCCACTACGTGCTGCATGCACATGCACGCACACGTGCAAGCACACACACACACACACACACACACACACACACACACACACACACACACACACACACACACACACACACACACACACACACACACACTCATATCTGTATAAATAAAATGACCAAGATTGCCCTTCATGACACGCTATATTATTATTATTATTATATTACCCTTATTACAATAACTATTACAGGTTTGTTAATGTATTATTAAATACATCTCAACATGTCCTCTCAGGGGAGAAGCTGTTCCAGGCAGTTTCTCACTTAGTAGACATCGGGACTTTGTCGCAAAAGATTAGAAGCCAAATTGCTCTGTTTTGTGTAAATCTAACCGATCATAATTGATCCCAGATTAATTGGACCCTAAAAGAAGACGTGGAGGAGCCAAGAACACACTGTTTTGTTCTGGATGAAGGAGTCCAGCGTTAACAATGATGTTACCCAGGCCTTCATGTCCCCCGGCATTATTTACACCGGTATCTAGGCTTTTATAGTCAGACAGCAGAATCCTGTATTAAACTTGATACACATTTTCTGACTTTTGGCATGCAGTTTCGACATTTATTGGAAATTATTTTTGAGGAAATTTGGAAAAGAATGCTGTAGTTTGAAGAGAGGAATCCTCAGTGTTTTTATCCATTTGTAGGTCTCACAGGATTTCACATTGCAGAACGGTGCCGTGCAGAGATCATTAGAGGGGCCTTAGATTTTGCAGGCGTAAAGACACTAACAAGCTGTGGTGGAAATATACTCACAGTGCCAATACTGCCTCCCCCAAAATATATTGCACTGACAAAGTTAAAATTGTCATTTGAATCTCTTGGTGCAGCGCCAGCAAGCAACAGATAACTTTGAGTTAGGTGGCATTGATAGAGTACAAGCCTAGTTGTTGAATGACGCCAAAACCGAAGTTCGAGGGTTGATGTTGATGTATTTACATGCATTACCTTTATTAAAAATGTTTTACATAGATAAAAAAAAATACATTCACCCTTTCATACAGTAGAGGTGGAGGAAAGCATGCAAGGCACCAACCTCCACATTAGGGCTTCAGACTCTTGCTCAAGGACACTACCTAACTGCCAATCTACCCCTGAGCCACTGCTGCCCCTTTTAGGGCAAAATGCTGAATGTTGATGCACCACTGCTGAAACTATAAGGACTGGTTTTGTTCTGATGCCCTTTTCTCTGTTTCTCTGTGTGGTTTCAGAGCGTCCATGTTATCCCCAGCCTTCTAAGATGAGGTTATGGAAACTGTCAGTCATCTCCTTGGTGATATGCGGTGCCGCACTCTGCTGCCTCCTGCCTAGAAGGATTGTTACCACGACCAGGAACCACAGCCCCCTCCCCTCCTGGGAAGCATTGTTATCTTCATCTTCATCGTCGCCTTCATTATCATCCTCCTTTCCCCACTCCTCTTCAGCGAGGTCGCTGCGGAGGCGCAAGGCGCGCTCTGCGGGAGGTCTGAGCTCCCTGTTGTCAGAATGTAAGTCATGGATTTAGTTTATTTTTTTTTCCACATCGCCTGAAGCAAATTGCGACTCTCACGACACTGCAGTAAATTAATGCCAAGCGACATTAGTCAGAAATCACTGCCTGGTTTGAAATCCTGCTTTTTTATGATTATTTTGTCTGCTACATGTGGCCATTATTATTTCTCTCTCTGTCTCTCGTTGAAGCTTCCAGTGTGTGTTCAGCTGTAACATTTATGATTGGCTGAGGTCACACTAAAGACTTGATTATACTGCCAGATGAAAGCCCAACAGAATTTAAACAGACTGTAATCTATATCCTATTAAAGATAAAACAGTACTGTCCAGTGATATTAGAGTAGAATGGTATTACCTAATGGATGGCGCCCTCATACATACATGCTGTATAGTGTAGGCCTATGCACATGTATGTACCGGTATACAAATTATGCACATAGAAACGAATGAATGAATGACCAAACATGCACATTTGATCATGAAGACTAGAGACAGTGATGTCATCCAGGTGAAAGTGTTTTGCTTCCTTTGATCTATTGTGCTTGCTTTAGTTTGATTTAGTTTAGCTTTGATTAATGATTAGTAATTCTACTGTAATCATTGTTTACAGTAGATTTGTTTAACTGACAGGTATAAAAGGTTCTGGCTTTCATTTCATTCTGATAATCTCCTGGATTCTGCACAAATCATCCAGATCTCGACTCAAACGATGTACTTCATGTACACAAAAAAGAGCTTAATAATGTTGAATTGTTATAGAGATTCTTCATCAAGATGCCCCTTAATTAACAACAGTTTGTTGGGCTATTTTAATGCATCTGTTGTAACTCCAGCTTGGTCAGTGATTCCAAAACTTTCCTGCAGAATCACTAGTATTAGCTCATCAGACTTGTGTGTAATTGTATACCCTCAATCAGCACTTATTCACACATACAAAATGTTGGCCGATGAGCTCTGGCTTAGTGCGTGTTTATAGGTCACAGCTCATATTCATAGTGCTTTATAGGCTGACCTCACACTCTGGCGAAGGCAGGAGACAGAGAAAATGTGTGTGTGTGTGTGTGTGTGTGTGTGTGTGTGTGTGTGTGTGTGTGTGTGTGTGTGTGTGTGTGTGTGTGTGTGTGTGTGTGTGTGTGTGAGAGGCTCAGCGTGCGTGCGTGAGTGTGTACGACCGAGTTCTTGGTATAAAGCCTCTAAATACTGTTGAGATTTGCAGATTTGATTTATAGGCTAGATTTAGAGATCTTTTCAGCTTTTCCTCCCTCCACAGTCATGCAGATGTTCCAGTCCTTCACCGAGGCAGAGCTAAAGAGTGTGATTGACAGGCTGGTGGAGAAGAAGCAGCGTCTGGAGGCTCAACAGGCGGGCCGGCGGCCGAGGCGCGCTGGTGGCCGCGGCAAGACCAAGAAGGTCATTCAAGTTACATGAGTTACAATAATAGATTAAACCAGTGGTTTTCAACCAGTGGCCCGGGGACCACCAGTGGTCCTTGAGAGAGTTCCAGGTGGTCCCCGGGATAACTGAAAGTTGGTTAACCAACTTTGGACCCTTGTGGGTCCATTTAGTTTCATTTCAAAGTATTCATCATCTGAATTAGCCCAAGTCTACACAATTAGAGAATGTAGAAGATTAATGGTCATTTTGATCATATGTTTGACTGTTTTGTTTCCAAAATCCAGCCAGGAATTGTGGACAAAAACAAAAGAAATCTTTAGTGTCAGGGTCTGTGCACGGGCTAATATGGTGGTCCGTGGCTCAATTCTGAATAAATAGTGGGCCCTGGGATCAAAAAGATTGAAAACCACTGGATTAAACAAATATTTAATATAAAATGAGGATACAAGAGTGCATGTAACATTTTATGTTGGTGTCTGGCTCTGCTACATTTTTATTCTTGCGTTGAACAATTATACAACCATGATTAACCATTAAGGGCATGGGAGATACTGTAGATAACACCCTCCCATGGGGAATAGAAATAGCAGAGCCATTGAACCAATAGTACAACAGACTGACCATTTAATCTTTCATTGAATTTTTCGATTGATCGATTTGTTGGATGGTGCGATGCAGAGAGAGAGCAGAGTGACATCCACAGTCGCGAAACTTTTCTACCTTCTCAAGCTTTTTACAACCTTTTCTATGGGTCGCAACTAAAACTATCCCCTATGCCTAAACCTAACCTTAACCTCCTACTTATTAAAAAGGTTGCGATTTAAAAGGACTGTTTAAGGAATCCTGCAACCGATTTACGTTGTAGAAAAAGGTCTGGGGGAGCTGCCCCACTCCCAACCTTTTTTTTTTGTTTTAAAGTTTGCGACCGTACCTAAGCAGTCGGTCTGACATGTTGCTTTCTCCCCCTATAGGGTCAGAAGCTGTGCGCTCTACGCGAGGCACAGCTAACGGTCAGTGAACTGGGCCTCGGGTACCTGAGCGACGAGACCATCCCGTTCCACTACTGCAGCGGCACGTGTCACTCAAAGCGTCGCCTGTACGACCTCATCATGAAGAAATGGACGGGCAGGGGTGTGTCACGGAGGGACCGCGCCCCCTGTTGTCGGCCAATCAAATACGAGAACATTGGCGTGTTTGACGTCAACAATAAGTTTCAGACATTGTATAATTATTCCGCACAGGCATGTGACTGCGTATGACATAGAAGTTTTATTGTTATGCTTATAACGCCTCAGGGATCACAGGCGTTTTGTTTTCTAAAGAAAAAACCCTGAGTGAAACCACCCAGGACCCAGGAAATGTGGCATATAGAAGTTGGGAGTGAACCTTGTATTTCGCCAGCCAATATCAGTGCAAATGTCGCTCAAAATTTGGTGTTCTCTGCTGTGTTCCACCGAGGAAGGGAGGAGGTTTAGGGAGCATGGTGCACAAATCTGCAAGGCAAGTGCTAAATGTTATGAGACTGTAAGCGTTGAACACTCAATCTACCATGTGTTACAACACACAGAGCCATTGAGGTCCTTGGGACAGGGCTATGATACCAAAGTTTAGCTGCAACTAAGGTGGCAGCCATCTCACCACTGTGGATATCAAGTAATCTCTGCACTGTTGGTTATAAGCAATGTGTGCAATTATAATATTAAACCAAAGGCCAAGGCCATTGCCATCAGAAGCTGCAGGAATGCTTTGTTCAACACTGTGGATCCATATATGACTCACCTCTGTTCTATAGCCATCTGCTAACTAACTACATTTCACTGGGCCAAGGATTGGGACAATTTGTACCATCTAGCAGGCACTACTATATTAAAGCTACATTGTTGTGCTGACAAACAAGAGGAATCATGCGGCTGTGTGTCAATAAACAAGCCAGCTCTCCCCTTCACACTTTGACATGTCCAATGCATTACAGCAGTCATTGTGAGACAAACCTAGCCACTGATTGCCAAACTGGCTGCATAATTGGCTATGGGGCGAAGCATCGGTTTGGGAGGGGGTGAGCAGCTTCCCTTCTGAAAAGACCTTTAGAAATACGGCACACATACTGTGGCAGTTGTGTGTGTTCATGGTACTGGCCCGTAGCCCAAACCAGGGACTACTACCATTATACTGGGAGGTATGCGCCACGTGATATTCTCTATTGGCCTGTCAGTTTGTATGTAATGAGAGAGATGTGATTGCCACTTGCCAAGGTCTTATAGTGAAAGTATTATGGAATAGTCAGAGGGAATGGTTTGGGGCCTCCTGGTGTCATACTGCACCTACAGTACAAAAGCCGTCATGATCCTCCATTCTCCATAGAGCTCTCAATGCTCTCATGGGTAGTGTTGTAGGTAGCTGGGGCCACCTAAAGCGAGTCCAAGTCCAGACCAAGTGCGACGGAGGCGGGTCCGAGTCATGAACGACTGTGGTAGGTGTCGAGTCCGAGACCGAAGGGATGCGAGTTTACTTTTTTTAAACACGTTTATTTCATTGCATTGTGGTGACTTGTGACTCCGAGGAAGACTATGGAGGAGTCCTAAGTCCCTTAATGGTCCTAGACCAGGGGTTTTCAACAGGTGGTCCGGGGACCACCAGTGGTCCCTGAGAAGGTTCCAGGTGGTCCCCAGGCTAAATGATGGAAAGTTGGTTAACCAGATGTAACTCTTGAGAATGTAAAAATGAAACCAAATGGACCCTTGCGGGTCCATTTGGTTTCATTTTTACACTCTCAAGAGTTAAAATATTCATCATCTGAATTAGCACCACTTAATTAAGAAGTTACACTGTTTTGTTGGCAAAATACACCCTGGAATTGTCAACAAAACCAAAAGAATTCTTTAATGTTAGGTCTTTGGTGTGAAAATGTAATCAAATGGTGGTCCGTGGCTCAAATGCTGAATAAATGGTGTTCCCTGGAGTCAAAAAGGTTGAAAACCCCTGTCCTAGACCGAGTCAAATCATGGGCGAGACGGATGTAAGACTGAGTAAAATGAGGACTGAGACTGGACTTGAGTACTACAACCCTACTCATGTGCCCTCTCCATAGGGGGAGGACGCTCTCTAGACATTCATTTGTATATAGGCATATATTTGCATCAGCCATGACCTCTCCAAGGCTGCAAATATGAGAACAGAATGTATATGATGTTTGAACGTGGCCCAGATAAAATATCTGTCTAAACAGGGAAGGATTTGGTTAAAGGTTTATTTCCACATACAATTAGCCACGAGAACATCAGATCTGGGCCATGAAGTCGAGGAAACTAGATCTTGTAAACCCCGTCTCTGCTTGCACGTCTATTTATGACACATAAAACACAGAGTAATTATAAATTATATTTATTTATTCAGATAGGCAAGCGGTTATTTATTAAACTATAGTTGGTGCCAAAAGAGAGACTGTACATGTATGATAAATAAATGATATGTTATAGTATGGCATGGATGTTATATAATGCTAATATATATATATATTATCCTGACTATTCAATAAAGATAACCTAAGTTATGATGCCTTTCCACATCTGTCTGTGTATTTCTTCATCATATTATATCAGATCTCAGATGTTCTCAGATGTTCTCAGATTGAGATTGAGATTGTCATCACATTGATTGTCAGACCTTTACTTGCCATACTAAATTACTCATTCTTTTTTATTTTTCTCCAAATTTCTCCAAACGTCACAATACTAACAGTTTCCCTGACAACAGCACAATCGTATTTATATTGTGTGTGTGTGAGTGTGTGTGTGTGTGTGTGTGTGTGTGCGTGCGTGTGTGCGTGCGTGTGTGTGTGTGTGTGTGTGTGTGTGTGTGTGTGTGTGTGTGTGTGTGTGTGTGTGTGTTTCATGTGCAACTGTGCGTGTATACTGATGCATGTAGAATAGATGTACAGTACATACCTGACTAAAAATGTTCAACCTTTTTCGGTTGAAGTTTTTCTTTACAGAAGTTGGGAAAGGTGCATGTGTCCTGCCTGTATTTTTAAAACTTTTTACCATGTTTACTTGTGATTGTTGTATTGTATTGATTGATGTCAGGACAATCTTGCAGGACACTAACGTTTGCTTGTATCTGTATGAGTGAGTGACAAATAAACCATCTTGATTCCTGATTTATGCAAATAACAAGTTCCTGTGATAGCTGCCAAGCAACAGCCACACATTGACAAAGCCTATGTACCTGTATGTGCTGTGGAACTCAACCTGGCAACCTGAGGTCAATATGGCAACCTGAACTTAAATTGGCCAGACCAAGGGGAACAAGCTGCTCTGTAGGTAGCTGATTGGACTGAACGGACTATACCACAAAACTCTGAATCATAGGAGATCAGACATTATTGGCATTATGTTTAAGTTGCATTCCCTGTACCCAGTTCAGGTTTGTTTTGCTATATATACTGTATGTCTTTTTGAGCCAAAGTTTATGTTTGTTTAAACTATTTTGAAACTGATTTGAAAGTAAAGAAGAAAAACAGCCAAAAAAGAGAACTTTAACTGAAACCCACAACCCTAGGCTGTGTCTCTCCTTCCAACCAACTAACTACTTTATTTTGGTTTTTGTTGCTCTACAATCAACTAGTATTACTATTATATGTATTGATTGATGTCAGGACAGTCTTGCTGGACATTAACATTTCGCTGCTTGAGTGTGTGACTAATAAACCCTCTTGATTCCTGATTAGTGTAAATAACAAGTCCCTTTTCAGTGTTCAACATTATTTCTGTAGTGCAGCCTATAGATAGTATGCAGAAGCACACTTTTTTTACACAAAGTGACTGTAAAAGTGGCAAACATTATTTTAACATAATTTTGCTGTTTGTATGTGTGGGCTGGACCAGAAATGTGTTTTTTCATGCATTCCCACATAACTGAAGATGATGTCAGTCATGCACACATACTTATCCATATTGCATTTATTTTTCTATTATGGTACAGGCATAATGTGCAGAAAGGAGAGAAAAAATCCATGAAACTATAGATGGCAGTTGGTAGTGCAGAGCAACTATTGAACAGCCAACACTGTCATAGTGTGCTCAAAGGGAGTGTGCATTAAAGGGACGTGGTGAGCTTGTACATCTGCTATCCATTCATCTTCAAACCGCTTATCCGTAGTTGGGTCATGGGGGCAACAGCTCCACCAGAGTGTTACATTCTCTCTCCAGAGCAACATTAGTGACTTCCTCCTTGGAGGAACCCGAGACGTTAATCCAAGGCCAGTGAGCTGAAGTGATTCCTCCAACTGAGCTTCGCTCTGCTCCGGGGTTTCCTCCTCCCCTGCACAGATATCTGAAGCACCTTTGCTGGCTCCTTTCCAGGTGAAGAAGCAGAGGCTCTACTCCGAGTCTGGATCTCCAGCATAACTGAACTTCTCACCTCATCCCTAAGAGAGATGTCAGCCACCCGTCGAAGAACACTATAGTTTCGACTAGAGATGGCCGATATTGACTTTTTTACCGATATCCGATATCCCGATATTATCCAACTACTAATGCCCGATACCGGTATCAACCGATACCGATATATGCGGCCTCCAGTGGTGGAAAAATAACAGAAACTATTACTATACAAATATTTAATATAAATAAACATTTAGTATAAATACGAATTCATGTTATAGCCTAGAAATACTCCATACAACTATAAATTCAACATGTAGCCTACTTCAGTAAAGTACAAAAGTAATGGTATAAACATGACCGTAGCACTGAGTCTACATCTCTGTAAATAGTCATAATTTCCAATTTGTAATTACCGATACCGATATTTTCCGATATGAAATTTGAAAGCTTTTATCGGCCGATAATATCGGAGGGCCGATAATATCTGCCATCTCTAGTTTCGACCACTTGTATGTTCAACGTTATATGCTTTCACTCTGCTATAGCATAAATTAGGTATAAGCCGCAAGGAGCCTCCTGAGCTACTGCTGAAGTCACAGTCACACCAATGGTAAACCACTTTGGGGTTTTTCCCCCTAAGCCTTTAGACTTTTAGTAGTCTAAATAAAGTGAAAATAGACACTGGGGGCAGCTTGCCTGCTCAGTGTCACCCAAAAGAAACAAACAAACCAACTGTTAGTGTAGCTTGTTTGTCAGACAGACTCGGTGTGTTTGGATAAGACTGCACGTTGGGCTCTACCTCAGTGTGTGTGTGTGTGTGTGTGTGTGTGTGTGTGTGTGTGTGTGTGTGTGTGTGTGTGTGTGTGTGTGTGTGTGTGTGTGTGTGTGTGGCATACACATGCATGGGCATGTTTATGTGTGTGTGTAAGTTCCATACGGTAAAGTGTCAGGGTCAGGACTCCATCACAAATTTAATATGACTTCAGTTTAAACAACTGCATGGAGGTGTGCACACACGCGCGCGCACGCACACACACACACACACACACACACACACACACACACACACACACACACACACACACACACACACACACACACACACACACACACACACACACACACACACACACATTCCCTAAATGAGATCCTGGAAACACTTTTGTCACAGGACTGCAGTCTTTGCATACTTTTTGGGTCCCACCACATAATAAAGTGTGTTTTTGTGAAAGTGATTGAGCCAAGAAAAATCAAAGCTATAATGTTGGCATGTACCTGCTCTTGTTCCATTCCTTTGTTATCACAATTCTCTTCCACCTATCCATCCTGTATGGATAAAAACTGTGCGACTCATTTGCTAGTTGGAGTTGGTGTTGCCCGATGTGCTGATGCTCACGATTAAAATGAGTAATACTGTCTGGATGTCATCTTGAATGAGATTAAAAACGGAGTTGTTCTCTGATCTAAATCTAGATATTTCAGGCCTCAACACATCATCAACAACACACAGCACGTTTTTTTTTTTTTTCAAAAGAATTAATTAAATTAGATTGTTGTGGATTTTTGATACAAAAATACACAAACTATGAAAGGTTTTTAGGTTTGGTTCCCCAAATTCCCATGTGGCATATATTGTTACAGTAGCCACCTACAGTATACGTTGACCATGTGCTTTAAATATATTTTTCATTTGCATTTCCATATGTCTTTAAGGGCATCATTTCAAGCAGTGTTCATGGTGTTGGCGTGAGACCATAATCTACAGAATATTTTCTCAAAGCCAGGTTGGCACAAGGAGTAGCCTATAGCGCCCAGGATTACTAGCCTGGCAGGCCCAGAAACATAGCGTGGATTCACTGATGCTTGCATGTTGATGCTTGCATGTTAGCGGGTGGCGAATCGCTGCTATGAGTCTGGCCCTGCCACAGAGAGAGAGAGAGAGAGAGAGAGAGAGAGAGAGGAGAGAGAGAGAGAGAGAGAGAGAGAGAGAGAGAGAGAGAGAGAATAAAGATAGTGAAAATACTTTTAATTTTTAAATGCAATACAAAATACTTTCTTCAGGGTGGAGCCAATGGACTGAAGAAATGTTTATTTCACTGCTTATACAAAAGAAAAAAGGCCAGCACACGCAATACATACCATAATTTATTGCTGCAGGCCTTGCCAAAACAGGTCTCTGAGGTCAAGACGGTGTTATTCAGCACTCAAACTAAAACAGGGCAATTATTGGACACACCTGGTCTTAAATCTAACATCTGTATTGTGAATATTGAATACTATCGAATACAATTTATTAGCAACTAAAAAAAAAAAAAAGAAACTCCCGGAAGTGATCAAGTCATTCCTTAGTGTCTTTGGTAGCCACTTGTTAGCCACATTTGTAGGGTTTTCCAGCCATGTCCAGAGACTCCAGCTGGAAAGATTCCATGGGGAAGACCGAGGACATCTGGGGGGATTATATCTCCACCATGGCCTGGGAACGCCTCGGAATCCCCCAGTCA
>CM076979.1:11319427-11761927 GCA_039105355.1 Benthosema pterotum
TTCAACTTTGTTTTGGTACTAGTACATACAGCGGCCAGGCCAGGCCAGAGCTTTCAAAGGACACATTAAATAAATGTAGGATTTTTGTTCCTATACATAACTAAATAAACTTTAGGTCATCTGTTCAACCAATCATAAGTAAATCCATAAGTACTTAAGCAGAGTGCATACTTGTTGCAACACTTGTTGACCTACACAACCTGACTATCAGCCCCTTGACCCTGTAATATCAAAAAGATCAATCAACGAACCTTTAGAGAAATATGACAACTAAACGAATGTTAATAACCAACCTTTAGCTTATAGGTAAAGTGACATCACATCTAACATCAAATTGCTAACCATTTCCCAGACAATAACATCATTATATTTATATTAAAAATCACACCTTGTGAGAGAGAGAAGTGAGGGGGCAATTAATATATACTGTATAACTAAATTATGACATGTTTGAGTGTCAAAAATCAATGCATATACAGTACATGTACATGTAAATAATCTTTAACCTGATTTAATTATGTCACCATCAAGACAAACATACCACTTTCAGCCAAAATGATCGCAACATCAAACTAAGGTTGTTGCTCAAAATTCAGACCTGTGTGAACACATAAAACAGATAGTCAATTAAGTAACATTTAATGTTCACCTGTGGCACTTTATACTCTCAGTAATCAACGTTGACTCCTCACTTACTGACTGACTATGACTACAAACACAGTGTGCATATTATTCAAGGATATCCTTCACTCAATGTAATTAAACAATAATTAGTTTTTCTATGCTCATAACTCCCTCAGTAAATGAAATGCTGCATCAGTTCAACCACAACTTAGAAATTGCCCTTGATACTGTGGCCCCGGTAAAAAGCAAAATTAAGCAGAAAACAAAAGTAATCCCCTGGCTCAATGTGCACACTCGGGCTCTCAAGAAAATCTGTCGCAGGGATGAGCGAGTCTGGAGGAAAAACAAATTAGTTGTTAACCTAGAAATTCTTAAAAAATCGACTGCTGACTATAACAAGGCCCTGCGTTTGGCAAGGCAGACTTATTTCTCTGGCCTTATCAACGAGAACAAAAATAATGCCAGAGTACTATTTTCTACCATTGAAGGCATTTTAAAACCTCCCCAGTCTTACACGCAGGCACTTCCGGCCTCCGAAGCGAAGTGCAATGAGTTTGCAATCTACTTTAACACTAAAATCTCTAACATTCGAACTAGTATTACAAATGCTGCCCACAGCACCAACTCTACAATTGTAAATACTGTCTGCAGGATGGAAAACAATGCCAGGTCTACCCTAAGTGCCTTCAATACCATTAACGAAGAGAAACTCCGTAAAATTATAGGACAGATGACTTCATCCTCCTGTTCTCTTGACACTGTCCCCACCCCATTTCTCAAAGAAATCCTAGACAGTATTATCGGAGATTTTTTTAAAAATTGCCAACAGCTCAATTGAGTCAGGAATTTTTCCGGACTCCCTGAAAACGGCCGTAGTCAAACCTCTTCTTAAAAAGCACAATCTGGACCCATCTGTTCTTGGTAACTACAGACCCATTTCCAATTTACCCTTTAGGTAAAGTTCTCGAAAAGATTATTTATGAGCAACTGGATGATTTCTTAAAAATAAATAGAGTGCATAATACCTTTCAGTCTGGTTTCCGTACAGGCCATAGTACGGAAACGGCTCTTGTTAAAGTAATCAATGACCTCAGATTATCCGCAGATAACAAAAATCTGTCCGTCCTCCTATTACTCGGCCTGACGGCGGCTTTCGACACGATTGACCATACAATCTTAATAGAGCGCCTAGAACGCTGGGTGGGCCTGTCAGGCACGGCTCTGTCCTGGCTGTCCTCATATCTGACAGACAGAAGTTACTTTGTCAATTTAGGTCAATTTAAATCAGCCAACCACAAGATCTGCTCGGGAATTGCACAGGGCTCAATACTGGGGCCCCTGCTATTTTCCTTATACATACTCCCGCTTGGGGAAATCATAAATGCTCATGGAGTTAAATACCATTTTTATGCTGACGACACTCAGCTACATCTGTCAGTAGCTCCAGATGACCCCCATGCCCTTGACCCACTACTGTCCAGCCTAAAACGATGGATGAGTGAAAACTTCCTCAAACTGAACGAGGACAAAACTGAGGTCCTTATAATTGGCTCGAGTTCTAGTGAACAGAAAAAAATGATTTTAAATCATCTCGGTAGCTTAGGTATAGGGTATAGTTCAAATACAGTAAAAAACCTGGGAGTCATCATTGACTCTGACCTTAACTTCGATGCCCACATTAAACAGGCCACCAAGACTGCCTTCTTTCATCTAAGAAATATTGCGCGAATCAGAGGCTTCCTATCATTAGATGATGCTAAAACGTTAATTCACGCGTTCGTCTTTTCCAGATTGGATTATTGTAACGCCCTTTTATCTGGCTTACCAAAGAAGTCAATTGACAATCTACAACTTGTCCAAAACGCTGCAGCCAGAGTTTTGACCAAAACAAAGATGCGTGAGCATATCACACCTGTTTTGGCGTCGTTGCACTGGCTCCCGGTAGCCTTTAGAATTGATTTTAAAATTCTTATTCTAGTTTATAAATCATTAAATGGCCTCGCACCCACTTACCTCCAGGACTGCCTACCTAGGTATGTCCCTAACCGCCCCCTTAGGTCCGCCACTGCCGGCCTACTCGAGAAGCCCAAAGTAATGTCCAAGAAATATGGTGAGGCTGCATTCTCTTTTCAGGGACCGACCGCCTGGAATAAACTCCCCCTACACCTCAGGTTTGCACCCTCCCTAGATATTTTTAAATCACAGCTCAAGACCCATCTTTTTAATCTAGCATTTGGCTGAATGTATTCTTCATTTTATCGCATGGACTCACTGTATTATTGTATTATCTTGCTGTTTGTTATTTTTCACTATTGTTTTTACCTTTAGGAACTGTTTTCCTCTTGTAATATTCCTTTATGTTATGACATTTTTTACTTTACCTTGTATTTTATTCTTATTGTAATTTTCTTGTAAAGCACTTTGCGCTGCACGTGTTGTCATGAAAGGTGCTATATAAATAAAGTTTATTATTATTATTATTATTATTATTATTATTATTATGAACCTCTGCTTTCATAGGGCATAAAAAAAAGATCCACAAAGTTCTACAGTTTTTTTTAATACGGCTTATCAATATTCTGGATATCAGGATAGTCAACCCAGTCTATGTGCTGTTGTCTGTGTCTGTGCATATTTATAACCCCCTGTGTTTCCCACGTGTCTTTTCCAATGGTTCCATTGACTTGACAAGCTTCCGCTCATGCTTCAACAATAAACAAAATTGTGCCTTCGATTTTAACACATGGACCAGTGCCAGAAGAGCATCTACTTTTACACGTCTATGGGTTTTCTGTGTTGGTACACTGTGAGGTGTTACGTGTCTCATCATGTGACATGTCTTGACATCAGTTCCTTAGTCATTCCTCATGGATTTGCTAATAGTAAACACAAGAACTGCTTCCTCATACTGCATTGTGTACTAAATTCTAAATTCTTGACTTGAGCTGTGATCAAGATTGAGACAACAGATCTTTACAAGTAGCCTACATTAGAAATACTATATAGCATATGGTATAAAAGCACCATATTCATAAACACAAGCTAGGTTCAAACAAAATGCATGGTTTTGGCTATACAGAGTTAGGCCATAAGCACATGATATAACTAGACAGTATCAGAATAGAACAGTGACAGGGAGGTTTTCACAAACACACAGACAAAACCACATGGTTTGGGACAGAACGTTGCCAACACTGGAAAGATATGAAATCAGAAATGATTATAATTTGCTCCAATTTTCCCCCGAGACATAATAAGCAACCCTATGTTTACAACAGGGATGGATGTGGACCTAAAGCCACAATTACCATTGTGGCAAAACAAGATAGAGGAACCTTTGTGTAATCCTACAGAAGAGGTGCTATATAGGGATTACGAAACTAATTTATCTTGAAATATCTTCCAAATTATAATAATGTGAACTCATTTCCTATTAGCATCAAACAGTTATAGCATGGCAAGTGCAATGGCACATTGCAATGTTTTGTTGTGTGTTGTGTGGTTTTGAATAAGGTAGAGTAACTGACTGTATCAATCTGACATGACTTGGATGTTACAGTCCAACCAGGGAATATGATAGGGTAGCCTAGAAAGGTTTCCTGGAAAGAAAATTCAGGCTTCCGAACTATTCACCTTTTTGTCAAATTAAACTTGTCAGGGATTAGGGACATTTGAGTCAAAAGGGCCAACAGTCAAAGTCAGGGACAAATACTGGTAGATGGATTTCACCTGATTTCCCTCAATGAAATGAAAGGGACAAAATCATGTTTATTACTGACTTAACAATATCTCAGTAGGCTGAATTCTGCACCGTTGATCACGGCCATTGTGTATTTGTTATTAACTGACATATATGTGGCTGGTAAAGACTGATGAGGTTAGGGGGTCTTACCTGGCCGGTTACGACTGAGATGAGGTTATAGGGACCCTGCCACAATCATAACGTAGTGGAGTCGGGTGCGGAAGGTCTAATCTATGCCTATAGCATTCAATTCAATGCACCTTTCAATTCATGGTTGTCATAGCAGGCACGAGGGACCACGGCCCGGGGTACAAGCTGAATACACAATGTCTCCGGGAAAAACATGGATCAAGTGGGCTTTCCCACTCAGACAGCCAGCCGACTATACACACATGCACGCGTGCACACACACATTGCTACGCTCATTATGACTCTTAACAACATTACAGATATTTTAGGCTCGTTAAGAGTAATTAGAACATTACCGACCTCGTTAGTTTTTGTAGAGGGAACGGTATCGGGTTTAATTGCAGCATTACTTTCATGGTGAGTGCAACTATGGGACACTTTATCCTACCCTCATTAACCGAGAGCTGAGAATTAAGACTGTAGTGATGTCAGAGTCTGGCGCTGTAAAGAGTTAACTAGAACACACACACACACACACGTCTGCACACATTGCACATATTGCACACACACACACACACACACACACACACACACACACACACACACACACACACACACACACACACACACACACACACACACACACACACACACACACACACACACGGGTACACAGTGTATACTGTATATATTTATACACGTGTATATACATACTGTGCGTACACACACACACACACACACACACACACACACACACACACACACACACACACACACACACACACACACACACACACACACACACACACACACACACACACACAGTGTGGAGCAGGGTGGAGGTTCCTATAATATTTGTGATTTATGTAATGTGTGACTTTCTGAGCTAAATTGACTGTGATCTCCCTGCCGTCTCCTTTCATTCTAAACTGTCCATATGCAGACCCAGACTCATTAAGAGAAAGATCTCCATCCAACAGCCAACAAAGTCTATATAACACATCTGGTATTTATCAACAGATCTACAGCATGGATATAGAGAAGAGAGAGAGAGAGAGAGAGAGAGAGAGAGAGAGAGAGAGAGAGAGAGAGAGAGAGAGATAGAGAGAGAGAGATTTTGCAGGTGTCTAAAATATTATGGAAAAGAGAGAAAGAGAGAAGTCCATGGCAAAGAAAGGGAAGATGTGCAGTATAGACATAACAGAACGACAGAGAGAGGCAGACAGAGATATGTTGCATATGGTATATAGGTAATGGTTGATTTACCCCATATTAACATTATAGCTATTGTGTGATCAAATGACTCTGTAACCTCAGACTCCAGGACTCTCAGGCCTCTCCGCTGTTACTTCCTGATTAGTTTGCATATTCACAGCCACAGCCCGATTACAGCCGGCCGCAGCCAGCCCTCTGCCAATCTGCTTCCAGAGTTGTATTTATTATGCCACTGAGTCAGAGCCGCCAGTGTGTACAGAGGCTTATGCAGCAACCCATACCACACTAGAAAAATGACAATCATATCGTTCCATAGCCATAGCATACAGTACTGTATGCCAGCTCCCAGTCATCGGATCACGCGAGCATGTCAGCACGTCTTTAACATTTATTTATTTACAGTTTGATGCAATATGGTTTCGGGAGTGAAAAAGGGCAGAGGGTGGAAGGGAGTAAGGGTGTGGGGGAGGCAGACAGATTACTGGATAATGCACTGTAGCTATAGCCTTAAAGTGACTTTACTAAAAAGCCATAACTAGGTTTGAACTTGGTCTGAGGTGATAAATGACATGGAGAAAAGAAGAACAAAGTTATGGGGACCAAGAAGGTCATAGAAGTTATAGCAGCATAGACGTGTCTCCTCTGAACACTAGGCCTATACTATAGTGGATTGCTAAAAGGCGGATAGAAAGTGTGGGGAGCGTCATTCTCCTGTGGTGGTAGCATGGGTCATCCATGAGAGATTGAATGAACAACCATGATATGTTTAGCTATATAATGTTAGTTGGGTCGTAAGATTAAATTAAACGCAGTGACAGTGGGAAAAACAACATAATCACAGAAGAAAAAACAATGACTTTGGTGCTAAAAGCCAAATGTAAGTACAGTATAGGCTAGTATGTGCCAGAATACCAAAACATGCATTAAATTGTTTGCCTTATGGAGGGGATGAGAGAGGTAGCACTAGAGGGAGCAGGGAGAGGAATGGTGCATTCCTCTCCCTGCTCCCTCTAGTGCTCCACCCCTTTCACCTCTAGTGGAGGTGAAAGGGGTGGAGGTGGAGGTGCTGCGTGGCAAGGTAACCGTGAAGGTTTCTGGGTGGTATTGGGCGGGTATAAATAGAGTTAGGTAAATTGGTGTGGGGGCGGAGAATGGCGTGAAGGGTAGGGTCAATGTGTGTTTCTCCGCCTCCTGAACATCTGTTGTTCCAACACCATTGATTAGAACATGACCATAATCATCCAATAGTGTCACGGGCCAGCCTGTGGCATATGGACATATATCAATGAATCACACAAAAACAAAGTTAAGTCAACTTGATCCATTGACCAAACAGCTGGATTAGAAGCGACAGTATATATTGTTCAAATGACATTTTTATACAATGGTTGGAAGAGATTTTAAATGTTTGTGTTTGTATGTATTAATGTTTGTATATTGACAATGAAGTTGCATTATCCGTGTCACCCAGTCTGCAGTTCTAGCACTCTAAATTGGACGGCGCCAAGTGCTGTTGAGGAAGAGGGTGTTCCTTATAGTTTCATTGTCCATTATTTGTGTGGTTCTTGAAATGTACTGTATATTGAATGGTATTTATTTATTATTTATTATTTATCAATGTGGAAGGTTACTCATAGGCTGTATAGCCGTGTGGATGAGTCAATTAATAACCATTTACTAATTAGGATGGTTTGCTCCACCTGTTTAAGAGCAGCATTGCTGCAGGTGAGCCTTGTTGAAGGTGAAAAAGCCTGTAACAGTTCATGGTTGTTGTTCTTCAGCTTTCAAATTTTGTTTTTGGAACATGTTCTTTTGGCCGGAATGAGTTATCTTATAATTTGATGCGGCTTGTACTGTTTATCTTTTGGAGGTAAATAAAATGCCTGAAATATACTGTACTTGTGGACCTGGTCTACTTCATGCAGCATCTTAATGGTAATGGATAAATCTAGCCTGGTTTCCATCCTTATTGACTATGTTCCATTATGGAAACCATGCAGGCCAGGATAAATGTACAACCCAGACAACTTATTTTCGGTGTAAATATTTAGTTTCAAAGACGAGAGATGAGGATTTGAAACTAGCACATACAGTGAAAACTTACGTATTGCAGCTTTAAGCTTTGCCTGAAAAAAAAAATGACGGTATTAATCCAGTTAATTATTGACATGTGTTTTACACATTAAACATTTTTAAACATACAGCTAAACGATGGGGTGGCAAGTGACGGCAAATAAAATGGTAAATTACGGTAGTAGGGAAAAACGATGGATTAATACAACAACCAAGAATGACAGACATCTTATAGTGTGATGAAAAGACACATAGTGGTGCTTAAATGACAAACGGACAGTTTTAATGATTTGTGACTGTGGCTGTTTGGATGAAATAAAGGGCTGAGGAAACTTCAAATGAGAGCTCAAATGCCAGCCTTGTATACTTAGCCACACAAGTGGACCAACCCGCTGGCAGGACACCCATGTTAATGTGAGAGGTAATGGTGCAAGTCAAATTAAACATCTGTAAAGTAGAGCTGGGAAGAAATATGTTTAAAGGTGGTTTCAAAAATGTTTGAGTTTGTGGCATGCGGTTCATTTGTTCTTTGGCAGAGGAATATGAATGACTACACGAGTGAAAGAACTTCTAAACAGTGGGCAATGTGGTAAAATTTTACAAAGTAGGCAGTAGGATAGTATTTCCTATGACCTTTCTCCTTAACCTACGATTGAAATGCTAAGATTTGTTTTAATATAATTTCCTATTCCACGCAGAGAGAGAGAGAGAGAGAGAGAGAGAGAGAGAGAGAGAGAGAGAGAGAGAGAGAGAGAGAGAGAGAGAGAGAGAGAGGAAGACTTGGTTGAGCTTCATTTCTTTAGTCAGCGTATTCATGGTTTTCCTTATCATGATAGTCAACATATTTGATACATATACAACAGCTAACAGCTAGTGTTTTGATAATGGCAAGATTTGATAATTAAGTCTTTGCCAATTGAATGTGTTTTGTTTGTTGGCTTGATTGCTTTTTGACCACGGACAGCCAGGTGTTTATTGAACTGTGATGAAAGTAGAGCAGAGGAGAAGTCTTGGACAAGAAACCAAACTCATACCTGTATCTATTGCAGCAGTTTGGGAAGTTATTATTTATTTATTTAAGATATGTTTTTTGGCCAACCAATTTGGTCATCATGATTGGGATTCAAACACGTGACACGGTATCAGGCCAGAGACTACAGTATATGTGGCATGCGCCTGGACCACTAGGCCAGCAGTCACCCTAGTTTGTCTAGTTGTTGTTTTCAATCATTTTCACATCAAGGACCATTATGTATTCTGCGTAATAATCCACGGACCAACATCTGATTCTGAAGACATTTATCCTTGCAAACCCATAGAACTACCGGGAACTACAGAATAATTTGTTATCATTGGATGTGATTTTGCCTTGCACTATTCCGTGCTGTGGGAGCATAGGTGATTAGCTATGGCACCAATAACAAATCTTTACATTCTATAAGATTTTGCTGTAACAGTTTTGAGCTGCTATAGCATAAATCCGACAGTTTACATGAAATCATGTTTAAGAAGGAGTTGTGCACACTTTTACTCAAGTTACATTTATGTGGATATTTGTCAGGTAACTCGTGTGTATTGATTGAAATATGTTCAATGTACACTGTCTGGAAATAAACAAAGTAAAGCGAGAGGAGAGGGTATTTATTTACTCAAGATTATTCTGTTCATTGTCATCCTTTCCAGGATAGATAAACACTCTGAGAACATCTGGCCTAATGTGTGTGTGTGTGTGTGTGTGTGTGTGTGTGTGTGTGTGTGTGTGTGTGTGTGTGTGTGTGTGTGTGTGTGTGCACACGCGCGCGCAAGCATACACGTGCTTATGAGTGTATGTGTAAACAACACAATAATATGATTTTACCAGCTGCTCTGAGGAAAGCAGTGCACATGTGTGTACACACATGCGTGTGCACGGCTGTGCGCGCGCGTGTGTGTGTACGTGTGTGTGTGTGTGTGTGTGTGTGTGTATGTGTGTATGTGTGTGTGCTTCAGAATGTGTGGGTGAATGTGTACAAACTGTACATGCATAGGCTGATGTTACCAGCTGTGTTGAGCTATCTCTCTGTGATCCAACAGGATTCCTCCTGTCCCTGGGAACCTCCGTCCAGACAATTAGCCCAGAGCCAAGGGGAAAATCTGAATGTGTCTATGGGGAGAAATCTGTCATCATCTGTGCTAGGCATAGACCAATGTTTCTCAACCATTCCAGGCCACAACCTCCCAAAAATAATCACATTTCAATTGGGGACTCCCCAAAACAATCACATTTGTACTGGCAAACTCCCTCCCTCTATTGTGGCTGACCGGCTGTGGGGGTCGCTCACTTTTCTTTAGGTAATTTGACACGTATGTCTGTGCAAAATTGTTGTGGCCCATTTTGACCTAGCTGTCACAGTTATGAAGGTTACTCAAAGTACTAGGTGATATAATACTGATCAACAAAATATATAAAAATGCTACAGGGCGTTAAGTTTATCGAAATTAGCTGTTTCACTATATTTTGTGCAGGGTACTGGCACCAGTGGCATTTCTAAGCAATTTGGAGCCCCAGGCAAGGTTTTCCTTGGAACCCCCTCCTGTGATGTCTCGTGTGACATCAGGCACAGAAGCACAGAAGTTTAGAAGTTTATTTATTGGCACATATAAAAAGATTGGCACAGTAAAATGGCGCCCCCCCAAGGGACAAAATTATGAACTATTTCAACTAAAGAATTCTGTGTTTTGCATGTTCAATTCTAGTTATAGAGGGGAAGTATAATCTATTTATCAATATGAGGCTTATTAGCCTGAGATCCTTTTGAAGCATGTCTCGTGGTCGCCCCGGTGCCCCCGCCCCCTCATGGCGCCCCAGGCAACTGCCTAGTCAGCCTAATGGCAAAATGCCCCTGACTGGCACTGTATCTTATATACAGTACTACACATACACACAAGCAGGCAGGTGAATTGGCTTATACTAACAGATTGGACATACACACAGGCGTTCCCACACCCACAGAGTTCCACACACACATGCTTCCATTCATTCTACATACAGTACAACCCAACAAGCACATAGTATGTATTCTCACATAGGTATTCCCACACCGCCATGTTCCCAACACACACACACACACACACACACACACACACACACACACACACACACACACACACACACACACACACACACACACACACACACACACACACACACACACACACACACACACAGCTGTAGTATTTGCCTTCACATTCCTCTCTGGCAGATGTAGCAGCTGTTTTGAGATGTAATCAGAGGGATTTAGTGATAAAGATGATTTAGTGATCTTTACAACGGTGGAATGATAGACTAACAAGGAAAAGCATTTACTACTGAGGAAAATGGAATGGAGGATGGCTGGATGACTGCCCAAAGTAGATAGACATCACGCCGACCGCTCAGTGGGGTGATTCTTATATTGTTCGTCCTGTGTGCATGTGCGTGCTTGTATGTCAGTGGGCAGAATTTGAATATCAGTAGCAGATTTGGACAAACAGGCAATTCAATGGTTAGAAATAAGATTAGGGTTAAGCATAGTTTCAATAGTTTGACCAGCTCAGTTGTTAGTGGTTGGATTTCTTCAGACTTTTTTGTGACATATTGATGAAAAATGAGTTGAATTATTTGTGTTGCTATTTGTTTGCGGTTAAACGCTATTGCCTGTACTGTGAGTACAGTGTCATCTGCTCTGAGATCGCAGGGTTCAATCCCCGGCTGGTCATAACAAAACAATGGGACCCGCTGCCTCCCAGCTTGGCACTCAGCATCAATGGTTGGATTTGAGGGTGCAGTAGATGAAGGTGCCTCACGCTGCCCTATGGGCCTCATGGCTCTGCAAGGATACTCTGCAAGGTTTCACTGGGATTACAGTAAATTTAGGAATAGGATTAGGTTTTGGCACTGTTTTAGTTAAGAAATAGGAATAAGCTACCATACGTTTAACCATTTATGCATAGTTTACTGGGGTTATATTTAGGAATACCAGGCTGAGCAGTTCTGCCGGCTCTACACCCAATTTCCCAGAGGTCAAGCTCAGATATATTAATGTTGCTGTGAGAATGGTATCGTATTCATGGTAGCAGTGCCGCATCAGTCATATTTTAACAATATGGTCAATTTCACTGCAGAAAGAATGTTGGTTTTTCTAACATGTGGCTTTCACACATGCATGCATGCATGCATGTTCAGCGCACGCGGGCACCCCCCCCCCCCCCCCCCCCCCCCCCCCCCCCCCCCCCCCCCCCCCCCACACACCACACACACACACACACACACACACACACACACACACACACACACACACATTCCCAGCTGGTTCCACTCAGGGTGGTTGTGCAATAGAGAAATAGAGGAATACTATCTTGTGTACCGGTACTATCTTCTTGAGGAGTGTGTGTGTGTGTGTGTGTGTGTGTGTGTGTGTGTGTGTGTGTGTGTGTGTGTGTGTGTGTGTGTGTGTGTGTGTGTGTTGTGTGTGTGTTGTGTGTGTGTGTGTGTGTTATGACATTTGAGACATGCATTAAAGAACCAAAATACATGCATCAGAACATTGCAATACTTTCATTTACATTTCCTGATTTTCATTTAAGTATATATTTGTACAATTTTGAATGTTATGATGAATTGAAAATGGAGAAACCTGATGTAAACAAGTCTTAGCGCTTTTCATGGTTTGCAGTACTACCTAGATCATGAATACAAATTTCAAACATTGTGAATAAATGATGAAAAAATAAATAAAAATAAACATAAAACAGAACAATCTTCCGCTCCTTTGATCGTAATAACAGAGTTGTAGCAGACCTGACGTTTTCTGGGATTTTATTCCAGATATGTGATGCTATAAAAACTGAATACCACATTCAGACTCTGCACGGTTCAGAAAATTGATGACCTGCCCCCCGGATGACTTGGGAAATCTTTATGGTTCATGATGTATCTCAACATCAGAAATTTATTTTGACCATAAAACATTCGGTCGGTGCTTTGTAAACCAAGAGTAGTATTTTTAAATGAATTATTTGACAGACAGGGGTATAAAGATCTGAGAAGTGCAGTACGATCAACTTTCTTGTGTCCTTTAGCGAGGACACGGCTCAGCAGCGTCCGAATCAACTGCAGCTGGGGCCTGGTTATTTTTCATGCATGGAGACTGATAAAGAGACCCTTAAGACATATTAGTTTAGGCTCCTCTTGGAAAACAGGAATGGAACCCATAGGGATATAATGATCAGGTGAAAGATGCGCTGTCATTGAGAGCACGGTGGCACAGTGGTAGTGCTGTCGACCTGACAGCTAGAAGGTCCTAGGTTTGATTCCCGCTTGGGACACTGTGGGTGCTGGTGGCACCTGTCCTCCTCTGTGTCTACTTGAGGTGGGGTTGGCGAATGGCCTTTCTGTGTGGAGTTTGCATCATGTTCTCCCTGTGTCCCCTAGGGTAGGTATACCCTCACAAAAACATGCAGTAATCCTGGTCTCTAGACCTCTGGGCAGCCGGGGCGCCTGGTGGTTGTTACCTGACCAAACATGCAGTAATCCTGGTCTCTGCAATTGCCTAATGCAGTTTCCAACCAGTAATTAAACTGGTTGGAATAATGTGTTCCTTCTACACACTGCGTCCAACCAGGGAAACACAGAGCATTACAGTAGCCTATAATATACAGTAACATCTACTAACATCTACTATGATAGTACTGTACATACTAAAATGCTCTCTCTCTCTCTCTCTCTCTCTCTCTCTCTCTCTCTCTCTCTCTCTCTCTCTCTCTCTCTCTCTAGCTAGGGACACAGACAAACATTGCTGGCCTGAACACAATCATCAGCATAGACTATTTGGCGTATAATTCTTTGTTCTCTGCCCTTTTTAGTTGCAAATAAAAAAAGGCAACTGAGTAACTCAGTTTCGCTGACAAAGGATCATGAATTGTCATGGGAAGATACAATTGTCCCCTAAAGGCCTACATAAAACGTTTTATAATTGAACAAATGGTAGCCATTTAGAGATGAGAGATGAGATATACTGAGTTATCCCCATGAGGGAAATTGATACGTTAGAGCAGCATAAAATGTAATAAAACAAACAACAGAACACAGACAGAAAAACACAATGGGCTCAAATGGACATAATCACAACAAGACCACAACATTTTTTGCTCTCATCTAATTATCGAAGAGTCTAAATACTCATGGTTCATGAGAGTACAGTTGTCCACTGCCCACTGCAATATTCTATTATTCAAAGAGCTTTGAATAATAATACCTTTAATAATTTTCTAACTTTATAAACTCATTTATCTTTCATTGTATTGCTGAATACAGAAAGAATCATGTGTGTGAAGTGAGGGGTGCTCCATGCCTAACCAAATAAATCATCATTAACTGGGGTCATCACTGGGGTACACACAAAACTGGGATTTCTTTTGCTTTTTAATTGTATAGATTTAGCTGCCATATGACATAACCTTCAAAAGCCATGAAGCAAGGGGGATAGCGTCCCCCAAATACAATTATGTACATTGGTTGCATTTGGCCCACGACATTCAAGGTGATTTAATAGACATCGACATTTTAATTCCACATTCGTGGTCACAATGATTCATACCAATTTAAAAGACCCATTATGGGTCATCTACCGTTAGCTCCTTTATGAAATCACAGTGCTGTTCATTTATTACATCATACAAACCCTAAAAAAGTGGTTCCCAAAATGGTCCCAGGGAATCCCCAGCTAAATGATAGTTTGGAACCAAATAGAACCTTATGGGTCTACAATTCTGAGAGTGTACAAATATAACCAAATAGACCCGTAGAGATAAATTAAAATTGATTTAAAAATGAAAAATCATTGCCACATCCATAGAAAATGTGGGGCTCCTTGACATAAAAAGATTTAGGACCCCGTTCCCTAAAAAGGGTGTCTGTCCCTGCAGTGATGTGGAAATCAACATCATAATAATGTACTCTTGTAATGTCCCATCTTTCATGTTGAGTAGCCTCAGAACGTATTTACAGAATTCCTATGTGTCAGATTTAGAAGGAGCTCTCTGTTGAGTTGCCAAAAACAGCATTATTCACCTACACATTCTAGGACTCATTTTTACAGTGGTAATATGTCAAATTCTAAAAATGGAAATAAGTATATCTCTAGCCAGAGGACCATTTACTGTATATGGTCCTCTAATGCTCAGTGGACATTGGCACAACCCTATTGTGCAGATAAAATATAATATATTTAATTTTCTCTATAATTTTCTCCATAAATCAACCGGTATACTAGGACTATTTTCAGTTTTCAATTTTGGTCTGCAAATTGAATCTAGTACTCTGCCAAAATTAATGGAATCCTGTATAGCTTCCGTGAAAACCAAACGATTGATGGTATACTTAATAAAATGCTCGACAGTAGTTGATACAGATGAGTGTTGACACCAGCCAAAGACTTTTCCACAAGTATGTCAGCATGTCTAAGAACGTTTCTGAGTATCAATTCGGTTTGGGGGCAGAGTGGTGTTACAACTCGCCACCTTTACAGCTACCGGTATGTGACTTCTACGTGCGGTTAGGGTTTGATTGATCGATTTAAAATGAACAGTTTGCAGATTGGGTACAGTTACTGTACCAAATGAGTCCATAGAAAGTTCAGGTCAACAAGAGGATAAAATCCTCATCCTACAAATGAAATACAGTATAGGCTAAAAAGGGTAAACAGTACGTGTGTGTTATATTACAGAATTCACACTTTTGTCATTGTATTAGCATTTCTTAAAAGCGCATGCGTACACTCGCACATGTGTGTGACTGTGTGTGTGTGTTTGCAAGTGGATAGTTTATCAGTTGGAATCTAGCGTGTTTTGACTGAAAGTGAACAGATTCAACAAAGTCTGCATAGAGTAAACACTGTAAACATTTATTTACTGGAACTTTCCATTAGGTTGAGTCACCAAGCCAGCTTTGCCAGCATTACTCTGATGGAAAGCATGAGATGATGATTCACACTGCATTTCTTCAAACATTTTTATGAATGTGTTTTACATTCATGTGCACAGTATGTACTGTCTCTTTGACAGGAAGGATAATATGATCTAATGTGTTTGCCATATCAGCAGTCAGACTGCAACACTGTATAGCAGCGGTTCTCAACCTGTGTAGGCCTTGACTTCCCAAAACAATTACTGTATATTGCGTTGTGACCGAGGCATTACATCTTTCTTATGTTAGCTGACAATTTGGCCAACATTTGAGTTTGAGTAAGTAGTGCATATATGGGCATTGCTATAAAGTCCACTCCACACCTTTAAATCAATCTGATTATGGCAAAATACATGATTATGTTTCCATGATATATTCGGCCTATTTGGGACAAAAACGATTAGTCTTAAGAAGTTAAGGTGCATGTTCTGCCATTTTCTGCTGATATTGTCTGTGACCGAATATTCGCTGCATCACTAGTATAAATGACATAGTATTAGCCTAATAAGATTTTTCTATTGCCACGTTCTTAGCTTTAATTAGCTTTAGCTTTAATTAAGTATTTATCATGACTTTCTTGTATGTATAATATATGATGTGCTTTTTATCTCCACTACAGTTAAAGATCGCATTAACACCCTGTCTGTGTAAGTCTCTGTGTACCCTCACTTATGATATGAACAATAAGGCCATCACACGGCTAGGTCTGTCAATATCAAATGACACTGATCATCCTCTGTATCGCTTCTTCAACCTCATGCCATCTGGGCAAAGGTACAGAACCTTGCCCTGGAAAAAGGTCCGGTCCAGTAGGAGTTTTTTTCCTTCAGCCATTGCAGCTTTAAACAAACTGCCTCGCCGATAGGGTGATCTGTATACCTACATTGTTCATGTATGGCATGGTTTTGTCTGTGGGGACCTCATGTTTTTTGTATTGTCTTGGTGTTTTGTGCTTTGTATTGTTCAAAGACAAATATCCTTCAGGACAATAAAGATTATTATTATTATTTGTTTTTCAGAGCCTTAGTTTTTGTGCATCGATTCGTCAGTAAGGAAGACAATCTCCAAACATTATTCCAATCAGTGAACAATTATATAATTATGTATTTACCAATAAGATGATCTCAGGATGAAGAAGCAGATGTTCTCTGCACGCATCTTCCTGCAGTGATGGCAGATGATTTGGCATGGCCGGGGGGTCATATCAACATGTGGGATTAATTCTGTAATATATGGAGTGTCAGATCAAGAGGTCAGATCAACATTATGGAATGTTAGATTAGGTCAGCTCCATATATTGGAGATCTAAGGGAGACACTAGACTAGTGATTACTGGATGGTTCTCTGCTCAGACTCTGAACCCGGCTCCTGGCCAGTTTACAGAAAAACTCTATATTTGGGCATGGCTGACACAGAACTCCATATAGGAATACAGGAACACAAAAAGACACATACATAAATATGACATCAATTCTGATGTTAGGCATAAAAGGGACACAGATAATATCTGAGTGTTGCATATATTTCCTGGCGTCTTTCCAAGTAGGCCAGTGTGCTAACAGGCACCTCTGTACAGCCCCCGGCGGCACCACTCTATTTCCTATTAATCGACTGCCCATACCAGCAAGAAATAATGTGATGATCTGTTTGTTTGTTTGTTTTGTTGTTTGCTTGTCACTTTGGAAATGTGTCCACTGGGGGGTGCTGTAGTAGCTCAACTATGCATAGCTCTTATAAGGTTCCCTGGTTTGACTTTGAAATACTGTTTACTTGACTTTGACCACAGCCTTAGTTTTAATTAGTGCTGCCACTGCGGTTGTAGTAGTTGCAAGTTGCAGAGAGGCAATGATATGCCTTGGAAATGTTTGTGTGGTGAAAGCATGACATGAAAAGGGCTGACAATCACTGGCAAAGACTTCAAAAGAATGAACTTGATATCACCCCAAGGACTGCACCTGATATACAACACAATGAAACAGACAGGAAAAGGAGAGATACCACATTTAGAAATAGACAGGAAAAAGAAAGAGAGAGACAAGGTATAGCCACTGCCAGGCAGAGACAGTCAGAGAGGGAAAGCTTTATCAGACGGCATTAGATTCTCCTTGGTCAGCATGACGGTCAATAATTTATACTGATTTGATTAGCCTGTGGGCAGGGCAGGCAAAGCACACGAGGGGCTCAGCCCAGCCCAATATATATGTTACTTTAGCCCAATATATGTTACTTTAGCCCTATCCCCTATGTCAGTGTTTCAAAGTCAATGTTTTTTGTCCATTACATAGGCCTAATTTCACAAGGAACATATACTGTATGTTTGGAGTTAAGGTTGAGAACAACATGCACTCCCTACATGCATGCAGAGACTACTAATTGGGAATTCACAACGTGTGTGTGTGTGTGTGTGTGTGTGTGTGTGTGTGTGTGTGTGTGTGTGTGTGTGTGTGTGTGTGTGTGTGTGTGTGTGTGTGTGGTGTGGGCGTAGGCGCACACGTGTAAGTGATCATTTGTGTATTCTAGAAGAGCAAGGCTTTTTGTGAGATCATATAAACAATGGGTCTGTTAATCAATTGAATATCCACTGCTTTAGAACACCAATTCAAGGTTCAAGGTTCAAGGTTAGCTTTATTAGTCTCCCGTGGGAGAAATTTCTCTTGGAGTCAGAGAGCAGCGCTGCATACAGAGTTTCATACAGACAAACAGAAAACAGTAGACACAGGACAAAACAGTTACGTATAACACAATAACACCCTAGTGTGTACCCTGCGTGCTAAATGCTCTCCCCATTCAGGAGCTTAATCGAGAGAGGTATAAATGAATATCTAAACCGGTTGTATTTTATCAACGGTGGAGCTCTGTATCTCCTGCCCGTTCTCATCAACACATACTCAGAGTTGAGAACATGTAAGGGATCAGCAACAATACATTGAGCCTGTCGAACTACTGCTTGTTCGAAGATGGCTTTTAGGGTGATCGGGGGGCTAGACAATCCCATAATCTTCCCAGCCTCTTTTACAAGTCTTTCAATCTGAGACTTATATTTGACAGTTAGGTTACCAAACCAGTTAGCTATCCCATATCTCAGGATGGACTCTATGCTTGCCCTGTAAAAAATCATCATAATACTCAAACTGACTCCAAACAATCTGAGTCTGCGAAGAAAGTGTAACCGCTGATGTAACTTAGCACAACAGGAAGTAACATGCGTTCTCCAGCTCATGTCCTCATCAATATGTACTCCAAGATATTTATAAGAGAGACCTGTTTGATGTTGCTGTTATTGACACTCAATACGGTGTGATCGCCAATGGACCTGGGATCTATAACTACCTCCTCTGTTTTCTTAGTGTTGATCATCATGAAGTTCCGTGCGCACCAGTCAACAACTTCATCCACACCTGCTGAATGGCTAAGCAGGCTAGAGTTGCTTGATAGTAGACTTAATATGACAGTGTCATCGGAAAACTTGATCACATACTGGTTCGGACAAGAGCTTACACAGTCGTTCGTGTACAGAGTAAAGAGGAAGGAGGAGCTCACTGTTCCTTGTGGAACCCCGGTGTGGGTACCAAATGTGCTCGGGTGGGAAAATGTGCTCGGGGGCCTCCGCGCAGCCGACTGACGTCATCACATACAGCTGTTGCCATTACAGCACGTTACAGGTAATCTTACATTATTTTATGCAACGTAATGACTAAACAGATTATAATGTTGTATTTTATATACTCTTTATGTGTTCTCCATATGAAACAAATAGGACCTAGCCAAACCGAGCTAACTTGTTAGCTATGCTTGTTTACACCTTGTTCAAGGAGCTGTGCTGAATAATCGTTTCAGAAATGTAACATCACAATGCTATGTTTGATGCTCTCATATGATATTAATGTGTTAATAGTCAGCACAATGGATTAATGTTTAAGAATAATATGGGGTGTGAAATCTGAGCGGACAATAGGCCTAGTGACTTTACTTGCACACACCCACAGATACAAAATGTTGCTCTCTTTCATCACAGTATAGATAAACTTCCATGCTTAAAGGACCACTTCACCACTTTTCAACCTGGCCACAAATCTTCACTAATGTACATAATAAAATGCCATCATTTTTTCCTACTCTGTTTAGACATCATGCACATCATCGATGGGGAATTAATTCCCCAAATCCCACCCTTTGGTCACTGTCCAATGCCAATCTAAATAGTAAAGCAACTGTTGCTATGCAGGTCTAAATTAATACTTATATTATACATCATAGTAGCACACCACTAGCACATTATGACCACCAGTATATGTTTATTCTTTGGTGAGTTATTTAGTCATTGTGTACTGTACAATCATCAAAGCAATGATTCATTTATTATCCATTTATTACATTGCTTGGACATGGACAAGGAGTGTATAGTTCCTGGAACGTCGCTGACTATGAAGTCTTTGGAGAGGGTTTGTTTGGTCTTCATAGAGCAGATGGACATTCACCTCAGAGTCTGAGAAATGGGAGAGGGGGCGAGAATAAGAGGTTTTAATTGTTTGATCCAGTTTAGTGGTGTGAATGTAGGATTTATGGTGTCGATAAAACCCCTTTGTGGACCTTTAAAGGTTCCACATTCATAATATATCTAAAGCCACATATTACACATATTAAAAAACAGTAATGTGTTCTAAATCTTTTAAATGTTATCAACATACATGTACATTAATTTTGCAAAAAGGTGAAGTGTCCCTTTAAGGCTAGTGCTGTATGTGCTGTATGAAGAGTCCAATATGACTTCTTGAACATGATACAATACAATGTAAGATGAATGACAAACTGATATGCAGTAGGACCAAGGTGACAGTTTAATCCTACACACATATCATATAGCCTATGAAATTAGCAGACATACAAGCTCACAGTGAGTTGCTGATCTGCTGTAATAAATAGTTCTGGTGATAAGGTCACCGCATATTATTCTTTTTTAATCTATTAACACATTGATATCAGAGCATCAAACATAGCATTGTGATGTTACATTTCTGAAACGATTATTCAGCACAGCTCCTTGTGTGAACAAGCATAGCTAACAAGTTAGCTCGGTTTGGCTAGGTCCTATTTGTTTCATATGGAGAACACATAAAGAGTATATAAAATACAACATTATAATCTGTTTAGTCATTACGTTGCATAAAACGATGTAAGATTACCTGTAACGTGCTGTAATGGCAACAGCTGAGACCTCTGTGATACAAACTGGTGTTTCAATAAAGTTTGGATATGTGACAGTGTTGCCAACTGCCAAAATCCAAAATGCACTAGTGGCACTTCCAAAATGCACTAGAATGCGCTAGATGCTCGCCTGGAAGGGTATATGACCATTAAATGACCATTAATCTTCTACATTCTCTAGTTGTGTAGACTTGGGATAATTCACATGATGAATATTTTAACTCTTGAGAGTGTAAAAATGAAACCAAATGGACCCTTGCGGGTCCATTTGGTTTCATTTTTACGCTCTCAAAGAGTTACATCTGGTCAGTGTTGGGACATGTGCACTACGTAACTTAATATATTACATAATATATTACCAAAATGCAGTAACTTGTAATATAAATATATTACCCAACAAAAATAAGCTAATATATTATACTTTTCTTTCTGCATTACTGCACTACTTTCAATATTACTTTCTGTCAGTCTGTCCTGTTGCCAGTGTTCTTGTGAAATTATCTTGACAATTGCAGACGTTAAATAATTTACTTATTTTCTATGATTTGTCATCAAATTATTTATTGGCTTCCATGAATTCAAGGAATACATTTAACTCCTGTGTTAACTGTCCATAGCTGAGTAGGATGAGGTAGGTCTATGCCAATGCTGTTTTCAGGAGTGACATTTTTTCAAGTTGATTTCATATGGATTTGGCCAGATTTTTTAAGTAATATATAATAGTAATATTAATATATTACACTTGCTCAGACAGTAATATTGTAATATAATATATTGCTTTAAAATGAAGGTAATAATTAATAACTAATATATTAACAAGATAAAGTAATATTCCCAACACTGCATCTGGTTAACCAGCTGTCCATCATTTAGCCTGGGGACTACTGGTTGAAAACCACTGTCATAGGAGGAGAAATGGTGAAAAATGAGGGTTTTATCTCTGGCGCCTGTCAATCAATTTCACCCCAACTCACCAGCCAAAAAGCACTAGATTTTCCGCCAGGAGTTTTTCACTAATTTTGGCGCTAGGGGCGTCTGAAAAGCGCTAAATATAGCGACAAATGCGCCAAGTTGGCAACACTGACATGTGATGGCGTCAGTCGGCTGCGCCGGGGCCCCCGAGCACATTTCCCCACCCGAGCACATTTGGTACCCACACCGGTACTACTTAGCGCCTCCTCAGACACTACTCTGTTGAATCTGACCCTCTGTGGCCTATTCAACAAGAAAGAACAGTACCATTTAATTGCAAAAGGGTTTGCACCCATCTCCGCCAGCTTCCTTAGCAGTAGATCAGGGTGGATGGAATTAAAGGCGGAACTAAAATCAATAAATAGAGCTCTCACATAGGCACTTTTGTCCTCCAGGTGTTTCAGTGTGAGATGTGCAACAGTAGAAATGGCATCGCACGTGCTACGATTCCTGGCATAGGCAAATTGGTACTGGTCTAATTTTGGTTCTACGTCCCTCCGGACTGTATCTACCAGGATCCTTTCCAGTGCCTTGACTACGTTAGAAGTGATGGCCACTGGCCTGTAGTCGTTGTTCTCAGATGGAGAGGTTACTTTCGGCACTGGAACTATGACTGATTTTTTCCATATCACTGGCACAGTATGTGAGTCTAAAGACAGCTGAAACAGCATGTGCCATGCCGGCGATAGTTCTACTGCGCACGTTTTCAGCAAGGACGCTTGCATCCCGTCAGGCCCGGTTGCCTTGTTAGTCTTGATGGTTCTGAACACTTTGCAAACGGTATAAAGGTCTAGGACCAGCCTATTATCGATGTTACAGACAAGAGGATTAATCACATCACGACAACCCTGAGAAGTGTCAAACTCAAACCTCATGAAAAAGTCATTAAGTTCATTTGCCTTTGCGCTCTCATCTAGAGCAGCAATGGGCTTCTTCTCTGCCCTCATGTTCGTCATTCCGCGAATGGAGTCCCACAACTTTTTCGTGTTAGATCTTGCCAGATACATTTCCGCACGTTCCTTGTGCCTCCGTCTCGACTCCCTCACTAGCCTGTTAAGGTCCTTCTGTGCCACCTTCAAAGCACCGTGGTCACCCGCTCTGAAGGCCACCTTTTTCCTCCTTAAGCAGTCTTTTATCTCCCTGGTTACGTAGGGTTTATTGTTCGGGTAGATTACTATGGACTTCTGCGGAACGATTGAGTCCACACAAAAGGAGATATAAGCAGTGATCGACTCTGCGGCCAAGTTAATGTCTGCATCTTCAAAGAATATGTCCCAGTCCGTCAAAAGGAAGCAGCCCTTAAGCTCCTCCATTGAGTCTCTTGTCCAAACGTGCACAGTCTTTTCCGTTGGTTTATTTGATTTAAAAACAGAACGGTAGGTGGGGATAAGGTAGACGGTGTTATGGTCAGTTATCACCAGTGTCTTACTGGTGTGTGGGAAGCAAACACTGTTCACTTCCCATATACACTCCATATTTAGTGTGTGATGTATAGGCACATGCATGCTCAGGCATTTTTTGCCTTACATACTGTAGTAATCTCTCTCACTGTGTTCGCAACAATCACATCATACACAGTCACATCCACATAATATGTGGTTGTGCTATATCTGCATATTATGCAGATATTGTATGGTATGACAGGCACACAGGCAGGCAGGCCAGGCAGGCAGGCAGGCAGGCAGGCAGGCAGGCAGGCAGGCAGGCAGGCAGACAGACAGACAGGCAGACAGACAGACAGACAGACAGACAGACAGACAGACAGACAGACAGACAGACAGACAGACAGACAGACATGATCAGTAGAAACAAGTCTAAATACTAAGAGACACCATTGGAGTCTTGGACTCGGTCAATAAATCCATTCAAAATGAAAAGACCCTATCTGTAACACTCCAATCACATTGTTGAATTAGAAAGAAAGAAAGAAAGAAAGAAAGAAAGAAAGAAAGAAAGAAAGAAAGAAAGAAAGAAAGAAAGAAAGAAAGAAAGAAAGAAAGAATAGTCCTTAGTGCTTTCTTGGGGGTTTAATCCTTTTAGCAGACCTTGTATTGAACTGTACTTTCCTGTGCTTATTTTGCAAACTGTTAACAAAATTCTCAGTCAATCAAACAGGACAGCTGTGCCCTCAGTCATGGAAAGACAAATAATATATTTTCAAACTATCATTACGATTCTTATTCTGGGTAGACTGTTAGATTCTATCACTGTAGTAGTTAATAACTAGCCACTGTAGCTAGTTAATAACATTAAGCTTGCAATATCCATTTCCATCAACCAGCAGTGATTCAAGCTTTTTGCCTGCCTACGCACGCGTCCCAAAGACTTATAGGTGTGCATTAGACTTTCTTGCCATCAACCAGCAGTGCCATTACTAGGCTATAGCAATCGTTTTGTGAATTTAACTTGCAATTCAAGTTTTCAATAAACTGTGGCAAATAAAGTATAGAGAAACATTGTCTGGTCTGAATCTGCGTCTATTATACAGACTCGGTGATCTGACCAGTGAAACACGCTGCCTCAGCTATAGCTCTTCACATTCGTTCAGTGGTCTACAAATCTCCATTGGCATCCAGGAAGTGTGGGGGAGCTCTGTCTCCAATGCATTGATCTTAGGGACTGTGGTGCGTCAGTGCAGCAAAGAAGCCATCATTCAACCTCTTCGTTCATTCACTTTATTTGCCCCGGAACTGTCCACTTAATGCAATTACAGTTTTTTTTTAAAGAGTGCTGGGTATGTAAAAAAAAGAAAAGTGATAGCAGGGGGTGGGGGTCAGCGAAAGCAAGGTCTATTCCTGCCTTAAACCCCTTCTATGACACAGAGTCCTTCAGAGCTCAGTGTGCGATGCTGATTAAGAGAAAGACTAGACTGCACTGCAGTTACACATTTTGAAACGGTGGAAGCCTGCATATTGCATAATGTTTGTCCATTGCCAGGCAAATTAACGTTCAACAGCATGCAAGTGATTTTGAGAACTGTCAAGAAGGAGCACGAAGAAATACGTACAAATCATTGCTGTTAGTGACATTTGATTGACTGCAGCTAATCAGCCAGAGGTTCATTATAGAAATGCAGACCATTTTGATTAAGAATAATTGTATCATTATTTGTTTATAACATACCCCTAGCCACAGTGAGGAATACATTAGCCGCAGCAGCTGTGCTTTTCCCCCTCTTTTTTATTATTCTTTTTTGTCAATGTTAGACATGTTGAGTACCGCAGCAAGGGAAATATAACTTCATGCTCACAGTGTATTCAGTGCACAGTGGCCCTTTAACTTTCACAGATTGGACGGCTATACACTGCTACTATACTAGTATATCATCCCCTATAGGAGTTATCTCTTAGTATCAGCCCTATAGGGGCTTACCTCAATCCAACCCTAGATGCTGATTGCCAAGCAGGCAGGGGAGAGGTGACATAAAATGGTACAGCTGGGTGGCTATCACTACTGTGTCCGACCAACATGTCATAAAGGATGTGGTGATGTGATGACTGCATGGGAGAGAGACCAGATTAGATATACAGTATTGGTGCGTTCATGAGTTGATGGGAGACAGCAGGATGTGCAGGTGAGGTGACTGAGCTGTCAATGAGTAGGAGCTGAGATAATGTCAGGTGGATGACACAGGTATGACACATACTGTACACACAAGAAGACATTGCAGAAGACATCGCAAGGGGGGAGAGAAAAAGGATGAGGGAGGGCTTTGACAAATTGTCCACACATTGTCCACACATATACTGTACATTGCACATGCACACACATACTGTGTGCGTGTGTGTATGCACACACAAACACACACACACACACACACACACACACACACACACACACACACACACACACACACACACACACACACACACACACACACACACAATCATAAACATCGTCCCATTTTACACACCAACAAAAACCTTAAACGTGTTGATGCACTGTAGCTGTTAAAGTTCTCTGGAACCAGACTTTAACCACAACTTGCCCACAATGTCACATGTTGCCTATACACAGCACAGCCATATGACGGCTGTTTTACCTAGCATTGTTGTTATTATATCCCAGCTCCAGCTCTTGGCCACTATAGAAACACAGCTACTGCCTTGCACAAGCTTCACTTCCTTCTCATGTGGTGAAGCCAACATTCTCTCACCATTCCCACTGGCGTTTGAATACCACACAGCTACACCGTTTGGAAGTTGCCCACCAAATGCAAAAAACAAACAAACAAAAGGGAAAGTGTGCTACCAACAGCTGTTAAGAAATGTGAACCCCAAAACGCTCACTTATATGGGTTGTTAAAATGTTAAAGTCCCCCCACAAGTATTTTTCTATACAATTCAAAATGCAAATTTTCTATACAATGTTTTTTTTTTTTTTTTTTTTTTTTGCCAGGAAGTGGGTATTTAAAGTAGGTCTTTAAATGTTCTCATGGAAAATGGAGGATCCTTATGTAAGCAGGTTTGGTTTATATAAGCAGAAATTGTATTGATCTGTAATTTGTCAAACTGCATTTTACAAAATGTTAATGCAATTTCAAGCAGGAAAATTGCATTAACATTTCATTTAATGAATGTGTTCAAACTGGTATTATGAGAGGAATGGTGAACCATTGAATGGAAAACTAGGCCTTTGTGGGGACCGCCTTCTATTTAGACATCCCGCTATTCCGACATTGATTTGTAATTGTCTGAATAGCGGGACGTTTCTAAAAAATAAAAAGTACCGCTATTTAGACACGGGAGACGTCCCGCTATTCAGACAGGGGGGGGGGGGGGTGCACGGCCATTCACAACTCGGCCAAAAATGCGCTCCAACCCCGCCCCCCTCCCACGGAATATACAGCACAGATTGCAGATTGGAATATATGGACAGACCCTCCATGCTCCCCCAATTTACTTCCCAGTGTCGATCTCTCTCTCTCTCTCTCTCTCTCTCTCTCTCTCTCTCTCTCTCGCACTCACGCACGCACGCACGCTCGCTCGTGTGTGTGTTATAGGCTACTATATTTGTAGGCTACTACTATTTGTATGTATGTACTGTATCATGTATGCTGATCACCAGCGACAGCGTCATGTCGCCAACCCGCGGCTCTCTCTTTGGCTATAGTTTCATGCGGGGAACTTCCATAAAAAAAGAAAGAAAACATTGGTGGATTGGCGCGCCGCTGTCCTACCGTCTACAGCGCAGCGAGCGCGCGCGCATGTATATGTGTTTGTCCACCCGACCCGTCCACGTATGTCGTGCATGTTGGGACAACAGAGTAGATAGGCCTACTTTTTCTCGGTGGTTCATTTTAATAAGGCAGTTCACTTCTCACTGTTGTCTGCCTGCCTGCCTGCCTGCCTGCCTGCCTGCCTGCCTGCCTGCCTGCCTGCCTGCCTGCCTGCCTGCCTGCCTGCCTGCCTGTTTGTCTGTTCTCTGTCTGCCTGTTTGTCTGCCTGTCTACCTGCTTGCCTGTCTGTCTGCTATTATAGTTAATCAAATTTGGAAGAGCTTCCCATGATTGTTGTCTGCTGTGATTGAACAGTAATGACCTAATTCCCTAAACATACAACTTGAAACTGGCTGTTTGTGGTACGACTGCACTGGCAGTGTTTGTCTTTTGTAAAGTCACACACATAAGTGTGTGTGTGTGTGTGTGTGTGTGTGTGTGTGTGTGTTTAATAATAATGCAAAACAAAAATCGCCCTTGGAACAATTATAAAAACACAAATTTAAGAACAATAAGAACAAGAACAATAATATAGCTGCAAGCAGTAATAAGACGGGACCAAGCAAGCAGCAATAAGGAGTCAGAACAATATGCACAAGCCATAGAAACATCACAACATTTTGTTTCGAAGTCAGACTGCCACTCTACTGACTGAACTATCCAGACTGAATAATTTCCTTCATTGTTGTTAACAGTATGGCAGTGCGACAAGCACAAATAAGCCATATGTAACCCAGGTTAAAACTCAATGTAATGGTAATGGTGGTTATAATAGCAGGCAGACAGACAGGCAGGCAGACAAACAGGCAGACAGACAGGCAGGCAGGCAGTGTTCCACCAATCTTTTCTTTTTTTTTTACACCTATGCAGTCAACTTTGAATCGGTCTGCGGCCCTTAAGAGCCACATGAAACCAGCCAAAGAGCCGCATGTGGGTTGCGAGCCATGGGTTAGGAGAGGAGCGATTTTTCAGTTGCCACCCAAAATAAAGCAGCGGGGGTGGGAAGGAGCGCCTGTTTTATCTGCCGGCTACTACTAGTAGGGCGGGGCAAAGCATAATTTTACTGAGGTTATGTTTAGGGTTAGTTACCGCATAAAGCACCGTCTAACTCTAACCCTAACCTAATTTTAAAACTTAATACAACATTTCCACAGGGTTTAAACCACTATGAAAGATAATTAAGATTATTTATCTCAGACCTAGATAGACTCCTTCAACAAAGATGGCGAATGCAAACATTCTCTGTATTGTACTCCTACATAATGTTGTAAGAGAAAAAACATTGAAGTCTTTTACCACAAATCTAACCCTAACCTAAACTTCACCCTAAACTTAACCTCAGTAAACATATGCCTAAACCTAACCTAACGCTATAGCTAAGCGGAAACTTGATGCGATAGTTTACTTGGTGATAGAAGCATGACATTTGGCACAGATGATCTTCATATGATCCTAAACAATAATCAGCCTCGGGCCACACAGAATGCCAAGATGGCAGCCCCCAAAATCCAAGATGTCCGTCCAAAAATGTTTTTTTCCTTCATAACTCGAAATGCAAAGATTTTAAATTTATTTTATTTTAAATGTATTGAACGTTAATATAAAGTCGGGCATTACGGACATTTTGATCCCAAGTACATGTCTGTATGTACTACGGTTACAACATATACATAGTGATGAGGCACCATAAGTGTAACATTTTGGCACGTTTCACTCTTTAACTCAAAGATCGCTTCATCACCATATCTTCTATTTTCAGGAAATGGACCTACATGTATCTGCTATCATAAACCTTTTCAAGTTTTACAATTGATGAAACAGGTCGGGAGTTATTAAACCGATCGTGAAGGGCTGTTTCAGTGCTAAATTTGCTGCGTAACATAAGCCACCCAGAAATGTCTGTCTGTGCATCTGTCCTTCACAATAAGTGTATATGTGAAGCGGACGCACCAAGTGTAGCATGTGTCACAGTATAATAGTATAATATGCTAATAGGCGTAATTGTGTAATGTATGCAATTGCAATAGTGAAATAGGGCTAATAGTGTAATAGTGTAATGTATGCAACAGCGGTATACATGTGTAAAAGTGTCATAGTGTAATAGGGTCATGGGGTAATATGTGTAATAGCGTCGTAGTGTAACTAGTGTAATATGGTAATATGTATAATAGTGTCATAGTGTAACATGTTTAATAGTGTTATAGTGTAACATGTGTAATAGCGTAATATGTGTAATAGTGTAATAGGGTAATATGTGTAATAGGGTAACACGTGTAATAGCGTAGTATGCTGATTTTGTAATAGGCTAATACGTGTAATAGTGTAATATATATGTGCATTAGGGTAAGAGTGTGATATATGCAACAGTGGTATAGTGTAATTGCCATATTACACTATTGCACATACATTATACTATTACACATATTAGCCTATTGCACTTATTACACATAATACACAACAGCATTATTACCCTATTACACTATACCACCATTGCATATATTGCAAGATTACACTAATTAACATATATAACACTATTACACCTATTAGCATATTGCAATTATTACAAATATTACACTATTACACATATTACCCTATTACACATGTTACACTATGACACTATTACACATATTACCCTATTACACATATTACCCTATGACACTATGAGACTATAATACATTACCCTATTACACTTTTACACATGTTACACTATGGCACATTTACACATATTACCCTATGACACATGTTACACTATGACACTATTACACATATTAAGAAATTACACTATGAGACTATAACACATATTACCCTATTACACATATTACCCTGTTACACTATTACAAATATTACCCTATTACAGTATACCACTATTACATATATTACACTATTAGCCCTATTACACTATTACACCTATTAGCATATTATACCATTATACTATGACACATGCTACACTTGGTGTGTACGCGTCACATATACACTTATTGTGAAGGACAGATGTACAGACAGAAATTTCTGGGTGGCTTATGTTCGCAAAATATACACAGCAAATTTAGCACTGAAACAGCCCTTCACGATCGGTTTAATAACTCCCGACCCGTTTCATTAATTGAAAAACTTGAGGTTGTTTATTATAGCAGATACATGTAGGTCCATTACCTGAAAATAGAAGATATGGTGAGTTAAATAGTGAAACGTGCCAAAATGTTACACTTATGGTGCCTCATCACTACGTATATGTTGTAACTCAAGAACCATAGATCATACAGACATGTACTTGAGATCAAAATGTCTGTAATGCCCGACCCCATATTAACGTTCAATACATTTCGAGTTATGACGGAAAAAACACATTTTTGGACGGACATCTTGGATTTTGGAGGCTGCTATCTTGGAATTTTGCAGGGCATTAGAAATTGCAGAGTGTGTGTGCCAATTTTCATGCCTGTATCACCATTTGATTGACTTCATTTGTAACAAGAATCAATGTTACAAATGTCTTGCTCTCCTCAATCTGTGAAAGTACCTATATGCTGTATCTCACGAACCGTAGGAGATACAGACACGTACTTGGTACGTGTCTGTACCAGGTACGTGCCAACTTTGTATTAACTTTCAATACATCTATGGCATAAAATCAATGCATTTCAAGTTATGAAGGAAAAACCACATTTCTGGGCAGACATCTTGGATTTTGGCTGCCGCCATCTTGGAATTCTGCGTGGCCCGAGGTTGATTATTGTTTAGGGTCATATGAAGATCATCTGTGCCAAATGTCATGCTTCTATCACCAAATGAACTATCATGCATTAAAAACACCATTTTTCCGCCTAGCTACTAACCATAACCTTAGTTCGCCCCGCCCTACTAGTAGTAGCTGGCAGATAAAACAAACGCTCCTTCCCAACCCCGCTGCTTTATTTCGCGTGGCAACTGAAAAATCGCAGGAGAGGAGGGGGTCGGTCTGTCGGTCAACATGCTAATACCACTGCCAATGCCCAATGCTAACATGCTAACATTTCATGCTAACATGCTAATGCTAACATGTTAACATGCTAATGCTAGCAGGCTATCATGCTGCTGCTAGCTAACATGCTAATGGTAGCATGATAAGACGCTAACATGTGAATGATAGCATGATAATGTTAAAATGGTAACATGCTAATATATTACTGTTAGCATTAGCATTGGTACATGCTAACATGCTAATTGGTACATTGGTACATGCTAACATGCTAATGCTAACATGCTAACAATAGCATGATAATGCTAATATGCTAATGATAGCATGCTAATGTTAACATGCTAATGCTAGTATTAGTATTGGTACATACTAACATGCTAATGCTAACATGCTAATGCTAGCATTACCATTGATACATGCTAATGCTAACATGTTAATGATAGCATGATTATGTTAAGAAGCTAACACGCTACATACATGCTAACATGCTAATGCTAACATGCTAATGCTGACATGCTAAAGATACTAACACGCTGGATACATTAGCATGTTAGCATTAGCATGTTAGCATGTTAACATTAGCATGTTAGCATTAGCATGTTAGCATTAGCATGTTCGTATTAGAATGTTAGCATTAGCATGTTAGTATGTTAGCATTAGCATGTTGCTAGCATTAGCATTGGTACATGCTAACATGCTAACGCTAGCATTAGCATTGACACATGCTAACATGCTAATGCTAACAATTAGAATGTCTAAATAGGGGTATGTCTAAATAGGGGTATGTCTGAGTGGGGTATGTCTAAATAGGGGGATGTCTGAATAGGGGGATGTCTAAATACCAGCATGTAACCGGCTTTTGTGCAGGGAGTCACAAGACCGAGAGACTGCGACCAGGCAGAAATATTTTGCACAATTTCCTGAAAGGCACCTGCATAAAGCGTCACAGCTCTTGAGCTCTCAGCTGCAATATTTGTATTTTCTTGGTGAACACTGAATGGCATATGTGGGAGAGTCTATTTTTTTCCAGGTTTATGCCAGGCTGCCATGTACACAACAGTGGCACACAGTGACAATTTGTCACGGTTTGCCAAGAGACTAGCTCACAACGTGTCGCATCGTGACATACTGTGAACTTGTAGATAAACTATTTTTCAAACCATTCAAATAAATAAATAAATGAATACTTCTGCAATACCTTTCGGAAATAGCCCTGTCGGTGAGTTTTTATGGCACCACAGGTGTGCATTAAAAATGATAATAAAGTTAAGAACATTCTCGCTTAACTCACCATTGCTACTATCAGATCCAAGGCCAGCTCAAGGTAGTACTGATTGGGCAATTTGGCCTTGACTTCACACTCTTCATTAGAAGTGACATTCTTCTTTGAGTGAGTCACACAGGCCACATAGACACTGAAATCTGATGATTGTGCAGCTCCATATGAATTCCATGTGTGTGTCATTCAGAGCTGGCTGGTGGTCAGGTGCTGAAAATAGGCCCCAAACCTTTCGTATTGCCATTGAACATGAAACTTATCTTGGGTCTGTGAGGCCCGAGACAAAGTGTTGAAACGAGCGTCAAACTTTTTTCATTGTTTCTTTTCCTCAGGCATGTGTTCAGTGTTAAAGAATGCTCTGCTATTTCTCTCAAACGCAAGTTGTAATGCCAATCTTAATCCACACACTCACTCGAGTGGGATATCAGGTGTCTGGCACAATCAAAATATATACCATTCAATTGTCATGGTGGGTATTATTCGTTTCAAATACTGTATGATTCCGGCCTCTAGTCTACACTATAACTATTAATACATATGGCTGCAATAAACTGGCCAAGGGCACAGAGCGGTCGCTAGGCCTACAGCAGACCTAAAAGGGAGGGGGTTACAAATTAGAATCAAACCAGAGCTTGATCAGGGAGAGAGGGGGAGTGAGAATGGGAGGGATGGAGTGAGGGAGGGAAAGGGAGATTTAAACCACAAGAACCCTGCCAAAGCTGAGTGGGTGCCACAAATTTAGACTGTAATAACTAGTAACAGCTGAAATCAATAGTATTCCATTATTAACCTGAGGCCCACATTAAGTGAATGTGTGGGCCGCATGTGGCCCCCAGTCCGCCTTGTATGAACTTTTTTGGCATCCACATCACTGAGAGAATCACCTTGGACGTACACAATTACACACCCAGAACTGGTGAGGAAAGCACAATAACTTCTTCTCAGAACTTAGAAATTTGGCCTGTGGGTTGTTTCAGATTTTTGGACTTAAATACAGTAGTTGGTACTAGTGATATTGATATAGTGGTGTGAGATATTGATTGGTCCCTATTATGATGATAATGGTTCAAGTAATCCCAAGGCTCAATACACATTACAGTATTTAATCTATTTCTATTCCATGTGTAGACATAGCTGCTATGACAGCTTTTTACTGCCAATCCATAAATCCAACAAATATGTCTCAGAAATGTCTTTGCCTATAAACAAACGTGAAAGACAAGACCTACATGCTCACAGCGGGGTTGCAGCTGTGATGCGCTGTGAACTTGTCGATCTGCTGTTTTTGGTATGTGACGGTGTAAGTATAATTCCTGCTTTACTTGACAGACAACATTAAAGCAGCCTTCAGAACAGAAATCCGAGACAGCTGACAACCTCATCAGCTCTCCCTTATGGTTCCTCTACTGCAGCTTCTTCTCTGTCACGACCAGTCCTGCTCTCCCATCTTCACTTTCTCCCTTATCAGCCCAAAGCCTAATTTATGCTTCATCTGCTTGCCAAAAATAACTGATTCAAAAGCTAAACTAAATGATCTGCTTGTAAATTATTTTCAGAGCATAAATTAAGCTTAGCTCTTGCTTCTTACAACTTGATATCTCCAGTTCACAGTTAGGCTACAAAACGTCCACTTTCTGACATTGATATCCAAACTACTTGCTTGCTGTTTTTGCGGGTTTTACTGGAACCTGGATTGATTTTCCATTTCCATAGTAGGCTGAACCTACTATATTATACAGCATAAGATGTATGAATCAAATACTTTTATAAATATTTACAACCACAATTCATCTTGAGAATCAATCTACCATCAGCTCACAAACATACTGCACAAAATGGTCAAAAACTGATCCTCACATCTTGAATCTGCCTCATAACTTAGACCAGGGCTGTGCATTTTTTGAACTGAATTGATAAATTCAATGAATAAAGTTGAAGGGGGAATAAACGTAATAGAATTAGGCCTATAACATTCAGTTTTAAGTGCATCAGCTTTTTCCCCAGATGGAAAAAGGTTGCCCACTGGCCACCCTGACCTTTTAGCCAATATCCTCCCCTGCTGGAGGGACATTGTGTTACAGTTAGCATGTTGCCATAATAAAGGAGGGTAGGATTATTCTCTGAATAAGCATTGAATGTTTTGGTTGGGTGTATGGGCGACTCGTGTACGGTTAATTTAGACAACCATAAATTTACAGTGAATAAGGTAACACAGTTGGCTTAATGTTTACTGCAACTATAATAATGTCACTATAATTTTACTGCAAAATGTGAAAGGCATGATTTGGTGCTTTAGGTCACCGATTCCCAAACAATAAGCCTGGGCCCATTTTGGAGTCAGGAGCAAACACCTCTTTCATTTTCAAAATAATTACTGTAAATATTCAATTAAATAAGTTTAAAAAGGGTTAGGGTTAGAAAAAAAGTTTTCACCATTTTAAAATGTGCTCAAGCGATTCACAATGTATTTTTGTATGTTTGAATCACAGAGGACACCAAATCTCAGGTCTTGCACTGAAAATGTTTGACCTCTGCTTTAGGTGAGAGTTAGTTAACAGTCAGTAAGTACAGATATGTCATTTCCACAAACAATTTTATTCAATGAATAATTAATATACAATGTACAAGTTAAACCCGCCTATCCCTCCTCCTGCTGTCTCCTCCTCAGAGTTTTGGCGGTGCCCATAACTTCCACCCCTCCATCTTGCCAACCTTGGTGAAGAAGGCCAGAGTTCCCAGTCCTATACAGGCTGATGTACCAGTCATTGCACTGTGGGCTGGGAAAGGGGGAAAAAAACACACACAACAGATATATGAATGGCTGCTCAGACACTTTCACATGTATCATGCAACCTATCCTCAGGCTATATTTCAGTGGTCCACCAGTGGTCATTGAGGGGGTTCCATTTGGCCCCCGGTTAAATGATTGGGACCACCTGGACCACATTTTTGAGAGCATAAACTGAAACTCTAAAGGTTCCATTTGGTTGCATTTCACGCTCTCAAGAGTTACATTAATGTTAAACATTTGCATTACTTAATATTTATAAAATTACAGAATGCAGAAGAGTTGATATTTTCATCAATGTTTAAATTGTGTGTTATCTCTCCTATGGTATAATACCACATCAGCATGAACACAATATTAACAAACAATAACAAAATATTATACATTTGGGAATGAGGATTTAAACCTCATCAAACAGCGTTCCATGGCTCAAATGTCAAATAAATAATGGAATAGGAATGGGATATATTAATACTACTTACTCCTTGCTCCGAGGAATATGCCCGAGGCACAGCCTCCAACAAAGTAGTTCAAAGGGTCATCGGGAGCATCACGAGCCTGAGCACTGAGACACGTGGCCATACCAAAGATTGCTCCCATGGATGCTTTAGAAACAGAAAGACAAATATTACACACATACCCCTGGGTTAATTTCTTCAAAGTTGTTATGTGAAAAAAAAAAAAAGTAAAATATATGCAGGTTGGACTAACATGCAACAAGTCATTAGACGCCAAAAGCTGGTCTACCTTTAGAGGTATTGTCCGTCAGTCTACCTTAAGAGTCACTCTAACATGGAGTCTCTATGTTTTCTTCTTTTAACTACCTCTGATTGGTTGTTTGGTGGTGTCAATCAGTTTCGGGACTTATGATTGGTCTTGGGGTGGGACAAGAAAGAAATGTGTGTGTGTGCGTTGGAGGAGCAGCATCAGAGTTGCGGTTGGGTGTGTATGAGCGACATCGGTGTTTTTGGGGGTAAGCCACAGCCACTTTATTATTTGTATTGTGAACAATATTTTGCAGGACTGAGTTCAAGACAAGTTTGTGTGTGTGTATTTTGTTATTGTCCTTGCTGCAGTGGGTGTGCTGGGGCTTCGTGGTGGGCCTGCTGTTTGTGCTGAGGCAAACAAGACTGATGTTTAACAGTAGCCTACTACCTGTTCATCACACCGATCGTTCTGGAGACACACCCCCAGACTCAGCGTGCTTTGGGAGAGAATAAAGACTGCTCAGAGAACCAGATAGCGCACCCTGCGACCAGGTAAAGCTGGGTGCTCCTCTGGCATCGTAGGACGTGGTAAGACCAGTCGTCTGTCAGCTTGAACTGTATCGTCAACACAGAACTCTCCACATTGTGTGGGGGGAGTTGAACAGTAAAAAGTGGATTCAAAGCTCACGTGAGTGAAGAGGTTTCCTCTACTCTGGTGCACAACATTCAAACAGATCTGCAACGGGGGGTTTTGCCGGTTTTTTTATTTTGCTTATCATTTTTAAGTGGGCCCACTATATTGTACAAGGTATTTTGAGTATAAGGACATTCTAACTCCTTCATGTACTACATGGGAATATATGGTTTGGCCAGACGGTCATAAGTGGACTGTTTGAAAGGACTGTTTCATTTCTTCATTAGGGGTTTCATAACCACCAGTCATTTCCTTTATTCAATTAGATTAAAAAAGTCATTTTGTCAATAAATATAGGGTGAACTAAAATAGTAATACTATTAGTAGTACTGCTAGTTTTCTGGATTTAAAGGACATTTATACATAGGCTTTTGGTTTTGTCAGTTCATAAGTATTTCTTTTTTGCCATACCTTTTTATAAGGGAGTTTTTTGGGTTGATTTTAATTATTAAGGTACATTTACGAGGTTTTCTCAAGAGTGTTTTTTGGGGATTTGTTCAATTTTCAATTTACATTTTTTCTAACTCAAGGTTACACTACTGTCTTTGCATGAAGGTAAAAGAGGACATTTGGTTTTGCCTTGAAGGCTTTTTATAGGGACAGTTAGGGTAAGAAAATAGTGTGCACTTTTTCACAGTTTTGTTGGATTTGGAGTTTATTTACTCTACGATTTTGAGGTGTGGTCAGTATTATTATTTCTTCTTGTTGGTGAATAAATCTACAACTATTTGCAACATTTACCTCGTGATTCGTTTAACGTACAAGTCACAACTCAGGCGCTGTCTTTTAGGTTGAGCACCAAGACAGTGTTACACACACATACCTTCACATCCACTGATCAACCAGAGCAAAATAATACAAGGTTCAACAGACATTCTTATACTGCATGTCATAATTTGCTTCTCATTTTCAAAGCAAAACTTTGACACCCAAAGTCTGCATCACTGGATACCGTTGACCGTACACAGTGCCTAATTTTCTTCCAAAACCTTTATACAAGGTTCAATGATTCTAATTGTTGAGTCAAATTACTTACCCATGGTAACAGTTGCACCAGTGGCCCTCTGGACTGCAGCTATTGCAGAGTCAGGCTGGAATGCTACAATGTGATAGGCTGAGCCTACCAGACCTGCAAAACACAAAGCAAGAAATATGTCAATATCAAAAGCCACAACATAACTAGGTCGGGGGTTCGATTCCTGGACGGGTCATACCAAAAACTCAGGGATGGGACCCAATGCCGCCCTGCATAGCAATCATTGCTAGTTTGGAGGTAAGTCCCTGGAACATACCAGCATCATGTCCAGGGTCTCATGGTCATGCAAGGGGGGCAAAGCCTGGAATACATTTTAGTATCTAGTATGATGCATATGCACTGATGATTTGCATCATATGGAAAAGATAGAAGGACCAAGAAAATGAATCCAAAGTCGCAAAATAACCAAAGAGTTGTGCATGTACCCTCTACTAAACATTAAAATACTATTTAAAATAAAAAGAGATGAAATTGAAAACCACTATTGCTATTCATGCACCTTATTGGTGGACCATGTGATCGTAAATAGGCAACAGGATAGAGTTTTCAGGCATTTGCCTAAATGCAATGCATTTACAATCACAGATGTCTATAATTAGCCACAATACAACTACAGAGTGAAGGGAAAATACATGTTTGACACTGTAGCTGATACCTTTACTGGGGAGGGAGTTCAACTAGGGACTTAGTCACACATTAGCCCCTATCAGGACCCCTTTGGGGGCTAGTCAAACATACTATACATTACACACAGAAACTGTACTAGGGCAAAATGATAAAGGTGTTATAAAGGCATTATGTGTACAGCTAAGTTTGTAAAGTCTGCCACGCTACTATCAAGTGACAATGCATGAACATTAAGGTAATGAAGGCTGTCATGAATGACACTGTTTACTAGCAGCTAAGTGACGCTAGCTGACATGCTAGCCTGAGCTGTCATATGTTTCCTAGCCTGTGTTGTTGTTGTTCCATCATCTTTATGCAGACAAACACCGGTGTGTTTAAATGACGTTATTTTACCTAAAGCAGTGCCTAGTTTGGTGGTGATCCATGTCTTCTCAACACAGTCTTTGCCCTCCTCGAGTTCCCAGTAACCCATTTTGGATTTAGATTTCACATCCAAGGGCACAACAGTGGTTTTCTCTCGCGAGACTACAGTGAAACTTTATTGACACTGTAACCAATGAACGTCGTCTTGCGTCTTGCGCAGAGCTCAACTCTTTCACTAGTAGAAGAGTTGCGACATTGAGGGTGACAGAACTTGAATATGAGCTGTTTTAGGCATGTATGCAACCTGCGTACGCTTTCCAGTATTTTACAGCAACAAGTTACAACTAAAGTCTTTGTAATGCTTATGGCGTAGCATTACTACAAAACCATGCAGATAATTAAACTGGGCTGTTGCCCAGGGTGAGTTACAGGCATTTCTGCCTACTTCTGGTCTAGGACTTGTCCCTATTTGTTTTCTCCATTGGACCAGCTGGAGGCAGGCAGACTCTATTGGACTGACCGCATGAAGTGAACAGAGTTTGCGTAACTCTGTCTATACTCCAAGCGTGTAGATCTACTCCATCATTCAAAAAACCGCTAATCCCAAAAAGGCAGCTCAGCTGGTCCATACATATCCGGGTCACCATGTCTACAGGTGAGCATCATGTTGCAGGAAAAACTCCATTCGTTATGAGAATATAAATATAAACAACATCCTCCTCATCGTTGCCATACAGTGCTGAGTGATAGCAGCCAGTCTAAATAGAGTTGTTCTCTGTTTCTTGACTTGAACAAGAGATTAGAAAGATATTAACTAAAATACGTATGACTGTGGTCTGGATGACATGACGTGTCGCCAAGGAAACCGATGTTATGTTAGCATTTTTGAGCTATATCCACACACTGCCATCCGATGTGTGTGAGACATGCATTGATTTGCATGCCTTGCAGTATGACAGGGGCTGTAAACAGACGCGTATTCAGACGTTGTGGATACATGGATGCGACTGCATCTTGCTTTATTCGCAGTGTAGTATAATACGATTAGCTTAGCTTACTTTGACGCTAGTCATGGTGGTGCCTCCTAATATAATAAATTCACAATAGTCGTTTAGTTCTGGTCCATAGCTCTAATGCCAATTCAAAGGCAATAGAGCAGCGTTTGAGTGGGTTCCAGGCTATTATCAAGGGTTCCAGGTGGTCTCCAACTAAAGATGATTTTGTTTGTTTTTTTGATTTGTTGACTGTTTTATTAACAGCTTGCATTTTTACAATACAATTCAAGCACAACTCAATACAAGAATGCAAGACTAAAATGGACAAAAAAGTAAAGCCTCACTTGTTTACAGTAGTAGCCACCTAACCTGCTAAAATGGTGACCAAATGCCCCATTTGGCTTCATTACGGTCTCAAGAGTTCCATTGTTGTTGAATATCTGCAATGCTTCAGTCTACATAATTAGAAGACAACAAAATATTCTTTAGTTTTGCACCTGAGAGGCTAGTAAATATCATCAACTGGTGGCCCATGGCTCAAATACCGAATAAATAATCTGCTACCCTTGAAATGAAAACGGTTGAAAACAATTTCTTGTTTTCAACCCTTTTCATTTCAAGGGTAGCAGATTATTACTACGTATGTATGACAATCAATTGACAAGACTGCATAAAGCCTCCAAGTAGAAAACAGGTCAGATTTCATTGAGTTTCTGATTGTATTGCTGTTCTTATCATTCTTCTCAATGTTATTTTCAGTTCCCGAGAAGCCTCCACTGCCCTCACCTGTGCCGTGTTAATGTCCTGTAACTTGATGTAATCTCCGGTGTGACTATTATACTGGTAGCAGTGTGACCCCCTCGTTGGTCGAGAGGCCAGCTCCCCCAAGACGTCAGTGACATGTCAAACTCGCCGTCCCCGGTCCAAATCAGAGAGGCCAACGCCCACCTAGCAGCTGTGCACCGACGCGTGGCAGAGCTGGAGGAGAGACTGCAGGCAGCAGAGAACACCGTGAGGGAACAGGCTGAGAGTCTGATACGCAAGGATGAACAGATGAGAGCTGCCTCTCAGGATATAACGGAGACAAAAGACAGGTGAGGAGGAGAGCAGTGGGTTGAAGTGACTGACTAGTCTAGTACTGGACAGGCCACAGTGAACTTTAGCTGGGAGTTAAATAAAGGACAGCATTTTACAGTAAGCATGAATGGCAGAGGGTAATACATCAAATACATACAAATACAAGGGTCACTCACAAGTGAACCAAGAACAAATCATCAAAAACTTTGGGGCTAGAAAGAGGAACATTTTAGGTTTTGGCATATAATAGCTGCAGTGTTGGTGAGTTTGATGTAATGGGAATTTGTACTTGTTAGAACTTTGTCATTAACTTAACATACATGGAAGATGGCCGTGTGAATGAGGGCCATAGTATGCCCCCAAAATAACTAAACGAACCGAAACACAGAGAGATGGCATTTATGGAAAAGAGTAAGAAACTGGTACAAAGTCACTGTGGTAAAAATAAATTCTCGAAAATCAATCATTTCTCCTTGTCTACATGTACATACAGTAACATGTGATCTAAATTGCATTTTTAGCCTGTTGTGTGATGAGCCTGAGTTCATTTCATACAACACTGATAATAAACGATTTAAGAAGATAGAGCATAGTTAACTACTTAATAACTTTATTGAGCAATTCTTTACAACATCTGAATCGAATCTTCAGTAAAGTTTATACGAGTAGAAAAAGGGTGTATTAGAGTTCAGTTTATCGTTTCCTACATGAACTGTGCAATGTCACTCGTTGCTAAGCCAGGCCCACATCTGTCATCTACTGTATTCCTTAGGCGTGCAGAAGCTCTTAACATCACGTTCTCTCTTCACAGAGAAATCTCTTTCCTTAATGAAAAGCTCTGTCGCTGTGAGGAGACCATCCATCACTACCAACAGTCCTTAAAAGAGAGAGAAACTCTAATTGTTCAGCTGCAGCACCGCTGCCACCTGCTGGACGACATCTGTAAAAGCAGACCCACTCTGGACAGCATGCTAGCACTTATGGCCGAGGCAGAGCGACTCGGACCAGTAGCTGGAGCTGGCGTAGCAGGATTTGGGTGTGGTATTGGTGTCGGAGTGGGAGGAGGAGCAGGAGAGTCGAGTATGGCCAACTGTTCCCTGACAGATGTGCAGTCCAGCTGCAGCCCTAGCAGAGTAGTACCGGCCTCTGACTATTGCAGCCCCAGTAGAGTTGTTTCCAACCACAAAGACTTTTCTCTGAGTGAGGACGATGATGTAGACAGTCAGGACATGGATGACATGGGCTTTGGGACAACCGTTTAGATTTGAGTGAGCAAATTGAGTTTGGATGGATTGGCAATCAATACATTTGTGCACCAATCTACAGCATGTTGGGTAAAGATTGGCGAATGAAAGAATTGGGACCTACTGTTGAGCCAGGCCATTAGATTGATATGAATTTAAGTTACGGCCTGCATTATGTGTCCAAATATTCAGGATGGATGTAGGGTGGTGGAGGCATTGCGACAACACTTGGGCTGGTGATGATACTAGCCTCAATTGACCACGGCCATTTTGCCACCAGAGCTTGGAAGCACTAGTTTTCAGTAAAGCAATGTCCTGCTGCCTCCTCCAATATGTGCAAATTCAAAACATTATTGAGTCATTTAATGAGCACTTCCAAACTGCAACAAAAAGAATAACCTGCAAGGACAGAAAGTAGCTTCTATCATGTCTGCAGTGGATCTTTAGGAAACAAAAACTTTGGGGCTAGAAAGAGGAACATTTAAGCTTTTGGTATAGCTGCAGTGTTGGTGAGTTTGATGTAATGGGAAGTTGCACCTTGTTAGAACTTTGTCATTAACTTAACATAGATGGTAAGATGGCCGTGTGAATGAGGTCCATAGACTTGTCCAAGAGGTGCATGCCCCCAAAATAACTAAACAAAGCGAAATACAGAGAGATGGCATCTATGGAAAAGAATAAGAAACTGGTACAAAGTCACTGTGGTTAAAAAGAAATGGCCCAATTTGCAAGTCTACTTTATCTGCAAATGTTTTCTGGGCGTCATTCGATTTATTAAGGTACTAAGTGCATTATTTTAGCAAGTCATCAGCTGACATTGTCAGCTGAGTCTTCAAATACTTTAGTTACAGCAAGGCACACCTTGACTCACAAGACAATGGAACAATTGTTTTTCAAGAGTTAACAAGGTTTGTAATGTTACTATATCCAAGTCTGTTGCCTTAACCTCAACTCATACATACTTCACTACAAGACAGTGTCACTTGTTGCTAAGCCAGAAAAGTAACACCATCATGCATTGAAGTACAAGGGAACGGTTGGCTGCATTAGAGCCAATTGTAGCCAACACGCATACTTCGTCACATCCACCAATTTACCATATTGTGCTGTGGGTATACAGTAGATCTGGTTTTCTGCTAGTGTTTGACATGATGCTGAAGTGGTTGGCTCAAAAAAAAAAGAAGAATGACTGGTAAACCTGGGCTTTCTTTCCTGTTGGTTGAAACCCAGGCACTTTGACCAATGTTGAGCTCAAAATGCAACAATTGGGTACTTCAACCCCTATGCCCTGAATGATGTTCTAGACACTGCTTTATGCAGTCAATACATATCTTTTTCAGTGTTATTCACTGTCATCTTTTAGTTTTTAGATTTTAAGGTATTGTCAATCTTTCCTCTTATATTGAAATTTAATAATGAATGACATGTTAATTTAATTTTTCACTCATGTAATCCAGGTTTTATCTTTACATTTTTCCTTTTTTTTTTTTTTTTTTTTTTTTTTACTTTTTAGGTTCATATAGTGCATTAAGGAATAGACAGAATGACCACATCATTTAAGCCCTACATATGAGATTCACTTTTACACGGCCAGTGTTGTACATCTAGAATCCGGTCCGGATTGCATAAGTGGAAAACAAATACAGATTTTTGGTGTCTGTGAGAATGCCACCAAAGTGAATGTAGTGACTGAAGCCTGGCTTGTTGACAAATTAATGTCAAACATAATTCAAAGTGAGAGCAAAATCTTCTTGGTCTCTACTACATCTGTAACTCATAATTACTTTAAGTAGTTCTGTAATAAGTGATTAATTATTAATCATCAGTTAGAAATAGAATCATCATGTTTAGGGGCTAAGACAAGTGTAAATCCATAAACTTCAGTAATGCTTTCAGATGTTCTTGCATACCTCGCCCACAAAATCATCCTTTCTGTCAATTACTTACCCCTTGGAGCCTGGGATTTATGGTGTTTTGTTTTGCCAAATTCCTGATCCAAAATTAAATTAAATCCATCCCCACATCAACTATCACAGTGCAATTCAGTGTGGGTTATAAAATGGTTTAAATATAGGGATGCCCTTAAGATTGGTGTTTTAATTACTTAAATTAATCAAATATTGGAATGTTACGAAAGTGCAACAAAAACTTAAGAACCATGATTTCAAGGCTTCGTGCGGTCAGTAATTGAAGCCATAGAAAGTCATTTTGTGGGTTAAATCTATTGTTGTGAACGCATTTAGCGAGATTGCTATGTAAGCCAGGAAGAAATATCTTTGCGTGTGCATCACATATTTGGAGTTTCCAAATATGGAGAACGCTGTTCGCTTCCCATAATATGGGAAGCGAACAGCGTTCTCCATATAGATTATACATATATGTATAAGGAAATTCACAAATGGTTGAGAAAATTGTTGAATGGTTATACCATAGTTTTTAGCATAGCCATTGAGATTAAATAATTGCACTTCAAATGTATTTTGATGCATGTAGAATTACTTAATGGGGACCACTGTAGACAACCAGGGGATTGAATCCTCTGAATCTGTACATTACAATTTACAGTTGATGCATTTATCAGAAACTGATATCCTTAATAGGCAAATGGCCCAAATGTCCTACTCTACAGACTTTTAGGAAACAACATGGAGCTCTATGCAAAATGTCCTGCTGGGCTGTCGGCACCATTTATCTATACAGTTACCCACTAAAACTCTGATTTGTCATGATTCCTGATAGAATTTGCAATATTATTGGTATCCTGTACTGTCTACTTTGTAGATGTTTTGGCTAATGTGGCAATAACAAAACCATGAAATGTATTGCTAATAATTAATTGAACCATTCAGATTCTAATTAGTTTCAAATACCTCAATACAGCTTTTTAAGATATATGCACTAATTTGTGTTCTTCACTTCATACTACATATCTGTCATTACAGTTTGATGTACAGGTCCCGGCTTTTATTATTACACAGTATGAAGTGTAAATGAGGGGAAAGGAAAGAGCGCCTATATAACATTTGATATAAAAAAAAAAAAAAAAAAACGAAATTAATTCGAACTTGACTGGTCCTTTTGAGTGCAGATATGATTGTCCGAAGACCACTGTTGTCAGTCTGTGGAAATGCTTTACTCTGGCATTTAGATTGCAGAACCTGACTGGTACCTAACTTTGACTTTTATTAGTTGGTGGTTGTTTTACTTAATGTTTCTGTCTGTAACGCTGACAAGCAGCTTAACACGCTGGTTAATTGACTTTGAAGATAATTGGCTAATTGGTTTGGGAAATATATGACTAATGACTAATTTTATTTATAATTATAAATAAAATCCATTTTTACTTCTTGAATCGTAAGTGATGTCTGCACAGACAAGAATTGTTCATTATAACCATTGTTGATGGTCTATTTGTCTCTCCCTGCTGTTACTGATGTGTTACCGTATATTTTCTTTCCCTATGCGCGACTGCCTCATACTTGCGTGAACTTACAGAAAATACTACTGTACTTTTAATCTTGGCTATAGGCTATATACATGTTTTTGTGTCTCTTTACTGGGAGAAATTCACATGGAAGCTACTGTACTATAACAGATTTCTGTTCAGTGCTGATCTGTGAAAAATTACATTTGAGTTGTAAACCAGAAATGTCTTTTATAACCACGCCTGACAAAAATAAATTATTTATTTTATACTGGTTGGTTGTTGTCATGTCTGATGTTAATTTAAAGTTAGTGTTACAAGGCCATGTGTGTTACTGACCTCAGGTCAATGTAAAAACTCCATAAACGTGTATGTATAGACGACTGTCGTCATTGTGACACGCATCCAAACCATATTATCTCAACAAAATTTGGCCTGTGTTTCACTCAACTGGAAAATAAAAATAAGCTTGACCTGGACTGGACGTTTTGAGTAGTATCTTAATTTAATTCATAATTAACTACCTTTTTATGACCTCTTGACCTACCACCCACCCATATAGGCCTAGTGCAGGGGCGGGGCGCCAGTGGCTTAGACAGAGTTACGCAAACTCCGTTCACTTCATGGGGCCAGTCCAAAGGCGGCTCTCTTCTACAATCTACATAGAAGTAGACGATGGAGTAAACCTTATGGGAAGTCTTTAGTTACTGCACGATACCTTAAAACAGTTGCACGTATACACAACTCCAGCTTGTCCTAGCTCTGGTCCAGAGCTCCACTGCTAGTTGTATCGGGTGCATGCGTTCTGTCCGACATCTCAGGGATCCGGTGGGGCGGGGGTCCGATGGGGCGGGGGTCCGATGGTACGGATGGGGCGGGGGTCCGATGGGGCGGGGGTCCGATGGTACGGATGTGGTGGGGGTCCGACGATCGGCCCGCGCTCCTCCAGAATGGGATTTTCTACAAGTTCAAACTGCCTTGGACACGGCCTGCGCGGGTCCCCCTCCCCCCTCTCACTATACGGCTTTTAGAGAAAGAAAGGAGGGAGACGAGAGTAGTGTAAAATAAAGAGAATTGCCCCGCACCCCCCCCCCCCCCCCCCCCCCCCCCCTGACAGCTCGTGATCATGCAAATTTCGTATGTATAACTACAGCACTCTACCTGCCTTTGTTTTTAAATGCCCCCCAATTACCATGTTGGCAAAACCATTCACACCTTGGCCAAAGATGCGCTGGACCCCCGCCCGCTCCCACTGCAATCCTTAACTCAAAATAAAACGATGCACTGGGTGCAAAAATCACCACGGAATGACATGCATTTCATTAATAAGCAGCTTCTAATAATTAAGGCTCCTTAGTAGCCTACAATATAGGCTAATACCGGAAACAAACGGCCTTGAACATAGGCCTACTTGGTTTTCCGCCACTCTTCCTCCTCCAATCTCATGTTTTATAGTCCCAGTGTGAGATGTGTGTGAGTTTTTAAATCGTAGCCTATAGCGCCCACGCATGATGCAGAAGTCCGTTTGGTATGGAAGTACCTTAGGGTCATAAGAAGAGATCTATCCAAAGAGATGACCTGCATCACCCTTCATTAGGCTACTGAAATTGCCATAATTCCATCATTTTCTCCTTACCATAACAACCGTGTAAAACATGCTACATGCAAACTAATTAAAAGTTCTGGAGAATGCTTGGGAGTAGCATATCCTGTGTAGGCCTACATATTTTGTGGGTGTAGGATGCAAGCATTTGGGGTGAGGGGCAGCTCAAAAGTGTTATGTGAGCCTGACATATTTGAATATATGAAAAATGTGCTTTTATTCTTATTTAATACACTTGCTTTTCCCCTCTTTTGGAGTGTCTGATGGGGATGAATATATTGCTATTGTCTTTGAAGAGGTGATAATAGCTAGCTTAGATTTTCGAGGCAATTCACCCATTATCCAAACAATAGACCTTTCAATTAATAGGCTACTAATGAAGTGTGCTATAAGCACACTAGTTTGATTAGTTGGCCATTCAAACAATGTTATGGCTTGCATTGAAAAGAAGACCTGCTTGATGGACTTGTGACTTTAACTCTGTTTATTCACATTTCCTAAATGTCTGAAAAGTCATCAAATTACGATGTCTTTTGTAAAATAAGATATTGCAATATTTGACCTTGGTATTTGAAAAATCCTGGCTACAACCCTGTCTCTAGGGTAGCTGGAATCATGTGACAGGTTATTCCTTTGCCAGGAATAATATCAGAACACATTAAGGGTGGGTATGGTGAAGGTCTATTTAATCCCATCAAATGACCACGTTGGAGATTAAAATTAGTATAAATAAGTATATTTAACTTTCAAAAAACATTTGGTCATTTCATCTAATCAGTCTCACATGAGCACCCCAGACAGTTTTTGCATTACTTGATTTAGTATTTAGATATTTGTGTCCCAGCACCACCCAGGTTGAGTCTTTGAGGAAATTCTCATTTTTCTTTTATCATAACTACAATTTGACATATTGGTTGTGAAGTCTGACCCACCAGTTTTTGAGATATGGTTTATAGAGTAATGTCTTGCAGAGAAACAGGAATTTTAGAATTTCGCTTTTAAAGATGTAGTTCTTGGTCTGGGCATTGAGGGGTGCGCTGTTTCCTCTTCTTTGCCGAGCAGTTGGGGCATGAGAATACCTCCTCAATACTGTGGGAGTAGTGTTGAGTCAGGGTGTTTGAATAGTAGCCTAATAATAGTAGCTAAAATGAATAAAGTAATACATTTTGCCTTTATAAGGCTATTTTTACCAGAGACTTTAGTTGTTTGTCTTATTTGCGCCGCCCTCATTGTATAGAATGTAGCCTATTTCCAACTCCCAACTTGTCCCTGCATGAACAGCAGCTCGAGCTGACCAACTTGTCCCTGCATGAACAGCAGCTCGAGCTGACCCCTCTATGTCGTGACTCTCTTTTCTCTTCTCTCTTCTCTGTTTTTGGCTTACTGTACTTCTCTCCAAGTATTTGGAGAGTATTTGGAGAGAAGTATTTGGAGAGAAGTAAGCTAATAACGCCAAAAAGCCCAATAATATCAAAATGATTCTCAACTTCTGTACTGCTGATGTGGTGTCATAGAGCTCATGCAAAACATTTTTAGAAACACAAGCACTTCATTAATAGCCTAATTGGCAGGTCTATTGTTTAGTTAATGGGTGAATTGCCTCGAAACTCTAAGCTAGCTATTACCACCTCTTGAAAGACAATAACAATATATTGATTCACACCAGACATTCCAAAAGAGGGAAAAGCAAGTATATTAAATAAGTATAAAAATACATTTTTATTATATATTATTTTACAATAACACTTTTGAGCTGCCCCTCACCCCAAATACTTGTACACCCATAACATAAATAGGCCTACACAGGATGTGCTACTCCCAAGCCTTCATCAGACCATGACCAGAGAAATGTAGGCCTACAGTTTAACACCAACGTTGTTATATCTCTAAACAATGGAGCCTCGCCTGGTACAATAGTGGTTCATTTGGGGGCAATTTCAGTAGCCTAATGAGGGGTGATGCAGGTTATCTCTTCTTATGACCCTAAGGTACTTCCATACCAAACGGACCTCTTCATTGTGCGTGCGCTACGATTTAAAAACTCACACACATCTCATGATCTCACACGGTGACTATAAAGATTGGAGGGGGAAGAGGGGCGGAAAATCCAAGTAGGCCTGATGTTCAAAGCCGTTTGTTTCCATTCCAGTATTGTAGTAGCCTATTGTAGGCTACTAATGAGCCTTATTAGAAGCTGCTTATTAATGAAATTCCCCGTGCTTGCCACCCCTATGCATTCCGTGGTGATTTTTGCACCCAGTGCATGTTTTATTTTGAGTTAAGGATTGCAGTGGGAGCGGGCGGGGGTCCAGCGCATCTTTGGTCAAGGTGTGAATGGTTTTGCCGACATGGTAATTGGGGGGCATTTAAAAACAAAGGCAGGTAGAGTGCTGTAGTTATACATACGAAATTTGCATGATCACGAGCTGTCAGGTAGGGGGGGGCAATTCGCTTTATTTTACACTACTCTCGTCTCCCTCCTTTCTTTCTCTAAAAGCCGTATAGTGAGAGGGGGGAGGGGGACCCGCGCAGGCCGTGTCCAAGGCAGTTTGAAGTTGTAGAAAATCCCGTTCTGGAGGAGCGCGGGCCGATCGTCGGACCCCCACCCCATCCGTACCATCGGACCCCCGCCCCATCGGACCCCCGCCCCATCCGTACCATCGGACCCCCGCCCCATCGGACCCCCGCCCCATCGGATCCCTGAGATGTCGGACACAAGTATGCCTCCCAGAGCTCCACTGCTTGTATCACTATCTGGACCAGAGTTAAGTAAGCCTGTCCCTCTTTCAGGCTGCTTGAACAGCGGTCGAGCCTCGAGCGTTCAGTTTGCTGACCCCTCAATGTCGCAACCATAGAATACTCGCTGTTGTCAGTGGGAGCGTCATCAAACGCTGCCGGAAGAATATAGGAAACGTGTTTTGGTCACGTGCTCGTGTTGCAGAAAGCTCTAGCAACATGGCCACCTCCGTGAGGATGATCGGTGCTTCTAGGCTGCTCTACAGAAGCCCAAACTTAATGTCCCAAAACTGGAGCAGAATATGCCGGATCGGCGCGGCGTCGTCGTCGTGCCTGAGAGGAACGACCGCGCTCACGGGGCTCGTCGCCAGGCGACCGCTTAGCACGAGTTCGACCCTAAAACAAGCCGTGGGCATCACTTCGTCAATGACAGCGGGGAGAGGAGCCCACTACCACCACCGCTGGTCCCGGGTGGCAGGTGGCATGTTCGGCGGCGGCGAAGCCCTCCGGCTGCCCCACCACCAGGTCAACGCGGAGCGGGCGTACGGCAACCGCGGCAGCGGAGCAGGTGGATTCTCCGGCGGCGAGGACGGCGCGGAGAGCGGCGCGGGCTCCGGGGGCGAGGAGTCCGGCGGAGACGGCGGAGGAGCGGGGGCATACGGACCCCAGATGACCGCTCTCACCCCCATGCTGGTGCCCGAGGTGTTCCCCTATGTTCCGCTCATCGCCGTCAACAGGAACCCGGTGTTTCCCCGATTCATAAAAATAATAGAGGTAAGGTGATGATAACATGAATTAATTGCTCCATTAATTGATATAATTTGTACTGTGTAAACCTATGCTGATAAATGTAGTGCTTTACTGCTTATGTAGCCTCTGAACCAGAGCTAGTGTTTATGCTGAGTTAATGGAGGAGTCTGAACTCTGAAGGACACAGCAGGATGATGCAATGTCACAGGCAAAGTTGACACAGACCGTTGCAGACTACAGTGAGCAACTAAAATCACTGTAACGGAATGAGTTTGTGCGGTTATATTAATATATTCAATTTAATCTAAAAGTTAGAGTTTGTAAACTTTGTAGCCTAAAGCAAAAATCTGACTCTGAGAAGTGATTAAGCAAAATAAGAAGTTAAGAACTTTATTTGCAGTTGATTTATTTCCAAAGGAAGTGGTCCAGTTGTTGGTGTAGGGGAAACTGTCATTACCTAAGGAGTGTTTTCACAAAATAAGTGTAGAATGGGGCTAATAGGAGTTGCTCAAATGTACCTATTTACAGTACATTACTCCAAATGCATTTTTGCCATATATTGCCTCTCCACCATGTCAATAGTGTGGTGACACTCGCACTTTCACTTTTGGTTTGCACCCTCCACCCTCAGCTGAATCACTGCTGAATCAAAAGTGAAAGTGTGAGTGCCAACACACTACTGACATGGTGGAAAGATAATATATAGGAAAAAACACATTTTGGAGCAGTAAATAGCCCCATTCTAAGCTTATTTTTGTGTAGGGAAAATGGCCATTAAGGAGTATTTTCACAAAATAACTGGACCACTTTTTTCGTAATAAATCAACTACAAATAAAGTTAAAATTTTAGAATTTTAGACATAAATGTCTGTGTGTGCGTGCATGCGTGAGTGTCTCATTCACATTGTATGGCAGTGTGACCAGCATTTGTAATTGTTCTATTTTTCTGACAGGTGAAAAATAAACCATTGATGGAACTGTTGAGGAGGAAGGTTCGGCTGGCTCAGCCCTACGCTGGCGTTTTCTTGAAGAGAGACGATAAGTATGAAGATGAGCCCACTTTAAAGATTTTTGTTCAAGAGTGCCAGATTAGTCAGGATTGCTCACCCCGTGAATGAACTAGCATGAATGAGACAAGTCCTATTTATAGAAATGTGATAACTGATAAGCAGTGTTTACTTTCTTTACATTGCTTCATTCTGCACTCCATACTGATAAAACAACCTGACGATGAAAACGCTTGCAATAAGTGGTCAAACTTGGATCCTGTCAAAGGAAACTAATTTTGCCCGCTTGCATTCACAAGGGCTCTAACACCACTTGTGCTCAACATGTTTACAGACCATTATCAGTCTTCGCTGTGGATGCTCTATTCATTGTCAGTATACTTTATTTATTGTTGCTTCATTATCTGACTCACAAATATAATTGTCATAATTGTTTTTTACTCACCCACCCATTCTTTTCTCTGTGTGTCTCTCTGTCCCTCCCTCCCTCCATGTCTAGTAATGAATCAGATGTGGTCGAGTCTCTAGATGCCATCTATTCCACGGGAACATTTGTTCAGATACATGAGATGCAGGATCTGGGGGACAAGCTACGAATGATTGTCATGGGACACCGGAGGTTTGAAATCAAATTCCACTTAAAGTAGATTAGTAGTAGATTTTCAAACCATTTTTTTATTTAATTGCTCCAAATGCTCATTACGAGCATTTGGAGCAATTTCCATCCACCTTTGTGATGTGTTGTAAGCTTGTAGATCAACTATTTCCACTGTTTAGTACAAAACATAGAATTATTAAATGTCACTTCTTTGTGTCTTTAAGTTATTTTTCATATTAGGATGCCTAAAAGGCAAATATAAGTAAATAGAAATTGTATAACTTTCCAAAATTGAATGCATAAGAACACAATTAAATCCTTCACAATTCCCAATTATCACAATTATTTTTATGTGAATTGTGATTGGTCAGGATCCGTATCAACCGGCAGCTGGACGTTGAACCGGAGGAGGAGGGAACCTCTACTACATCAGAGTCTGAAGGAGAGAGCGGCTCACAACCCAAAGCAGCGCCAAGACGCAAACCTAAACGTAGCCGTAAAGACCCTTCTGGTACTGTTGCAGAAACGCTAGAGGATAAGGTCAGCGCTGGACTTTTTTGTTTTCTCTCTCCTGATACAGATAATTTGCCACTATATTGTATTGTGCATTATGCTGTCATTGCGCTTTTATTTTGACCTTGGCATACAGTAAAATTACTCGCCAAACAACCTCAAGAGGCTGAGTAGCAGCTTTGTTGGGTACTCCAAACAGGCAAGGGAACTACTGTCCCTGTCACTACACTCACCACTAGGCCAACCACTATCAGCTGGGAATTAATCTTGATGGGTATATACACTACTATATATTCCTATATACACTGTGATGCGTCTGATGTTGTTTTTTATTGCTCTTGCTTGTCAGATAAAAGAGGCAGATCTGACCCCAGAGATCTTGCCGCTACCGTCCTCAGATATATTGATGGTTGAGGTGGACAACATCCAACATGAACAGTTCACAGTCACAGAGGAGGTTAAGGTACACAGATGGGGACACACCTTGTGTTTTGCCAGCAGCAACGGAGTACAGTCACATACGGTAGAATGGCGGTGCATCTTATGATTTGATTATATGCTTGTGCTCTGTCCTGCTCAGGCACTGACGGCTGAAATAGTGAAGACCATTCGTGACATCATCGCTCTCAACCCACTCTACAGGTTTGTCTGACAGAAAGATAGTCAAATAAATAAATAAATACAAATCACAGTTAGGTTAAACCCCCACGTGGGACCGGAGAGTAGGTCCACATCCTGGGTGTTTCATTGGTACCGTGACTTGGATCGGATTTCCAGTGGTGGGGAAGTTGTCATGACTATATCCGTGTGTATATCTCACTCAGGGAGTCAGTCCTCCAGATGATGCAGGCGGGCCAGAGAGTTGTTGATAACCCCATCTACCTCAGTGACATGGGAGCAGCTCTGACTGGAGCAGAGTCTCACGAACTCCAGGACGTTCTGGAAGAGATCAATGTGAGTTGAAGACCACTTACCGTCTCCCTCTACAGTGATTTGGTTGCTTTTATTAAAAAACATTACAAAGTAATGTTTCAGGATATTGTGCTTATCATTCCACACGAACATCATTGGACATTGAAAGAGTTCAAACACTTTCTCAGCACGTGCCAACTGTTTTCCCTTGTCTGTTTTCCCCAGATCCCTAGGCGCTTGTACAAGGCTCTGTCTCTCCTGAAGAAGGAATATGAGCTCAGTAAACTACAGCAACGCCTGGGAAGAGAGGTCACGCCAAATCATTATCACATGAATACATTTTCACAACGCATTTGTAATCCACTGTGCCATATGGTCTTTGTACTTAAGGTGAACTTGTCAATATTGAACTGAGGACAAATGAGAGTCGGTCCCAACAGTGTCCCCGTTGCTTGGTGTGTGCCTAGGTGCTGGCAAAATATCCAGCTTACAGCAATAGGCACAATGTGACTGTTCAGAGAGAGAAATTGGGAGGTCTTGTGTCTGATTGTCACATGTCCTCACGAGAGAGAATGATAGAATTTGGGGTTAAATATTCAACCATTTCCCTCATTTTCTCAAACCCTTGCCTTTCATCTGCCTTCATCAGGTTGAGGAGAAGATTAAACAGACCCACAGGAAGTACCTGTTACAGGAGCAGCTGAAGATCATTAAGAAGGTTGGAGACACGACATATCTTCAGAATAGGTCATGCATGATTTTCAAATATAGTCCTACACCTGCCATATTGGGGACCAACACAGGTGTATCAATTCGATCTGACTGCCGTAGAACATTAGTTCTATGCCAGAGTAGTATCCTTTTAAAGTAAGTGTAGTCCTTTAGTAAAGTAGTGATTTTGAATCTATGTGAAGTGAAAACAAAGTGTATGATTATCACTGTATGCAAGTGACTGTTTATTATGGCTTCTTGTAAATTAATTTTGGTCTTTTGTGCTGTTTCAGGAGCTGGGTTTGGAGAAGGAGGACAAGGATGCCATTGAGGAGAAGTTTAGAGACCGATTAAAAGAAAGAACTGTTCCTCAACACATCATGGACGTCATCAATGAAGAACTGACCAAACTGGGACTTTTGGACAACCACTCTTCAGAGTTCAAGTTAGTCTGCCCGCTCTCTATTGTTTTCAACATATTTCTCTACATATTAAAGGAGGGCCACTCAAGTTAAAGTAAATCTATGTGCAACAAGTATCAAATGATACACACAAGTATCAAATGCTCAACAAGTATCAAATGATACATCATCATTGCTGAACAAAAGTGACCCTCATGGTTCTCTGTGCCATGGTCACAGAGGACCATGGCAGCGTCATGTACCGGTACCTTGAACAGTTCCAGATGCTCTATAATATACCACATATTCCTATTGGTTGGGAATAAAACGTAATCTGCATTACCACAGAACTGACTAAGACTACATTGACACTGTGTTTTCTGGACATAATGTTGAATGCTCAAACTGAACATTGTGAAATGTAGTGGGCCATGTCATTCAAACTTGTCAGACCAAAGACTCCGGATGAGACTTTTTTTTAAGGTCAACCAACACACCATTGCAACTCATTCAACTTATTGAAACTCATTTTATTGCACACTAAATAACCATGTCACCTACTGCTATACTCTAGACTTTATTCTGATAGGCTGTCAATCATTGGTGATTAGTTTAGTTGAGTCTTAAACATTCTGTCTTTGTGTTCCAGTGTAACCCGTAACTACCTAGACTGGCTGACCAGTATGCCCTGGGGAACCTACAGTGAAGAGAATTTGGCACTGGACCGAGCCAAAGAGGTTCTGGAAGAAGATCACTATGGGATGGATGACGTCAAGAAACGCATCTTGGTTAGAATACTTTATATAACTGACGTCTGCTGGAATTTGACATAGAAATGCTTAATACAGTTACATAGTACATAGTTGGACCCCCCCCCCCCCCAGACATGACAGCACACAGGTCACAACATAACAAGCTTATGTTGTATAGCGATAAAACTAGTGTTTTGGCATATTGTATTGTTGCCCAAGTAAGGGCAAGTTATGTGTAGATTAATTTAACATTCTACTAATAGTTTCTCAGACGGGTTTCACACTAAAGTTCAGTTGTCATTACCTAGCTCAGCGGTAGTGTGTCTGGATGGTAACGGCAAGGTTGTCAGTCTTAACCCGAGCTCCCCTTGAGTTAGTGTTGACGTGTCCTTGAGCAAGGCACTGAATGTTTAATTGCTCCTCCTGTGCTGGTTCTGTGTGCGTGCGTGGGTGCGTTGCACAATCTATGTAAAGCGCCCCTGATAAAGGAGCTATCTAAAAACTATTTACCTTTACTGGATGAGAGTGCTACACACATGCTTTCTTTTTAAAACCGACGTAACTTCCCTTTTCTCGTCCTCCTTTTTTCTCCCTGTTGTCTGTCTGTAGGAGTTCATAGCAGTGAGCCAGCTGCGTGGTTCTACACAGGGGAAGATCCTGTGCTTCTACGGCCCTCCAGGAGTAGGGAAGACCTCCATAGCCCGCTCCATTGCCAGAGCCCTCAACAGACAGTACTTCCGGTTCAGCGTGGGAGGCATGACGGATGTGGCCGAGATCAAAGGCCATAGGTACGCAAGTATAGTCTGGCAGTGTAAATACCGCATACTGCAGTTTATCTTCTACTGCTGTGAATTCTAAAGTAGGGATGTTAATCGACACATTTGGAATGTCGACATTTCGAGGCCCAATGTCGACAATCAATCGTTTTTTTTAATTTTATTTTTTAGCCCGCAGCGCCCGCGGGACCCAACGCAAAATGTTGCCCTGGCTACGGCCATGTGCATGTGTTCTGAGAGAATCTATGTTAAATTAGGCTACTGTCACTGTGTACCTTTTGCAGTATTTTATCAAAGATATCATCCACAACGCGAGGGCCGAGGGAGGGGAAAGAGCGTCCATGATCGCCTTCTTTCTTGCTTTCTTTCTTTTCTTTTTTTGGGTCGCGTTTGCAGAGCCGGATAAAATGCTGTGCACAGGGGGGGGAATGCCACCCTAAACCCCTGTAATATAATGGCACTGCCGGATGAAGTTTTTGCCTGCCCCCCATCCCAATTGTGAAATTTTAGATCCGGGCCTGGCTAAACCCGACAAAAAGCTAAAGAAAAAAACATCTTCAAGTTTGAGCACACGCCCCGCTCCAAAGACTTGAGCTTTGGAGCTCGAGATTTGATAAGAGAGCAGTGGCATTTCACAAACGGCTGCTCTCATCTCGTCGGTGGATCCAAAAAGTAAGCAAATAAGCGATCATAGCCGTTTCTTTGAGACAGACTGCGGGTGGAAGGAGGAGGAGGGCGCAGCACAGCACAGACATGTCCTCGGTACAGTGATAGTAATACCCGAAATAAGCAATTCTCTTCCCTTGAAAACAGTAACGTTATAACGTTTTGAACAAGAAATTACAAAGAATACAAAATAAAAATCATTAATAAAAAAAAGAAAAAAGAGGCGATTTGTCGACTTGTACTTTTTTGTGTCGCCGTGAACACGTGCCGACAATCGTGACGATTTCTGACTTTTTTTCACATCCCTATTCTAAAGACACGTGTCTGTGTCGATTCAATTCCGTGTCGTTCCTTGGCCGACTGTCTGTCATTCAAATCAGAATTGTTGGAGCTTTGACACACGCATGCACGTGCATGAGCCTTGTTGGGGAGTTATTAAATTAAACATGATCCTATTATCACTGTTGGGCCTTTACCTTAAAAGTATGTTTCTTCATCCAGGAGGACCTATGTAGGTGCAATGCCTGGGAAGATAATCCAATGCTTGAAGAAAACCAAGACAGAGAATCCACTGGTGCTCATAGATGAGGTTAGTGGTAATGTTTGGATAATTACAAATTGCTATAACTTAATTGTGCTGGCGTAGGATAACTGAATATCCCTGGTGGATATGATGGAATGTGTACAATGCTAAAATCGTAACAATGCTAAAATCGTAACAACAATGTTGATGTGTGTGCTTATCCTAACCTGTTGCTGCTAGGTGGACAAAATTGGTCGTGGTTACCAGGGTGACCCGTCCTCTGCACTGTTAGAGCTTCTAGATCCTGAGCAGAATGCCAACTTCCTGGATCATTACCTAGATGTACCTGTGGACCTCTCAAAGGTAGGAGACTTAAGGAGAGTCGGTGCACATGCATGTCTATCTAAAGTATATCTCTGATACTCATTCTGGTAACAAGAAAATGTGCTTCAGCATTTTTTAGAATACCGGTATCATAGTATCTTACCAACTATGGAATTATGCATTTCCCGTCAGTGTATCACTCCCCATATCGTGCCTAGGTGTTGTGACAACATCATAGATGGAGATGGAGTCATAGTAATGCGACTCTGTTTGATGGTGTTGAGATCAACATCTCTGTCGCAACACAACATTAATATACAGTATGGATATATGGGCATACAGTATTTTGCAGCCCGTCCGATGGGCAAAATTGGTTCTCAACAGACCTGAAAATTAAGGCCCACACTACCTGGGCCCTTACCAAACTTCAAAATCAAAAAATATATTTTTTTACCTGTTAGTTGACTGTTTTTCTATTCCCATGGTACTTGCATCATAATGCTGATGTCTAAATCTCTATTCTCTCTCTGTTCCTGGTCCAAACAGGTTTTGTTTATTTGTACAGCCAATGTAGTCGACACCATTCCAGAGCCTCTGAGGGACAGGATGGAGATGATTAATGTGTCAGGATATGTGGCACAAGAGAAGCTTGCAATCGCAGAGGTAATGCCATGGAAAGCTTCTCCATTCAAATGGACATTTCTGCACACCAAATATCCCGTCATTGTGCCACTCATGCAAAGGAATCTCCTGGCAAGCTTAGAGCATGCTTAAACGTGGGTAAAGGTGTGAGTTGTAAAGATTGATTTGGGTGAGATACAGTATCTTCAATAGTTGATCTGTAGCTTACAAAATGTTGACCTACACTGTGAAAACGGTCTCAAAGTCACACATTTACTGTATAACACAATTACTGATGTGTTCTTAAAACACATACTATCCATTTGCTAAGAAGCTTTATGCACAAATCATATTATGCTACTTTTTGAAGACTTCTTCAAAAGACATCTTTCTCTCCCCCAACTTTTTTTCTCCCCATCTCTCTCTCTCTATCTGCATGCCTCTCTTCATGCTGCCTCCAAACACAGCGTTACCTGGTTCCTCAGCTGCGTACTCTGTGTGGTCTTACCGAGGAGAAGGCCTCCATCTCTTCAGAAGCCCTTAGTCTGCTCATCAGACAATACTGCAGGGAGTCTGGGGTCCGGAATCTACAGAAACAAGTTGAAAAGGTAAAGGAAAAAGAAGAAAAAAAAAATACCTTGAAGTATAAAATTATGTCTAGTTCATAGGTTGACATATGACCCTTTGGTATGACCCATGGTCAGGTCATACCAAAGACCCAATGCCTCCCGGATTTATTATATACATTTTGCCCTTTGATATGTCTATATACCCACTGATGCCTAAACAACCACTCGGATAATTCATTTTTATCCTCTCTCAGGATGCTATATACATACTATATACCAAGCTACCAAAAATAGGGTTAGGGTTACCTACCGAGTATCGGTTTGAATAGTGCCCCCAGGTGCACTATGACCAGTGCTTTGCTGGTCACACAGGTTGCATGTTGTCTAGACCAAGCCAGGCTGATGTCTCCTGTCTGTGGGTTTGTGTCTCTCAGGTGTTCCGTAAAGTGGCGTTCCATATCGTTAGCGGGGACAATAGCGACGTAACCGTCACACCCGAAAACCTGCAGAACTACGTTGGCAAACCGCTGTACACCGTTGACCGAATGTATGAGGAAACTCCACCAGGCGTCGTCATGGGCCTGGCATGGACTGCCATGGGTAAGACGCTCATATGCATCATGCATAGGCCAGAGTAGAGCAGAGGTTCCCTAAGTGGGGTGCTTAAGGAAGTTAAATTAACATTGATTTTACAATATAAATTGGGGTCCTAGTCTCTAGAGATAGAAATGGTGTTAAATGGGTGGCTGTGCCTAATTCAGGTCAAACCTAGGGTCTTTGGAATGAAAATGGTAAAAATCGCCTTTCGCTAGGGCAGATCTAGGTGTTACGTTGCCTGGGGGCCAAATGTGGCCCTTTGGCTGACTCTGACTTGCCTGTGAAAAGGTACTTGGAAATTAGAAAAACACAACAATACAATAACTTTATTCACATACATGCACGTTTCCTGTCGTAACGGGTTAATCATTATTTTGGAAACAACCTCACTTTTGCATTGCAAAATAAAAAAAATATTGAATTAAATTAGTAATATTATGCAGAATTTAGTTCAGCCTTTTGGCTTGGCACTCTACAATATTTTTGGTATCTCATTTGGCCCCTTGGGAAAAATAATTGCCCATCCCAGCTCTAGAGCCATAAAAATCTCCTATTAGGGGTGTCATTGGCATATAATGGGGTTTTGTGGGCCAATTGGGGGGTCCTTGACATGAAAACGTTTGGGTGAAGAAAATAAAAAACGGACTTACTGTATGCATTTAGTATATACTGTATATATGCTAATCCTAACCTGTAACAAAATCAAACTCTCTCTCTAGGTGGCACTACTCTGTTCATAGAGACATCGTTACGTCGCCCTCGTGATGCAACAGGGGAGAAAGAGGGATCACTGGAGGTCACAGGTTGGTCATATCAGACATCTAAACTGAACATAGTATTCAGTAAGTATTTAGTATTCCTCTCTGAAACCAATATGTAATGGAGAAAAGGGCCAATGTCTCCTCCTCCAACCTTGTAGGTCAGCTTGGTGACGTAATGAAGGAAAGTGCCAAAATTGCTTCAACCTTTGCCAGAGCATTTCTCATGAAAAAGGAACCCGATAACAACTTCCTCGTCAACTCCCACCTGCACCTGCATGTTCCCGAGGTAACTATTGAGCCACCTACTAGTAAAGAGTATTGTAATCCACTCGAGTGCCTTGAAACAACTTAGGGTGACTAGCTGGTTTAATAAAGATGCATTTTCATTTCCAGGGGGCTACTCCCAAGGACGGGCCCAGTGCTGGCTGCACCATTGTCACCGCTCTGCTGTCCCTAGCAACCAACCAGCCAGTGAGGCAGAATGTAGCAATGACAGGAGAGTTGTCTCTGACTGGCAAAATACTGCCAGTGGGGGGAATCAAAGAGAAGACGATAGCTGTAAGTATGACATGTCCACCTGCAGTCAGGCACACTGGCACACACAGAAAGTAACAGTGAAAACTTATTTTGACAATTTACATGTTAGTTATGAAAGAGTGACACTATTAATATTTGGACACTTGCACTCCTTAGTCTGGCTTACAGGGTAAGATGCTGTTGATAAATGTGGTTGCATTGAAGGAATTGCAGAAATGAATCACTGATGCGATCAGTGGCAGATGGAAAGCTCACTATATCCATCCATCAACAACAAATGAAAACCTAAACACTTCAATCACATGAATTAAATATTTACTAAACTTTCCAATGTTGAACTATTTGCATTTTAATACAGCCGTTGGTTGTGGCTACGACTCTTCATCGGAACAATCAGGGGCACCCAATTGCACTATTATCACTACTATTATCCTTTTTACTATTGTGTACTCGACCTCTAACCTGACTCTGCCAGATTGCGGTAGTATTGAGTTCCCTCCTCCCACCTTGATCTGGGAACTCTCAAACAGAAACTATGTGGGACAACAGCAGAACAAAAATATGATATATCCAAAGTAGTTAGGAGTTGTAGTATTGTTAGGTTGTTGTTTACATTAGAGCAGTGGCACAGCTTAATATGTCATCAGTCTCACGTTGATCCCGCCTCTAGCAGCTGTGTAAGGATGCATATAGCTCAGAGCTCATCCAGACTACCGGATTGCACATTCTCCGTCTCGGACCGGGGTGTGATGTCACGTCCTCCTTTTTTGAATGGGTTTCAATGGGAACTTCCGGCTACTTCCTGTCTGAATTTCGGCCGCGGGCGGGTCTTTCCTGTTGCCTGGCCACGGTCCAAACTTCAGACCAGCTTCGGACCAGCTTCGGACAGGATACGAGTGACTATCACCCGGTAGTGATAGTCAACAGCCAATGGAACAGATGCGGCATGCAGCCCAACCAGTGGGCGGACTTAGCTTGTAGTCTTTTTGTTCACAGAGCCAAACGCTCCTGGGACTTGTGAAGCCACGTCGAGAGATACAGGGGAACATCTATAGGCACCACTGCTCAAAATCCACATCTTAATTAATGAATAAATAAAACATGAGGAAAATCGTAAAGCAGTGGTTTTCATGTTTCATATCACCCCTGTAATATTTCCATCCATGGCACCCTTAATCACATTGTTATTTCTTTACTGTAACCCTGTTCCAAGATGACATTGAAAATAACTAGCCTGTCATTATCATCATTATTATTCCCATGCACTGTCTCCCTAGAATTATCTATCTATCTATCTATCTATCTATCTATCTATCTATCTATCTATCTATCTATCTATCTATCTATCTATCTATCTATCTATCTATCTATCTATCTATCTATCTATCTATCTATCTATCTATCTATCTATCTATCTATCTATCTATCTATCTATCTATCTATCTATCTATCTATCTATCTATCTATCTATCTATCTATCTATCTATCTATCTATCTATCTATCTATCTATCTATCTATCTATCTATCTATCTATCTATCTATCTATCTATCTATCTATCTATCTATCTATCTATCTATCTATCTATCTATCTATCTATATATATTATATACCGTATATAGATATATATAGATGTAGATGATGAAATGAACAAGTTGGCCACTATTGTAAACAAGTGTATGCTTAACTAGTGTGTCCAATCAGCTTTTTTTTTTTTTTTTAGATTTGATGCAGTTGTACTTGAATTGTACTGTAATTCTCCAAGCTGTTATCAGTTTTGTTGCAGTGTAGACAGACAGAGCCATCTAGTGGAAGAGTTGCGACATTGAGGGGTCAGAAAACAGCCTGGTCAAGTGTTTCATGTACTCGCGCGAGCCCATAGGCTTCAATGCATTCAGTAACTTCCGGCTGTCCCTATTCGTGTCACTATCCAACAGAAGTCTGTGTAGAGGGACTGGATCCACTAGAAAACTACACGCCAATGAATAGACTTCCGTGTACGTCTGTTCCGGGACCGCCCAACGACCCGGAAGAAGTCCTACTTCCGGCAGCCCTTCAGGCCGAAGGCAAAGTATAGTGTAGAGCTACCTATAGCTCACAGGAGTGCACTGGGTCTGCCAGTGTTTCCAGATGGGAGCAGTAGAAGAAACGCACTGCTGCCCCCAGATGGCGGAGTCAGGTTACTACACCTCCACAGGCCAATCTTTGTTTACAGCAGGGTTGTACAATCAGATTTGCATATACACATTGAAACTTGACATGAGATTTGATTGTAGGCTCCATTCATGTCAAATGAATGAACTGAGTGATAAATGCAGAGCATGAGTGATACAGCTGGCACACATTCTCAACATTGTCTCCGTCTAACAATACTGTTGTCTTTTGTTCCCCAGGCTCGCCGTGCAGGAGTGACCTGCATAATCCTACCTGCTGAGAACAAGAAGGATTTTTCCGATCTGGCAGACTACATCAGGGAGGGATTGGAGGTCCATTTTGTGGATCACTATGACAAAATATACCCCATTGTCTTCTCATAGACGTTGACATTTCCAACACAAGGCCAAACACAACATGCCTGCTTTCCACTACAGGTCCAAAAAGGGCAAACCCTGCCAGACAAAACAAACCAGAACTGCTCTAGCTAGGGTGGTTTAAGTAATGTTCATACCACAGTTTTTACTGTTTAGTTTCAAAAACATTTCTGTTTATTTCTGCAGATTGTCCCTAGGACACTGACAGCATGTAGTTTTGGCCCTGGTCATGGTGGTAAGCCCAAAGCCCTGCTTGGTTCTGCTGTGGAGATGTGCAGTACGTGATTTGTTTAAAATTTGAGTGGTGTGGTTGCTCATTATGAGGGTGGCTGAAATGTGATTTTAATATTAACAATAAGGCAGCCACCCTGCCATGTAGTACACTGGTGAAGAAAGGATGTGAAACACCTCGCCAAATGAATGTGCCAGATGGATGGACACATCACACCCAGGACCAAATGATGGAACGACGATGATCTCCTAACCTGTACAACGTTTGGGGTTGTGACTTTGCTGCCAAGCAGCCACAGAATCTAGAGAGCCCTGAACAGACAGATCTCAAGACAAATGTCCAGGGATATAGACTGCTCGGAGCCTCGGACAGACTTTACATTATAACCAATGTTATTTTATATTGATATTATGTTATATGACCAGATGTGATGTTCTGTTGCCTTTTAAATAATATAATGCTGAACACAGCTCCAGTGGCTACAGTCTAGTCTGTTCTTTGCAGTAAATGGAAATGGAATGGACTATCACTTTTCACATCCCTGCCCAAGGCTGACACTGGATTGCCTGGTGGTCTCAAAAACATTGCAATGTTTATCTTCCATTGAGATCTCAATGGAAGAGAAATATTGCATCAGATTGCGGTATTTCAATAAGGATTAACCCTTTAAAGGGATTGATTGCCAGAGTCCCGTGGTGAGAGTTCTGCTCTGGTTTTAGTCGATATTAAGTAGTTCCAGTGATTTTGTGGAGGTCGCTGGGGGTGACGCAGTAAAAGTAAATGGATCCACAAAATTATTGTAATTTGTATTGTTAATTATTTCTAAAACATTAGGACCTCCTTCATTCATTTTTGACCCCCTATCACATGAAACTACTTTTTGGGCATAGTGATATGGACACAAAAAAACAGTTCTGTGGTAGAGGGGTCAAAAATGAAGGATGTGTGTTTAGAAATGGGCCAACAATTCAAAGGAAGTTAGTTTTTTACTTTCCAATATATTAATGGAAAGTATTCCACACAGCTCAACTTAAAAGAATCTGAACTATCCCTCAACTACAGCATCTGCCCATAAAAACACTCCAGTATAGTGGTTGCTTAAATCCAGGAACTAAATGCATGGGAAATGGTTTGTATCCTTTTACATAGTGCTCCTCGTGTGGGCACTTATGTCCTGTTACTACCAGCATGACTGTCACACTACTAATTTAGTTAAATTAATTAAATTAGCTCAAATTGAATTACATTTACAACACTAGTATTAGTTCCTAGCAGGCCTATGTTCCACTGGTCTTAAAACACTATGCATGGAAACCCACTGGGTTTTAAATACAATTTTCTTTTTTAGTAGAAACAAGTGGAAGTTTGTCTTTGGATTACTTGGCCTTAGCACTCAACATAAGACCCAGATAAATGCAATCACTAAACATGTCACTTGTATCCATTTGTGGTTTATAAAAATCAATTCTTCCACTACCACAACCTACAACATCCTTGTTCATTTCCATGACTATGCATTTCGTATTCAGACCATTCCATGAATTAGGGTGTCACTCAAAATTACATGCATACAATGTGTAACATTTGACTAAAGTACTAAATTAGTTTGAGTTGTGATAAGCCGAGATGAGACAGTGATTCTCTTCCAACTACAATAACCAACCAATCGCACTGGTATTGATAGTGGCATACTAGTAATGTTATCTACATCATACATTTCTGAGATGATTGTCGTTTGAAAGATGGGTTTTCACTGGTAAATGTGCTGTCAACTCTGCCTGCCTTGATTCTCGTGACGGGATACATAATGTCCTTGATTTTTTTCCACAGATGCCCCATTTTCTATATTTCACCATAAGGTCCCCCTTCCCAGTACTCATGCGACAGGAGTTTCAACCAGAGTGATTGGCAAAGTGGAGGAGAGGAGGAATAGATTACCTCTGGGATTACATGTAAAGACTGCCTCAGAGTGACATAAAATTCAATTGAGAGTATCAGTATATTAAAATATGGTAACTTTGGAGTTACAAAAATACCCACATTAGAATAAAGACAATCTTTCACCATGAGGGGGACCTCATGGTGAAATGTAGAAAAGGGGGCATCTGTAACAAAAATCAAGGACATTATGCATCATGTCACAGGAATCAAGGTAGATTGATGCCCAGTGTTGTTGTGGAATTCTCCTTTAAGGCAAACGTTTCTCAGAAGTAATAATTCACATTACAAAACAGACAGTTGACTTTTAACAAACATTTTAATGAAACATTTTTTTTACATTTTAATTTTTTCAAATTATGTAAAATGAGCCAGATCAGTCCTTTTTGGCCGCGGCCTTCCTCATTGCAGCCAGGACGTTGCTGAGCTCTTCACGCTTTCTCTTGGCGCGAATGTGAGTTCCAATCTGAGGAAGAAAAATACAAAGATCATTACAGATAAGACATTTGATTGTAAATTAATGTGATTTTGAGAATTCATCACTAGATTCATAATCACTAGATGACACATTGTGTCACCATGCCATCCCATTGACCAGGGTACAAAATACACCAGGTCAGAGTTAAAGCCTTCTAAAGGTAGAGTTGTGCCATTGAAGGGGTATGCAGTCAAGTGGGTTAGTCACGTCACCAAGAACCCAACATAACCATAGTGGAGGCTGGAGTCTGAAATACATCATTTTAAACTAGAGTGGTGCAAATAAGAGCCATTTTTATATGTATGCAAAATGACAGACGATTCAAATTATTTCACACCAACAACTACAGTCTCTGTAATGTGTATGATGTGCTATTAAAAAAAGACCTAAAATAGAGGGACTTAAAGTCATTAAAGCTGGGCTGTTGCCTGAGTCCAATGCATTATGCAGCATTTCTGCCTACTTCCCATAGCACAAAGTTACAGTCTTGCGGGGATATCGCGAGTGTGACATTCGCGGAAGTGTCACACTGCACTTTGTGAATGAGGTGTGATTTCTCATGCCAATAAAGCTCATTTGAATTGAACTGCTATTGAAGAAACCACTATTCTGCTCTTTGAAGCATCAATATAATGCAAACAAAGTATCCTGTGACATGTCTTCCCTCATTTGTATGCACTGATTATTTTCTACAAAAGGTATAGTCATTAATACAATTATAAAAAAAAAATGTTTGTTCACGCCGTTTATGACAACATTAGAATATATTCATTCATCGACTTAGTGTTTGAGAGTGTCACTATTCACCTCCCCCAGGAGTGCGAGCGGCCACCACTGGACTGGCCCCATGAAGTGCACAGAGTTTTCAGAACTAAGTCTCTAAACGGCACTGGTTAAAAATAACCCACAAGACACTTACCCTCTTCTTGATGAATTTGAGTGCCCTCTTGTCCTTGGACACCTTGAGCAACTCCATGGCTCGCCTCTCATAAGGAGCAAACCCACAGACTTCGCGGATCATGTCCCGCACAAATTTACTGTGCTTGGTGAGACGCTGGGTAAAAGTGATAAGAGAGTTCAATTAAAACAAGATTGAGATAAAATGAATTCACTGACAGTGGGACCTGCTTCCCACAATGTTACCTTGCTACATACAAATGTTTCCTCTGGTTTCCAGTCTAACTTACCCCACGTCTGCGGCTGTGCTTAGGCGCAGTGACGTTCTTGGTCACAGGGTGGCCTTTGTTGAGGCCTACGGCCATCGGGTAACGGATTGCCATGATCTGGAAAAGAGAGAGACTTCAGATTAATTAAAAATAACCAACTGCCTATACCTTAATCTGGCCACGCTAGCCTGGCATTGAGTAGCTACCAACACTTCTATGAAATGGTGTATAAAGGTTTCATGTGTATTTAAATAATGTAATATAAATGTCTTGACCATTGGTAATAAGGCTGGCAATCCAGGAAGGGTGGGCTTCTCGATGTTTACAAAATACTTACATCTAATAATGTAGCCTACCATGAACGTTCACTTTACATAAAATGTAATTGCAACATTTTTTTTAGATTAAGTGCAATGTATTTATTTTCTCGATGGTGTACCATGTCATTGTCAACATTAATTTTAAGGAGGCCAGATACACTCCCAACATTTTGATTGCCCAAAAATAAAAATCTCACATTGCTTCAATGATTGATCTCCCAGACACCAATCTCAAGAGTCACCTTTCATGAATGTATAATTGTATGCAGGCTTTTTACATACAACTGTGAGGGACTTTTGTCCCTTTATACACTTCATTTCCAGCCATCTTATGCCAGTGTACAGCCAAAGGTTGCCTACACCCTGCTATAGCCAGTCCATGCATACAGTCAGGTTGTTTATTAAGAGTTCAGCTTGTAAACAAAATCCAATACTACATTTACGTGCCACGTCATACATGTTTTAGCGGTCTGCTAATAATAGTTCACAAACCTAGATAAATATCGTTTACGGATTATGTCTTATGAAACAAGGCTTTAAAGTTTAAACCAAACAGTTAGCATTTGCTAATTACAGGTAGGAGGATGAGCTGTCAGTGACCATGTAAATTGGCTGGTTTCGTGCGGGAAAGAACGAATTTAATTTGTCGTTTATTTGTGAATGCAGCGTTGGTTTGAATACCGGTTCTCAAAATAATACAAATATATTGTGAAATGTGAATGAGTTATGTCATACGCTGCTTTTGACATAGCATGAACAACAGCCGGGGGGTGCCAACTTTGACGCAATATTTTAGACCGTATCATTTTCTGTAGGCACACAATATTTAACACATGGATTCTTTTATATCTATAGCCCCATGTAGTTTAATTTGTTGGAGTGTAAGATGTTTGATTGTGGTGATTCGTGGTAGATTGTGGTTGTTTAATTTCATGGGTTACTTCTTACCGTATCTCTTTAATGGCGGTCGGGCCGGAAAAGGAATGTTTGGAAGGGGGTGCTGGGTAAAGAAGGATTCCGACGAGAGCGTTGGATGTCTACAGCCGCAGTGCCCCCTGGTGGGTGGGAGGGGGACTTCGTTTTGGCATTTCAAATCTGTTTGAAATTTGAAATTCGTAATCTCTAGACTAGAGGTCCCCAATGTGGGGTCCGGCGTCCCTCAGGGGTTCCTCAAGAGAGTTTCAGGCAAGTAAATTCAATTCCTAGTCGTCAGATTATACTAAGGGGCCCAGACCCAGGCAGTCCCCAGCTAAATTATATTTGAATCCAAATTCACCGTTATGGGTCTTGTAACTCAGAGAGTGTAGGGATGGAAAAGGACATGCTTCCATTTGAACACACTCAGAGTTAAATTAAGCTTGAGGTCCGTAGCACAATTGGTGTCAAACTCTGGGTCCTTGAAATTAAATGGGTTGAAAATCAATAGAGCGGTAAAAATCTTCTCTTATGAAGGTCCCTGACCGAAGCATGCACGTCAAATGCGTGCATGGCCCTTATATACAGCAATTCTTTATTTTTGTATTGAGTTGTGCTTGAAATGTACTTTAATTCTGCAGATGATAAACTGTTGATAACTTCAAAAATCAATCAATCAAACAATTAATACATCGATTAATCAACCTGATGTAAAGAAGTCAGTGCCTGTTGGTTTTATCCTTGTAGCAGTTTTTGTATTGACTTGTGCATTCATTTGAAATGTAGGCTACCCATTCTACAAACTGTGAATAAAAAAAAATCAATCAATCAATCAATCAATCAATCAATCAACCAACCAATATATTTTTACACACAATAATGTACCAGTAATTGATGGTTACAAACATAGGACGTAATTGATCATGCAGTCTTGTAGTTTTAGGTTTATTTATTTGTATTACGTCACAAAATATCATCATAACAATTTCAATTCAGTTCAAAGGACTTGGCATGAGAAAACATATGTATGATATGTTTACATTGCCAAGGCGAAAAGCACTAAACACAACAATACAATTCAGACAAAAATGATGTACATTTGAAACTTGAAATTCAGGATCTTCAGTAAATCATTTATCAAGATCACTCGATGCAAGAATACACACAATGATTATTCTTTAGGGTAGTTGTGTTCTATTTGATATTCTTCACAGCAAATCAGAAATATTGCTGCTGTGTTTACACATTGTTGTTGTTCTTAGCCCAGCAATTGTATTTATTTATTTTTTACCTTGTTTAATAATCTCTGTGGGTGATTGTAATCTGTGGGCCTATGTGTCTCTGATGCCTTGGTAAAATGGACAGATTAGGAACTGTATATTTTTCCACTTTGTTTTGTCTGCAGTGGGTGCAGTCTGTCTTCTTTGAGGGGATAAACCAAGATTGTGCTCACTGAGCCTATAGAGTCTAATTAAGATTTTCCTGGGTCGGTCACATTGCTCAAATATTCTGCAATGTGTAGGCCTATTCTCTGTTTAGTGCCAGATTGCAGTTTGCTTCTTGGTTCTATAACAGAGTCCAGTATTTTAAGCAAGGTTTTAATTTTGATGTCTACTTCGATGTTATAATAACCATGCAAAATTGCAGCAAGACTAGTGACATGCAGTTTGAGATGGGGCATTTGACCTCAGGCATTTGAACTATCATGGTCAAATTATCAAGTGGAACTGGATGCAAGACTAGTCAACTTAAAGGACCACTTCACCACTTTTCAAAATAGGTCCTCGCTAATGTAGCCTACAATATAAAATACCTCTTGTTTTTTTTTCTATGGGCAGTTTAGAAAACCGCCCTCCAATTACAAACTGCAGGCTTTCTATTCCTGAAAAATTGAAATGCAAAAATGGCAGTCATTCTTCTCCTAATAATAAAAATATGAATATTATTTCAAAAACACATTTTTTTTTTAATCTGCGGAATGACAATGGCATTGGAGGATGGGTTTCTGAACTGCCCACAGCCCTTCTGCGAGACACAGACTAGAAAGAAAAGAGTAGAAAAAAATAGTGGTCATTTATCATCAATCATGTAGTACTTTACAGGATACGTTGAAATGATGATTTTCTTCAGTAAAAAAAAACACAGGGAATAACATGGGTTAAAGTTTAACCCATGCTATTCCCTGTGTTTTTACTGAAGAAAATCATCATTAAACATTACATTTTCTAGAACCAAAACATTTTTACAGTCGCACGACAGCGAGCCGCGCCTGAAGTACAAAACTCCACCTCCCATAAGCCAAGGCGGCGCCTGGAGCAAGGGGTCCGGAAGTGGTTGCGTCTCCGCTTTTGGCGCGGTCCGCGTGAGCCAGTCGGCCATCTTTGTTCCCGCTACAGCTCTGGGGCTAGCAGCGAGCCAGAGAGCAGCACAGCTCTCTTTGAAACTGGAACTACGGCGAACACGCTGCGTTTTCATTCATTTGTTTTACAGACACGACGGTTTGTTGGTAAACAAACTAATTTGTAACTAACTCGCCAGGGACCGAGCGTAGGATTATTATTATTTTTTAGGAAGCAGTCGGTGATCTGTGAGATTTTTGGGGGTTGGAGGAGCCACTCTTTCTTGGGTTGTTTAAAAAAGAAGAGAGAGAGATCCGTTATCATGGCGACTGCTACTCCCAGCCGTGAATCGTCGGGGCCGGGCCGGGCGGCGGCCTCCTCTACGCCGCTGTCGCCCACCCGCATCTCCCGCCTGCAGGAGAAGCAGGAGCTGCAGCACCTCAACGACCGGCTGGCCATCTATATCGACCGCGTCCGCGCCCTGGAGCTGGAGAACGACCGGCTGATGGTCAAAGTGTCCGAGAAGGAGGAGGTGACCACCAGAGAGGTGAGCCTCAGTGAGCCGGGCCGGGGGGGGAGGGAGAGAGAGACACACACACACATCCTGGGATGAATGAAAAACAACGGAAAAACATTTGACTAATAATGAAAAAAATAAAAATGATAACCCTTGACATGAATTGGGGGTTTCAAACCATTTCGTGTCAAGAAAGTTGCATTATATATTCTGCATTTGATGAGATTTGGCAACTTTTTCATTATGAGGAGGGACCCAATGGTGGTCCCGGACCACTGGTTGAAGCCCACTGCAATAGAAAACAGCCCGGTTATTCCCCCAGTAACGTTGCATCTTGTCTCTGCATGCGATTAAAAAAATAATAATAATACCGGTACGCTTCCCCCCGTCATACGTACAGTACATTCATACATGTGAACAATCAGGCACCAATGTAATCGGCGATGTTTCAGAGTCGGATTTAAACCACAACAACAAAGGAAAGACACTAGTTTGCAAAAATCAAGAGGCTATAGTAGGCTACACATGCTAACTTTAATATTACACTGTGCACAAACCTTCGGTCTTCACCTTAGTTTAGAGACTAAACCGCATTGCTCTGGCGCTGCTTCCACTCCACGTCCATAATCTGTTAATGCGTTAATATGGATGCATTAAGACGCACAGTGTTAGTTGATAACATTATTGACTGTTGTTTGTTCCAAACCAGTGAAACATTTAGCCAAAACGGCACATCTAAAAGGCTCGCCGGGCTGCGCGCTGTGCCTGTGAGCTTGTAGATGGGCTAATTTTTGGGCTAAGATGAGGGGGTAAAAGTTGTCCATGTTTAGATGAGTAGGAGTCCCCTTTCCACTGAGAATAGGTAGTTTATTGGAGGTTATAACGTGAGCCGATCGATTGATTGAGCGGGAGGTCGTGCGCGCCTACCGGCGGCATCATGCACGCACGGCGGACATGATGTTTTAGAAGCGTTGATCCTCCGTCCGGCCACTCTGGAGTGACGGAGTCCGGGAGGGGCTCTCCTCTCCCGCCCGCTCCATTCAAACTCGGTTTCAATTCACACGGCATGATTAAAGCTACATTTACATTACCGAAATAAAAATGCACAATATAAGAGTAAAACAATAAAATCAAGACAGAAACCATGTACAATTTAAAGCCAGAATAGTCAATAGATCCATTTCTAGGTACCAAGATCACTCGATGCAGACTGATGGACAGGATGAGAGTCTAGCTCATTGTTCGAAAGGTTACGCGACGTATTTGTGGCTTTGAGAGTTAATTATCGTGGTTTACCCTTTCAATTAAACCCGCAGATGCTATCAAAACCAAATTCTATGCCTGAGCCCAAAAGTAATTATAATTAAAATACCTTGTCTGTTTGTTTGTTTAGTGGATTTTTAGAAAGAGGATGTTATTGATTTTCATAAAATAGGGGTTTATTGCTTTAGGGTTGTATATTTTTTCAGCTTGCTTTATGCCTCATTTGGGCGTGTACTGGCCTCACTATCATCTGTAAAAAATTGAAAACTCAGGGCTTGGCTAGCAGGCAGGTTTGTGTGGGCTGGGCTAGCTTTTCAAAGGGGCTTTATTCAGCAAAGTTTGTTAAATCCATTAAGAAGTATTTTGATTGTAGTAGTGGAGTAGTGGCTAAGAAGAACTGTCTGGTGTTGACAATTACACCATTCATATCAAGTAACCTTTTGCCACAGGCAAGGAACAGAACAGCTGCATAGTACTTTTCTTCTCTGACACTCACTGGCAGCTGAGAAGGTTGAGGGGGAGGTTAACGGCCATCCAGGTCATTCCTTGACCCTCAAAACAAAAAAGTATGCTCTTTTTGGATTTGGGCCATGCCGCTGACCAAAAGTAGTTTGGACACGCCCTATTAAGGTGTAATGGTAGTTAGTATCCTTTGATCGTTATCAGGTATGGTTTTATATGTTCAAAGTCAACCATGTAACCTCCAAGAGTCATACAACAGCATTCTAACATTCTTCCATGTAGTTTCAATGTGGAGTGGAGGTGCTGGTGGAATCTAAGTGTTGTGGGCAACAAGCCAAGCTCTACCTTATTGGCACCAGAGCTTTAGAATGCTAGCTGTTCGTATATAACCTTCTCTTCTGCCCATCTGTAATTTTCTCCCCTCCACCAGTCTCTAGTTAAGAGTCTCCTCCTTCTCTCTACATTCCTTGCTGCTTTTTTCTAAGTTCGCCTACATTCCTTATCGGGCGTCGCCGCCCTCTTTTTCTCCCTCTTTCCTCTCCTGTCTTTCCATATAATCTCGCTGCTTTGAAATGTTTTCTTCCCGCCATTTTGCACCCAGTTCCACACTTGCTTCTCTTTCCCATCCAGCTGTTCCATGTCAGTATGTTGTTGTAGACTTACTACTAAGCGGCCGGGAACCTCCCTCCAAACAGACTTCCAACTCTTCCACACCCTGTTTTGGTCCCCCTTCTCTCTCTCTCTCTCTGTAGTATCAATAGTGGTGTTGTCCACATGCTTTCCAGATGGGCGGAGCATGGGGGCTGGCCGCCCATTCAAAATTTAAATCAGACTTTTGACTTGCAGTTGGTTTCGACAGTTGAAGTTTATTGTTTACCTTGAGGTGATGAAGCACGTTTCTCAAGCTTTCAACAAATATGAAATGTTTGCATTTTATCATTCAATAGAAAACAAGAGGTTGGTGTGTTGTTGCTAATGAAAATAAGGGAGAAAGAAACTGATTACACTTGTTACTGTTACCTTCATTTAAAATAAAGAAAAGAAAAGAAAATATTCAATGCAACAAACGAAGGCTGCGATTACATTTGACGACAGCCATATCACTTTCATTCTCAGCTTGAAATGCCTGCGTAGCTGATACATATGGAATGCATTGTACGTTGTAAAAGTTGCTAAATAAACATTCCTCCCTCAACTGCCTGTAACATTCCCTCTCTCCATTGAATTGTGTAATATTCTATTTAATATAAGCTATTTGTAAGTTTTTTTTTTTTTAAGAATGGCCTCTGTTGTCTGTTGGAAATCCCACTCCCACTCTGAGAATACTCCATCCGATCAACAATACTAATATACAGTATGTATATTACTTTTAATATAGTTTTTCAATATAATACTACTCACAGTGCCAGAGAATTTAAACTGATTAAGTTAGCTTCCATCCGGGTCACACAACCTCAGACATTCACATAGATACAAGTTGTTTTAGTAGGAGTCGCAATGGAAGGTATTTCGCTAGTACTAGTAGTATGTCGGACGAACAGGACAAAAACACCTTTCTTTTCTACAAAAAAAGCTCACTTTTACCCCCAGGTAAAAGTTCTCATCAAAGAATTTAATGGATATTGGCTGTGCCAGAAAGAGTGAATAATCTTCTACTTAGTACTTCTATGCTTGAAAGTGATGTACTTTCAGTGTATTTATGAATTGTTTCTTTATTGCTCTGAATATAAATTGTCTTGTCTATGTGTTTTTTTGTGTGTAGGTGACAGGTTTGAAGGCTCTATACGAGGCAGAGCTTGCGGATGCTCGCCGTGTTTTGGATGAGACGGCGAAAGAGAGGGCCAGGTTGCAGATTGATCTGGGCAAGGCTCAATCTGAACTGGATGAAACTGCACGCAGGTAATGTCTCATGCTAAACACACAGTAAATGTAATTGTACAACTGCAAACTTGATCGGCTGTTTCCATGGCCTGAGGGTGATGTAATTACTGCTTCAGAAAGGAATGTGTGTGGTGGTGTTTTCCAATTTGTTCATCAAGTATTATACCATAATACTTGATGAACAAAATTGGCTCGGGCTATATCTGTAAAGACAAGATATGGATTTTCATTCACATACAGGTATATTATCCCTGTTGACATCCACATTCATTTAATGTTTTGTCAACATATTTGTTGACAAAACAAATGTGTTTGTTTGAGGTTATAGCTCATTCTCATTGTGACCAAAACACTTTGAATGAATGGTGATGATGATGGCAGATTCCAGGAATACCTATGCATTAGGATCAGTTAAAATGAATTAAGTCATGTAAACCGTCGGGTTTGACCAATTGGCCGTAAGCTCAAAAGCTGCTTGTAAAAGTCAGCAATCAGGTTGTTTTTAGCTAGAGGCTCATCTAGGAACGCGTTGAGGCTGGAATGCACGGTATTTGGATAAGGTACTTGTAGTAAAAAGGCGGTGCATCGTGAAACAAACCGCCTTTTGCAGCCCGCCTCCTAGTATTTGTTTTCAAAAGGTTTTAGTGTAATAGAGCGTTCACTGTGGGTTTGCTTTGCACAGTGAACTTTAATAAAACACATGGCTTTCTTCAATTTACAATGGATTTGTCTGGCAAAAAAGTGCTCTTGTCTAAATAAAATCAGGCTCCTGAAGTAGATAAAAGATATATTCTTTTTGTTGTATTTATAAAGAGACATTTAATTGGAATTGGACATAAATTAATTGACTCCCAGCGGAAATATCACACCTTAATTAGGGAGATTACCGCACATCAATAAAGTGATTATAACATAATCAGGCAGACTGCCTGGAGCTGTATGGATGGGCCATCCGTCTGCCATGTGCTTTTTTGTGTCTGCCTCTCTACAAGGCTGCAAGCCGCTGGATATGTTTATTTATACTCCACCGTACTGCAGTGTAGCACACCAAAAATAGCTGATCTACAAGCTCACACTGGGTCATGACCTCACTACATAGATTGGTCAAATCTCTTTTCTAGATTTTGAACCAGTCTTTTTGAATCAAGTATCACAGCTTCAATTTTTAAAGATAAGACTACAGACTTCAACACTAATTAAATTAATAAATTAGTTACTGAATATCTGGAGAGCTGTTTAAGCTGAAGGAAGTGTCAGTGACTTTGGCTTCGTCTTTAAGCCTATTATGGTGAGGAACTGTGTGGAGAGAGGGGGGATGGGAGGAAGGGAGGAAAAACCAACGGTATGGGGGAAGGGGACACGGGCCCTGTGGGGTTGGATAAGTTTGGTGGCAGGAGGGTGCGGAATTATACCGGTACTCAAGATATATTTTGTGTGTAGTTATTATGTGGACTTTACTGCAGTTTGCATGCTGGAGGAATTTAATGAAAAACAAAACTCTAGTACCTAACTCGAATAAAGAGAAATCCAGCACATCTGAACTGAACATTTACGTTTTTATTTGAGGGGTTGCTAAGTAGCTATGAAATGTTCTGACTTCATTGGAACTTGAAAAAAGAATACGCCACAAGGATATTCACTCGGCCAAATGTCTAAAATAATTCAGGCTACTAAATTGTTTTATGTTTTGTTTATGTTATGTTTTACTTTGTTAACTTACCATCTTGCTACTTCTTCCTGTTCATTGTCTGGAACATTGCCATAAAACTGAACCAGATGTAGTCACTAAACTGGCTGAAGGTCCTTGTGGCAATAAGATAAGGCTGTACAGGAACCTTGCTTTATGTACCGGCGGGATTCTTGACCTTTTGTTTTATCTCAAATTATCAATCATAAGGTGCTCTGTAGATACAAATAAAAGGTACAAAAGGCACCGGTACACTTTAGAACTTCACAAGTTAGAAGTGCACAATAGTAGTCCGGTGATTTCACATAAGGGAGCAGCATAGCAACCACTGTACTGTGTTCTAGGCCTGACCCCAACTAGTCGACTAGTCGACTAGTCAGTCGGTAGGGGGCGCTGTCGACTGACAACCTCCCAGTCGAATGTCGTTTTTTTTTTAATTTATTTTTTTACTCGTTTTTTTTTTTTTTTTTTTTTTTTTTTTGTACTCGTTTTTTTTTTTTTTATCATTCCACTCTCGGGGTTGGGGTGGTTAATGTCTAACATAAACAAATGAACAGAGAGAGCCTATTGTTGAAGTGCTGTCAGATTTAACTGTCAGTAAAAAGTCCGACCGTGCACTTGATCTCACAAACGCCCAGTGAGAACAGCAGAGGACAAGCCAATGATAACCCAGACGGAGCGCAGGATATGAATGCATCGCTGTCCGGCTGTATTCTTTGTCATTTCTTGTTCAAAACGTTATAACGTTACTGTTTTATAGGGAAGAGAATTGCTTATTTGCTTATTTTACTATCGCTGTACCGAGGACATGTCTGTGCTGTGCGAGTCTGTGCTGCTGCTGCTGCTGCTGCTGCGGCGGGCGGCGGCGTCCTCCTCCTCCCCGCAGTCTGTCTCAAAGAACGCGGCTATGATCGCTTATTTGCTTATTTTTTTGGAACCACGGCACAAACACCTAAAGTTCACCACCAACGTGATGAGAGGAGCCGTTTGTGAACATGTCACTGCTTTCTTGTCAAATCTCGAGCTCCGGTGTGCGCGCTCTCTCTTGTTGTCGGCTTACGTTACTGTTTTCAGGTCCGGGTATAAAAATTCACAATAGGGGGGGCAGGCGAAAAGAATAAGCCTAGATTCCGGAGATTTAGGGCGTTTAGGGGGGCATTCCCCCCCTGTGCACAGCCTTTTATCCGGCTCTGCAAATGCTTCCCAAAAAAAAAGGAAATAAGAAAGAAAGAAAGAAGGCGATCCACAGACGCTCTTTCCCCTCCCTCAACCCTCGTGGATTACGGTATATATGGATTATATCTTTGATAAAATACTGCAAAAGGTACACAGTGACAGTAGCCTAAGTTGACATCGATTCTCTCAGAACACATGCACACGGCTGCGTTGTGAGCCGTATGGCAACATTTTGCGTTGGGTCCCGCGGGCGCCGCGGGGTAAAGAAATAATAATAATAATATTAATATTAATGTTAATTTTGCCCGCGGGGGGGGCTCATTCGACTGGCAGTCGACTAACGGCACATTTATTCATATTAATTTCGACTATAGAAATCCTTAGTCGGGGACAGGCCACTGTACTGTGTTCACACAATATTCACAATTCCTCCAAGATCATCTGGGACCAATTTGGTAAAAAAAAAAAGGCAACTCTGTTTGACTCCTCCCATTTGTCCCTTTCCTTCTGTGCACTGCTGTTTATTCCCACTAAAACAACAACAACTCTACATGTTCCAAGCAGGGGGGCAATGGAAGATTTCAGTTTTGAAATACCTCTATTGTAAAAACTCTTCCTCTGTTCCTCTTACAGTCTAAAGAAAAAGGATGGCGACCTGGCAGTATCGATGTCCCGGGCCAGCACTCTGGAAGGTCAGCTGAATCAGAGTGAAGCTGCTCTGTCCACGGCACTGAGCCAGAACGCTGCTCTGGCTGCTGAACTCGCCGACCTCAAGAGTCTTCTGGCCAAGGTAGGGATACAGTATATGTTCATTGAACTCACTCCTCGCTAAGGGTGCTTATGACTGATTATATGCAAAGTGCATTCTGGCCAATTAAGATGTTGTTGAGGCATTTCTAGTCCGTTTTAAGATTAATCCAGTTCAAATGGCAGTATATGAACAAAGTGACCATGTTTATTACCTTAGTAGCAACTGACTGATTGTGTGTGTAAAATATGACTGTTTCTAAACAGTATTGATGAGTATGATCACATCTGTGCAATCAACAGCAGTACTGCTGTTTTGGGGCGTCAACAGTCTGTTTTTAACCATCCCATAGGCAGAGGACGGCCATGCTGTTGCTAAGCGCCAGTTGGAGACGGAGACTCTGATGCGTGTCGACCTGGAGAACCGCTGTCAGTCTCTGAGCGAGGACCTGGAGTTCAGAAAGAGCATGTTTGAAGAGGTGTGTGCCGTACACATGTGCAAGCATCAATCTACTCATGTTAGATGATGTATAGTATATGGTCTTTTCTTTCACATTACTACAATATTAACATCGCTTACCTCTTTCCCTCTTGTGTGTTTTTGTATTTCCTGCTCTGTATAGGAAGTGCGTGGGTCTCGTCGTAGACAGGAGCAGAGGATTGTGGAGGTGGACTCTGGAGTAAGACAGGACTACGAGTTCAAACTAGCACAGGCTTTACAGGTATGTTGGGCAACATAACCATATATACTTGATACGATTACCACCATCATATGCCTGCAATTTGATTAGGATACAATTAAAAAAAAATCCAATGTGATCCTAATAAATAGTTTAAGCATATGGTAGGAAGAACGGTAGTCGAGTAAGATATGGTAGTTGAGTGGAAGTCGTATTAAAAAAAGGTTTTGATGAGACAAAGCAGTGCAAGTGTATCATTTTCACCCTAGTGCAGTTGAGGTGAGCGTATATGTTGTTGGGTAAACTTGCATCAGCGTCTACCAAGCCGATCCTTTGACACAGATACAGTCTCGCCGTCTCTTTTGGATTAAATCCATGTCCAAGAATAGACGGCCACAGAGGCAACCTCAAGACTTGAATGAATAACTGGACTACTTACAGAAATCTGAGTAAGGGACGTGAATAACGCAATGAACAGAAATCCGCAACAGCACTGGGGTGACCTGCAAGTACTGTAGCGCAGCCTGTACATAAGAATCTGCACATACTACTACATGTTTAAAAAAAGATAGTGCCACATACAACACTACACAGCTACCTGTAAATAGAAGTCAGTGTTAAGGTAGGACATCAGTGTTAAATTGGGACACGCCATGTTTCATTCGTGGTTGAGAGAATAGTCTTGTTTTTATCACTATAGTAGAAGCTGTTTAGGTTTTTGGGACATTCTGAAAACTCATCAAAGTGTGCTGTGCTTTTTCTTTCAGGACCTTAGGAGACAGCACGATGAACAGGTGTCTCTGTACAAAGAGGAGCTGGAAACAACCTACCAATCCAAGGTTTGGAAATCCTGGATCTTTTGCGCAGCCATTGTCTGTCTTTACCATCTTTTCTGTTTTTCCATATCACCTATTCTGTCTTTTTTGCTCATTCCTCTAGCTGGAGAATGCAAAGGTTTCCTCTGAAGGCAATGAGAAGGCAATGAGCACTGCCAGGGAGGAGCTGCAGGAAGCTCGTATGAGGATAGAGTCACTGGCATACCAGTTCAGTGCCCTACAGAAACAGGTATGACGCCTAAAGCAATTATGAAGTTATAAATAAAGGAGGATTTAACCTGCTCAGACCTGGGACACATCTCACTGTGTGGCTGCAGTCACAGTTACTTCTAACCATTATTGTAAACTTTAGCTATTCAAAAGTGTGTTGGTAACGCTTCTGGCTTTTACGGTACTGTAATTACCATGTATTTACATGGCAATTACAAGGTAAGTACCATGTAATAAGGGAGTAATAACTGCAAAATTACCATGTAATTACAAGGTAACTATATAGGTAATTACCTTGTACTTTTAAAGTAATTACCAAGTCAATTCCAGGCAAATACCAAGTAACTACCTGGTAATAAGTATTAACTACTGGATAATTTGTAATTATATACCAACTATTTTGTTAATTGCCAAGTACTTACTAGGTAATTGCCAAGTAATTCCTTAAAAAGTACCTGGTAACAGCCAGATAATAAGAAGTAATTCCTCAGTATATATAAAGTATTTATATTAGTATTTATATATTATCTGTTAATTACTCATTTGTTACCCAGGAACTACAGAACTACCTACCTAGAAAGTACCTAGTTATTAAAATGGATTTGTACTGTAAAAGGAAGTGAGGTCTGTTTTCATGTTATTAACTGGTAATTACTCATTTCTTACCCAGTAAATAGAAAAATATCTACCTGGAAAGTACCTAGTTATTAAAGTGGATTTGTACTGTAAAAGGAAGTGAGGTCTGTTTTCATGTTATTAACTGGTAATTATGGACAAAAAAGAGAGAATCAGATGCCTGATGAAGACCTGAACAGGTCGAAACGTCGCTGCCGTAACCCTTGTCGCTGAATAAAGTTTGGAGCACTTTAAAGTGAGTTGCGAGCCCGTTCTCTCTTTTTTGTTCTCTCTTTTTTGTCCACGTTTACTGTGTTTTTGCAGTTTTTTGGGGCTCAGCACCAGTTAGGGATGTGTGTTACTTTTTAAAACTTTTCATTAACTGGTAATTACTCATTTGTTACCCAGTAAATAGAAAAATATCTACCTGGAAAGTACCTAGTTATTAAAGTGGATTTGTACTGTAAAAGGAAGTGAGGCCTGTTTCCATGCTATTATCTGGTAATTACTCATTTGTTACCCAGGAACTACAGAAATACCTACCTAGAAAGTACCTAGTTATTAAAGTGGATTTGTACTGTAAAAGGAAGTGAGGCCTGTTTTCATGTTATTAACTGGTAAATACTCATTTGTTACCCAGTAAATAGAAAAATATCTGTCACAGCGAGGTGTTTTGAGTGAGGAAGTGTCAAAGTAATGCATTCATCTTAATGTAGTTTGATGGCTGGTGATGGTGGTTTTTGATGGGAACTCTTATCTCCTGACAGATACAGTGTGCTGTTCAGGGCGAGAATCAGACTCTGTAACTGTATCAGTGTACTCTGACACTATATCATAGACACTGGTCGGTTTTGCGGCATTTCCAGTCCAAGTGTCTTGGGTAATGTGATAGTTTCCTAGTTACGGGCTAAATACTGAGTAATTCCCAAGTAATAAAATGGAAACAGACCTCACTTCCTTTTACAGTACAAATCCACTTTAATAACTAGGTACTTTCCAGGTAGATATTTTTCTATTTACTGGGTAACAAATGAGTAATTACCAGTTAATGAAAAGTTTAAAAAGGTAACGCACATCCCTAACTGGTGCTGAGCCCCAAAAAACTGCAAAAACACAGTAAACGTGGACAAAAAAGAGAGAAAAAAGAGAGAACGGGCTCGCAACTCACTTTAAAGTGCTCCAAACTTTATTCAGCGACAAGGGTTACGGCAGCGACGTTTCAACTGTTCAGTTCTGTTCAGGTCTTCATCAGGCATCTGATTCTCTCTTTTTTGTCCATAATTACCAGTTAATAACATGAAAACAGACCTCACTTCCTTTTACAGTACAAATCCACTTTAATAACTAGGTACTTTCCAGGTAGTTATTTTTCTATTTACTGGGTAACAAATTAGTAATTACCAGTTAATAACATGAAAACAGACCTCACTTCCTTTTACAGTACAAATCCATTTTAATAACTAGGTACTTTCTAGGTAGGTAGTTCTGTAGTTCCTGGGTAACAAATGAGTAATTACCAGATAATATATAAATACTAATATAAATACTTTATATATACTGAGGAATTACTTCTTATTATCTGGCTGTTACCAGGTACTTTTTAAGGAATTACTTGGCAATTACCTAGTAAGTACTTGGTAATTAACAAAATAGTTGGTATATAATTACAAATTATCCAGTAATTAATACTTATTACCAGGTAGTTACTTGGTATTTGCCTGGAATTGACTTGGTAATTACTTTAAAAGTACAAGGTAATTACCTATATAGTTACCTTGTAATTGCCATGTAAATACATGGTAATTACAGTACCGTAAAAGGAAGCGTTACCAGTGTGTTTGTCTTGCTAATGGCTTGTACACACTGCAAGATATTTGCCCTGATTATGCTGTTGGGGACCATTTTTGGCGCTCACCGACAAAACCTCCGTAAGATTGCAGTTTGATCTAATTTGAGGTTTTGCTCACTATGTGAGAAAGGCTTTGCAATAATTTATAGCGCCTATGAAAGCACCGTCGATGCCTTCCCCACCGTTTCTGAATATCTAGCATGTTTGATGCATGTTTGATATTTCACTGTCACCCAACTATGTTGCTTGGAATTGCCCAAGGGGACAGTTATCAATTATGACTTATGTTATGACTGTTGTTAGGCTGCGGCCTCAGAGGAGCGTGCCCGGGAGCTGGAGGACCTTCTGTCATCTGAAAGAGACAAGCACCGCAGAGCCATCGAGACTAAAGAATACGAGATGAGCGAGCTGAGAGACAGGATGAACTCCCAGCTCAATGAGTACCAGGAGCTGCTAGATGTGAAGCTGGCCTTGGACATGGAGATCAACGCCTACAGGAAACTGTTGGAGGGAGAAGAGCATAGGTATGGCTGTTATTACACTTACACACACACACACACACACACACACACACACACACACACACACACCCCAAATCCTTATGTAAACATTCATAAAATATATCAATTGTCACCTACTGAAACATACATTCTGTTTCAGTAGGTGACAACTGAGGTCTTGTATATTATGTAAGACCTTAGTTGTCACCTACTGAAAAAGAAAATACGTAACTTATTAGCCTTGTTATCAGCCTTACTGCTCTTCTGTGAAGAGTCATTCCTGTTCACAACCTAGGCATAGAGTGGTCTGCCCAAGTGGTGTCGGGCTGGCACATCCACTAGAACATATTTCTAGTTGGTTATTACTTATTCTTCATCCAATCATAACACTCGTTTTATCCACAAAGAATGTGAAAGCGTTAATGTAATTTTGCCCAAATTCCACTACTACTACTTCTGTTAAACCTCTCAACCAGCTAATTCTTGCCCAGCTTTATAAATTGTGTCAGATGTCAAACAGTTATTGGTTGGACAGAGTAAAATAAATCCTGCCCACTCAGCATTTAGCGTGAGAGTAGATAACAGAGGTGAATGTGCCATGTACATACAGTATTTTTATTTTATTTAACATGTTATGGATGAGACTTAATAACATGTTAAACATTGCTCTCAAAGATGTTTCTGAAAACATTTGAGTGAAAATAGACTAAGCAGTACGCAAAAATGGATTCTATTTGATCAACACTCTTTGTTTTCCTTTGGTGCTACAGCTGGGCAGATGCGGCCAGCACAAAGCTTAAGGGATACTTGTTGTTTTGGATCAATTTTTAAAATTATGGTAGGTAGCCATCAGGGGTTGAAGTTCTCAGATTTAAGCCCCGTGCCATGTAATAAGTGGGATATTGTATGGTCAGTGATATATCTATCACCAATAACCACTCAGGCATACTGTGGCAATCAGCGGTCACTTAACTTTCACTCCAATATGATTAATTTTGGCATAATAACGTCCTAGCATCTCCTGTGGGTGTGTAATGGTGGAAGAGTTTTTTATTTATTTATTTTTCTGATGCGATCCGCATTGCATTATGCCTTATTTAACTGCCCTGAGTTTACAGTTTCAGAACATGACGTTTTAGTTATTATTAACATGATTTTTATATTATTTTTTCCCCTCCAGACTGAAGCTGTCTCCCAGCCCCCCATCCAGCCGTGTGACCGTGTCCAGGGTGACTGGCTCCTCCTCCTCGCGCTCCTCCAAGAGGAAGAGAGTGGAGGTGGAGGCGGACGAGGGTCAGGTGGCGGAGGAAGGAGATGGACAACAGCTGCTCGTGTCGGAGGAGGCGACCGCTAGTGGAGCCGTAACCATATCCCCCACCGATATGGATGGAAATGCTGTGGCTCTTGCCAACGATACCGACCAGGTAAACTCATGGAGTTGTATTTGTGAGAGTGCTTTTGCTCTTTGAAACTATAAGCAAAAGCATACACTGTTGAATGCCATGTCTACATGGTACAGATGAACTATTACTTTTAGTTCCTTAGATGAACTGTTACTGTTAGATCATTAATAACTACATAACCTCTATGTTTATGTATTACCATGTGTTCTTACTGTAAATTGCTATGCATTAAGCTAAATGCCTAAATTGTAAGCATGATTAGCACACTGCTAATATGGGCAATGCACAATTTCCAAGTAGTGGAATAATCACAAAGCTGCAAACAGGACCCGAATTGTCTGTGGAAAAGTGTGAACTTTGGTATGAATAAAAGGGTATATATACTATTTACTTGGAAGAGATCTTTGTTTCTCAGCCAGTAAACTATTTGTGTGCGTTGCAGGACCAACCTCTTGGTAGCTGGCGGTTGACAAGGCAGGTTGATGGAGAAGAAGAGATTGTGTACAAGTTCTCTCCAAAGTTTGTCCTCAAGGCTGGACAGTCAGTTACGGTAAGAACCGAGTATTATGGATGAAAGGGGTCACTCACAAAGTACAATTCATACACTCCCTCAGTTTCTCCATCTTTTAGCTGAAGAAGTATTAAACCACCCATTAATCCTGCAAGTACTCTCTCTAATATGCAAGCTTGTCCAAAGCCATTATGTCCAGCAGTAACTGGACATAACTAACTGGTTGATCAACATGTTGTTCTTAAAAGACACAGATGTGTTTATGAGAAACAAATGTGTCCACATGAGCACGTGGCAACTGGCACCTTTATTTCACTTTTCTTTTTTATTGAGAGCAATACGAAAATTCTGTAATGCTTTGGTAATAATGGGTAAACAAACCCAAATGCTGGATCAATCATTAATTTCCCCCCCGCCCAGGATTTCTTAACTAAATATTATTGCAATCGTCTTCAGCATTCATCATAAACATTTTTATTTCATGGGTTCTTTATGGACAGACGTGATCCAACAAAACTAAATTCAGTTTGTTAGCTGGTCTAATTACTTGTTAATTTGTACAGGTGTGGTCTGCTGATGCTGGCGTGGCCCACAGCCCCCCCACCGACCTGCTGTGGAAGAGTCAGGCTTCCTGGGGCACAGGAAATGAAATCATTACCACCCTGGTGAATTCTGATGGAGAGGTATTGACGTTTTAATAATGAAAACAATGTGTTATTTTCTTTAAATAATACTACCGGTAGTTTGAGTTGATTGAGTACTAAGTACACTGGAGCAATTACAGTTGAGTTTCACTTATTCAGACACTTATTCAGTATGCATGAACTGGTAGATCAAGAAATTGTATGGTATGGTATACCCCTGTGATTTGATTTCCTTCTTGTATTTAACGACTTATACCTGCATTACTTTGGCTGTGACACTAGCCTTGTTGAAGCAACCATGGTCAATAATTCAGGCTGTGTTATGTACATTGTTTAGTCATAATGCATTTGTCTCTTATCTGTATTTAGTAGTAAGTCAGTGGAACAAAAATGTGGTTAAAGTATGCATTTTATCATGTTTCCCTACAACACCAATGTGCTGTGACTATGTTTTTGGACACCCCAACTTTTGGTCTATTAGTGTAACATCAATGTAATGGCAGTTGAAACACAGTTGAAAAACACATTTCATTTAAAAATAATTACTGCACTTGACCGTGACAGTGTTGAATGACAACAAAGCTCTGCATCTATTTTAGAGGTATACATTTTTTTCTGTACACCTCTGTACCCTGGTTATGCCTGAAAAGTTTAACAAACCTGCTCTGTTTGTTTGTGCGCAATCAGGAGGTGGCCAGAAGGACTGTCAGCAAATCTCAGGTGGACATGGAGAATGGAGAGGAGGAAGAGGACGAGGAGGAGGAAGTGGTAGTACGGGTAAGTCTTGACCTTTTTTTAAATTCTTGAACAAATTCACAAACTCCTGTTTGTCCTTGAGACACACAATGTAAACGGTTGAATGTGACTATGTTCCTGGGTCTTGCAGGGGTTGGGTCCAACACAGTCAAAAAGTCCAATTTAACTATGTTTGCACTGTTCTCCTTTTTATATGAAAGCCTCAAAGAAATGACCAGAGGTTTGACCACATAGCACAAAGTCTCCATGTTTAAAAGGTGCTGATGTGGCACAAATCTTTGAATATATTATTTCAGAAGCAAACATTTAACTCAAATCTTTGCTTCTGGGTGATCCCTAGAACATGTTTTCAGACGGGCCTCCGCAGCCAAATATAGATAATTCTGGTGGTCCTTGGCATGAAATATGTTAAGCATCGCTGACACTGGAGGACACAGGAAAAGAATCTAGTGTCAGACTAGAATCTAGCTCCCAACTAGAACTAGTGTCGGAAACTAGAATCTAGCGGTAGAAAGTAGAATCTACCGCCAAAAACTCAAATCTGCCTTTAGAAAGTGGAATCTAGCGCTGGGAACAAGAATCAAGCATCAGAAATTAGAATCTAGTGCCTGCAGCTACGATGTAGCGTTAGAAATGTAACGTCAACACTAGAATGTAGCGCCAGAAACTACTACAATCAAACTACAAGAACATGCTTTTTAATAACATTGTGTTAACATTCTCTCTCTCTATCCATTGAACCATCCAGGGAAGAAAGACTTCATCCAGAGAGTGTGCCATCATGTGAAGCCCCCCATGACTGTCACTGGTCGTTTTTAAACTTCCCATTTGTTTTCTAGAGCCACTCAGATATTTTTCTATTTGTCCTGTTGTTGCTTGTCGTCGTTCCGCTGTCTTTTCATAGTTCAAGATGACAAAAAGGACTTTTTGGCCATGTTTCTAATGGACTCCGTTTCTACTTGCTCCGCTCAAACTACTCGGGTTCCGCTTTTAATAAGAATAAAACTAGCTGTAGATAAAAGGCCACGTACACGTAGTGATTATCTTTACTTTATACAGAAGAGTATGATGTCACTACAAAACATTGTTGAAAAAAAATTACCCAGTACAGTACAGGGAGAGGTCTGTGTTGACAGTAATAGAATTTTATACTTCCAGATATCACTGCTCACCTTTTTTATTTGATGTCTCTCTATAGTGAGTATTTGTTTTAATTATTTCTTTTGGGAATGCCAAATGGTGCGTTTAAATGCACCAAATATAGCAAATCCATTGACTTATGGAAAATGCTATATGATGTGCTTCCCAGATAATGGACCTCAAACATAATGCTGATTTTTATTATTTCATAATGTCATGAATTCAAAGTTTTGACTGTCCATTATGGTGACAGGTGGTGGCAACAGACTCTCGGAATACTAGTTTCTAGTCAGGTTTTTTGTTACTGAATGTTGGCAATGGTTTGCCAATAAATCCCTGATATGAGTCCTGTTGTCACCATCCTGACTTGTACATAAAAGATACCCTCAACTCTGTCCCGAACCTCTTTTCTCTTTCTTCCTTCCCTTGTTACCTCCTTGTTCCCATATCGCCTTAAGTTCCCTTGTATCCCTAGCCAGTTCAAAGATGGTTAAAAATAGAATGAAAATCTATTAGATTTGTTTCTAAGAGCCAGATTGCTCTAAAATATTGCCACTTTGTCTCCTGTAGACAGACAAGGAATTGAAGACAAAGAACAGATGTTTGAGAGGGTTAATGGTATCATGTGATATTATCCTCCAATTGTGTGTTGTAGTATAATTACTGACAGCTAACTATTGTTATCGTTAGCACCATTAGTGACTGGGTAGTTTGATATCATTAGCATGGTTTCCACAGCTAGCTGGAGTGCGGCTAAACCAGGGCCAAGTAAATGTATAGATATACTACTACAAACACTTTGGTGTATTCGGAACTAAATGGTGCCTCACCACCCATTTCTACTAAGTAAATGGACGACCCTTGATTGAAAGCAAAGTCCTGTTTTGGCACTGTAGTGGAAACCAGGCTTGCCCTACGTGTCTAGCCCTTCAGTGGACATGACAGGAGTGCCCTGAATTCTAAATGTGTTTTCTCGGTACACTTACAAGATGTCTGCCACTGAAGGACTTATTCCTCAGACAGCCACCCTGCTGCCTGCCTGGAGTGGTCTTTGGGTGATATTAAACTCTCAGCAAGAGTTAGAATGCCTGGCAGCATCAGGTCCAGCACGGTGAAGCAAGAGTGGTGGCTTTGTTTTGTTGGAATTCATGGAAAATTGTAAAACATTTGCATTTTTTAATGTATTGTCCTAATAATTGCTATTTTTCGATTTAAAAGATAAATTTTACTCCTGAAACAAAGGAATTGATGAGATTGTAAAAGTAGAGAGACCAAAGACTAAAGTGAAGGAATTGGGAAGGTACATTAGCAACCAGGTCAAAATCTATCCGATTCATAAGTGGGTTTAATTTGGGAGCAAATGTGTCTGCTTGGACATTGAATGTTATCTGTTAAGACTTCCATCAGCCAGTGCATGGTGGTGAATCAATGTACTGTAATGCCTCATTGACTAGCCTTTCTGCTCTCAACACCCTGCTGGAAGCTGTGATGCTACCATGATGATCCAAATCGTGGGTTTAAGTAAAAAAAAAATAAACATTGTGTGTTAGAAAAGCCTTGGCCCTAAAGTTAACTCATGCATAGTGATCTCTGAAAAAACATGTTTCTCAGACATTTTAACTGTTAAATCCCAATATATTTTATTTTAAACCGTGTTTGTGGTGGGACAGAATGGCTGACATTTTCATAGGAAATGTATCCTGTTTCTATGCAGAGCCATTGATGGTTTCGCATAATTATGGCAGGGTGGCCAGCATTGTAAATATTGGTTAAAAAATGCCATTATACTTTGGCAACTGCCATGAAGCACACTTATGGTGTAAAAATGGCTACCACTAAAACTTGTGTCAAACTGTATGGTTCTGGTTTCACACTGGTGAATGTAAGCTGTGAAGGGGATGGGGCTTACTTTTAATCACCACAACTGCAATTGGATAGCAACAAAAGAAACTGAAAGCTTTGATTGGATCACAAGTATTCAGTCTACCTGAATGATTGAAGTATAAACTGAAGCTGCTTTGCCTCAGTTGTTTTTCTAACTAATGATATTGGCCTGGGAAACAGATTTTTTTTCCTATTGTGTGTTTGAATGCAGTGCTTTGCATTAATAAATATTCTTGTTTTTGATAGGGTTATTGTTAATGTAATCAGTTTGTTTACATGAAATGTTTTTAGTTTTGTATTTGTCAGGGTCTCTGGGGTGATTAAGTTTGGGTGATGATGGATACTATGTGTTGGCCAGATTACTGCTGATTAAAGATGACTGACCGCTGAAAATGAATTGGTCATTGACATGACTGCTTATGTCATGTGATGACAACAAATGGCCAGCCGTTATCCAGGAACATTTGCAAAACCATCCACATGTTCTTGTTCTAGTATATATAAAAAAGCCTATTGGAATAATTTAACCAGTGTTTGTTGTAGGCCTGTTTATATTTGGTAGCCCCTACAGTATATATTTAATACTGGTATTTCTTTGTGACACTGGGTCTCAGGAAGTTGGTGAATAATTCATATAATGTTATGGGCTAACATACAAAGGTTTAAGTCCGACCGTTGTACAATTTCACCTAAATAGTTTCCGATTATTAGTTTTATATTGGAACTGTCATGATCAGATGATTTCAGAGTCAATAGTTTTATAGGTTATGTGAAGTACGCCCTAGACTGTGATTATCATTAAGCTATTTTCTTAAAATCTGAATCTGAACTCCACTGGCAAATTAATAATAGAGCAGTTTTGCTCCAAACTATGACAGGCAGACAGGCTGTGACTTTACTTGCTTTGGAGTATTCTGTACGCTCCTTGGCGACATCTAAGGAAGAGGAAATATATATATACTATCATGGAATGTCCTTGTTTTCTTGAATCAATTCTAAAACACGTACTTCATGGTCATTGGTTCTTATTTATCTTGTAGCCAACAGTTAGGATTATCTGGCTAATAGGATGATTTAATTTGTGAAGAAAATAAACATTGAGTCCATATTCCCATCTCTTAATCACTGTCATAGAGATCCATTATTGTTAAGGGGGGAAGCATGCCAAATGTCAGTTTGTTCATTCATATTATTACTTACTATTGAACTATTTTTTTGTATACATAATAAATGTTTTCAATATTAATCTGTGTCCGCTCATTCAATGGCCTATGCAATGGGCCCTATTGCATGCCATTAAATAGGAATCTGTTTTATTTATTGCAGTTGTGCTTTTCTTTGCAGATTGTTAATTCTATTAATCTAAAGATTAATTCTAAATTAATCTCTATTAATTCTAAAGATCATTCACTGTGTATGCTGATCATATGTATGATTTCTTCACCATATGGCTAGAATGAACTGTCATCTACACCAGTAGCTTTCAACCCTTTTCATACTCGAACTACTGACAACCTTGATGAGATTTAGGCTCTCTCAAATAAAACTGTAGTCAATGTGTTTATTGCTGGATACAATAAGATGGAAACAAAACTTAGAATGTGTTCATAATAAGATTAGATGGATACAAGTCATTGGAACATGTTTATCATTGAATAGGATTGTATGCAGATAACAGGCAAATATTCAAAATAATTGTTTAATAACTCTTGGGAGCATGAAATGAAACAAAATGGTCCAGTTTTTCCGATTTGTTGTGGGTGTACTTGAATTGTACTGTAAATTCCCATTTACAGTACAACACATTTTTCCATTTATGTATTCGTTTGAATCAATTGGATTTGGTGGCCTTTGTGCACTATCGGAGTTACAGGGTCCTAAGGGTCCATTTGGTTCCAACTTCTAAACTATCATTTAGCTGGGGATCCCCTGGAATTGTGTCGAGAACCCCTGGGGGTCGCCAGACACAACTTTGGGAGCCAGTAATTCACTCAACTTCATTTGTGTTGCATGTTCGTATATTTTCACAAGGGGGCGACTCTACGTTAATTGTACCGCGGACGGATTGTAGGCAGAGTTTACGCAAACTCAGTTCACTTCATGGAGCCAGTCCATTGGCGGCTCTTTTATAGACTTCTATTGAGAATGGAGACAACAAATGGGGACAAGTCCTGGACCGGAAGTAGGCAGAAATGCATTGGACTTGCATTGCAACAGCCCAGCTTTAATGATCATCCCTTCAATAATAGATCGTTTTGGAGTAGTAATAGAAAACATAAGCATTACAGAGACTTTAGGAGGACTAGCTGTCACTGTGTACAATACTTTAGAACACTTGTTGCACACATGACCAACATGCCTAAAAATAGCTCTTATTTGCGCCGCCCTTGAAAACAATGTACCGGTATTTCCAACTCCAGTTTGTCCCTATTCAGGCTGCACGAACAGCTCTCAAGCGCTTCTGACCCGTCAATGTCGCAACTCTGAACTCTGAGCGGAACCAATGGTGTAACTTGTGTTTCCATCGAGCCTTCAGTACGGAGCACCTGATAGTCATGTGATTTTGATGATCAAGCTAGTTGTTTAGCTTGTAATTTAATTATTGTTATTTTTCTCTCCAACCGAAGTGGCTTTTACAATTCAACTACTACAGAGTTATACATAATATATTCGAAGGATGTTGCTGGTTTTGTCTGACGAGCATAAAGAACATCTGGGTTTTCTGCCAAAGGTAGATCCTGCAGGTAAATATTATTATTTTTCTCAATAGTTTCTCAGTAGTGGGGCCTGGACCCCCAGGGGTCCTCGAGTGATGTCCCAGGGGGGGAACCAAACGGACCCTTATGGGTCGGTAACTCTGTCTCTGAGAGTGTAGGGTCCATTTGGTTCCATTTGTACACTCTCTGAGTTAAATCGATTTTTACAAAATGAATGGTATCCCTGAGATAGAAATTTGCTAGTTCTGACCCTTACCAAAAAGCAGTATATAAAAGTATACTATAAGTATGCTTAGTTTATACTTAAAATGAAAAAGCATACTTTAAGTTTACTTTTTATATACTCGACAGATATATACTTAAGACTAGTATGCTTTAAGTTTACTTTTTTATATACTCAACAGATATACTTAAGATTAGTATGTTTAAGTTTACTTTTTTATATGCTCAAGAGATATATACTTAAGACTAGTATACTTAAGTACTATTGTAGAGAAGAGTCACCTAGTCAGCACCCTCCCCCTCCCCCTTCTGCTCATGGATGGAATCCCTGCCCAATTGTCAATCACCAATCACTGCTGTCCCCACTCACAACTCATTAGTGGCTTGGTATATAAGACTGCCTCTCCTCTCACTTCCTGTTTGACCAAAGCAGCAACAACAGCCCAAGAACAACCAGCTGAGAGCCCTCTGCTCTGGAGCCTCAGCAAGCTGCGGTTATGAGTCACTGAAGTGAGTTCAATTCAAGCTTCTGGTTTCACATGTTGGACTTTATCTGGGGTGAGGGATATAAGGACTATGATTTGTTTGCCTTGGAGGTTACAGCATAGATTAGCTATTTGTTAACTTCTAGGAGATGCAATTATTATAGCTTTATGGAATATGCATGTGGTGTAATCACTGTTGAATTGTTTGTTTGATATGATTGATTGTTAATTATGTGTTTCTATCTATTGTAGAAAAAACCATAACCGTCCAGCCTGCCACCTCCTTGCTCAATTCCCACTGCTCGTCTGTGCAAAGGAAATAAAGGCTTGAACGGAATCCAACTTTGTCCTACATTCTTACTGATGTACCATGTCGATGTAAATAGTCCATGAGCCAGGCTCGACCTATCCCTACCTAACAACTATTAAGCCTATACTTTTCCCCCCCACACATTAGCTTCTTTGTTTTATGTTATACATGTTATACACCATGTTCAAGTTTTATAATAAAAAGTCTGAGAGTTTAATAGCTTAGAGTAAATAGTATGTGTTGATTTACATGATTTCCATCTACCTTGAAAAAACATGTACAGAAACAGAAACATTTTTACTTGACTTTATTGACCAGGGTTTAGTCTCGTTCATATCTATTTGGCAACGGTGATATGAAAAAAACTTTAGTTTTGTGGTCTGTGGTGCTGAAACGTCATCAAATGTTGGTCCGTGGCTCAAATGCTGAAAATTGTAATTGTAACTGCAATGAAAAAGGTTGAAAATCTCTGGTGCCGATGATGACCCATGTTGACCCATGTTGTATTTATTTTAAGTTTAATACAATGAAATGTGCCATGTTAATGCTGTCTTGGTGTTTCTTGATTTTAGTGTAAACGCAGTATGTTAACTTTCAAGCGTACTTTAAGTATAGTCAAATGTTTGTCAAGTATAAACATAGTATATAAATAGTAAACTGATGATTATATGAATAGTATACTAGAAGTAAACTGAAATGCACTAAAAGTATGCTATAAGTAAAGTGCTAAGTAAACCTGGAAGTATATGAATAGCATACTTGAGTATAGAAAGTAGTTTACTAAAGATATACTTAAAGTGTACTAAAATGAACTAAATAAGTGGGTTAGAAGTATATAACTAGTAAACTAGCAGTATATAGATGAGTATACTTTTAAGTATATGAATAGTATACATAAGTATAACAACAAGTAAACTAGTAGTTTACTTTAGATATACTTTAAATGTACTAGAAGTGCAGCACTAGTATATTGATAGTATGCTCAAGTAAACTTTAAGTTGTTCCAATTTAGTGCGTAGAAGTATTAAGTAGTATACTTTAGAGTATACTTTATAGTGTACTACAAGTACATTGTTATTAGTATACTTGCTATGCTTATACTTATACTTAAGTATACTTAAAATATTAACTTGAAGTATACTATTTTTTGCTAAGGGGACCCATAGCTCTACTGCTTCTGTGATTCTGGCATTAGGAACCACTAATCAGCGTTCCCATTTTTAAGGGAGGAATCACGGGAACGCTATATAAGGCTTATGGCGTTAGATCCCGCAGGTATAATCGAATACACCATTATGCATTAATGTCCACTTACCACTGTATGTTGGTTAGATAAAATGTTAGATCTACAAGATCTCAAATCTCTAGTCTACAAGCGCAAACACACAGAGTTGCATACCCCCTGGAACTCTATTTATGACCCACTTTGGGAACCACTGCCATGGGCATACGGTATTGCTGTCTGCATGTTTCTTCTGTCTGGAATCTGGATTCTGGAAATACACAAATTGTAGGCACTACTGTAAGCATCATCTGTTGCTAAGCTTTCTAAAATGATGTGTTTTCCTCAGTGGTGGGCGAGTTTGGACGCATAGCAGTGGAGTTCCTGAGGAGAGGAACCAACAACAAAATATATGAGGGCGCTGCTAGTAAGTGAATGAAGCTCACAAATGTGAAATGTCATAGGACATCACTTAACAATTAACATAGGAGTAAATATTTGTATTATGGCCTGCAAGGCTAAGCACATTGAGCTGCATGAAGTACACATACAATAAGAATCAGCACCTAACTGTATAGAACTACATGTCTATGAATCCTAGATTCGTAGACATACTTCGACTGCATCACTTGCTCTAACATTTAACTGTGGGCGCTCTTTGCGTGCTAATCATTCAATGTGCACTCACCCATTAAATGATTCCAAAGACGTGTGGTCTCATATAGTCCTCTACTTTCATATCCATGTCAAAGTTGTGGCGGAAAACGTCTGCTTAGTCAAATATATCCACTTTTCACGACGTCCACACGCGCGACTGTCTCATCAAGCAAGGGGCCCGGAATGATCGATGGACATATTCACGTAAACTTCCTGTCGATTGCCGCAAACGTCATCACCACCTGCCAATTGTGTTCCCCAAACCTTTTGTGATGATGACGTTTGCAGCGATCAGGTGCAGCTGGCATTATTATCCCCTTTGTCTGAAGGGAGAGATGTCTGTGTGCGTCTCGCGAAAAGTGGATATATTTGACTAAGCAGACGTTTTCCGCCACAACTTTGACATGGATATGAAAGTAGAGGACTATATGAGACCACACGTCTTTGGAATCATTTAATGGGTGAGTGCACATTGAATGATTAGCACGCAAAGAGCGCCCACAGTTAAATGTTAGAGCAAGTGATGCAGTCGAAGTATGTCTACGAATCTAGGATTCATAGACATGTAGGGCTACACCTAACTGTATAGAACTGCATTGTGTGTGTGTGTGTGTGTGTGTGTGTGTGTGTGTGTGTGTGTGTGTGTGTGTGTGTGTGTGTGTGTGTGTGTGTGTGTGTGTGTGTGTGTGTGTGTGTGTGTGTGTGTGTGTGTGCGCGCGCTGTGCGTGTAGGGAAGCTGAACGTTAACGTGGAGACAGTACAGCATGGAGTTGAAGGTCTGATGTTTCTACTGACAGAGAGCTCTAAACTCATGGTAACTGGAACATAAACACACTCTTTATTTCCCTCTGGCTGTGACCGTGTCACTCACATTCGCATATACCTTGTGTTTGTAGATCTCAGAAGTAGATTTCCAAGACTCTGTGTTGGTTCTTGGATTCAGCCAACAGCTCAACGACATTCTGTTACAGGTGACTTTTTAAATCTTGTTTCCTTCTCCACCGGGCATGCAAACTCAAGGGTCGGGGTACAGTATGTCCTCTCTGGGTGGAAGGCTGCTAGCTGCCTACACCATGTCATTGTGCCATCAACTTTCTTCTTGTGCCTATTCAAAGAAAGGGTCATGTGTGTTTGACAGCATCTGAATCTACGGTCAATAAAATATAGCTTTATTAGTTTAGCTTCAGGCTGAGGCAGTGTGAGTGATTTAGGACTGTGGTACTCAAAGTGGAGTCCAGGGGTTCTGAGTGGGGATAGTTAATATACTATCCCCTGTCAACATCTAGTCAATTCTACCAAAATCAAGCAATAATACCCAGTAATATTGCTCACGCCAATCTTGTCACACGCTGTGAGCCAACTGAGTTGATAAGCGCCTCACCCCTCCCGCCAAACACAAGCACGCTTGTGGTACGATCCATCTTAATGCACATTCGCCAACCATAATCCGGTCATTGTCAACATACTGAAGCACAATGTACTTTTAAAAAGATGTCTGTGTTTAATAATAAACCATTATTAAGTTTTCACTGTCAGAGGATCAACATCAGCCGATAACAAACATGACCTAAATCATGTGTTTTGCTATGTCCAGTCTCAACACAACAATCTAAAAGGATATTTTACAGCACTTTACAGCATATTGATGCTGATCTTCCTTTTCCAGCAGCATTTGGCACCTGCCCGGAGAGCCAATACTACACATATGATTTTTACACAATTTTCTAATTACTTGAGATGGACCTGTAAATGCAGCTGGAGGTTGTATTTCAGGTTAAAAGGCAAGAGCATTATGTGACATAAAAACAAGGTCATGCAAAGTGCATTCTGTGCCATAAAGACATAAACTTTGCAAACCAGGAGGATAGCCTTGCTTGGAACTGCTGGAACATTGCAACATGAACATCCGCATTAACAATGTTAAGTGTCATAATGACACACTAAATGGCAGTAAATGAGTTAAGAATACGATCAAGGATGTCGCTTATCGTGTACGACTTGGTCCTGTGATTACTAACTCTTGGGTTGTGTGTTGGTGTGTTTTAGTTGTACCTAGAGCACCAAAAGGAGATCCGGAGCATTTTGACCCAGCTAGCCCCCAGTCTGCCTTCCTACCACAATCTGGAGTGGAGACTAGATGTACAGGTGGGTGTGGGTGTGCATGTGCGTAATAGGTGGCATGTGCGTAATAGGTGACTATCTTTTTCAAATCAATATAGGATTGATCATCCTTATACTAACCGATTTTCAGCTAGCATCTCTCCTGTGAATCCTCACTATTCCATCACTCTACTCTGCTCCCTCTCAGGTGGCGAGTCGTTCTCTCCGTCAGCAGGTTGTTCCCGCGGTTACCATGCGGCTGGTCCTGGCCGATGATAGCGGTAACCACAGTGCCAAGATTCTACAAACGGATCCGGCAACCCTCCTACACCTCATTAGCACATTGGAGACCGCCCTCGGCGCCATGAAGACCAATCACGCACGACGAATTCTACGCAACATCAAATAGAGCCCCCGCCTCTCTTCCTGTACATGACTGAATGTTGTTCCTACTTCCTGTCTGGGATCTTTGAGCGAGTTTCCACTTCCTTTTGGCAAAATTGAACATTGTCTTGTTTCGCTCACAGGGGTTTCTCGACATCAGACAAAGTGTTATATTGTGAATACTCTTTTGCGCTGTCTTATACCATACATGGTTCCCATCTTATCACAGGACTATTTACTTTGGATTTGAAAGGAGAGCACATCTTTGTTCATATCTGGTAGCAACAGTGATGAAGTTGATTATTTGTGCAGCACCCAGAGACATCCATAATTTAGAGAGTCCTGAGTAGTGATACTGTTTCTTATATTCTCTTTTTCTGAATTTGAAAAACTGTAGTTGATGAAGTTTTTATTTGAGATTTAACTTAAGCACATAACATACACAAGACATTAACTTAATCCCTTAAGAACTACTAAAAAATGGGAGTGGCATTTCAACGCGTGGCTTTTGCATGCAGTTAGGCACAGGGTTAGTAATGAGTGTGTCTGAATGGCAGTGCATTGCAATGGCAATGTTGGTGTGTAACCCTCAAAAGCAAAAGCAGAGCTACTGTATATGCGCACAACAATTTGCTTTGGTACATATTGGCTATATTTATGAGACGTTTTATTTTATTCAATATGATCATCTACAATAACATTCCTCCAATATGGACACCAGATTGAAGTGGTTAGAAATCGGGACCAGCTACATAAACATGACCGATTTTTGTCAAAAACTCAAAAATCTCAAAGCGTAATAATAATGACCAAACCCATATTGATCTGACTCTAGTTTGATCATTCATTTCTGATTTCCCAGGCAGTGATTTATCTCCACTGAGCTCATCATCCCCAGGTGTTTGTATTCTATTCCAGCGTTGAATGCCAACAAGATAAACCCTTCACAGGCATATATGGTGAACTATTGTCAGATCAAAAAGAGCAAGGCAAAGGGTAAGAAATAAAGGCATTTCTTTCCAGGTTTACGCATCCATTTCGCATACACTTGTGTTTTCTATACATATATATGATGAATGTAAGTACACTATTTAAAGTAGAAATGGTACTACTGCCTTGCCCTACTAGTGCAACCGTTTATGAACAAACAGAAAACAGAAAGTTCCGCATTGAAATCTGAACCGAACCTCCTTTGGTTATGACTTGATACCACAGCTCACTTTAACCAAGGCTTACAAAATGTATTTTGTAAGCCTGTACTGTGTATGTAAATGTATTTACATACACAGTATATCTTTTTCTGAATTCCAGGCATGCACAGTTTTTTTTTTACTTTGTATATATCAGTATGAGGACGTGGCTGTTGAATGAATTGAATTGTCAGTGCTTGTAATAAATGAATGGACTATTTTTAACCATCCTTGCTTTGATGTAATGTGGTCAGCAGAAACGCTCTCATAAGTTCTAATATCCAGCAGGCAAATGTTTCTGTCTCCTAAAGCAGTGGTTTTCAACCAGTGGTCCTTGAGAGGGTTCCAGGTGGTCCACAGGCTACAGTTTGGAAAGTTGGTTAAACAGATGTAACTCTTTGAGAGCGTAAAAATGAAACCAAATGGACCCTTGAGTTAAAATATTCATCATCTGAATTAGCTTAGTCTATAGAGAATGTAGAGAATGGCCATCTTGATCTGTTTTGCCTGTTTTGTTTCCATAGAATTGTGGGCAAAAGGACATTTTTGTCCACAAGGCAAAAGAAATCTTTAGTTTTGGGTCCATGCGGCTAAAATGTCCTCAAATGGTGGTCCGTGCCTCAAATGCTAAATAAATAGTGGGCCCTGGTATCAAAAAGGTTGAAAACCTCTGGCCAAAGCATGACACTAAATTCCTGAAATGCAAAATCACTAAAAATCACGAAATATTGTACTGTATAAGGCAATAATGAAACTGTCCCTTCTCACGTTGTGCTCCCTTGTCGAGGAGGGGGGAGTGTGTGTGGGTAAGAGATATGAAAAGATCATATGTCCATTTTCGTTACCGCTATACCCCTTATCCCTTAACTTCTTTGCCTTTTTAAACTATTAAAAAAAAACATTTCTCAGTAGTTCAAATGGCCAGTCTACTAGCTCACAACGTGTTAATAGATTGACATGTTGAAATAGTCCAAAAAAGTTTTTCAAAATAGTGAAAATGAAATAAGGGATATGGCATAAGGGGTTTAGCATGTAACGAAAATCTCACGCGATCATATGTACATGCATACGTCCACAGCCATAGGAAGTGTCAGGTGTTTCCCCTGAGTCATTTCCTCTTTGACGCTGATTCCTGCTTCCAGCTGCTGACCCCTTGAGGTCACTTCCTCTCAGATTTAAAGACAAGTTCTAGGTGCTTGTGGATATATTCAGTGTTCACCTCGATGTTTGACATGTTAATTCGGAAACCCATTACTGGAAAAGAAAGATAATTCTGCACATTGGATGGTTGGATGGAGATTTGAAAGTGTTTGTTAATGGTTCCATGGACGTGGCGTTTCGACCATCGTCAGACGGATAAAGAGCCGAGAGGCTCGAAACGTCACGTCCATGGTGTAAAAGAAACCATTAAATAAACTTGTGTGCAGACCTTATCTTTCTTTTTTATTATGCTAACCTCGACCCGGCACCTGGTTTTCAGTTAGTGGATGTGCATGCTCTTTTGTGTTTCTCAGAAATCCATTGTTGGTCTTTTTTTTATTTCAAGAGCACTTTAGGCCTACTGATGTACATATATCCAGTTGGCAGCTCACAGTATGAAATTATTACATATTAACCACAAATGTTCCAGTAGTTTTAAAATAGACCACCAAAAAAGAAAAAAACTTGCCGCTAGCTGCTTCAAAAATCATGCGGCAAGCATGCAACTTCTAATAGTTGGACATTGTTCTATATATGAATCATTGGAGCGGCAATGTGATGCCAAGTGAGGACAACTACAGGACAGCGTTCTGTTGTTTTGTCTATATGTAGTATGGTGTTATTATCCAAACGCACCAATTATTATCTCTAATAATTGGTGTGTTTGTTTTTGGCATAATGCACTTTGGCGCAAGAGCACTTGCCATGCAGAGTTAATGTGATGGACAAAAAGTAAAATAAGAGGTATGAGAAAGATGTCAAGGAGTGTGGAGGGAGGAGACAGGTGTTTCCCAGGCTATAGGGGAAGAGTGTGTGCGTGCGTGCGCTTGTATGTGTGCACCCATGCGCTCGCTTTCTGGGTGGAGTGTGAATGTGTGTCATTGTCAGCTGAGCTTTTGGCCGAGTCAACTGTTGCCACAGACAGATGGACGCAACTCTGCAACACTGACCTGAGAGACACAGATAGTATGTTAGTATGTGTGCGTGTGTGTGTGGGGGGGGGTGCATGTGTGTGTTCAACCCACTCTCTAGTGAAGTGACCAACTATGATTCATATGGAGTCATCATGTGTGCACTGTTTGATCTCAAGCTGTATTCTTTTGGACATTGTGTATTGTGATCTGTAATTTAGAAACAATGGTTACATTTGTACTTGATTGTATACTTTAACAAGTAATAAACCTAACATAATTTAAGACCACACCATACTTCATCATCATCACACTCTGTCACAAGTGTGATGAAAGCTGTGGTCTGATGATCTTACCAGATGACCCAAAGACAGCCGTTTTCCCAATACTACTGTAATAACCTTCCAATATAGATAGATGCTTGGAGCCAGCCAGCTTACAGCCATATTCTTTTAAGGTGAAAATGCATTTTCCCTCTTTAGTAGTCTGATGTAATCTGATTCTGTCATCTTTGTCTGTGAATTTTGTGTTGGGTTGCGCTTTCACAAGTTTGCTCACAGACACAGAATCCTTTTTAGAATGCTTTATTATAAAGCTACAAATGGTTACAGAAATGTATTTGTGTATGTGGCGAGGTTGAAATGGTGAGAATAATTTATATATGTAGCCGACTACACCACCTGGAGGCAACCAGAGCCCAGGAACTGTAATGATTACTTTTATATGATCAGGTTCTTTGTCAGGTTGAGCAGAGTCAAGACTGAAGTCAAGGGCACAATAATCACAGGTTTATTGCTACAACATATTTTAAAACATGAAATGATTAAAGTATACAGTCAAAAGATATATGGGGCAGCACAATATCCACTGGTGTCCTCTTCTTGCGTGGCCGCGTTCTGCTCTGTACCGTGCTACTCCGCGTGTGACGCTCACTCTGTCTCCTGCTGTTTGCCCAGCCAGCACCAGTTCATATCCGTGTTCCGGTGTGTGCTCCGCCCTCGTTGCCATGGCAACCGTTCCTCCTTCTCCATATCGACCCAGTAGAACCGGCGTCTTAGGGTAGTCGTCGTCCTCCCTGCTCCAGCATGTGCTGCTGCTTCGTGGTGTTTCCTCCACACGTCTTGTCGTTTAGGCCCTGGGCACACAATCACAATTTCCTATAGTCAACACAGAACCTCCACCGGCCGTCTTTTTTCTTAACCATTACAATGGGTGCTGCCCAGGGGCTTGTACTTTCGGTTATGACACCATTTTGCAACATACCTGCTAGGAGGGTTCTCATATCCTGGTACAACATGGGTGGTAGGGGGCGGAACCGCTCTCTTATAGGGGGTGCATCACCTGTTGGTATGACATGTTTCGCGGCATCTGTCCTACCAAAATCCTCCTCGTGGGCAGCGAATGCTTTCCCCCACTTTTCTAGTAGGGCTGTCAGCAAGTTAAAGGGGCCCTTACTTCTGCCCCATCTTTCTGTAGGCTGCAGACAACGCATTTCGACTGAAACCCACGCACCTCCTTCTCCATATCGACCCAGTAGAATGAACCCAGCATGTGCTGCTGCTTCGTGGCGTTTCCTCCACACGTCTTGGCGTTTAGGCCCTGGGCACACAATCTGGAACCACTGTTCATGGGAGTTAGGGTCAACAAATCGGCGGCAAAGAATGCCTCCGCGAATACAAAGTCTCTTGAATTGTTTTAGCAATCTGACAGTTCCGGCAGATAATGTTCTCAGTCCAAGTTTGGTAGGACGTTGGCCCTGTTCCACATACCTGGCCACAGCTTGAATCTCTGGATCGGCATGCTGCTCAGCAGCCCATCCGACAGCGAAGAAGAAGAGGTGGAAGATGTGCAAAACGGGGAAGAGGCAGAAAATGGGGAAGAGCCAAACTCACAGGAGGAGGAGGACTCAATTGCAGAACAAGAGGTGCAAGAACCAGATTCCTCCTTGAACCAGTTGCAGTCAGAGATCCCGGAAGAGGCGAAGCACCACGGACAGTGGCTGGCTAGCAACAATAAAAACTAGAAGTGAGACGCCGGTACAGCAGCTTCACTCGCAGTCGATCCAACAATAATAGCACAGAGGGGCACTTAACTGCGGAGAGGGGCAAGTCGTGACTTAGCCCCCCTACTGCGTTGATTAGACGTCCCCTCTTTCTCCGATGGCCGCCTCGGAAGCTGGACACCGACTGCACGTCCCTCGGACTGGCTGCTCTACGATGGCGACGGGTCGTTGGCTGTCCTTCTCCTCCGCGTTCTCCGGCGTGGCCGCGTTCTGCTCCGTACCGTGCTACTCGGCGTGTGACGCTCACTCTGTCCCTCCTGCTTGCCCAGCCAGCACCAGTTCATATCCGTGTTCCGGTGCCCTCGTTGCCACGACAACCGTTCCTATGGCAACAGAGCATATTCCGTGCACAACCCACCAACTGTCGTAACATTGAACAGCACATTCACATACAGACAACAAAAAGAAAAGGAACATACAGTGGCAAAATATAACACACACACACACACACACACACACACACACACACACACACACACACACACACACACACACACACACTTAGAAAAGCTTAGAGCCTCATTGCCTCATTTGTATGATTTCTAATAATTGGATTTGCAAAGGACTATAGACAGACAAAAAATAATAGATTTCATAATAAAGATATTAGACCACTGGGCTGATAAACGTGATTTATTGATAGTCTTCCTCCACTCCAGTCAAACAATAGAGGTCTAGACAGGCAGATCTCTCTCTCTGCTGTCACAACTTGCAAATCTCTCGGGTTTCACTTGATTATTCACACCCACACAACACAGCGGTGCACTGCCGTACATCTATCCGGTCCAGTATCTTAAATACCCCAAAAAATAACGTCACGCGCTGTTTGTGTCGTCAAATCTAACGTTGATTTTTTGGGGGACACCTGTAGCTTTATTACGACTCAATGTAGTCTGGAATTACTATTCTCACTCGAGTTTCTATCTCTCTGGCGAACAAGTCTGTCCCCCAAAGGGCGGAGCGAGCGTGGCTGAGCTGAGATTTACCAGAATGCAGTTCAGATCCTCCCCCCTTTCCCCACAAAAACTTTTAAGAGTTTAATGAAAATACAACGTCACTGTGTATTTGACTAACAGTGCGACATAATTAATGAAGTTAATTGTTGCTACCACAACGCTGTAGTTTTTAGGGTCCTGAAAAGTTTTGTAAACAATAATCTCCTATCCTTCTCCCAGTACCACATAGACTGTTGGCAGAGTTAGGAATACCATGTCCATTCACATCATCAGGGGCCAGTCCAATGGCGGCTCTTCTACATAGACTTCTATTGAGAATGGAGACAACAAATAGGGACAAGCCCTAGGCCGGAACAAGGCAGAACGCATTGGAGGCAACAGCCCAGTTTAAAGGATCTTAAACCCCCTTTAGATTATTTGTAGTAATAGTACATAAACATTACAAAGACCTTATTCATTACTATATAATGCATTTATTGCATTATGCTCTTATTTGGCCAACCCTTGTTGAAAACTATTTATTTCCGACTTCAGTTTTACCCCCCTTTCAAGCTGCATGACGAGCGCTCAGTTTTCTGACCCCTTAATGTCGCAACTCTGACATTAGAGGCTCTGCCTCCTCCTACCCGACGCTGTTGAATATGCATGAAGCACCGCCCGACCAGGCCTGCATGGGCCGTCCCGTCCCAGCAGCAGCAAACTTTCCAGTTTACTAACTAACTCCCATTCGGCAGCCAGGGGGGAAAAACAACAACGGGAGGATCGACGGTGGGGGTTTCTTTTTTTTGGACGCAGGGAAAACATCGCCAACAACAAACTTCTCTCATGTCGTCGGGGGGCTATTCGTTTCAAAGTTTTGTTGAACTTGTGTGAAGTTATTTCGGGAGTGCGTGAGTGAGGAAAGGATTTTTCTTTCTCCCTTCTTCAACGGGAGAGCTAGCGTCGGAACCTGGTTGGAAAAACAGATTTTTGGGGTAGGACACAACACACTGACAGACCGACAAGTCCGAGGCCGCAGTCAATCTGCCGTCTGGGCGGCTTGACTTGCTTGGAGAGGTGAGGAGGAAAAAACAACTTTTCCTCGAAGTTTTGCTGACCGAAACTTTTTGACATTTCCCCCCAACCCAAGCTGAAAATGAACTCCAACCAGCAGCAGCAGCCGCAGCTCATGCCGGGGCAACAAGTCGTCCACGTAGCCCAGGACTCCGACACGGACCTGGAGGCCCTCTTCAACTCGGTCATGAACCCCAAGCCCTCTTCGTGGAGGAAAAAACTGCTCCCGGAGTCCTTCTTCAAGGAGCCAGACTCGGGTTCCCACTCCCGGCAGAGCAGCACCGACTCCTCCACGTCGCACTCCCACCCTCCTCCTCCTCCCCGCCTGCAGGTCTCCCACACCCGCTCCCACTCGTCCCCGGCCTCCCTGCAGCTCGGCACGGGCGCCGCGGCCACGGTGACCCCTACGCTGAGCCCCGGCGGCGGCCCCCACTCCCAGGGCCACCACCACCAGCACCAGCGGCACCAGTCCTTCGACGTGGCCGAGGAGCTGCCGCTGCCGCCCGGCTGGGAGATGGCCTACACCGGCAACGGCCAGAAGTACTTTCTTAAGTATGTTGCATTATTTATTATTTATAATCGGTGGTTTTCCAACCAGTGGCTATTGAGGGGAGTGAAAGGGGGGGGGGGGGGGGCGTCCAGGTGGCCCCCCAGTTAAATGATGGAGAGTTGGTAACCAAAATGGTACCTTATATAGATCATCTTTAACTCTTGGGAGTGTAAAATCAAAACAAATGGATCCATATGGTTTTGGTTAACATCTGCCAGTTATTTCACGTAAATGCAGCATGGAATTGTGGATAAAAACAAAACCCCAACCTCATCAAATGGTGGCTGAAATGCGGGAGGAAAAAAGAGGTGGAGAGAGTTTTATATAAAGTTGTTCTCTTCAGACCACACAACATTCCAGTGCATTTATTAGTGGGGTGGCTTAGTTTCATTTACTTTTTTCATGTACTTTCATCAGTGACGTTTTATTAGGAAGCCCTATGACAACCACACTCATTCACCTTACAAGGCACACAAAGGAATGGAAACAAGATTGCAAAACAGTAGCTCATAGTAAAATTGCTGCCGTGACACCATTAGCTGCCTAGATCTGGCAGAGATACCTTTCTAACTTTCTCTGTTGTTAGAGAAATTCTCCCCTTCCTTCCCACACACAGGAACAGTTTTGATGTGGATTTTGATATAATAATTTTGGAAATATTCCAACGCACAAGATCTGTACCAGTATTGGAACTATCTGTATTGGCCGATCATGAGAAAACCAATCAGTGTTCGGGACCGATCCCAAAATCCTGATGGAGCATCACTAGTTGTTGTTGTTGTTGTCGGGCTGCCTGTCAGTATAGTGTTCATTTTCACAGCCTACTGCTGGTCATTAACCCTAGTTCATTGGATGTGTATCATCTCTGTTCTAGTCTCTCAAGAGACAAGAGTGTTGTTCCTTCATTTTTGGTGATGGTTTCTCAGGTTGTCTCTGTTCAGACTACTTTAATTCTGTCATATGGCTCTCTTTAATTTAATATGCTTATCTTCTTCACCCAGAGAACCACATTATTCGGTTGAAATGCTCATGGTTGAGCAAGCCGGGCAGATCTTGGCAGAGTTGGCACGGTGTGTAAATGACCCTGAGATTGGGCGACACTTGGGCTACAGAGGGAGATTCTATCACAATACTTGTTTTGTTTTTCAGTTGGCCATTCTTTACCTTTATCTCATCTAAGCCTCCCTGAAGAATCAGATAGTTCTTTGTTTTCTCAACAGGGCTGAGACGAGAGTGGGGCGTTCTACCACTAAACACTGCCGGGAACATTTGGCAGAAGAGCTTAAATATGCTAAACATACACTTATACAAGAGCAGGAGCATTGTCTACTGACTAACTAGTGCTTGCCCAAGCAAGAGCTGCTAGCAGCACAGGATTGTGTGGCGGACACAGGGTCTTAGTTCTAGCAGCCAGGCCTGTAGATAACTAGGCTAGTGGTGTAACCTGATCTAGGCACAACAACAATAGGTCTGGGAGAGGTCTGTGTGTGCGTGCGCATGTGTGAGTGTGTGTGTGTTTTTGTCTCTTTGTTTTCAGCCGTCAGCTAAAACTATAATAGCCTGCCTCATTCACCACTACTACCACCCCCTGCCTGTGTGTGTGTGTGTGTGTGTGTGTGTGTGTGTGCGTGTGTGTGTGTGTGTGTGTGTGCGTGCGTGCGTGCGTGTGTGTGTGTGTGTGTGTGTGTGTGTGTGTGTCTGCGCATGCACTTATGCGTGTCTTTCGGTCTGTGCCACCCTGTCTGCGCTTGCTGTGGGGGGGTTATGCGGGAACGTGCACACCAGCAGCACGTTAGTGTAGTACGGCCTACAAAATGGCATGGATTAGGGCAGTAGTTCTCAAACTTTTGAGAATGTATCAAGAACCACAAAATTATTATGTATTTGGCCCCAGACCCCCTGTCTGTAAATGTTTTGTGGCAGGACCCCAAGTGAAGATGCAATGTTCAAATTGAAAATATTCAACATTTTCATACTTTTGGAGATCCCCCCCCCTCCCAAAAAAACAGTAGAGGTACAATCTCAAGGCTGCATATCTGACCTTTTTAATAGCCAATGTATAAATGGCCAAGTGGTTAAAATGATTGTGATACATTAAGCTACAGAAACCCAGAACCCAAGGACCCCTGACCTGAGCGTCCCCAGATCCCACGTTGAGAACCAGGGGCATGGAGACAAAACATGTAGGACAGGTCAGTTTCCTCTATACTGGCGGCTCTGAGGCCATAGAAGATGATGTTGTACAATGTACAGTATGTATGTAGGAAGTTGGACAATAGGGCTTAAAGTGTTCAGGAGCCATTGTAATTGCGCACTGGGATGCAAATTTGAAAGCCATATGCGAACTTGCAATGACAATATGGCAACTATTTAGCATAAGGGGGCATCTGGGTGCTGGAATCCCATGGAGACTGTGGTGCATCCAATCAGACCACAAGATCCTTCTGTTACCGGCAGTGAAACTACGGTGGGTCTGGAGGGAAACATTATTGAAGGCCGACATTGAGCCTGTACTGGTTTAGATTTTACCAGCCGGTTCAACCTGATTGGATATCTGGCACCGATAATCACATAACACAAAACTCCTACATGTACACCTCTGTCTGTCACACTCACACATTCATCCTTAGTAATGATTGGTGCGTGTGTACGTGCGCACGCAGCCACATGCATATCAGTATGTGTGCACATTCTGCACAAGCATGGATGTGTAAAGATGCTGCATAATGATCAACATATATTGTTGTGTGGTGAAGTTATTGGTATGAGTTCTGGCAACGGCAATCGGAGATGGTTTTGGTAATCTGAATTCAAACATAACCAGGCTTGTCACAATTATTACATCATATATGTAATATCAATCTGCATTATTTGAGATGATCACAATAACCTTGTCATAACATAATCATAATCAGTCATAATATGTTCCCATATTAAAATAAATGGCAGATCTGCAAGTTTGCAACATGTTGCAAGCCTGTAGATCAGGGGCTGGCTGTGTCCCTGCCAGCGCTAGTTGTCTGTGTCCTCCTGCCACTAGCATTTATAAACTTGTTAGTAATTTCTTGGTACATTTTAGTTATTCGCCACATCTGCCCTGTGCAACTTTTTTAATTAGGAATCAATAAAGCAAACAGAAAACTAGTCGTGACAGACCTACCCATGACACAACACCCCCGAAAACTCTGACTCTCCTACCCTCAGAATGTAAACCATCTAGTTCATCAACAAAGCTGCCAAATCAATTATATCATAAATAGCTTACCAAAATCACTTTAGTCTGTTGTTTCTTCACATGTTTCTTGTATTGTCCCAGTTCTTTCTTATCACGTTGATTTGTTTAAGCATTGCTCAAGGCAGTTGTGTGTAGATGTATTTTATAATTGGCTACCTAGCTATGGCCTAATCTCGTCAACTATGTATCAGTCACATGGTTGACACTTCCCTGGAAAACAGGCTGTTTCATGATTTATTTTTTTAGCATATGCAAGCTATCACTTCACATTGCCACAAGATGTCAACATTCGTGATGGGCTATTTTTGGTCCACAATACCATTTTACAACAAAGTCTAAGATAGGGCCCAGGGGTCGACAGAGGTCTCCGAGGCACTTGCCCGTCGGGCAAGTGCAAGTCAGGTTCTACTTGCCCTCAGGTCATGGTCACTTGCCCCCCAAAAATATATTGTAATTTTGCATTTAAGTTTACTTCCTACTTGGGGTGCTTTAAACCAGGGGTTTTCAACAGGTGGTCCGGGGACCACCATTGGTCCCTGAGAGGGTTACAGGTGGTCCTCAGTTAAGTTGGTTAACCAGATGTAACTCTTCAGAACGTAAAAATGAAACCAAATGGACCCTTGTGCACTAAGTTGCACACTTGCCCCATAGGGCAACCAGGTAGCAGTCTTCACTTGCCCCACCATTTTTTTTTTACTTGCCCTGGGCAAGCGGGCAAGTGTTAGTGTCAAGCCCTGGGGCCTGTGTGTGTGTGTGTGTGTGTGTGTGCGTGTGTGCGTGTGTGTGTGTGCGTGTGTGTGTGTGTGTGTGTGTGTGTGTGTGTGTGTGTGTGTGTGTGTGTGTGTGTGATGCATTCACACTACTGCTACGTGGGGGGCAGTAATTACAGAAGCTGTGGGAAAACAACCTCCTTAACCCCCATATGTATGTGCGTGCGTGAGTGCACACACACACACACACACACACACACACACACACACACACACGCACACACGCACACACACACACTACAATTCAATTAAAAGGAGCTTTATTGACACAAGAAAACATAGGTTGACAAGTGTCAAAGTACACTAAAATCAGTTGAAAATGCAGAAAGTATATACAGTAAGTAAACACTAAGTAAACAGAGCTATGTCACATTGCATCATTATATACATGTTTTACATGGTATAAAACATTTTTTATCTCAGTTACTCTGGCTTAAATATCAGCATTTTCCCCAAAGCAGCATTTTCCCCAAAAACGATAGTATACAAAACTCTAATGTTTATAGGTTGCAGGTCTGTGCACTAGGTTTAATTGGTACAGATGGTACTCCGAGTCCTTTTGTTGCCACAATTCAGAAATATTGCTTCTATGTTGTGTGTTTGCACATTGTTAAATATTTCCCTATAGGTTTATTTTTTGGTGTTTACTGTTGGCTATAGTCACTTTGGGTGTGTTCAGTTTGTAGGAACTACAGTATGTGTCTCTGCTGTCTTGATATAGTGGGCAGGTAGAAATTGTAGTTCTGTTTCCACCACATTGTGCATGTGCAGTGCAGTGGATGCATAGTCTGTCTGTCTCTCCCTGGGTCTGTCTTTGTCTTTATTATTATTATTATAATGGCTGCTGTGTTCACAGAGTCTGTACCTACTAGCCAATGCTTGAGTTGTTTACTGTGTTCAGGAATTCAGTCATGTATGTTCTCTTTTAGTGATCGATAGAATTCCATTTTGCCTTGGTTTTGGCCTTTGGGTTCTTTTTGTTTTCTAATAATCTGGATCCACTGGATTTTCCATCTGGTGTTGTTCTTCCACTTGTGCATATAGTCCCTGGACCAGCATAAAAAATAATGAGAGGGCATCCCTGTATGTTCTCGCTCTACTCTCAGCCTCCACAGACAGCAACTTGAAAACAGTGTGACAATAGTCACAAGGCTAGCTGTTAATTAACTTAACCCCCATCCATAAAAGAAACACACACACACACACACACACACACACACACACACACACACACACACACACACACACACACACACACACACACACACACACACACACACACACACACACACACTCCTGCATGCACACACAAAGGGGAGAACGGGGGAAGGGAGTGTGTCAAATTGGCATGGAGAGAGTGAGTAAGGTCTACTCTGTTGGGAGACGACGTGTTGTACAGCTCCAGGATTATAGCATCATGACACTCATACACAGCACAGAAGTAGAACAGTAGCTCAGTGGTAGATTGGCTATTAGAGCGGCCGGATGTAGGCTGTGAGGTTCTGTGAGGAGCTCCCCCAGAGTTGTGTCCTCTGAACTCATAATTTCTCACAATCGATTTGCAGGTTGGTGGTTGGTGCCTTGCGTCGTTTCATATAACATTGGTGCATGAGGTGGCAGACACACGGGATACGGCCAGCTAGTAGCAGAAACACATGGCCAGCTAGTAGCAGAGACACATGGCCAGCTAGTGGCAGGGACACATGGCAGCTAGGGGCAGGGACACATGGCAGCTAGGGGCAGGGATACACTGCCAGCTAGAGGCAGGGACACACGGCAGCTAGGGGCAGGGATACACTGCCAGCTAGGGGCAGGGACACATGGCAGCTAGGGGCAGGGATACACTGCCAGCTAGGGGCAGGGACACATGGCAGCTAGGGGCAGGGATACACTGCCAGCTAGAGGCAGGGACACATGGCCAGCTAGGGGGAGAGACACATGGCCACTGGGCAGCTAGGGGCAGGAATACATGGCCAGCTAGGGGCAGGGTCACGGCCATCTAGAGGCAGGGACACATGGCAGCTAGTGGCAGGGACACATGGCCAGCTAGGGGCAGGGACACATGGCAGCTAGTGGCAGGGACACATGGCCAGCTAGGGGGAGAGACACATGGCCAGCTAGGGGGAGAGACACATGGCCACTGGCCAGCTAGGGGCAGGAATACATGGCCAGCTAGGGGCAGGGACACACGGCCAGCTAGGGGGAGGGACACACACCCAGCTAGGGGCAGGGACACATGGCAGCTAGGGACAGGGTCACGGCCATCTAGAGGCAGGGACACATGGCAGCTAGGGGCAGGGATACACTGCCAGCTAGGGGCAGGGACACATGGCCAGCTAGGGGCAGGGACACATTTTCACAGTTCTAGCAGTAATTGAAACCATTTTGACCTAAATTAGGCTATGGTGCCCCCATTTCACTCTGCAGTACATGCCGGGTGCAAAATTATTTATCAGAGCTTATTCTACATTTCATTGTCTTGTACAGTACAGGCCATCTTGACTGGCTAATGGCTATCACAGGTTTTGAAGCAATTGCCCACATACTGTATTTGGCATTCAATTTCAAATGCTCAGTCATGTAATGTTATCTTACAAACAGGGCCAGAACAGATTTACAAGTATGAAAACAGCCTTTTAGGCGTTCCCAAATCTTTGTGGTCAGTCATTAGGACGTCCATTCTCCATTCCTCATGAAGTTTTAGTAGAACGCTAGTTAAAGTTTGGCAAGAATAACCACTGCAAGAACATGGCTGACATGATACAGATTCAGTCTTCACAAACAGTGGTAGACGGTACATGGTATGTTGTGTTGGACAGTGAAGTTACAGAAACACTGTGTGTGTGTGCGCGTGTGCGCGCGTGTGTGGTGTTGGGGGGTGGGGTGGGGTGGGGTATTTACAGGAAGGCAGCTGTAACTTGTCAGCAAAGACTAGGAGACAAAGACAGCCTCCTGCTGTACTACTACCTGCATACAGACAACTGCACAATCTCAACAATGTCTGAGTCCTTGGATAGATCTTGTGCGTGTGTGCATGTGTGTATGACATGCGCACGCCGGAGGGGTCTGTCTGTGCTATCTGTGTTTAGTCTATTTGAGTACAGACGAACTACTGGATATAAATGCCATCACTACCCAATTGACCTCTCTCTGTGTCTTAATCTCTCTCTTTTTCTATAGTAAAATGGCCGGACGAATGATTTCAGTATAACATGGTAGTAATAATGCATTAGAAAAATATCAGAATGATGAATGACATCTTTCCCTGTCCATGGGCTGAACCACTCGTAGCAATAATCCAGTCTGCTTTGAACTTCATGTTGGTATTTTCCATAGTCTGTCATGCGCGCACACACACACACACACACACACACACACACACACACACACACACACACACACACACACACACACACACACACACACACACACACACACACACACACACACACACACAGAGACAGATGGATGTGGCGCGGTGGACAGGAAATGGAACGTATGGTTTCCTGTTTGTGAGTGCGGCCCGCAGGGTCTGGGACAATAACAGTGGACCACTTCAGAGAGAGGCGTGTGTGTGTGTGTGCATGTGCGTGTGTGTGTAAGTGCGTGTGTGTGTGAGTGTACGCGCGCACGCTGCACACAGCGACATGAACTGCCACTTGTTCACTGTTACAGTATGAATGACAACGACTCTCCTACACTCTTGCCATTGTCTGTTTATTTATTTATTTATCTTTTAAAAGGACCTCAGCTGTGTTAGTGGGATCAAGTCTACTTTTTTCCAAAACTTTTCATATCAAGGAGGACCCCCAAGTTGACACTAATTATCCCCACTGACCCCTATTTGAAAACTTAACTCTTAAGAGTGTACAAATGGACCTGGCACTAGGGTCCACTCTGAGTTACAGACCCAGAAGGGCCCATTTGGTTCCAATGTATCCCCTACTGTGGGAACCACTGGACTAGTCAGTTATTGGTGACTGGCTGACAGTGATACTACTACTACTTAACTACTTAGAATCTACACAACCTAGCAACGAAAGAAGGTCGTCAATTAGTCAAAACATGATGCGGGGCCGCCGGCCCAATGCAAGCTGAAAACAACGCTGTGCCTGAGGATGAAGGCTTCACTGCCAAAACGCCATGTGAGAAAGTAATAGGGACCACATAAGAGAGAGGTGGACATTTTTTCCGGCTGGCCAGTCCATTTTCCCCTCTAGATTACCTCTACTTCACTTTCTCTCGATCTCTGTCTTTCTCTCTCTTTCTCTCTCTTTTGCTCTATTCATGGCTGTGGAATGTGTATGTGAGCAGCAGTTATGTGGGTGTATTGTTGTCGACAGCCGTGTGTGTGTGTGTGTGTGTGTGTGTGTGTGTGTGTGTGTGTGTGTGTGTGTGTGTGTGTGTGTGTGTGTGTGTGTGTGTGTGTGTGTGTGAGTGTGAGTGTGTGTGTGTGTGAGTGTGAGTGTGTGCGTGTTGGAGGTCGCAAGTTGGAGGTTGTGCGTGTGTGTGCACGTGTGCGACTGCGTGTTTGGTGGAGGTTGTCTTTGCGAGCTGGAGGTCGCGTGTTTGAGGTTTTGTGTGTGTGTGTGTGTGTGTGTGTGTGTGTGTGTGTGTGTGTGTTAATACTGAAGGGGTGTTATTATGGCATTTCATTCAGAGACAGACGGTCTAGATGACTGGCTCCCAAACAGTGGGTCGAGACACATTTGCGGGTCACTTACTAGTTTGTATGGGTCACGACTTGAATATTTTATTTAGACAGCACTATGTACAGTATATGCATAGTTACATTATATCCACTGTATTCTACAGTTATGTTTGTAGCTTATTCATGATGACTACTTTTTATGTATATGATATATTTTCATGTTTTTGTTCTTGCTTAACCCATTTTGATCTGAGAAATGATTCTACAAATTTCTTCCCAATATTTCATGTCAAGGGCCCCCCAGAAGCAAAATATTTGATTTAAAAATGTTTGCTGTGATATAATATTCAATGTTTTGCATCGCATTTTCATGTTTTTTTCGCCCCCTCGGAAATAGCAGATCTACAAGATCTGCTATTTTTCAATACCTAAAATGCAAACATAATAGAACACTAAAATTGCAGATCTACAAGCACACCAAGCTTTATTACAGATCTGCTATTTTCACCGGCTTGAGTCCCGGGCGAACATCTAATCTCTCTTGGGGTCTGGTCTCGAATGTAGATGCTTTGCCACTGCCCGCAACAGTCACGGCACAGCGTATTGTGTGCATATGTGTGTTGCATGCGTGGCTGCCTGGTGCCTGCCTGCCTGCCAGCCAGCCCGCGTGTGTAGTTCCCGGCCTGTCAATGGGTGATGTACGATCCATTTTGTGGTCTCATTGGCCATTTGATCTTTCCTGCTATTGGCCCACTTGACAGTTTGACTGACAGCTTTGTCTGCCTCACACAGAGAGGAATGTGCTGTGTGTATGTGTGCACGTCGCCGCGCGTGCACGGCCCTGTTAAGTCATGTGGCGTGACAATGCATTCCTCGAATGACGGCCTTTTTAGATGTCGAACGTGTGAAAGCAGTGATCAAAACTTGTGGTCGTGGAGGCTGAAGGCGGGACTTCTGCAACCGCAAGAATCCCTCGCGATAAATAATTTGACTTTGTTGATGAAGTTAATACTTCAGATCGCTGTTGGCGCCAGTTGCCAAAAAGAACAGATCATCTGTCGATCAGTTCAGTAAGCGGCAGTGTTGGGCTCTGAAGTATAAATTAGGTATCACTGTGTGCCATCGGTTTGTTTGAATAAATGGGAAATGGCGCATAGTGCTTTTATCCAAAGAGCTTTAGATAGATTCACTCATTTATACACTGATAGCAGTGGAAACCATTCATGACACCAACCTACACATTGTGTGTCAGAGTCTCAAGGGCACTTAGACACTTTTTTTTGTTTTTGTACGTCTGATTGTTGTACCTTATGTCATTATTAGCACAGTGTATACAGTGGGATTCGATTTGATTAATTCGATTAATTTTGATTTGATTGATTTGATTACTATTGCACTCAAAATAGAAGTGAAGTTAGAGACGAGAAGTACACACCTCTTGATTTTTGATTAATCTGTTGATCTGGCCAGGTGTGGTGTCATACCCATTTCAGCACAGCTTGAGAGCTTCTTTCAACCTGTGTGGTATAATCTTACATTTTCACTCAACCTTTTTTTTTTCTTGGCTTGGTGCCAGAGATTTTATGCATGGTGCTACGCCAGGGCAGAAAAAAGAAACCCTGCTGAGAACTGCACTACATGATGCAACAATACACAGCACTACTGAATGAAATGTAATGGAATTTTGACAAGAAATGATGGAATCGGTTATTTTAGTATTGGGCCACAAAGAAAAAAAAAATCGCATCGGAATGTAATCAATGTGGCCTGATCGGTTCACTAACAAAGAATGGTAGAGAGTGATTGATTATGAGAATTGTGTATGTGTGTGTGCGCGCGCGCATGCGTGTGTGTGAGCAATAGCTAGCTAAGGAGCCACACACTGCATTTTCCATGTCACCTTGACTACAGAGCTATGCCACTTTAACATTCCTTGACCGCAGACCACCCTAGGCGTGCACACGCACACATGCACACACGCCACGCACACATGCACACACACATGTGCAAGTAGTTGAGATTAAATCTGTACATTTCTTTGACGTAACATGTGCTCATTTAGGCTTGAATCAAACTATTTGATTTTGAACTATCAGGACACACTGGCTTCATAATGCCTGAAAAAAGATAAAATAAAATAATGATGGCCGTGTATATATCTGCCTAACAGATGTACCAGTGTGGAGTCTGGTTTTAACAGCTGAGCTAGAGGCAGAGCAGGTAATGAAGCAGACAAAGCTAATTGCCAGTTCTCAGGCATACTGTACCACAGCATCCGGCAGTTTCTTGCTTCGCCATCGCTATTTGTATATTCAATAATTGTATGTTCAGTTTTTAATACTTTATTACATCTGCTCAGAGCCGGGGGGGGGGGGGGGGGGGGGGGGGGGGGTGTTTTCGTGCATGGTTCCCATGGTGTCATTTTTTCCAAGGAAGGGGAGAAGAGGAGGGAATAATTAAATATTCACCACAAAAACTACAAGTAAAGGAGGGTACTTGGTAAGTCACTAGGCTAGGGTATTTGCTCCATGCAATTTAGTGGTCAGATCGGAGTACCTCTTCCACCAACCTCAGCTTGAAAAGATGTTACATGTTGAAGTTGGCAGCACACTCTGTAACCTGCTCGAACCTCCATCTACTTGTCAATCTCTGAATCTCACCAAGCTTGTATTTTTTTGAAATCCTAACTTTCTTGGGGACGGGAGATCCCCAAGAAATAAATTGATAAATTACAAAAACTCCAGTTATTAATTGATGATCGATTAACAACTAATTCAATTATTGCCTGTTGCAGCCCTAATATGGCCACTGACCAACCACACACTGACCCCCATCTAAAAGTATTTGGGTTAGAAACATTTGTTGTGAAAGAGTATACTGTATAGGCTTATTCAAACTGACAAAGATATTCTAATAATTTTCTTTTTTCAAAATCAGATATCTGCTATTTTTCAACATCTAAGGGTTAACATAATGGTTAACACCCGGATGGCGTTCTAGTCAGGACTATCACCAAATGAACCCTAGCGTTCCCAATTCTGGGGAAAACATTCAGCAAAAGAAATAGCAGATCTTCTGGGAAGTAGACCCACTCCAGAGAAACCCCTGATTTCCCTCAGAGAGTGGACTACAATGGAGGGTTTGAGAGACATTCAATAAGTCCCATTTCAGTTAAAAGTTTGTCGACCATGTGGCTAGTCCAACCCCAAGGATGTTGTCCACTTTTCTGCAAAAAAGATTTAGTGTAGAGCGGGGGAAAGGGGACTGACCTAGTTTTGGCCCCTGGGGGACTCCCGTCAACAAAGTATATTGGGGTTAAGTGGTCAACAACACTTTGTGTACCTTATTGGTGGTATAACACCCTGGTAGCACCCTAGTCTACTATACACACGAACATTCTGTTTATCCTGCCGAATGGCTGTAACACTGCTTCCCAGACTTGCATCCATGCGTTGCTTTGCACCATGCTGGGAGCTTAGAGATCTGCTATTTTACTACTTCTTAAACATGTGTTTTGTAACTTATGGAATTTCTTAATATGGTCTTGGATTCCTTCATGAGATTACTGAAAACAATCATTGAAGTTAGTTTTTTTTTATTGTTGTTTAGACCGCAATCAAACCGAGAACCTGGTGGTCATGGATGGATGGCTGGATGGATAGATGAATTACTAATAACTAATAAACAATTGACAGTAGTATTTTAGTGGATGATACCGTATTTCTCATATATGTTGGGTTTGTAGAGACTCGCAAAGATGTCTGTCTGTCTGTCTGTCTGTCTGTCTGTCTCTCTCTCTCTCTCTCTCTCTCTCTCTCTCTCTCTCTCTCTCTCTCTCTCTCTCTCTCTCTCTCTCTCTCTCTCTCTCTCTCTTACTCTGATGGGGGTGGAAACCGTGGCAGCTGTTGCCAAGACGTCTAACTATAGCCCTGCGACATACACACTAGCAGTTGTTCTAGCTGGTAACCAGAGGAGCCACCCATAATGCCTTGCGGGTGTAACACAGTGACTGTGGACCGATAGTGTCCCCCAATATCATCATAGCTTTGGACTGGACTTGCACTCAGATCATTCCGTCACATCATTTATCATTTCCATTGTGGATCATGGAATGGGCCATGGCTTTAACCCGCTGGCCAGAAGATTCACTTGTAACATAGTTTGTTCATTCATTAAAATGGGGTGCTTCATTGTGGTTTCGGAGCGGACATTCAAATTACCTACGTAATTACAATAAATTAAAATGTTATTTTATTTGTCTGTTTCTTTAACTTAGCAGAGGTTCCCAAACCTTTTCAGGTCAAGGACCCCCAAATTGACATTATCTTTTCAAATGGTTTTCTGCAAGCATCAGCTTGCAGAACCTCATTTGAAAAGATATATTCAATCATGAGAATAGCTCTAGCAGTATTCAACAAATTGTACAAATGGGCCTTTTGTTTTCCTCTGTACGCTCTGAGTTACAGACCCATAAGTCTCCATTTGGTTCCTAATTACTAACTATCATTTAGCAGGGGACACCCTGGAATGCCCTCAAGGACCCCTAGAACTCCCTCAAGGACCCCACTTTGGGAAACACTGGTCCAAAGGTCCTTTCATGCCAGCAGCAATTTGTACGCCTTCGCCTGGATCAGCGACACCTCTTTGCAAAATAAAACAGTTAAACAGAATCCAGGTCTGGTCAGCATGAGCACGAAACGGTCACACATGAAACAATCTCATGGGACTGGAATCACACCACTTAAATACACTTGCAGGGTACAGAAAAGATAAAATGCAATACCGTACTAGACGTGTTAAATCACTGCCCATTTCAAAGAACCTTTAGTCTTGTAGACCAGTAGTTCGTTCTCAACATTTAGAATCTCACATGAGACAGATTGTACCATTTGGTTTTAATTAGTACTGTCTCCCGAGTCACAGACCTGTAAAGGTCCATTTGTTTCCTAATGATGAGTCATTTAGCTGGAGAGTGGGAGACCCCCTGCCTTGGAACGTCCCCTCAAGACCCCCGGAAGTCCCCCTCCGTGACCCCAGCTGTCCACAACGAACCCATCTCTGAGATGCAGACCAAGTAGACATGAATGCTAACACAGTGGTTGAGTGCACCTGTAATCACAGAGGTATCCGTTACTGCAGCATAAGGTGCCGTACATTTTTATTAACAGCTGACATATTAAAGGGGAACTCCACCCATTTTCAGCATTTTTTCTGAGAGTGTACAAATGCTCTCAGAAAAAAAGAAGCATCTAAAGAAATCTATTAACATGGTGAAAACTGAAAATACGTCTTGATGATGTCATCAAGATGTTTCACCATGTTAGTGGTTTTCTTCAGACCTCCATTTCTTGAGAACACAAAATGGGGGAACTTTTTTTTATCATGTCCACCTAGCACCTCTAGGGTATACTAATGACATATTAGAATGTTGAAAATGGGTGGAGTTCCCCTTTTTAACAGCGTGTCCATCCATACAGGTGACACACACACACACACATACACACACACACGTGCGAAGACACACCGTCGAATCGTGCACTCTTCAAACCGAATGTCCTTCAGCTGGAGTCAAGAGGTCGGAAAAATCTAATACCAACGCTCCATAATTAAAGTAGTCGGAGATCATGCATCCAAGATATGAAAAGAGAGAGAGTTGTATTGTTGGCATCACATGCAAAATGGTGTGTCTGTGTGTGTGAGCGTTTTGTGTGCGCACGCACACATACAAGTTGGGGGGTGAAGACACGCCGGAGACAGAGATATGGGGGAATTCCCCCTGTAACTGTATCTGAACGCTGTGAATGAATCTCTGTAGGCTACAAACCACTCCCATTTCTCTTTCTTTCTCCTTCCCTGGGAACTCGACCACTCCAACCCTAGCGCCCTGTTCTCCTTGGCATGTCATAATTAAGCAATATTACACAAGAAGGTGTGCTTTACATGAATGGCAGGATTGCGCGTTTGCTGCCGGAACGATCCAGTAGGCCAGTTCCATAGGTAAAAGTGCCATTAACGGCTGGAACGAACATAATTGAGTGTAATATTGTGATAATACCAAAGTTTCCCCTTTAAAATAACATGTCAGCCTAATTTCTTTGTAACTCACATATTCGCAAAATGGGGGGCCTCATATAGTACATACCCCATAAGTGTCATACAGAACAATACAATGCTAAGTATAATGATGAGAACATACTGGCGATTATCAGTTGGTAAGGTTCGAAGCGGATGTTGGAGGCCACGTTAGGGGAGAGAGAATATACAGAAAGACAGACAGAGGGACAGGGCACAGAGATCTAGAGACACAGGGAGAGAGAGACAGTGAGACAGACTGGGATACAAAAAGACAGGGATAAAGGGGAACAGACATGGAAATGTAGACAGAGACAGGATGGCAGGGTAGAGACAGAGACAGGGGGACCGACATGGAGACAGAGAGAAGGACAGAGACAGGATAGAGACGAGAAGATCAGAGGAACGGAAGATAATTGGAGAGAGCGGAAAGAAAGACACAGACAAGTGTGTTTATTTAAAGTCACTGTAACACGTGTGTGTATTTGTGTGCATGTGTGTGCGTGTGCACGCTCGAGTAAGATAATGATAGATTGTATTGCAGTGTTGTAGCGAGCGTTGCTTGGTGTGATTCACCTCCAACACCTCTCAGTTCCTGCTGCTAGGATTTATCTTTCTGGTAACCTCTGAAACAACATACCAGAGGTTGCTTTTCTTTTCTTTTTTTCACCCTGGACCACCCAAAGGACCATGACAAATATTCCATCTCATCCTCAAACTAAATATTTAGTCAATTCTCCTTGAATGTTGTCTTTATCACCTTTACTGGGCACACGAATGTTTTCAAATGGATATCGCATTGGCTCCAAGAAGATACTTGCCTTAAACTGTGTGTTTGTGTGTGTGCGTATGTGTGTGCGTGTGTGTGTGATTTAATAGGTGAGGTCAGTAAGGTCACATAACTTTTCAACATCTTGTGCACATGATTTGGGTTTTCTGTATACTATGCATGTCTTTAATTTCTGCTAGATGAGCTGAACGAATAAACACATTTCAATTATTAAATAAACATTTCTCTCTCTCTTTCTCCAGCCACATAGAGAAGATAACGACGTGGATTGACCCCCGAAAGTCGTTGGCGCCCAACATGGCGGCGATGTCCCTGCACCACAACCCCCCCACCCACCCACACACCCAGCCACAGCGCAGCATGGCTCTGTCCCAGCCCAACCTGGGTAAGGAAATTTACACTCACAGACACACACTTATACAGTTGGAGTTGTCCTGATCCGATGACCGTAAAAATCAGGGGGCATTTTCAATTGACTTAAATCGGAATGGGGGGGAAATGATTGTGACATCCCCTAGTATCAACATTATATCCATACTTATATTTCACTAATGTGATATGGCATAAGTGTTCTATAAAAATAAAAATATCCGATCAGGATAAATCAGGCAGATTTATACTCAAAATCATTACTCAAAACATGATTGGAATCAGATCGAGAGCAAAAACAATGTCATTGGGATGTCCCTGATTTCAGAATAAACATAATGCCTGACATACACTCATGTGTAATGAGAAGTCTTACAAACATGTTCACTACCACGATTTTGAAGATCAAAAACTGGAACTGGAAGTTAAAAAAAAAGCTGTGTAAGCTGATCTGAGCTAACTTTACTTGGATCAAAAAAAACTTTACTTTGATCAAAAAGCAGAGTGGAAAATTAATTTGAGATAAATGCATTTAAACAATTCTGTTAACATTGGAGTGAATGACGGTGGACTTTTCCTATGGTAGTGAAAAACTAAAAAGCAAAAAAATAAATAAACAAAAATCGTAAATTGACAGTAAACTAAGAATGTTTGCCAAGACCAGCAGGTCATGAACTTCAAATCTTATTGCAAAAGCGCTGACAGTTTGCTGCGCAATGCTCGGAGAACATACAGTAGCAGTGGCGGCCATTTTGAGGTTCCACCAATCCAAATCCCCATTTGTTTTTCAGATAGAGATTTCCATACATACTTACATTATACTACACATTACATTATACCACACATTACATTATACTACACATTACACATTACATTATACTTACACAATTATGTTAAGCCTAGGATCAAGCCATTCATGCTCCTCCTTTGAAAACTTGCAAACTGCGGAACCACAAAATGTTAGCCACTGCTATGCCCTATGGAGCACAAGAATGAACACATGGAAGTCACTGCGGATTTCTACCATGATTTGTGTGTCTGTGTGCGTGTGTGCGTGTTCTGTTGGGTGAAGGGTGAAGGGGAGAGATACTGTGTGTTTGTGCCTTTTCTTCTTAACTTTTTAAAGGTGTATCACGGGATGCCAGCCAGCTGTGTTCATCTCAAACATCTCCACATTCCTGTTGCACTCTCTTACTGTCCAAATAAGTACATAAAAATACCATGAAAGTAATCTTATAAAAAAAGTAGGTCAGTCAGGTAGAACCAAGAGCTTAAAACGTCAACCGTCACAGATCTGTGGAAAGTGGGCAGTGCTGTGTCTGTGTGTGGTGACCCTCTTCAACAAGTATTAGTGCACAGCATCACTGACTGGACAGACCATGTGGCTATCTGACGTGACTTTTATTTACTGACTGAACGACTACTGACTAATCAGGGAATATTAATACTATCTGGCAATACATTTCTTTATTTTTCTACTAATAATATCATGTCCAACATTGGTTTCTATTCAACCATCTTGGGGGAATTTGGGTCATCTGCTTCGAGTTTGGATACCGTCAACAACTAAGGCGAAAAATGTGGCAAAATGTTATAAATGTATTTCATTGTGCTAGGGCAAAAATATGGCAAAATGTTATAAATGTATTTCATTGTACTTTAAGCAGCATGTAAAACTAGGGGGTTTCCGTGATTCTGGTCCCATTCCAAGCATTAGTTTTTCCACTAAAAACACACCTAGGGGCCATTGCCACTTCCCCCAAATGTGCTGACCTCATCACACTTGTGATGATGAATGTATTTTTAGCCCTTTTTACAAACACATTTTTACACATTCTCTTGCTTTTTATTCATTTTTTTTTTTGCTAATTAATGTATTTCCATATTTTACATTATCAGTGATAATATTCCCTGACTAGTGTGACTGACTGTGGCTTTCCTGGAAAAGTAGTCCTTTTGGTGTGAATGGCCGTGCGTCTGACTGTCTGTCTGTATGTATGTCTGTCTGTCCGTCCGGCTGACTATCTGACTGCCCGTCCAGGGGACTTACCGGCTGGTTGGGAGCAGGCGGTCAGCCCTCAGGGAGAGACCTACTACATTGACCACAAAACACACTCCACTTCCTGGCTCCACCCAAAACTCTGTAAGTAACCAATCCCTGAGAAGAACCCCCACCTATACCCACCCACCCAACAATCAACCAATAAATCAACTTGACCCCCCCTTCCCCCCACCTGCGTGCTTGGAGGAAAAGTGAGGAAGGGATGGGATTTCTGCAGTAGTACGGTCAAGACCAGGGGTGTAGTGGAGGGGGGACGCGGGGGGGACGGCGTCCCCCCACTTCTCACATCTAGAATATTTTTGGGTCTGAAAAAAATCATTAGCATGGTGAAACACATCTTGATGACATCATCAAGATGTGTTTCACCATGTTAATGAGTTTCCTTTTTTCTGAGAGTGTACAAATGGAACCAAATGGACCCGCTAGGGTCCATTTGGTTCACATTTGTACACTCTCAGAAAAAAATAAATGAAATGGGGGGAATTCCCCTTTCAGAGGCGTCCCCCCACTTCTAAAAGTACCACTACAACACTGGTCAGGACCCAGACAAATCAGTGACATCTCTATTGGGGACGCATCAAGTCAAACCAAGACTGGTCACATTTGGCCCAGAAAGTCTGGGCTGATTTCAACCAACATACATTCTGCCCATTAAGATTAGATGGCTTTGATCCAGGGACACCACAAAAGCAAATACTTGCTCTAAAGAATAAGCTGCTTGTAGATCTGCTATTTTTCAAAAATAATGATGATGAGTTTGGAGATCTGCTATTTTTTCAACAGCTAAAGTTTAAAATTATAATAGTTAAAAGTTAAGGTTGACAGGGATGCGCTCCAGTCCTTGATGGGTAAACCCATCTAGAACAACTATACAATTGTTGTTGTTATAGTTTCATCTTTACCGTTTTAGTGTTTCGGAAAACTTACCAGGCAGATTGTCAGGAAGTTGAATGTCTAAAGGGGGTCAATATGGACTGTCCCATCCAAATAAACTCCCTACTACCATGTAGTATAGAGATGCGCAGTGACGTCACCGCCCCTGTTCCACTAGTGGATTCCCCATTCATTTTTCTCATAGACTTTTCGAAAATAATTTATATTAAGACGATTACGCCGCGGACAAAGCCAACTCGAGTCGTGATGAATCATGATGACACACACAAACTTTTGGGACAATAAAATAATTTCTAAGATGAAAAATGAAACAAAAAGTCTTGTATCATGCTGTTTTCTACTTCTTCCTAATTATATATTATATGACGATATTGTGTTTGTTGTCATGATTTGTCACGACCCGAGTTGGCTTTGGCCGCGGCGCAATCGTGTTTTTATTAACCATTTTTGAAAAGTCTATGAAGAAAATGAATGAGGAATCCACTAGTGGAACAGGGGCGGTGACGTCACTGCGCATCTCTATTGAGCTTAACAGGTCTCTAATAAATAATAATAAACCACATGTTTTTTTTTTGTTTTTTTGTTTTTTGCTTTGAGGTGAAACCTACCCAAAACGTGAGCCAACTTATGTTATAAAGGGCAAGGCCTGCTATTATTTGATTTGCTGCTTTAAGGGAACTCCACCAATTTTGAACATTCTAATACGTCATTAGTATACCCTAGAAGTGTTGGGTGGACATGATAAAAAAGTTCCCCCATTCTGTGTTCCCAAGAAACAGAGGTCTGAAGAAAAACACTAACATGGTGAAACATCTGGGTTGATCATTTAACAGTTAGCAAGAAAATATAATTATAATTATTATATACAGTACAATCCTCCATCCAGTTTTTCCACTTGGTGATAAATTAACACAGCGAGAATGTTGCGGTGTAGGAAGTTAAAAACGGAATTTCCCGGAGATGCCACAATGTCCAGACCTCCTTGTTGTCACACCTTTTATGGAAATGATCTGGACAATGTTTCCTGGATGTAAAAAACAAAACAAAAACTATTGCGACAACGCAAAAAAAAAAGTTGTTACCGTTACTATGCCTTCCTCTCTTCCCCTCCATGCTTGGCTCTTCCATCTTTTAAAGAATCACCAGCACTAATTACCTAATCAATCATCTAATTATGTTTTGGCTGTTGCGATCGGACAGCTGAAGTACCCAGATTTTGAGGATGGTTACACCCTCCTCCACCCCACCTACCGACCCCCCCACCCCCACCCCTTCTTGCCAGTGATGTAATGTAGCCACAGCCTGCCACCCCCCGTTTTGGTCGCCTAACCGTTTGTGTGCGTGTATATTTGTGCTTGTGTGTGTGTGTGTGCGTGCATGTGCGTACATGAGTGTGTCCTGAGGCTGTCTGTGGAGAATGCCTGTGCGTGAGAAGAGCGTTTTGACCTCTGCCAGACACACGCACACACACACACACACACACACACACACACACACACACACACACACACACACACACACACACACACACACACACACACACACACACACACACACACACACACACACACACAGAGTGTAATGTGTAGCAGATTTTTCCTGTGTTGGCCAGCTGACACTGCTGACAAGAACGGAACAACGCTGGCTTTGTCTCTCTCTTTCTCTCTCTCTCTCTCTCTCCCTCCCTCTCCCTCTCTCCTCTTTTTGCTCTCGATTTCCTCTCTTTGTTTGTTTCTGTACTTGTGTGTTTCTCTCTGTCAAAGTTTTCTCTATCTCTCTAGCTCCACGCCACGGTCGCTCAACATGGCTGTACAGGCCATGTTGAGGAGAGCGAATGGATGAAAATGGAGCGAGAGAGATAGACAGAGGGAGTGGGAGAGGGACAGAGAGAGAGAGAACAAACGCAGACCAGAGAGATAGAGGGAAAGAGTGCTATAATAGAGAGAGAAAGGTGGGGGGGGGGTGGAGAGAAAGGCGAAAGTGCTAGAGGGAGAGACAGATAGGGAAGGACTTAGAGAGGGAACGCGTGCTAGGCGGACAGAAAGAGAGAGAGAGAGAGGGGGGGGGGGTGTTCTGAAGAAAAGGGAAGGGGGTAGACTGCTGGTATTCCCAGAAGTTTAGTGTGAGGAATGTGACATCACTTCCTGTTATTGGTTTTTAGGCCTGGAACAGAATGAACCTAGAGACCTGTAATTTTCATGACCACCACCAGCCAAATAACCGGCCGGCACATTCTGGTGGTGGACCAGGAGGACGCCCACCAAATGCACTAGAGCAGGGGCAGGGCTTGACACTAACACTTGCCCACTTGCCGGGGCAAGTAAATAAAACGGTGGGGCAAGTGAAGACTGCTACCTGGTTGCCCGATCGGGCAAGTGTGTGACTTAGTGCGCAATAACACAACACAAGATAAATTTGTCTTGAAGGCGGTCATTGCGACCTGGGCTAATTAAGATGATGAATTTTAACTCTTGAGAGTGTAAAAATGAAACCAAATGGACCCGCAAGGGTCCATTTGGTTTCATTTTTACGTTCTCAAGAGTTACATCTGGTTAATCAACTTATCTGGGGACTACCTGGAACCCTCTCAGGGACCACGTGTTGAAAACCTCTGGTTTAAAGCACCCAAGTAGGAAGTAAACTTAAATGCAAAATTTACAATATATTTTTTGGGGGGCAAGTGACCATGACCTGAGGGCAAGTAGAACCTGACTTGCACTTGCCCGACGGGCAAGTGCAAGTAGAACCTGACTTGCACTTGCCCATCGGGCAAGTGCCTCGCAGACCTTAGTGTCAACCCCTGGAGCAGGGGGTTTCAACAGGTGGTCCGGGGACCACCAGTGGTCCCTGAGAGGGTTCCAGGTGGTCCCCAGGCGAAATGATGGACAGATGGTTAACCAGATGTAACTGTTTGAGAGTGTAAAATGGACCCTTGCGGGTCCAGTTGGTTTCATGTTTACACTCTCAAGACAAGAGTTAAAATATCTGAATCCGGGGAGTTAAAATATCTGAGTCCGGGGACCACCAGTGGTCCCTGAGAGGGTTCCAGGTGGTCCTCAGCTAAGTTGCTTAACCAGATGTAACTCTTGAGAGTGTAAAAATGAAACCAAATGGACCCTAGCTGGTCCATTTGGTTTCATTTTTACACTCTCAAGAGTTAAAATATTCATCATCTGAATTAGCCCAACTCTACACAACTACAAGATTAATGGTAATTTTGATCTGTATGTTTGACTGTTTTGTTTCCCAAATCCAGCATGGATTTGTGGACACAAAGCACAAGAAATCTTTAGTTTTGGGGTCGGTGGAGCTAAAATGTCATCAAATGGTGGTCTGTGGCTCAAATTCTGAACAAATAGTGGGCCCTGGTCTCAAAAAGGTTGAAAACCACTGGCTTAAAGCGTGGTGTGTGGGCCTTTACCTCCTAATGCGGTTGCCTTGATTGGCCCTGCAACCGATGTCAAGGTGCGTGTAAATGGGTACCGGCATGCACTGAACAACATGGTAGCACTATCATAATCTGTTACTTATTATTATCATTTTCCACGTTTGAACCCACCATGCAGCCACTGACTGACTGTGAACTAAAAGAACATAGTTCACATTATCATAATCTGTTACTTATTATTGCAATATCAAAGACTTACTATAAAGCAGGATGAAAGGTACAGGGAACAAGAAGAAAGAGATGGCCGAGTTCACCTGGCAGACACTGTTGCGTCTCTCTCTGTTGCAGACACTGTTCTGGGCTCTCTTGGCCTTCTATCTGCTTCATCTGGGGCTGATTTATAATAAACACATTTATAATACACACTCTGGGGTGGAAAAGTACTCTCAAGTAGAAGTGAAAGTACAGAAGATAAAATGGATAGCCTTTCCACACCCCTTGGCTTCAAAGAGACGGCAGGTGTATCCGTTTTTGTATTTTAAACGTATACATTATGTGCACATAAATGGTAAATTACCCGAGGCACAGCAACCTGCAGCTCAGAGAGTTAGCTTGGCACCAACTCTGGCGGAGCTCGGGTTCGAAATGGCAAACTTGTGTGCTTACCATCCAGCTGACCAGAGAGAGACGGCACAATTCTGTATATATTATATAGAGTATTGTGTATATTATGTACTGTATTCTAAGAAAATTCAACCTTGTGTGTGGCCTTCATAACAAAGGTGAGCTTAGCTAACTGGGTAGACTGGCTTTTAGCCTGTTTATCTTCCAGAATGATCCCTTGTTTTGTTTGACAGTCAGTCAGACAGTCAGCAGCACCACGTGTCTGCTCACATGGGTGGGAAAACGATTCATACAGTGACCAGAGCTTTGTTGCAGGCAGCATGCATGGATTACAGCTCTCAGTCTTCACGACTGGTTTCTATAGGACAGGGGTATAAAACTCAAATACAGAGTGAGCCAGGTGGTCTCCAGCTAAGTTGTTTAACCCGGATGTAACTCTTGAGAATGTAAAAAATGAAACCAAATGGACCCGTTTCATTTTTATGCTCTCAAGAGTTAAAATATTCATCATGTGAAAGATTGGTACATTAATGGTCATGGACAGAATCAAAGGAAATCTTTAGTTAGGGGGGGTCTGTGGGGCTAAAATATCCTCAAATGGATGTCCGTGGCTCAAATGCTGAATAAATGGTGGGCCCCGGAATGAAAAACGTTGAGAACCACTGCTGTATATTACAGAGCAAACGGCAAAACAACAGCAGAGCATTATGGGATTTGTAGTATTAGCGGTGAATGCAGTGTTACAGTGGCGCCACGGCTGTATAATACCGGTGGGCTGCTCTAATGTTAATTTGCTGTTGCCTCAAGGGCCAAAGGAAATTACACAGCGGGCCAAATTTGGCCCGCGGGCCAGAGTTTGACACCTATGCTATAGAAGCATCTCTTGTACTGAATCATGTCACAGTGCAACATGTTGTGAACTAGTCACTATAGATTAAAGAGTACTGTATGTTCAGAGATGCATCTTCATGAAACCGCGTTTCACTCAGGGCAACTCATAGTTGGAATATATATTTATTTCATATAAAATGAGGAACATATTTAGTATGGCTTGGTGATTAACTGGACCTGCCTTTCTAGGATACTCTGATCAAGCATATCATTCCCAGCCATTGGGGACCGGATCCACCGTGCCTTAAAGGGGTATTCCACTTTCAAAAAAACTTTTGGCCATTTTATGGTCTACTCAGCCTCATGTGAGCACACCACAGTTTATAAGTTACTCCATTCAGTATTTAGATATTTGAGGTTCATTTTAGCGCCTCCAGCTCCTTCCTATAGAAACCCATTATAACTTAAAACTCAATTTTAACCATGACAGATTATTCAAAAACAACCAATCTTTTTTCTGGTGACTGATATTGTCCTCCTAATACATGAGAGGGCTGTGGAATTTCATTTACAGTTTTCATTTCTTTTTAAAATGTTGTTTTGGAAAATGTACCCGCCTCCATATTTCGGCATGCCCACCCAAATGAATAAAATAATATTTTAAAAATAAATGAAAACTGTAAATAAAATTCCACAGCCCTCTCACGTATTAGGAGGACAATATCAGTCACCAGAAAAAAGATTGGTTGTTTTTGAATATTCTGTCATGGTTAAAATGGAGTTTTAAGTTATAATGGGTTTGTATAGGAAGGAGCTGGAGGTGCTAAAATTAACATCAAATATCTAAATACTGAATGGAGTAACTTAAAAAAAAAAAAACTGTCTGGTGTGTTCACACACGAGACCGAGTAGACCATAAAATGACCAAAAATTTTTTTGAAAGTGAAATATCCCTTTAAACAGCAGATCCAAAACAACAGGTGGGGTGTAGAAGGGAGAGCAGGAAAGGTTTAAGCAGACGGCAGCATCACTGTGCAGCAGCAAGCAAGCAGGATGAGTTAGATCAGCACTCGGCAGAGTGCAAACTCGTGCGTTGCGCACAGTGCATGAGTGGAGCAAGCTTAATACTCAGAAATTAGCTGTAAAGGTCTTTCACTTAGGTCACCATTACCTCATCACCTAAGCCGGCCAGTCGGAGTTCCCCCGAGAGACGACGACCACGGACCGACTGTGCGGCGATCGCTTGCGCCCGCTCCACTCATGCAAGTAATGAGAGGGTGATTGGATAAAGTGAGTCATGTAATTGAGAACGTGATGCTGAGGCTTAACTGACTGGACCAATGATCGGCCACCAGGCAACCGTTTCCTTTCCTGACTGAACTTGCCCTGTGCATGTCTGTGACAGGTGCAATGCTTGTTGCTCTCGGATGCATCAACATTAAAGTCTCAGTCTGGACAAAATGATTCAATTGTTTAGGAAACCTTCATGATGCTTCGATCAAAGATCACAGATTTCTGACCGACAAAGATCCTAATCTGATTTCAGTCGTGAGTTTTTATTTAGCTATAGTCATGAGCATGGGGTATTAACGGCAAGATAATGTCTCCTATTGCGTCTGTATGTATGGATCTACAGTATGCCCACTAGTACTGTAGGGAGGTTTTACCTTATACCTGCTGGGTGCTAGTGTGTTACTGAAGCAGTGGTCAGCACTCAACACACACACACACACACACACACACACACACACACACACACACACACACACACACACACACACACACACACACACACACACACACACACACACAATGACTGAGTCATTGACTGGCAATGATGCTTTCACAATACTGTCTATTTGTGAACAGTCTGTGTAACTTGTGTGACCGGCCCCACAACGAAACCATGTCAGGTTTGAAACCTAAAACTAAAATAATCCCCCAACCTGAATGGCACCACTGGTTCTGCTGAACAGCGCTATAAATGAGGGCCGCCTACCTAATGGTTAGCTTGGCTTCTGTATTCTTGTGGCAGATTTTTGAAAGATTTTGCTTGACTAATTCGTCCCTGAAAATGTGGACACTAGTACTACTATACTTCCATTTAACAACAAACATCTTCAGAGTTTAAAATCACACCTATTCATCAGTTAGAGGTGGGTTTTGTGGCTCACTGTTACATCATAAAATAGTTTGATTAGCCCACTTTGGTGTGCTACTTTCAGATATCGTCACCTTCTTAAAATAATCGCCTAAGTCATTTTTTCCAGGTTTTTCAGGAAACACACAAAACACAAAAAAAAAATTTGGGGGAGTTTTGTGTGTTTCCTGAAAAACCTGGAAAAAATGACTTAGGCGATTATTTTAAGAAGGTGACTTTCAGATATGATAATAGCAGCATTTTAGGGATGTTAGTAACTTGTGCATACAGTGCAGTGTTTATTTTATTATTTTATTCAGGGTAACTTTTTTATTGTTAGGATGGAAATTAGGCAGTATATTCATTGCATCTTGTGTGAGCCAGGAACATTAAAATGACCGCATCATAGTAGTTTCTTCACTTTGCGACTCTTTGTGTAAATGCTTTCTATCACAGTAAGAGATGCTAGTTGGTTAATGAAACACCTGAAGATCTGCTGACTGTGTCTAGAGTAATGATTTTCCGATCAGAAGCTAACTGATGATTAACAAACTTGGACACATTAACGTCACAGACTGGATAACATTAACACTTCACAGTGGCCACAAGAGTCGGTCAAATACCTTTGTATATATTTTCAGACCATGCCATGGCATCTAAATTCTTGGGAATGTAATTATTGAAGGCTGGCCATGTAAAAGGCTTTTTATAGAACCATCCAAGAAGAGGAAACTAAAAATAAGACTCTAAACTAACTAAGTTAACTATGAGGGCAAGACATAAGATTAATGGCTTGTCTATTATGCGTTTTAACTTACTGTTAGCATGCTCTTGGACGTACAGTAGATTTCCTGGACCTTTGAGTGGTACTGCAACACGCGAGAACACACCATTCACAGGCTACAGTCGTCACCATTATTAAATGATCGTCTAATCAATTATGAGATAATCATGAAATGCTTTTGTTAAAATCATAATCATGCCGATGTTGAAAAAAGATAGCTGAGATAGCAGATGTAAACGTTTACAAACAATGCAACACTCTGTCTTTTTGTATATATATAAAAAAGAATCCAGTAATTTGTTGGTATATTTGTTGTTTATTTGTCATGGCCTGTCTGACATTTGCATTTATCTTATTTTTACAAAGCCTAAACACCAAACAGGAATGTAATTTTTTCTAATCATAATGGTCGAATGGTCGAACTTGGCTTATGTCATTGTCAACCTCTCTTTCTCTTTCCTTCTCTTTTCTCAGTGTTGCAGCAGCAACACCATCAACAGCAGCCTCAGCCGAATCAGCAGCAGCATCCGCCTCCACAGCACCATCACCACCATCAGCAGCAGATGCAGCAGCAGCAGCAGGCCCAGCAGCAGCAGCAGGTCTCCGGGGCTCAGGCCCTGAGCTCACCCAGTGGCCTGGCCCAGCCACAGCACAACTCTGCTGGGGCCATGATGAGCCTGGGAGGAGGAGGGGGAGGAGGGCCCCTGGTGGCTGGTGCCAGCGGAGTTAGTGGCGGGGCTAGCAACGTTCAAGGTAACTTACACTTTGGAGGTGATGTCTGGTATTGACATGTTGACTGCTTCTCTAAAAATTCAACTTCAAATTCATTGATGTAGCGCATTTGAAAATGCTGTACAGGAATCATGAAAACAAATACACTATAGCTACAACATAATCTCACGTTGCCTCTGCAGTTTCCAAATGCTTACGTCACAGTCTGGAGCAATGGAAAGCTATAATGAGTAAAATATTACATGAAAGTGGAGCCTCCGACCTCCCCACTTGTGTTTCGGTTTTACAGTCACGCACATTTATCCTAATTTACTGTAAACGGGAAATATCTAATCTTATATAGCGTGTTGCTTAGCAGTAAAAAGGAAATAAAACAATAAAATGTAGTATTGATTGGCTGATATTTTAAAATATATGCTTGTGAATGGAAATGGCAGATTTCTGATTTCAGGAGGTGTATAAAAATAAATGAAGGTGGGTCTTAAGGCGAGATTTAAATATCTCGATGCAAGTGGCACGGGAGGAGGGGAGCGTGTTCCACAAACATAGAAAGCTCGGTCACATCTAGTGGGTCTTCTTAACCCACCCAAACCATAATAATTTTATACAGATACTGAGCTGCCAAACCAAACCAATAATTAATTTAAAAGCAAACAATTAAAACAGAGAGCTCGGTTTCAGTTCAGTTTATTTTTGTTTTGGTCATAGAATGAACATTTATAACATTATGTTTCATTGATTGTAAATATGTCTGGTTAAAGATCAAAAAGGAGTTAGGCTGAAGCACATGGCTTATAATGCCTATCCAGTGAAGGGAGGCCAAAATATGCTTGCACCTTCTGTCGTATGTCCTTAGACCAGGGGTGCCCAAAAGGTAGACCCTTACAGGTCCATTTGGCTTCATTTTACCGCTCTCAAGATTTAAATTATATTTAAACATCTGAATTATGTAATTTTCAAGAGTCCACGCAATTAGAAAATGGAGAATAATTGTTATTTTGACCAACTTTTTGCCAGTTCTCTTTCCCAATTGTGGACAAAAATGTGAAAGTTCTTAGTTCATGAACTGTCAACTCAAAACTCAAATACTGTTTTCAAATGTCATTAATAACATACAGGAAAACATTCCAATTCCCCCCTCTGTTTTTCATTATACATGCATTATTCGTAATGTAGCATCTGACCCATCCACGACACAACAGACAGTTCTCTGATGAGGCTAGACCGCCACGGGTTTTATTGTATAATCATACAGTCAGGTAAGTATAGTAGGTAAGTAGAACTCAAAACACATAAGTGAACATATCGTCTCTCATCATCCAGTGTCCTCTCCACTGGGTAGATATGTCTTTAACTCAACTTAAGTCATTTAACTGTTGAACTGAGGATTGCCACACAAAAACACAGCAGGGGGTCTAGTATAGTGCTCCTCTATTTGTGATGAGGGCTCCGTTTAACGGGGAATATAGTGAGCGCTCCGTATAAGAGCGCCTGTTCGTTCTGAAGCCGCTGCCTGTGGTGAGAGAGAGAGAGAGAGAGTGACAGTTAGTCTCGGCCACCACAGACTGACAGGGACAGGAGTGTGGGCTACGTGTCTCGCTTACCGCCAGGTTTGAGCCGTCCGTCTCGGAGGGAGGTGAGAGCACGACTGAGAGAGCGGCAGAGGTTTTGAGGGTTAGGGGGCCGGCCGGTCAGGTGGTGTGCGTCTGCTTGTGCGAGGATATGATTGGGGACGTATCTTGCGTCGAGGACTGCCCCGAGGCACGGTCGCCGCCCTCCGCCACTCTCTGTCCGCCTCCCATCCGAGCGGAGGCGCTTACCTGGGTGGCGGTCCCCCAGCGAGACGCCACACACCCCCCCCCTTTGTTCCACGCTCGGGCGGGGGACCTCCTCCATGCTCTCCTCGTACATGCGGGACATCGCGTCCGCATGTGCCAGCTCTCTCCCCGGGCGGTGCTCGACCTTGAAGTTGTAGTTCTGTAGGGCGAGAAACCATCGGGTTATACGGGCATTTTTGTCTTTGCTTGTAGACATCCACTTCAGTGGAGCGTGGTCTGTCACCAACGTGAAGGGTCGACCCCAAAGATAGTATTTTAGGTGGTCCACGGCCCATTTAATGGCAAGACACTCTTTCTCGATGGTTGCATAATTACGCTCATGCTTCTGGAGCTTGCGGCTTATGTAGGTTACTGGATGCTCGTCCCCGTCGATAGGCTGGGTGAGGACGGCGCCCACCCCGGTAGCGGAGGCGTCTGTATACAAAACAAAGGGCTTATTAAAGTCTGGGCTAATCAGAACGGGTGACTCGCATAAAGCGGTTTTCAGTGTTTCAAATGCGCCCTGCGTCTCGGGGCCCCACTGTACTGTGTGAGGTTTCTGTTGCCTGGTTAAATCATACAGGGGGGAGGCGATACGGGCGTAGTCCTTAATGAATCTCTGATAGTAGGAAATAAGCCCTAGGAACGATTTTACCTGCCTCTTGGTGCGGGGCTGGGGCCAGGTCCGGATCTTTTCCACCTTGGCGGTTTGTGGTCTGATGCAGCCCCGTCCGACAGTATAGCCCAGGTAGTTGGTCTCACTCATCCCCAGGCGGCACTTCTTCGCGTTAGCCGTGAGCCCCGCGGTGCGGAGGGCTCCCAGGACGGCCTGCAGGTGGACGAGATGCTGCCGCCAGGTGGCGCTATAAACGACCAGGTCGTCTAAGTAAGACGCGGCGTAGTCGTTGTGTGGTCGGAGGATGCGGTCCATCAAGCGCTGAAATGTGGCGGGTGCGCCATGTACTCCAAATGGCAGCACCGTATAGTGGAATAGTCCCTCCGGGGTCGAGAACGCAGTCTTCTGCCTGGCACTGGGAGAGAGGGGTATTTGCCAATAGCCTTTGGTCAGATCTAGGGTGGAAATGAACCGCGCCGGTCCGAGGCGCTCGGTCAGCTCGTCTGTCCGGGCCATAGGGTACGCGTCAAAATCGGTTATTTCATTCAGCTTACGAAAATCATTGCAAAAGCGTATGCTGCCATCGGGTTTGGGAACGAGGACAATGGGGCTGGACCAAGGGCTATTGGACTCCTCGATGACGCCTAATTTTAACATGGATCGTACCTCTTCTTTAATTGCGTTCCGTTTTGCCTCCGGGATCCGGTATGGTCGCAGCCTTATTACTTTGCCGGGTGTGGTTGGTATGTCATGCTCGGCGAGGTGGGTGCGGCCGGGTATCTCTGAGAACACATCTGCGTTCTCTTCCACGAGCTCTCCAAGCTCACGCCTTTGTGAGGGGGACAGCTCCTCGCCGAGCGGTACCTGGGGTGGAGGCTGAGAGAGAGTGTGAGAGAAGAGCGCGGGCCCGGGTCGGGGCTCAGATGCAGCATGCCATTTTTTTAACAAGTTGATGTGATATATCTGATGTCCTCTCCTTTTCCCCGGCTGGCTAATTTTGTAATTGACCGGCCCTATTCTCTCTATTACCTCGAAGGGGCCTTGCCACCTGGCGAGGAATTTGCACTCTGTAGTAGGGACCAATAATAGTACTTTTTCGCCCGTTTTAAACTCTCTTCTCACAGCTTTCCGATTATACACTTTACACTGGTCCCGCTGTGCTTGCTGCATATGTTCTCTGACTAGAGGCCAGATTTGGCGTGCACGCGCCTGGAGTTGCTCAACATGGTCTATGACACTTCGGTGGGGGGAGGGCTGGCTCTCCCATGCCTCCTTCGCAATGTCTAGCAACCCGCGGGGGCTCCGCCCATAGACGAGCTCGAAAGGGGAGAAGCCTGTGGAAGCCTGCGGCACCTCTCTTATCGCAAATAAGACGAATGGAATTAAATGATCCCAATCCTTCCCGTCGATTTCTGCCGTTTTTCTCAGCATCGATTTTAGGGTACGAATAAAACGCTCTGATAATCCGTCCCCTTCCGGGTGATAGGCGGAAGTACGAATGCGTTTGATATTCAACCATTTATATAGTGCCGACAACACTTTTGACATAAAGCATGTGCCCTGATCTGTCAGAATCTCGGAGGCCACGCCCACTCTGCTGAATAACATGAATAGCTCGCGGGCTACGGCCTTCGCTGTGGCGGAGCGGAGAGGCACCGCTTCGGGGTAGCGCGTAGCATAGTCGAGGATCACCAAGATGTACTTGTGGCCGCGGGCGGACTTGGGCAACGGGCCAACTATGTCCATGGCCAAGCGTGAAAACGGAATGTCAATGATGGGTAGGGGAATGAGTGGGTTCCGTTGTACCGGGCGCGGAGCGTGGAGTTGACAATCGGGGCATTCTCTACAAAACTCCTCGACCGCACGTTTTACACCCGGCCAATAAAACCTGGCGACAATCCGATCATATGTTTTCTCCACTCCAAGGTGGGCACCCAATTGGTGGCTATGGGCAAGGTATAAGACGCGGGAGATGTAGCTTTTTGGTACTAGGAGCTGTTCAATTATATTGCCTGTATTGTCTTTTACTGCTCTGTATATCAGGCCCCGTTTCACAATAAAGCATGGGTAGGATGTGACACTCACCCCATCTGCTGGTGTCCCGTCGACATTGCATATCTGTTCTCGGGCGCGGGCCAGGTTGTCGTCCTCCCACTGCATGGAGGCGAACTCGCCTGTTCGGTTCGGGGCCTCGTCTTCGGGCAGGGGAAGTCCCACAAAGGGGTCCGGGGATTCGTCGGCGGCGGCGGCGGGTGGTCCCTCTTCCTCGTGCATGGGTTGTCCAGGGCTGCTGTCAGTCATCGGATCATCCGAGCCCGGCTGAAAGGCTGGGCAGGCGGGGTTGCGCTCGCTGCTCTCGGGGCGCGGTTGTCGCCTCTTACGGCGGTGGCGAGGCCGGGGGGTCCCCGGCGGGTGCCAGTAACGGTGGAAGAGTACATTGTCGGAGCCGAGGAGTAGCGGCACGGGCAGGTTCGGGACGACGCCCGCCTCCAGGGTGGCCTCTCCCCGGGGGGTTTGGACACGGACCTTGCAGGTGGGGTAGTGACGTAGGTCTCCGTGGACGCATGTAACTGGAACCGAGCGCCCCTCCATGGGTGGTCCGGCGAGGTCGGCCCTCACCAGCGACACCACACTCCCCGTGTCCAACAGGGCGTGGGTGTCTCTTCCGTCGACGCGGACGGGTAGGCGGGAGGATTTGGGTCGGCCGGTTCCGGCTTGTAGACAGGGTCTTCCCTCCTCGGGGGAGGGGGCCGATGGCATGGACACGTCCCTGTCCCTGTCAGGACAGGTCCAGGAGATATGATCTAACTTCCCGCAGACATAACAGCGTCGGTCGCGCTCGTTAGGCGTGCGGGAGCCGCGCTCCGGGGCGGTGCTTCTCGAGTTAGGCGAGTTGAATGTGTTTTTCTTCCTATCACGGCCTGTGCGTTCGTCCGCCGCGGGTTTGGTATTCTCGGGGCGGGAGCTTCCCATCATTTCTCTGCAGACCTGGTGGTTCTCGAGCAGAGCCACCAGATTGTCGACTGTAGTGGGGCTAGTTTGAGCTGCATATTCTCGGGCCTTTGGCGGCAGGGCACGAATACATCGATCGATCACTATACGATCAACGGCTGGTGGGCCCCCGGCTGTGTTTAACCATCTATGGGCTAGGCGCATTAGGTTGGCTACTTGTGGGCGGGGAGGTTGTGCAGGTTGATATACCCAGTTGTGGAAGCGTTGAGCGTGTGCGGGAATACTATAGCCCTCTATAGCTAGGATGGCGGTTTTGAGTTTATTATAGTCACTGGAATCCGCTATAGTGAGGTCACTGCACACACGCTGTGCTTCTCCGGTCAAAAAAGGTGTTAAAATCGAGCCCCACTCGGCCACTGGCCATTTTTCCCTGACTGCTGTACGTTCGAAAAGATCTAAGTACGCCTGAATGTCATCCGAAGGAGATAATTTGGTTAGTATGAGGGCCGGGGCTCGAGTGGGCTCGGTGGCGGGACTAGTACGATCTAAGAACTGCTGTAGGGTTTTCTGTAGGTCTGCCTGGCTTTTTAGAAGTGCGGTTAGGGCTTGTGAGTGTTCCATGTTGATGTCAGTGGCGAGGATCAGATGCAATTGCCCGCATTCTCCACCAGGTGTAGCATCTGACCCATCCACGACACAACAGACAGTTCTCTGATGAGGCTAGACCGCCACGGGTTTTATTGTATAATCATACAGTCAGGTAAGTATAGTAGGTAAGTAGAACTCAAAACACATAAGTGAACATATAGTCTCTCATCATCCAGGGTCCTCTCCACTGGGTAGATATGTCTTTAACTCAACTTAAGTCATTTAACTGTTGAACTGAGGATTGCCACACAAAAACACAGCCGGGGGTCTAGTATAGTGCTCCTCTATTTGTGATGAGGGCTCCGTTTAACGGGGAATATAGTGAGCGCTCCGTATAAGAGCGCCTGTTCGTTCTGAAGCCGCTGCCTGTGGTGAGAGAGAGAGAGAGAGAGTGACAGTTAGTCTCGGCCACCACAGACTGACAGGGACAGGAGTGTGGGCTACGTGTCTCGCTTACCGCCAGGTTTGAGCCGTCCGTCTCGGAGGGAGGTGAGAGCACGACTGAGAGAGCGGCAGAGGTTTTGAGGGTTAGGGGGCCGGCCGGTCAGGTGGTGTGCGTCTGCTTGTGCGAGGATATGATTGGGGACGTATCTTGCGTCGAGGACTGCCCCGAGGCACGGTCGCCGCCCTCCGCCACTCTCTGTCCGCCTCCCATCCGAGCGGAGGCGCTTACCTGGGTGGCGGTCCCCCAGCGAGACGCCACATGCATTATTCGTAAACATAAAACAGTAAGTAACACCATCACCAACTAGTTCAAAGCTCAAACTTTCTAGGGGGCCTTGAAATAGATTTTCAGTAATGGAACAATCACATTTTTGATGTGTAGATCTTGTTGAGCCGGTCATTTTGAAAGTAGCTCTCAAGTCAAAAAAGTGTGGGCACACCTGCCTTACTGACTGTTGCAGCAAGCCAGTCCAGTATGTTGTGGTCTAGGTCAATTAAGGTTTGATCGCTCTGTGTTCGCATGTGTGGGTATGTATATTAACGTCCGTCTCTCTCTCTCTCAGGTGCAGTAAATGCTGTGGGTGTGAGTCAGCAGCAGAAGATGAGACTCCAGAGGATCCATCTGGAGAGAGAAAGGATCCAGAGGAGACAGGAGGAACTCATGAGACAGGTGACTTAACACATACGCACAACTAGTGCAGGGGAAAAAAGCACTCAAATGAACGTATGTATTACTTGAGTAAAACAGGCTGGCTGTGGCTCAGGAGTTAGAGCAGGTTGTCTGATCCAATCTGTCCTTTTAGCACTTGAAAAAGCACTATAAAAATTAAATTCATTATTAAAAGTATTAATTCTGCAATGTAGAAAGTATTGAAGATTTACTTGAGTAGTACTAGAAGTACAAAAGTATTTGTATTAAAATATACCTAAAGTATAAAATAGTCATTATGCAGAATGTCCCATTTTAGTTTCCAATGAAATGCATAAAGAATAACCGGATATTAGACAATTTACAACCTCACGAGGCATCACATCACAAACCAAATTAAACTAAAGTTTTTGAAATGATTGTAGTGGAGTAAAAGTTCTCTGAGATGTTGTGAAGTTGAAGTATTGACAATAGACCTTTCAGTAAGACCCTCCCCAAACTGCTATGGTCCCATCACAGACAAGCATAACATGTGATTGTGATGGACAAACCTTTTCACCAACAGTTTTCCTATATGATAAAACATTGTTTAAATAAATAAATGTCACACAATGTATTTTTCCACTGCACACGCCTGCCTCCTTGAGATCGACGAAGGTCGAGTATTTAAAGTGAATTATATTTACATGTAATGAATGAGCCCAGCTGGAAAGTGTTCAAGTGGTTGGACACTGGGGAGAGAGTGGTGCTTGGCGGTGCTTATGGCGAGGTCTATTGGAAGTGCTCCACTAAACTGATTAAAGGGGAACTCCACCCATTTTCAAGCGTCCACAGAAATCCATTAACATGGTGAAAATACATCTTGATGATGTCATCAAGATGTTTCACCATGTTAGTGGTTTTCTTCAGACCTCCATTTCTTGGGAACACAGAATGGGGGAACTTTTTTTATCATGTCCACCACCCAGCACCTCTAGGGTATACTAATGACATTAGAATGTTGAAAATGAGTGAAGTTCCCCTTTAATAATAGCTAAAAGTGTGTGGCTTTCCACCACTGCCACGCACGCACGCACGCACGCACGCACGCACGCGCGCATTGCATGTATTAATGAGAACAAAAAGTAAAAAAATAAACATTGTGATGTGAATTTCTTAAATATTATGATTATGTTTTCACTGGCAGTTATGATACATCTGCCCCTTTATGCACATACATGTACTTTGTATAAACAGAGTACGTCATGTAAACACTTCTTAAAGGATTGCAGTCTTCTCTAGTTCGTCATAACATTATTCTCAAACTGCAATCTCCCTTGTATTTAATTAATCATGCAACTACCCCCTCCCCTGCGCGCGTGTGTGTGCACGCACACACACACACACACACACACACACACACACACACACACACACACACACACACACACACACACACACACACACACACACAGCCATGTGAACAACCGTACCACATGATTATGCACATGAACACGCACACACAGACGGAGCATACAACGGCGTCCTTATGCGCACACACACACACACACACACACACACACACACACACACACACACACACACACACACACACACACACTCGCACTCACTCGCAAGAACACATGCAGACAGTCACTGTATATATACACGCACACGCACACACTTGAATGTATACACACATTCTCGTGTGGAGACATTCTCTCAAAGACTAAAGACGGTGACCTCATATCCAGGAAGTGTTTATCTTACCCAGAAGTTACTGGATGGGCTGAAAAGTTGAGAAAGAGAGAAACGGTTTAAAGAGAGAGAACAAACAGTCCTATCTGTTAGAGTTGTTGTTGTTCTGTTGGGGAAAAATAATTTAGTTTAAAGTCCTCTCCTCTCCTCTCCTCTCCTCTCCTCTCCTCTCCTCTCCTCTCCTCTCCTCTCCTCTCCTCTCCTCTCCTCTCCTCTCCTCTCCTCTCCTCTCCTCTCCTCTCCTCTCCTCTCCTCTCCTCCCCTATCCCTATTCCTATCCTATCCTATCCTATCCTATCCTATCCTATCCTATCCTATCCTATCCTATCCTATCCTATCCTATCCTATCCTATCCTATCCTACCTTTCCCCTCAGGAGGTGGCGCTATGTAGACAGCTCCCAATGGAAGGAGAGAATTTGGGTTCATCGCTGACCCCTGCTGGTGCCAATCAGAACAACATGCCCGCCAACAGCTCAGACCCCTTCCTAAACAGGTAAATGAAGCCAAGGTGTTATTTAGCAGAACAAAGATTACATGTTCAATCTTTTATTCAGACTATTACTCTTGCTTTGACTGATGCAAAGGCTCCTAAACAGAGTACTCCTGCATTCAACTTTGGATTTGAGTTAAGGTACATACATATTATAATATTAAACACTAGATCACAATGCCTTATGTTATGTTCGCAGTGGCAAGTACTTTTTGCTCATAAACCTATAGAAAAATCCACTGTGTGTAACAACCACAAACATAACCTTTTGGTTCCCAGGGCCTACCATTTATTCAGCATTTGAGCCACGGACCACCATATGACGATATTTTCACCCCACAGACCAAAAACTAAAGAATTATTTTGTTTTTGTCCACAATTTCAGGATTTCCACAAACAAAACAGGCAAAACATACAGACCAAATTGACCATTCTTCTACATTCTCTAATTGTGTAGACTTCTTAATTAGGTGGTGCTAATTGATAACTCTTGAGACCCAATTAACTCTTGAGACCCAAATAGATCCCGCAAGGGTCCATTTGGTTTCATTTTTAAGCTCTCAAAGAGTTACATCTGGCTAACCAACTTTTCATATGATTAACAAACTTAGCTGGGGATCACCTGGTACCCTCTCAAGGACCACTGGTGGTCCCTGGACCACTGGTTGAAAACCACTTAACTACGTAACCGGTTAAGACTCACATGTGGCTTCTGTTTGCAGTTGGTATGGGACTCTATAGTCGGAATATCGTTTAAACGGATTCATGGGGTACATCGGAATTCCCCTTCATATTTGGATGGTATCAGAAGTTTGGTTTTCAAAGTAACTAGCCCCTTACGTTGAATTATTCCCCAGACGTCAGGGGACATCTTTATCTTGTCTCGTCTGCAAGAATCGACGTGGAGCCGTGATCCATTTTTATTAGGATTTACAGAATGTTTGCTCTCTTCCTCAGCGGTCATTTCCACCACTCCAGAGAGCAGAGCAGTGACAGTGGATTGGGATTGGGTTGTTACAGTGTCCCAACAACACCCGAAGACTTCCTAAATAACATGGAGGAGATGGACACAGGTACACAAACATACACACGTTGTTTTTGAGAACAGTTGGGGTAATTGCATTGCCATTCACTTCATATCCCCCTAATCCAGTGGTTTTCAACCTTTTTGATACCAGGGCCCACTATTTATTCAGAATTTGAGACACAGACCACCATATGATGTCACTTTAGCCCCACAGAACCCAAAACTAATAAATTATTTTGCTTTTGTCCTCAATATCATACAGATACAGATCAAAATGGCCCTTTTTTCTACATTCTTTAGTTGTGTAGACTTGGGTGATACAGATGATGAATATTTTTACTCTTGGGAGTGTAAAAAATAAAACCAAATGGACCTGCATTTTTACTCTCTCAAAGAGTTACACCTGGTTAACCAACTTCCCATCATTTAGTTGGGGATGACCTGGACCACTGATTGAAAACCACTGCCCTAACACTAACCTGATCCCATAGAGAAACCTTTATATGTCCTAACTGTGTGAAACTGCATTCAAACATTAGGTTCATCCTCAATTTGACACAATGCTGCATTTACTAAAACACATTAGTTTTGATGATTTGTATTTTATATATTCTTTGTATTCATAAGTATAGTAGAACACCTGCCTCAAAACACAGTCATTGGGACTGCTCAACTGATATTCCTAAATGTATCCTTTGTAAACTATGCCTAAACGGTAAATGGTGCATTTGTATAGCATCTTTTATCCAAGTGCGTTACATTCACACATTCATACACTCATGATGGCGGAAACCATGCAAGGTACAACCAGCACATCGGTAGCAATTTGGGTCTTTCGCAAGGACATTTTGTAGACAGGGAGAGCCGGGATTCGAACCACCGTTCCACAGATCATTGGTAGACATGCTCTACCTCCTGAGCCAAAAACCTTAACCTTATTCCTATACCTTAACCTCAGTAAAACGGTGGCAAAACCTATATCCCTATACCTAAACTTAACTCAAAAACTAACCTTTTAACCTTGAAGAATAACGATGATCCGAGCAAAATGAGGGGGGGGGGGGTCTAATTAAAGGAAGACTTCATGAAAAACATTTTCACAATAAAAAAAATGTAAGTATTAATTTGACCACAAAATGACATATGGACCTCAATTTTAAATTTTTTTAGAGTTTGAATCACTTTCTTCGGAGTTCTAGTCCATTTGATTTTTGCACCATCCTACTTAATTTTTTATTCCTACATCTCCATGGCTACATCTTCATCAGCTGGTTGACTTTCAACCAGCTGACTTTCTTTTCATTTCTAACCTTATTACATACACGAATAACAAGAACCAATGAGTCGGCACATTTTTTTTATATGGCGAGGATTCTCAATGGTGTATACATGTTGTTGTTTCCCCTCAGGTGAGTCCCTGGCGCAGGGCGGTCTGAACATACCGGGGGCTCAGCCCAGCCGCTTCCCCGACTTCCTGGATTCACTTCCAGGAACCAACGTTGACCTGGGAACCCTGGAGGGCTCCGACCTCATGCCCATCCTCAACGACGTGGAGTCAGTTCTCAACAGGGCCGAACCTTTCCTCACCTGGCTGTAGTAGACACAACACCTTCACAGTTCACATACACGCACACATACACACATACACACACAAAACACTTTATGCATATACACTGTACATAAGGTCAGAGTTATACACTCGGATGTTCATGGCACCGATGCATGCACATTTTATGTTTTTTTTTTTTTTTTTTTCTGTTTTTTTTTTTTTTTTTACAATTAGCTGCGTACACAAAGAATGGACAAACACACAGACACATCCAAACATGCAGCAAAGAGGACAGAGCACTTTGTTAACAGCTTTAACACCATTCTGCACTTTGTTCTCTGCTGGGTATATGTCTGAACATCATGGAGTTATCGGTACAGGCTGGGAGATAACGGCAGATAGACAGAGTTGAACCAGGCCTATTTCAAAGATTGTGAAAATAGTCCATCTACTTTACAATAGAAGTAGCTCTGATATGTTTGGCGAATTTTTATTTTCATGACATGACCAAAATAGGGATGTCCAGTTGAAAGTGGTTTCCAAGCAGTTATAGAGGACGAGTTGGTTTAAAGGAGTACTTCACTTGAATCACCTCTATCATGACAGTTTAAAACATGGCTAGTTTTTAAATGTACATTTTCTCCAGGCAACATAATGACTGTAAATGTGACCCTTTTTACACAGATTACACTGTGAGTGGTGTTTTTATAGTTCATAAACATATGGTTTTATATAGTTTTGACGTTAATTTTGGACACCTGTTTACTTTAACTCTTCAAGTATTCTCATTTCTCATTTTTCAGAATTCAACCAATCACAGGGTTAGTCAAGTACTCCTTTAATGTAAAAGCCAGGTGAATATAGTTTATTTGGTTTTGTGGTCAGTGGAGTGAGTACCCTATTGGGTTCCCATCATAGTTGACTACACAATAACAACTAGTATATGTATCTCTGTCATTTTGTTGTTACTGCGCTCGTGATGCCGTTATTGCTTGCAGTGCCACGTCTGTCCACAAGAGGGGGACATTGCCATAGCTGCCAGAGTTCTAAGATGGCAGCAGAGTGCAGAGTGGGTTGTAAAATGGCCTCCTGTTGAGTGTCAGCAGCCTCTGCAGCAGCTGTTAACCAAGCTCAACAAACCAACCCAGCCAAGCACTGTAGTAGTGACTTTCAGTGGAAAGCTGCTGGAAAACACTGTGTGATTCCCCTTGTTTAAAAAAAAAAATGAACAAAAAGTGCTTCCATATATTTACCAATCAGCCAAAGGGGGAGGGGGACTGCTTTCCCATATTTAAGCGAGCTTTGTAGGCTTACCAGGCGTTAGTGGGAGCAGATCTTTAGGCGGTATAGTAGTCCCTCTCCACTACACTAAAGCTAAACATATAATAGCCAGTCAGATCAAAGCATTTGTGCTATAAAGGTTTTTATACCAAATATGTATTTCCTGTTTCCTGTTGTTGAGACTATCTATGTATCGTTAAACAAAGCTTTAAATGGTCAAACCAATACTATTGATCATAAAGAAAATGACGTTTTGATGAGGGTAAAGTAGCCATGTGAACAAGCAGCCATGTTGTTCTTGAAACTAGACTTTTAGTGTTTTATACTCTTTTTATACTCCTTGCTACAGTATTCTGTATTATTATAATTATCCTACTGTAAATTCAAGAATTCAGTTTTAGCCTAGCATGGGTTGTTATTGCAGTATTCTTGTGGACTTCTAGGTTTCCCCAAATGCAACAGAGACCCAATTTATCTTTGGCCCCCTGGTTTATCGAGGGGGAAACCCAAGTTCCCAATTTGTTGTAGATTATAATTGTCAACAAAAGAGGATCTTTGTACCGTTGATTTCCAGTGAAATCTTTTTTATATACATATATCCCACTGTTTCTCAGCGGCGCAACATTTACATCCTGTTGACTATCAATGGAGCAAAAGCATCAGTGATGTTAAAAAGTTTTGGTAAACACACAGTTTTCTATTCCATAATCTGAAGTCTAGAAAGGTCGCGTATGCCGCTGTAGGACTTACATTACTAGAGGTTGTATTTTTTAGTATTTATCGAGATCTATAATTCTTGTTTTCTTTTGATTTGTTTTGTTATTTTATAGAGATTTGTCTTTTTTATGGAATTGAGATTTCTAAGCACTACCAATCAGAGATGGCTCAACAGAGGTCATTTGATCAAGAAGTGTTTGACAGTCACACGATCAATCGGAAAGCGAGTGTGTTGATGTTGATTACTAGTAGAAGACTAGGGTGAACTTCCAGTCAGCCAGCAATAAAGGACCTGTTGAGGGCAGTCGTACAAGAGACGAACGTCTGACTGATGCATTTTGTTCACAGAAGATGCAGTGGATTGCAAATACACAGCGAAAACCTTCTAAACTCTTGAGACTGTAAAACTCTCAGTAACAGCAACATTCTTTGGTTGTGCTGTGTATGTAGTGGATAATATACCTTTCTGCTGTACCAGAGCTAATCTTATTCCCATTCCTGAGATTCTACTTTGTTTTTCCAACGATAAGGCTGTGATTTGAGTAGTGGATAGGTAAGATTGCTCCCAGCTGACTGGAATAACCACAGCTCTGTTTTATTGTGAGAGGTTGAGAAGCCTTATGGTAAGCAGTTTTCTTTTTATATAAGCTTGTTTTAAATCAAATAAGAATATAATAAAGCCACCAAGAAGGTTTCAGAAACACGTTGGACAGTTTTGGCATCGATCACCATATTGTTTCCTGTTCTGGATAGTTTTATCATAGCTGAACAAGATTGGCAACACTGCCGCCATCAGCTGCAAATGATGCGTTGACGTGGCGGCTAGAATCCATCATTGACAGAAGGTAGAATGGTGATGATGTAATTGCAAGTTGAATCGCAGCGTTAAGTGTTTGTGGTTCTTTTGTGGCATGTTGCTGTTATGATACTGTTGTTATAGGTCAGAGGCATGAGCAGATGCGGAGCTATTTTTATTTTCTTTGCTTGGGCGTCATACCGTCATTACGTTATGATGGGTTGTGTTTTTAAGCCTGCCACGTGCCACGCTGAATTGAGTTCACAATCATCTACAGTGCGTATGTCAGGAATCACATTTTAGGCAACCTATCACTTCATATTAGAATTGATCGAACTGATTAACTGAAAGTCAAATAGTTTGGTCTGTGATTCATAATTAGCATGTGGTTTATGATGATGATAATGTACTGTGGTAGCAACCGTGGGATGTCCATGGTCGATGGCCAAGGCTGTGAGAAAGGCATGGGAAGTTTATTGTAACAGAGCAGAATAGGGATAGATGAGTGGGCTCATGGAGGAGGATGGGCCTTGGTTGAGGATGAACAAGAAATGTGACTTGATGAGAAGTTTTAAGCTTCGTAAAACTATGTCGGTGATGTCCTAATCTAATGGCAGGGGAGGGAGGGAGAGAGAGGAGGAAAGGAATTCAGGACGGTAGCAAGGGAGTAGGAGGAGCAGTTTGACACTTGCACACTCATGCGTATGATCAATGTCTTCTGAGTAGTCCTTTGAAAAAGAAAAAAAAACATGATGAACTTGACTAGGGAGCTTTTGAAGTGTACTGCGGCAGACTGGAGGCTTTGAAGCCTTTATTTAAAACTCGAAAAAGCATTGAGGGAGAGAGAGACACATTTTTTCCTATGCTGCAGAGTTACATCAAAACAATATTTGTTCAAAACAACTAAGAGTTTTTTAAGTATTTTATTGTTTATTCCAGGCATGTGGAACACATGTAGAGTAGAAAAATAAGGAGGAGGAGGGAGGTGGGTGGGGTGGGGTTGACTGTCATGTGACTACTGGGGGTGGGGAGGGGTGGGACGTTTACAGTTCCTGAAGAAGTTAATTAAATTAAAGTGACTGAGCATTCAGATTGTGCTCAAATCAACATTCCACACAAGATGTGGAAATGCCTTTTCTATCCAATTCAGGCTCTGTGTTCAAACATTGGGCGATAAGACAAAAATGCCCATCCTACTTATTCATGCCCATCTTTTCCTTAAAAGCAGTGTTTCTTAAGCTATGGGTAAGGACCCAGAATGGGGTGTGTTATTCCCCTTTTTATTTTTTCCTTTTTACTTTTTTTGCGGGGGGTGATGAATGGGTCTGAGTCCCAGGGTGAAAGACATTTTACTTTGTTTGCTAAACCGATATGACAATTGAGGAGGAGTACTATTATGTTTTACTGAGTCTTGAGTCTCATAGTGAGAGACTGATCCATGTGGTGATGCGTACATACAGTACATGTGTACAGTACTGCATAATTGAGCCTGCTTGCTTCACAGACAGATTATAGACTGACGTGAGAGATACGGGACAGCCCAGTGGTTTTCTGACAGTGGACTGCCAGTGGTCATTAAGGGGGGAAGGGGGGGTTCCATGACATTCAGTGGTCCCCAGCTCTTTAACTGTTGAGTGGATTTGTTTATTAAACCAAATGGACTCTGAAGACCTATCTTGATTGTTAAACATCTACATCACTTAAGTTTCAAATAGTGAATGTAGAAGAAGTTTTGATCAACATCTGCCTGTTATCACTCCTGATGGTACCACACCAGTACAGCATCGAATTGTGGACAATATCTTATGCAACAACAACAAAATATTCAATGTTTCTGGTCTGAGAGGCTCATCATCATGGTGTGGAGGCCTGTGGCACAAATGCTGAATAAATAATGGACCTGTGGATGTGAAAATGGTTGAAAACCACTGGGACAGCCCACTGCTATGTCCCGACCCAGAGTTTAAGATCCCCTGCTCTCCACTAGTACTACTGCTTTGTTTTTAAGCTAGTCTTTTTCCTATATAACTATTACAGGGCTGTACCTTCTTATACTCTGTAGCGCTCCGAGAAGATGATGCAATGTAATGATGTCTGAAATCTCTGAACAAAAAAATGAATAAAAATACAAATAAAATGGCATTAAAATGGTATAATTTGTTTAAAAAATATATAAATAAACTGGTTATGACACCACAAAGATGATGTTGCTGTGCCTTTCCTGTCATCCTATCAAACCCCACTGACCTAGTGGTATATAAATTAGGCTTTTCTTTTTTTTTTTTTTTTTTATTAAGCACAATTTACGGTACACCTATTAGGACTAATAAGACCAAATAAGGCACAAATAAGGCATAATTAGAAATAATATGTTAATTGTTACATGAAGCTACACCCTAATATGCCTACATTATGATCTCATTAGACATCGCAAAATACCAAAAAGGCATAGGCTAATGGTCTTTTGTTATTTCACTTTTTGCAGGGACTTTATGTCTAATTTCGCATATTTTATACCGTAAATTGAATACGTCCCCAACTTCTATAGATGGGGACGTTCATTCTCCCACGTGGGAAATCAAGTAGGCCCAATGATAATAGAACATACTACACTGTTGGGCTTTATTAGAAGTAATATGTTCTTTATTAAATACCATTCCTCCTTACGTGTGCATGTGTTTCTTATATATTGGCACGTTACGTCTAATTATAAATAATATAGCCTATCTTTATTAGGGACAAACAATGCCGCCATTTCTGGTCCTACTTCAGAGAATACATATTTCTTTGGGTTACGTTACAATTAATATGCTGTTATGTGGGACGAATATAGAAAGAATTGTACCGTGAACTGAACACGAGCCTTTAGGTCCCTCATTCAACCGATCACTTTAGTCTTTGTCCCATATAACGGCAGTCTTCAATTCATATGCCGTTATATGCGACGAATATAGAAAGAACTGTACCGTGAACTGAACACAAGTCCTTTGGTCCCTCGTTTAAAGAATAGTCCTACATGGACCGATCTATTTAGTCTTCATTACGATTAATATGCCGTTATATGCGACGAATATAGAAAGAACTGTACCGTGAACTGAACACAAGTCGTTTCGTTACTCATCTAAATGGTAACTGGAAAAGGGTCGCACGAGAAGTCGGGCCGAATCGTGTGGAGAGGTCGGGCCGCGGCTGTGGAGAGGTCGGGCCGCGGCTGTGGAGAGGTCGGGCCGCGGCTGTGGAGAGGTCGGGCCGCGGCTGTGGAGAGGTCGGGCCGCGGCTGTGGAGAGGTCGGCCCATGTCTGTGGAATAGTTAGTTACTTAGTGAGCTAGTGTCAGCTGTTTTAGGCCCTTGTATATTATTATCCTTATTATTGTGCACTTTTTAAGGCTACACAACAGAACGTAGAAGATTAATTGTCATGTTGATCTAGTGAATGTTTTGACTCCTTTGTTTCCCTGGTCCAGCAAAAGTGATGTGATTGACTGATAATTGCTGATATGTTCACACTTGGACCCGAGGTGAAATTGCTTGCTAATGGCTGTGTCTATTGATCAAATTGTACCTCCACAGCTCAGGTGAATGACCTTGATGATGATGATGATGATGATGGGTGTGTGTGTGTGTGTGTGTGTGTGTGTGTGTGTGTGTGTGTGTGTGTGTGTGTGTGTGTGTGTGTGTGTGTGTGTGTGTGTGTGTTATTGCTGTCGGACTTTTCAAAGGATTAAACAATTAAACAGAGGATTATGATTAAACAAAATTGCAAATAAAGTAAAGAGTGAAATATGTATTTATTCAACTCTGGTAAAGAGTAAAACATTTAATTATTCAACTCTAGTCAAGAGTAAAATATTTAATTATTCAACTCTAGTCAAGAGTAAAACATTTAATTAGTCAACTCTAGTTGAGAGTAAACCATGTTTTTATTCAACTCTAGTAAAGAGTAAATTATGTCATTATTCAACTCTGGTAAAGAGTGAATCATTTAACTCAGCACAGTGTTATTTGTCAAATCACTTTAACTCTGATATAGAGTTAAATAAAGAACTCTTGGTCTGGTGTTAAATATTGAACTCTTTCCAAAGTGTTAATTTAACTCTAGAAAGTGTGGAACTATATAAACTGAGTTGAAATTGAATTTGTGAGAGTCAATTCAATTCCACTTTTTGCTGTGTTACTGTTTCCCACAATTGGGAAATGAAAATTACATAATTACGTAAATGTTTGAGTATAATCTAACATTTGGTTTTGATTGTGGTGATTGTGTTATTGTGTTACTTACTGTTTCCCACAATTGGGAAATGAAAATTACGTAATTCAGATGTTTAAATATAATTTAACATTTGGTTTCAATTGGGCAATATCAAGAGTATATGGCCTGGGCAGGGCTTGATAATGGCTTGGTATGCAGTGATAAGGGTTGGTATGCATGTCTATTGAACATGCATATGGCTTGATAATGGTTGATATGCAGTGATAATGGTGCCTATGCATGTCTATTGTCATGGCTTGATAATGGTTGATATGCAGTGATAATGGCGCCTATGCATGTCTATTGTCACAACAGCAAGAAATATCAAGCATAAATGGCTTGATGATGGTTGGTATATGGCCTGGGCCGACCTCTCCACAGCCCCTGGCCGACTTCTCCACACCACCTAGCCGACTTCTCCACACCACCTAGCCGACTTCTCCACACCACCTAGCCGAGATCTCCGCACTTTTGCTCGGTCCGAGTTCGCGGCGGCCCGAGATCTCCGGTCCCCCTGGAAAAGTCAGGCCGCCGCAAAGTCTGACCGACCAAAAGAGTTGTGTTCAGTTCACGGTACAATTCTTGGTATATTCGTCCCATATAACGGCATATTAATCGTAATGAAGACTAAATAGATCAGTCCATGTATTCTTTAAATGAGAGACCAAAGGACTTGTGTTCAGTTCACGGTACAATTATTTCTATATTCGTCGCATATAACGGCATATGAAGACTGACGTTATATGGGACAAAGACTAAAGTGATCGGTTGAATGAGGGACCTAAAGGCTCGTGTTCAGTTCACGGTACAATTCTTTCTATATTCGTCCCACATAACAGCATATTAATTGTAAAGTAACCCAAAGAAATATGTATTCTCTGCAGTAGGACCAGAAATGGCGGCATTGTTTGTCCCTAATAAATATATATTATTTATAATTAGACGTAACGTGCCAATATATAAGAAACACATGCACAAGGAGAAATGGTATTTAATAAAGAACATATTACTTCTAATAAAGCCCAACAGTGTAGTATGTTCTATTATCATTGGGCCTACTTGATTTCCCACGTGGGAGAATGAACGTCCCCATCTATAGAAGTTGGGGACGTATTCAATTTACGGTATAAAATATGTGAAATTAGACATAAAGTCCCTGCAAAAAGTGAAATAACAAAAGACCATTAGCCTATGCCTTTTTGATATTTGCGATGTCTAATGAGATCATAATGTAGGCATATTAGGGTGTAGCTTCATGTAACAATTAACATATTATTTCTAATTATGCCTTATTTGTGCCTTATTTGGTCTTATTAGTCCTAATAGGTGTACCGTAAATTGTGCTGGGACCCTATTTGGTAACCCATTTTTTAACCCAGTGCCAATTCCTAATGTGATCCTGGGCTCTACACACCCTCCACCAACCTGGGGAGGCAGCGGACTGACCTCATGCTTCCTTCAATGCATGAGGAGTCCAAGCTGCCTTCTTTTCACCTGACAGGGGGGAGTTTCCCTGGTTGGACGTAGCGCGTGGAAGGAACACGTTATTCCAACCAGTTCCTGTCCCAGTTTAGAGTCAGTCCAGGATTACAGCATGTTTTTGTGAGGGTATCTACCCTAGGGGACACGGGGAGAACATGCAAACTCCACACAGAAAGGGCCTTTCGCCAACCCCGCCTCGGGTATGGGCACTGATGACGCGGAGGAGCAGACACGCCGCCAGCACCCACAGCAGCGCCCCTAGCGGGAATCGAACCCAGGACCTTCTAGCTGTGAGGCAACAGCACTAACCACTGTGCCACCGTGCCCCCTAGGCTTTTCTTTTAGCATTCTTTCTTTTTTTTTCCTTAATGTTTCTTCTGTTTTCAAAACTAAAGGGAATCTGAAACAAGGACTTTATTTGAAGTTCCTAATCTAATACAGTGAAAGATATATATCTGCTTAAAAATACACTTCAGTTGAAATAATTATTGTTACTTATTATAGAGTTTACTCCACATCCCCTTTTTCTTCTGTATTTTGTTTATTAAAGATTCTAAACACCCCCTTTTTGATTAAAACTCGGTTCCCTCAGAGATTGCTTATTTAATGGGCTCTACAAAAGGATACATTATTGGGACAAGGAGACGTTTGTACATGTGACCCACCTAGAATGAAGTCACTTTTTTGGGTTGTTATATTTATTTTATTTTGTGATTTGAGTTCGTTTTTGGGAGCTGTCACTTGTCATTTGTACCTTTTAATACATGAGAGTTTACCTGTGACAGTAGGGGGCAGTGTAGGAGCGTTTTACCTTCTTTTCTACTCGGGTTAGAAGCAGGTACCCAGCCCTCATTCTAATGAGCAACCAGCATGACATCAACAACGTTCTCTGTGCTTCTTTCTCCTGTTTAACAGGTTAGTTTTAGTGCACCAATTCACTAAATGATACACATGGGATTATAATAACATTAGGTACACGTTCTGATGGTGAAACCTAACCTTAAAGTGTTTGTAAGAGATTGTTTAAACATCATTTCTGAAACACAGCGACTTCTTTCAATCAAATATTTGGTCTGTACGTGGGGCTATAATACATTACTCTGTGGTGTGACAAACTGGGAATGCATTTTGTATCATTTTTTTTTTCTTTACGTCTTCTTCAATAAGTGGATATAGTGCAGAACACATTAGTTGGGCTGGATCAATACAACATGGCGACGTCCAGTACACAATAATGCTTTCTCGAGGACACTGACCCTAGTTTACACTCCCAAAGACCTCACGTTTTTGTATATATATATATATTTTTTTTTTTTTTTTTTTGTGCTCTATTTTGGTGAACTGTCTGTATTTCATAAGAAGTGTGACTATACTATATTGTTGAATTGGACATGGTTATGAACAAGTTCCGCTCTCAGTATTAATAATTAACTATTTACAGTAACCTAAAGGGGTTATTGCAAAAACTAGGAAAATAAGAAGAGCCAATAGGAGGCACTTCCGGGTCTGGGGGGAACATTACAAAGTGTACTGATTTAAAGGGGAATTCCACCCATTTTCAGCATTCTAATATGGCATTAATATACGGTACCTTTAGAGGTGCTGGGTGGACATGATAAAAACGTTTCCCCATTCTTTGTTTCCTAGAAATAGAGGTCTGAAGAAAACCATTAACATGGTGAAACACATCTTGATCACCTTGGATTTCTTTAGACGCTTCTTTTTTCTGAGAGCGTTCAAATGGAACCAAATGAACCCGTTAGGGTTCATTTGGTACCAGGAAACAAAAGATATGGGAAACGAAGGTTTTTGGATTTATGATTTTTGTGAATACATTCTAATGAGAGCAACCAGTCTGACAACATCAACAACGTTCTCTCTTCTCTGTGCTTCTTTCTCCTGTTTAACAGGACATTATTATCTACATGCTCGTCCTGGCCACCTGGAACCTGCAATCTACAGTATTTGCCAGCTTTGAGGTAGTCTATAACACTATCTGAGTGCTTGACACACAGACTAACCTCTGGCTTGTTCCTTTTAATGGACACTCTGCTCATAGTTTCCATGTTTAGGGGGTCCTAAACATTGCCGGTGGAGGATTACAGATGAGACTCATGAACAGGCAGCAGTTGATTTCAGTAGCACAGGTTCATGCACACTCGACAGAGTGTGTGTGGTTGCTAGTCAAAGTTCATATAATTAGCGAATTTGCAACAAATAGGTGTCACGTTGGAAGTCGTTCTAATCAAGATTTCTACAGTTGAAAGGGTCAATATTGTCAGGAGAGGTAGAAGTGTACATCCCTAGTTGATTTCAACACTGGTACATGCACAATGACAGTGTGTGTGGTGGGTTGCTGGTCAAAGTTCATAGAATCAACTCTTGGGCCTATATTGGGCGATATTGGAACAAAGGGGCACATTTGAAGTGCTATATCTCTAGAAATCTACAGTATAAAGGGCCCACATTGTCAGGAAAAGTAGAATTAGACCTCCTTAGTTGATTTTGATAGCACAGGTTCATGCACACCTGACAGAGTGTGTGTGGTTGCTGGTCAAAGTTCATAGAATCAGCTCTTGGGCCTAGGCGGTTTTGGAGCAAGGAGGCCAATTTCAACTGCTATTTCTGAGGAATCCTACAGTAGAAAGAGCCAAATATGCCAGGGGAAGTAGAATTAGACCTCCTTAGTTGAATGTTATTGAACCACATTAGAAACACACTGCACTGGTGAAGACATTTTCTTGTTAACGATTAGTTAGCTCCCAGCTTGATCAATTCTCTGCTAGCCTTTAAATATCTGCTATCTGCGTTCACACAACATGTCCACCAGGTGGTGCCATGGTAATCACATGCGAATCAGAGCTGTCCTTCACCTCTGTCACCATCCTTTCCATCTGAATGCTGCTCTGTGGATTGTCTGGTCAGTCGCTAGCGAGACTGACAGTGTACAGTTAGGATGTCACCTGTCTGACACTCTGTCTCTGGAGAAATTCAACCACTGGCAAATGTAGTGTGTGTGTGTGTGTGTGTGTGAGTGTGAGTGTGTGTGTGTGTGAGAGAGAGAGTAGACTGACAGTCGACTTTATACTCGATGTAAGCTACACACTATACAGGCTCTACTAGTGTAAAGGTGTACCAAGTCAATTTTCTAGTGACTGTTTCACATTATAGGGTACATTTGTGCCATTAGAGGAAACAAATGACTGAATATACACACACAACAGAGTATCCCACTGTTATACTGTACTGTATCTGTAGTCCATGTACTTATGATTGATGATTATTATTCTATTCACTATAGATTAAGAGCATCTGCTAAATGAGTAAATTGAAAATTGTAATAGGACAGTTTTCAATTACCAGAAAGGCTAGAGGGCCTATGTTAAAGGATAAGGTAGCAAATCACATTTAGATGAAATATCTGCATTTAACAGTTTGGTTGCTTTATTGCTTAAAAGGTTCTTTTGATTTTTTTTGTGCTAAATGAGTTAACCATCAGAACACATTATTTCAAAGAAGGAGCAGCTTCTTAATTGGGACGCATTGTGAACTCAAGTGAAAGCACATCTGATGTTCATATTTTGCCCTTATAACTATGGAGAGAATACTGGAGAACCTAACCAAATCCTTTGTTTCTATTGGATTCAACTATGCGAGCTCTTGTACAACAGAATAATCATTTTATCTCTGCCATTGTCTGCCTGGCTGCCATAGCCTGCCTCTATCTCTTTACCCACCCACCCGATGTATGTGTGCACAACATGCAGGCGCACGCACGCACGCACGCACGCACGCACACGCGCGCGCGCACACACACACACACACACACACACACACACACACTCTTACACATCATTTTCTGTGGCTCTCTTTGAGCCTCAAACACAGTGCTGTTCTCACCTGGTTAGACAGAGCCAGTGTAGACAGGGCTGCGGAGCTAAATCTATTGCGTGCTGTGTGTGTTAATGGATTGACGGTGCTGTGGTGTGGGTAGGGTGGAGAGGTGTTGCTGTGAGGGGGAATGATACTTTATGACTGTATGGGTACAAGGAGGGGGGGGGGGGGGGGGGGGGGGGGGTAGGAGACTGGAACATCAGAGACATCACAGATTCATGAGAAAGCGAGACAGAGAAAGAAAGGGAGCTAGTATCCCACAGATGGGGAGTGGAGGTACAGTATATGGAAGCAAGACGTTTCTTTGTTTTGTTTTTGTAGACAAACCGATCTGTAGAAGTTATTTTGCTGCTGGCTTAGTGGTCATAGGCCAGTCTCCAGCATTTACTGTATATGGTGCTCTTTTCCAAGGTGCTTTACATAGACTGTATACTGCACAGGGGTTGACACTAACACTTGCCCGCTTGCCCGGGGCAAGTAAAAAAATGGTAGGGCAAGTGAAGACTGCTACCTGGTTGCCCGATCAGGCAAGTGTGCAACTTGTGCGCTATAACACAACACACGATAAATTTGTCTTGAAGGCGGTCATTGCACTTTGCCTCTGTGTCTTTCCCTGCTTTCTAGCTATCCACAATTCCAGGCTGGATTTGGGAGACAAAACAGGCAAATTAACATACACATCAAAATGACCTAATCTTCTACATTCTCTAGTTGTGTAGACCTGAGTTAATTAAGATGATGAATTTTAACTCTTGAGAGTGTAAAAATGACCCGCAAGGGTCCATTTGGTTTCATTTTTACGTTCTCAAGAGTTACATCTGGTTAAACTTAAATGCAAAATTTATTTTTGGGGGGCAAGTGACCATGACCTGAGGGCAAGTAGAACCTGACTTGCACTTGCCCGATGGGCAAGTGCCTCGGAGACCTTAGTGTCAACCCCTGCTGCATTACATTCAGTCAGGAGCAATAAGGGGTTCACTTGGGGAGCCTGGGTTTGAGCTGGCAACCTTGTGGTTACCATTCTACCCCTCTACCCCTGAGCCACTGTCACCCCGGCAGCGATCCAGGTGGATACCACATATATAGGCCTACTGTTATATTCTCTGAATGACAGACAGCGTGTCATGCGCTCAAGTCCCGTTCATGACTCAATTAAGGCACAAGGTATATACTGTACACGTGTGAGTTGAAATAGATTTTATCCTTTCCCACATGCACTTTCATTTGATTTATAATAATATATAATAGTTCTCATGTTCACAAAGATTTCCTACTGCTGCCAAGCTCCTCATCTCACTGCTGTGCTGATACTTCAGTGAATGAAAAGTTGGCAGCCTGTATGAGGGGATTAGATTCATGGATCATAAGAAAGTTTCCTTGTTCAAGGGTTCTTTATTTTCTTGGCTTATTCAGTCTTGAAAATAAATACCATGGCATGAAACTAATTACATTTAGGCTACTATATCCTCTCTTTCAGTGTATTTGGTTCTACTCAGTTAGTAGTACAATAAGAACTTGCTAGGAATATGTGGAGGACAATCGCATAGCAACTGGATTTCAAGACCTATATTCATCCTGAAGAATTTGGTGACCAATTTTTTAACCAGTTCACCTGAACTGAACCTCCTTTGGGTTTCAACCCGTGTTTGGTGTGGCCTAAGAATTGTCACAACACAGTTTTACAGATACAAAAGTGAATGAAATTTGTTTTTGTGCAATATAATTCCTATCATATACGATAGGAACTATATTGCACAAAAACAAATTCCACCCACTGTTTTCAAGGTATTCCTTGGGTGCTATAGCACCCAAGAAATACCTTGAAAAAGAAGAGAGGAGGAGATCAAGATCAAGGGCAGGAAAAGAAAGAAAGTTTGAGCACTTTTACCACAATAAAGGTAAAGCCAAGGGTTTTATTCCGTGCGGATCTTAGGTACTGAAGGTAGTATGGATGATGGTGGTTGTGGTTGAGTGGTAGGGGGTGCAGGATTCACATTCACAGGATGACCTCATCCAGGCAGGCTCCTGCCCCTGGGAGCCAGTGAGCTCATGGCTCTCTCATAAAAGAAAAGAGGCATTTACGGTCCTTTAACTGCCTTAGATGTGTCTCGACCAGTGTAGGCACAATCCAATTTACTTGGCTGGAACCTCGGTAATGGGACATGTGTGGGAGGAGGGATTACTGTGCCAAGTGGACGAATGCCTTATCTTTCAGTCAGAATGGATAGGCTTCAGTGCCTTCGTCATTGAACTTGCTGTAGAGATGTCCTCTTGTTTTTCAGGTGTTGTTGTCTAAAAGCGGGCTTGATGGGAACATTCAGACAACAGCAGTTAAGGGACACAAATATATACAGTAATATTTATATTTATACACAGTATACAGTATATACGTTAATGACATTTACAGTATTTAGAACACTTTCCTGGCGGTCTTTAGGTGTATGTGGTTTTACAACCCCAATTCCGTTGAAGTTGGGACGTTGTGTAAAATGTAAATAAAAACAGAATGCATTGATTTGCAAATCGTTTTCAACCTCTATTCAGTTGAATACACCACAAAGACAATATATTTAATGTTCAAACTGATAAACTTTATTGTTTTTTGAAATTATACAATCTTTTGTAAATTGATCCCTGCAACACGTACCAAAAAAGTTGGGACGGGGGCAACAAAAGACTGGGAAAGGTCATGAATGCACAAATAATGCCTGTTTGGAACATTCCACAGGTAAACATGTTAATCTTAAACAGTTTAATATCGTGATTGGGTATAACAGGACCATCCCAATCGTTCACAATCAAAGATGGGGCGAGGTTCACCACTTTGTGAACAATTCTGTGAGAAAATCATCCAACGGTTTAAAAACATTGTTTCTCAACATTCAATTGCAAGGAATTTGGTGATTTCATCATCTACAGTCCATAATATAATCAAAACGTTCAAAGAATCTGAAGAACTTGCTATACTAAAGCGACAAGGCTGAAAACCAACACAGAATACTTGTGACCTTTGATCCCTCAGGTGGCTCTGCATTAAAAACTGACGTCATTGTGTAAAGGATATTACTCTGAGGACTCAGGAACACTCAGAAAACCATTGTCAGTTTACATAATTTGTCGCTACACCTGCGATTGCCAAGTTAAAACTCTACCATGCAAAGCAAAGCCATACATCAGAAAGGTTGGTTTGAAAAAACAACCAGAAAAACAACCAGAAATGCCTTCTCTGGGTACAATATCATTTGAAATGGTTAGACACAAAGTGGAAAAGTGTGCTGTGGTCTGATGAGTCCACATTTCTAATGATAGTGGACCCAGAGAAGGCATTTCTGGTTGTTTTTCTGGTTGTTTTTCAAACCAACCTTTCTGATGTTTGGCTTTGCTTTGCATGGTAGAGTTTTAACTTGGCAATCGCAGGTGTAGCGACAAATTATGTAAACTGACAATGGTTTTCTGAGTGTTCCTGAGTCCTCAGTGTAATATCCTTTACAGAATGACGTCAGTTTTTAATGCAGAGCCACCTGAGGGATCAAAGGTCACAAGTATTCTGTGTTGGTTTTCAGCCTTGTCGCTTTAGTATAGCAAGTTCTTCAGATTCTTTGAACGTTTTGATTATATTATGGACTGTAGATGATGAAATCACCAAATTCCTTGCAATTGAATGTTGAGAAACATTGTTTTTAAACCGTTGGATGGTTTTCTCACAGAATTGTTCACAAAGTGGTGAACCTCGCCCCATCTTTGATTTTGAACGACTGGGATGGTCCTGTTATACCCAATCACGATATTAAACTGTTTAAGATTAACCTGTTTACCTGTGGAATGTTCCAAACAGGCGTTATTTGTGCATTCATGACCTTTCCCAGTCTTTTGTTGCCCCCGTCCCAACTTTTTTGGTACGTGTTGCAGGGATCAATTTACAAAAGATTGTATAATTTCAAAAAACAATAAAGTTTATCAGTTTGAACATTAAATATATTGTCTTTGTGGTGTATTCAACTGAATAGAGGTTGAAAACGATTTGCAAATCAATGCATTCTGTTTTTATTTACATTTTACACAACGTCCCAACTTCAACGGAATTGGGGTTGTAGATATCTTCGATCTTAGCAGAGAGTCCAGTGTCTCTTGTGTCATCAAGCTCCTTCCTGGACTGGACTTCCTTGTGAATATGTGGGTGTAGTCCAAGGACAATCCGGGTACCCATCGGCATATATTCGAGAAAACAGCCCCACCGCTGTTGTTCCTCTAAATATGCATATTTAGAGGAACAACAACGGTATGCTGGACTCCATTGCTTCATGGAAGGAAATGGAGACCAAGGATGGTTGGTGTCCATTAGTCTTGTGTAGCCAGACAACTATTCCACAATCAGGGCCGGTTCTAGGTAAAGCAGTATAAGCTGTCGCTTAGGGCCTCAATGGGGCCACGTCACCGGGACAATAATCTTTTTTAGTGTCCCCTATCCCATACATTTTGAAAAAAAAAAACAAAAAAACATTTTGAATAGTTCAACTAGATAAGTAAAAGAGCCCCGAACATTGTCTTCACCAATAGAAACTTTATTTGCAATGTTTCTATTGATGAAGACAGTGTGCAAGCAGGTGGTGACAAAATATAGCCCGCAGCCTCTTCATTTTGAGCTCAAAGTGGCAATTTCATCGATTTCATTCATTGTCATTAACATATTTTTGGGGAGAAAAGTGGTGAAGTGTCCTTTTAAAAACTTAATTGCAGCCCAGAGTTTCCAGTAGTCTTGATGATGGTCTCATTCAATGACTGCAAAACCCCTTCAGCCTCTGCACACACTGCATATTGGTAGTAGCCCAGGGTAAAGCGTTTTTGATGGCCGCTAGCCCCTTCAATGTCTGGCTTTCAAACATGTCTATGGACTTTTAATGTTTGTTTTAAGCAGCAGTGATGTCGTGTGGCACTGGCAGCCACAGTGGGCACCGGCCCTCATTTCACACAAGTGTGATGTTTAATTTGTACAGTGAAGAATCGTCACAAACCTGAAAAGGAACCCTGCATAAAGAGACAAATATAGATAATACATTATACTTGCTCCGTATAACTAGAATTGAACATTTAAAACACATAGAATAAGCTCTTTTGTTAAAAAAAAAAATAGTGACGTCATCCTGTGACAGGTCATGTGACAGGCACAATAAAATGGCGACCCCCTTGTGATAAAACCATTAACTATTTTTAAACTAATGAGCTTATTCTATGTGTTTTAAATGTTCAATTCTAGTTATAGAGGGTAAGTATAATGTATTATCCATATTTGTCTCATTAGGCAGGGTTCCTTTTAAATGGTGTCTCTTAAATATAGTGGTGCTCAGAGTTAAGCTACAGAAGGGTCATTTTTAATACTGTATGATTTAAACCGATTTAAATGTCTGACGTTATCATGAATCCTGCAAACAAAAACAAATACATTTAACTTAAAACTGAAGATTGTGCTGTTATGAATATTATCTTGCCATCAAAGCCACAGCACTATTGGAAGAGACCCCCCATGCATACGCACTTAAAATAAAATAAAAACATCTGGAACACTTCAGTTCCAAAGCTGGTCCCAAACCTCTCAACAGTCATCAGACATTGATGAGACAGTCGGCTAAATATGGAGAGCTATTATGAATAAATTGGGGCATGCCTGTAGAGTTCAACTTCAACCACAGCAGCTGGCTTAAGGAGGCTCCAGTCCTACCGGAAGGACCCCCGCCACATGCCACCCCACCCACCGCCACCATCACTCAAAATACATCATTTACATGAACAGGGGCGTTTTTGCCATTAGGTAGACTAGGCAGTTGCCTAGGGCGAAAAGGATCCCAGGCTAATAAGCATCATATGGATAAATACATTATACTTGTCCTCTATAACTAGAATTAAACATTTAAAACACATACAGTATAGGCCTAGATTTTTGTCACTGCTAAACTCCTTATCCTTTAACTTCTTTGCCTATTTAAAAGAAAAGTTAAATTGGCCAGTCTACATGCTCACAACGTGTCAATAGATTGGCACATTGAATTATTCCAAAATGTTTTTTTAAAAAATAATGAAAAAGGGATAAGGGGTTTGGGATAAGGGGGTTAGCGTGTGATGAAAATGGAGCCCATAATATGTTATTTAGTTTACAAATAGTTCATAATTTTATCCCTTGGGGGGTACCATTTTACAGGAGATTTTCCCTGGAGCCCCCCTTTACGGGTCCATTTGGTAATGGGGGCTCCAGGGAAAAATTTGCCTAGGGCTCCAAATTGCTTAGAAACGCCACTGTTCATAAAACATGAAATAATAATTAGAAATCACTGTTGTTTCGTTCTGCTGTTCTTTTTATCAGAGAAACATGCTCAAAGTGTCCCCTCCTTTGTTTTCTTTTTTTGCGTGCTAGGCTACTGTATGGATTGAACAAACAAAGAAACAATAGAGTTTCTTCTTGGTTTATAAATCCTCTTGAATTTGACCTCATATTGAACTGTACTTTCATGTGCTTTTTTCAGCAAACTGTTCAGTCAATAAGCATTCAGTCAATCAATCAATCAATCAATCACCTCTCATCAGGTTCTCATGGGACAGATAGATTCCCATCATGCAGCCAATAAGCCAGGCACTGACTGCACTCTCAGCTCTCCTCCAGGCCTGGATTTAACAATCCCCAATTGGGGGGGCAGGTGACAATGGTATGGGGGCAGCTTTATTGCCCCGTACCATTTCTGGTTACAGGACTTATATTAGGCAAGTAAGCATCAATAATATCATCAGTTGTTGTTGAAGTCGCAACAGGAACGCAGCATGCATAAAGCAAAAAAGGTCTGACTCAGAGTTTTCTGTTTTGAATGACGAATTGGTGTTGGTTTAGTGGTACCACAATTGTAGTTATTTTAGCATAGTGTTTCAAATCATTTTAATTATAAGAACTTTAATTTGAAATGTCTTTGAAATTTGGGTTGTTTTGCATGCCATCATGTTTGGTGGGGCAGTCAACGCATTTAGGTGGGCATTGCCCCCACCCCTCCCCCATGCCTAGATCCGGCCCTGGACTGCACTCTCAGCTCTCCACTGATGTGCGCTGCTGATGTTTCATTCAGTGAATGAACGGTCGGCTGACTGTAAAAGGGGAGGCAAGCGGGCTGCTCCATTGGGAATGAACAAGCGCCTCCCCTTTAATCGCGTGGTGGCTGGCTGGGTCTCTCTTCTCTCGTAGTGTTTAGTTGCTCTCACTTCTGCGCTGCTCATCAGTTGTTCCTCCTCCTCGGCGCTTGTTCTGTTTCAGCGTTTTTCCAGCTCTGCTTGCGTTACGCAAAAAGGATCCGTGTGTGGAGTGGGAGATCTCATCTGTTGGTTTCTTTCTCTCTGTCTGTTCGCTCTGCAAGAAACAGGCTATTCAAACGGAAGGGTTTCTTTTTGGGAGGGTTGTTTTCTTGTGAGCGTGCTTTCCTTTTGGCAACATCAACATGAAGGAACGCGGAGAAAAGCGCACGACTCCAAAGTGTCTGAAGTAGTAACCTACTGAATAAGGTTGGTGACGGACTGTAATAGTGGGATTTAAATGGGCGATTTGTTGTTTTTTATGAGCTTCCAATAGCTTTCCTTTCACTCTACGTTTACATGTTTTGTGCATGCTTGTGAATAGAATATGTTTCTTACTGCAGCTGAAACAAAACAACTATATATCCCATTATTAAAGTAAATGTAAAAACAACGTGCTATCATTTTTTCTATTACAGTACGCATGTTAAGGTAGCTTTCGTTTTACTGCTTGGGCGTGTGTTGTAATTATGCAGCACTTAAGGTTAAAGTCCAACCGCTAGTTAGTGTTATTGCTCCAATAGTGTCAAAGACCAAGCCCAGCTGTTGAGTCAGTGTCTCCTGTTGTTGTTTTGTGTTGTGTTGTGTTGTTGTGGGTCCATTGAGGTGATGTGTGGAATGGATCAGGATCAGTTCAGTTGTCGTGCACAAAGATTTAGAAAGGACCGGTGGATGTGATAAAATGCAGTAAAATAATGACAATATTACTCAGTTGCTGGACTTGTTGTGATTACTAAACAGGCAGAACGGTGGCCAAACGCATGCACACACTAGAGCTCTCTATCTCTATCTCAAGCAAGCAAGAGATCACTCCATGCAGGAATGCACTATACACATTGATTAGTCTTTAAGGTGGTTGTGTTCCATTTATCTATCTTTCTCTCACAAATCTTGCTGATGTCTGTACATTTTTCTACTTTTCAGCAGATTTTTCTTAGTTTAGTTTATTTTTTATTTAATGTTTTCAAAATCTATGGGTGATTAATCTCTGGGAAGTACTTGTCAGTAGTGGAAATTTGGTAGGAAATAGCTCAGTGTCCACTTAATTCTGTGTGCAGTAGGTGCATATAGTTTGTCTTCTCTCTGGATACAGGTCTGTCTATGATGGACTTTCTTTCTATGATGGACTTTCTCGTTCTCAAGACTGTGCTCACTGAGTCTATACCAAGATTGTTTTTCCCTCTGTTTTGGGCCAGTCACAGTGCTCAGGTATTCTGCCACAGGCTATTCTCTGATTAGGACCAGATAGTAAAACATTTACCAACCTCTCCCAGACAATCAGAGACAATGTCAAGCAACCTCAATGTTCTTTCCAACGTGGACATGAATACACACCAGTTTGGGGTGAATGTGGCGTCAGCGGTTCAAATCCCTGCTCCTCCTGTCTACATGTCAAAATGTCCTTGTGCTGTGTGTGAATGCAATGATGCACTACACTATGTCAGTGGTTTCCAACCTTTTTCATACCAGGGCCCACTATTTATTCTGCATTTAGTCACAGTCTAGACCATCATATGATGTTGAGCTTAGTCTCTTGGAGCCCAAAATAAGGATTTTCAAGTTTGTGTCCACAATTTAGGAGAGATACACTGGTCAAAATAACATTTCCTGCTACATTTTCTACAACTGTAATATATTCTAGAAAATGTAGTATTTCAGAGGTTAAAATATAATTTAACTCTTGATAGCGTAAAATGATACGGGCCAAATGGACCCTCACAGATCCATTTGGCCCGTGAGGGTCCATTTGGTATCATTTTACACTCTCAAGAGTTAAATATATATTAAGGCTCCAAATTATATTTTAAGGCTCCATTTGGCTAACTGTCACTCATTTAGCTGGGGACCACCTGGCGTCCTCTCAGGGACCACTGGTGGTCCCCGGGCCACTGGTTGAAACCCACTGCACTATGTAAAGCGCCTTGGATAAACGCACCATTTACCATTTTATGCTCCATCTCATTGGCAGCCTCTCTTGACCTTCGTCCCATCTGCGTCCTGGGGGTTCGAACCGCCACCATGGCCAAGTGGCTCAAGGACTACCTGAGCTTCGGCAGCAGGAGGGTTCCCCCGCAGCCGCCCACGCCGGACTACACCGAGAGCGAGATCCTCAAGGCCTACCGGCTCCAGAAGAACCTGGACTTCGAGGACCCGTACGAGGACTCGCACGAGAGCCGCTTCCGCAGTGAGTCGTCGTCGGGCGGCACCACCGAGTCCTCCTCCTCCGGGGGGTCGTCCTCCGCCCTCCCGCCGTTCGGCTCTCCGCTGAAGTCGGGCAGTTTGGACATGAAGTCGCCCAAACACCGTCTGATCAAGGTGGACTCTCAGGAGCTGAGCCGCACCAAGATCCTCCTCAGCGCCGTGTCCTTGGAGGACCACCAGGAACCCGTAAGAGTCCTCCTAAACCACGCTTGGCTTATATTTGTTTGCATTTAAAGGGGAACTCCACCCATTTTCAACATTTTAATATGTCATTAATATACCTTAGAGACATTGTGTGGTGATGATAAAAAAGTTCCCCCAATTCTGTATTTCCTAAAAATGGAGATCTGAAAAAATCATTAACATGGTGAAATACATCTGATGACATCATCAAGATGTATTTCACCATGTTAATGATTTTTCTTTCAGACCGCTTTTTCCTGAGAGGGTAAATGGTTCACATTTGTATCCTCTCAGGAGAATTTTGAAAATGGGTGGAATTTCCCTTTAAAGGACCACTTCACCATTTTTTTAACCTATAATCACGAGCTATAGATATAATAACCATTGTTTTCTACTCGGTCTGTGTCTCATAGGAGGGCTGTGAGCAGTTCAAAAACCCATCAATATTAGGCAGATTTTTTAAAATCATTATCATCATTAGAACGATGGCTTCCATAGTCTGCGGAAGGTTGTGTATTGCAACCTTTCAGAGTAAAAAGCCTGCAGTTTCTATTAGCTTGGATTCCACATCGAAGTGAAGTGCCCACAGTCCTCCTAGGAGACACAGACCGAGTAGGAAGAAGTGATTTTTTTTTTATCATGAACATCAGTTTAAGGAGGACCAATTACATGAAGATGGGTCGAAAAGTGTTGAAGTGGTCCTTTAAGTGTGGGCTCACTGGGCTGAGGGAAGGTTGAAAACAGGAAGTTGAAATGAGTGTGTTTTAAAATATGTGCAGAAAAATACATAGCTGGTGCAGCGTGACAGGAGAGGGTTCATATTCAACACAATAATTCGCCCTACTTCCGTTCCACTCTTTATTCACAGCCGATGATACTAATGGATGTTCTGTTCCACTTAGTGTGCAGTTATTCTCAAACTTTTTTTTAATTTCAAGGACCCACATAACTCTGAGTGTACAAAATGGAACCGGTCCGTATAGGTTCCATCTGTTACAGTACAGATACAGAACTGTATGGGGTATACAGTATATACTGTATGTACTGGGGCATTTGTAATCCACTCAAGGACACTTTGAGACCCACTGGTGTGTCTTTCCATTGAGCAAACATGTCCAATAGAGCTAAGCAGTCCCGCCACCTTGTGACGTTGCCCTTGTTCCAGAAATGGATTCCCCAATCCCCATTAATTTTCCTCAGAGACTACTCGAAAATTATCTATATATAGGCAATTACGCTTTGGACAACACACACATACAGGGGTGGACTGACAGTCTGGCATACAGGGCATTTTTTCCGGTGGGCCGACCCCCCCGGGGGCCGTTAATGTCGTGTTTTAATTAAAAAAAAAAAAAAAATCTGCACAAAACCGGCCCACGAATCAGTGCTGGCGGCCCTCTGTCCTCTTCAAATGAAACTGCCTATTGCAGGGTTTTTATAGTTAACTAAAACTAACTAACTAACATTATAAGGGTCTTCAGAGGGCCGCTCTGAGACAAAATTGCCCGGTACGTTTTGAGCTCCCAGTCCACCCCTGGACAAATCAAACACACACATACAATGTTTTGGGACAATCAAATAATTTTTAAGAAGAAAAATGAAACAAAAAGTGTTGTATCCTGACCCAATTACACATCTGTTCCCGGGCTTTATTCGTCTTTATTTAGACCATTTTAGAAAAGTCTCTGAGGAAAAATTTCTGGAACAAGGGGCGATTTCATGAGAGGGGTGGGACTGCTCAGCTCTTTATCAGCAGCACCCTGACTCTGTTTGACCAGAATAGAACCGTCTAGAGCACATATGTCAAAGTCAAGGCCCGCGGGCCGGATCCGGCCCGCGAGATGATTTAATCCGGCCCCAGGCTTGTAGAGCAAAAATGTCTGAGTCTAACAAAAAAAAGTAAGTCTCTAGCACGTTCCTATCAAAAGTTATGGTTGTTTAAAGAAATGCTTTTGAGCTCTCTTCTGAACGGCATGTAATGCATGTTGTCCAGCAGGGGGAGTCGTTTTACCAGGCTAGGCTGCTGGCGCTGCAAAGTGAGAACTATACTTCAGCAGTACTAGGGTGTGTAACCGAGAACTATACTTCAGTAGTACAAGGGTGTATAACCGAGAGAACTATACTTCAGCAGTACAAGGGTATGTAACCGAGAACTATACTTCAGCAGTACAAGGGTGTGTAACCGAGAACTATACTTAGTTAACTTTACATACTTACTTAAATTTAGTATTTGAAATTTAAATGCTATTTTCGTATGGTTTATTGACGCTCTGTAAATAAAAATAGCATCTTTCATAGCAAATGTCTTAATCTAGGCTACAAGTATGAAACCAATAATGTATATTAATATCTATTCTTAATAATAAATATGACTTGTGTGATATACTGTAGTGTAGAAGTAACGGCTGTGTACGTAAACATGTGTGTGCCGTGCATGCTTGCGGTCTGCGACTGGTTGCACCGCGGCGCTCCGGCCCCCATGAAGTCACATGAAGTCCAACGCGGCCCCCACCCCAAATGACTTTGACACCACTGGACTAGAGCCTCTATTAGTATTATTGGTAACACCCAAGTTCGTTCAAAAATGGCATGTGTGTGTGTGTGCACTAGAGCCCATTAGTGGAAAAGGACAAACTTCAGCCACCCCCACATACACCTACCTCCTTCCTCTCCATCACTAGAACGCCTTTATTGATTAGACTCCTTAAGCGAGTGACTGGTGACGTGTGTGTCACAAATATGCACTGTGTCCCATAAATCACATTAGGGTCAGAAAGCGCCACATAAATTGGCCGTCCTGGATGCTTAATGGAAGAAAGTGTTATTGATGGCTTTGAAACGGACCAATATGTCGGGAGGGGCCACACAGTTCCCCCGAGTTTTAGTTCCTCCCATAAATAATAAAGGGGATTTGGTTTAGCAAGCTGAGAGAGAGCAGTGGTCTTGTCCCAACACACGTAGGTGGGGGGGTGTGGGGTCATGCATGTAGATGCGTTTGGCGGTGATATGTCAGGTGTCGTGCGTGGGTGTAATTTATGTCACAGTGTTATTGGTGCCATCGGGACCCGCTAGCTGCCTCATCTTGGATGTATGTGGTTGTGTGTGGGTTGAGGAAAACACAAGCACAGCTGCTGCGATGAGAACTGTGAAGTGAAGGGAGGGAAAGAGGGAGGGAAAGACGGCTAGAGAGATACACATTACACACACAAGAGACAAAAGACAGAGATAGATAGAGAGCCTCGCCATGTGTATTTTTTTTTTCTTCTTGGGGATTTTGTCTTTCTATTCATTTAACCCACATGCTGAGTACTTTAAGGCAGCATATTCCGGGGTTTTACTACCTTCGGAGCTGCTGTTAAATCCATGACTCTCTCTCTCTCTCTCTCTCTCTCTCTCTCTGGCTTGCCCTGGAAAATGCTACAAGTGCATAAAGTGGTGTCTGAAGTGCGTCGTAACGGAGATGTGGTCTGGAGTTGTGTCGATAACCTCCTGTCTCTCTCTGGCTGCTCCGTCCTGCTGCTGCTGCTGCTGCTGATGCCCCTCATTAATTTCCCAGGGTCTGTCTGTGGGAACGTCCATGCTCTAATTAACATTGCAGATTCCCTCGCATCGATAACCTGTTAACGGAATCCGCGTGGGATTTGGATGTAATTTTCCGAGGGTGTGTTGCATGTCTAAAGGGAATCTGCGATGTGATTTTGTGAGGGTGTGTTGCATGTCTGGCAGGAGTCTGACCAATATTACTCCAGTCGCGGCTGGCAAGCGCTTGTCTGTGTTACGGAGAAAGAGAGGGGACAATCCAGACAACACACAGTGCGTGAGTGCGTGTGTGCGTGCGTGCCCATGCGACCATATGGCTGCCTTTGTAGCTGATGCTGTGCCAGCTGACCAGTCACCAGTGCTTTCCTCCTGTGCTTGTATGGAGGAACAAATGTTCTCAACCAACTCACTCCTCAGTGCTGCTTCAGCCAGAAAAGCAGTCATCTTCTGGCATGCAGTTCTCATTGGGGACATTATCGTATTCGTAACATATAAAATATAATAATATTTTGTTCTGATGGCAGAGATGTGGTGTGTTAGCCTCATGTTTTTCTGACTTGTACTGTGGGCTCTACTATTATGGGTTTAATGGACCTTTAATGGATTTACCAAACAACTTTGCTGAATAATAATCCATTAAAAAAGAGTGCGTGTTTCTATGTTAGATGGCGTTGCCAGGCTTGGTGTGCTATTGTGCACACACTGGCCATTTAGTCACAGACACCTGAAAACAGAATTACTCACAAGCACCCTTAACCTTTTTATTGCTTTGTACGTTCAGTATATATATTATATAGTATCGTTGCTCTTGTTGTTGGTCACCTTCCTCGTCCCCCGTGATTTGTAAATCTGACTCTGTTTACTTCCATTAAAAGCACTATTCAGAGCATTCTATCTTAAAAGCATCCATTGCTGATCACGCAGCCCCGATGCGCAGCCTATTTTCATATGTCTATTGTGTCATTCTCTCGCATCGACATCCAACTGTTTGTATTGACAGCCAAAGAGTGCCAAAGAGAGCCAAAGTTGAGACTTCAGTGAAAAAGTTAAACATCCAGGTTGTAGATCAATTAAGTAGTTTGTTCTAATCTAAAATATGAGAGTTTCACTGTGAAACAAAACAAATCAGCTCTTCTCTACATACTGGATGTGATAAGGTATTTTCTTTTTGTAATCCTTTGTACCAAATTGGCTTGTTGTGTCTCTCAGGTAGTTCCATCTGCACCATTGGCGAGGGACACTGATTACTCGGATCCATTTGATGCCCGTCTGGACCCCCGTGCAGAGCCGGACCTTGGACACGTTCCCTGTGAGAACAACAGCTACATGGAGCCCTATGAGGCTCAGAGAGTCATAACAGGTGGGTGATTGGCTCTGGTTTATTACTTCTCTGTTTAATGTTTTATTTGTACAGCTTTGCCTTTGTCTAATAGGTCCCTTTGGAAATAAAAAAGGCCATTGGCAGCTTAATGGTTTGTTTAATTTATCCAATTTGACCACTCATCTAAACAATTTGATTTGAAATTTCATCAATTGATTGCAAAATGAATCATGTCAAAACAAAACTAGAAAAAGGTCTCCACTGAGCTCTCCGGTCCTCGACACCCAGGGTTTCATTTTCATCCGCTTTGCACGAAAACGGAAAGCCTGGACTAATTTGTTAGCCACGGTGGAGAAGTGGGAGTCAACCTTTCGGGGTGAGCGTCGCTCCAAATGATGTAACGTAGCACAGCAATCGAGGAGAGGTGCTTGAGATAACGACTTGTTGGTGAGATCAAATCAGATCAGCTCGATTTGCCGCCCAAGCTTGGACAGTCCCCGCCGCCCCAGGCCAAAATCTTTTCAGTGGTGCCATGTCACTTACCTTTGACTGCAATGGTTTGAATTTTGTTCCAAAACTGTGTTTTGCAAAAGGTCCACCTGCTTGTGGTGCTGTAACAAAGGGTGTGATTTATTCCTTTGGCTAGGATGTCTGTGCAAAGTTTCATATACAGTAAGTTGCATGCTGTGTTCACTCGAAATGACTTGAGGCATTTTGTTCAGAACTGGACAATCCTACAAACTTTGGACGCCAATCTTGGCCCATTAGGATCATGGAACATCACATGATCACATTACCCTGTACCGATCTTTGGACAGAATCTGAAAGATTGATATAAGAAAGAAAAGTTTTACAAAGGTCCGTTTGTGAAGCAACAGCAGATAGCATTTTGACCTCTGTGTCCACACATTCTGAAAGCTTGGACTGTTATGTTCTGATTCCGGGAAGAAAATGTGATGCCTGTTCGGAATTACATTGACATTTTGTACAATCGTAGAGTTCTACTGAATTCTGGCAAGATTGACCATTCTTGTAAGTAGACAAGTGCCTTTTCCCGTCTTGGACGTTTTGGAGGTTATGTTGATAAGAAAAAAATATATGTATTACTGCTCTGAGTCTCCAACCTTATCCTTCCATCCTAATTTAGACTATAAGTGGCACAATGGTGTGCGGATTTGACGGATTTGTAAGCTTTAGACGTTAGTCTCGCAGCTCTGCCCTTTAGGAATGTCTCTCTATCCAGTGTACCCTCGCTCTCTCTCTCTCACCCCTCCTCCCCTTCCTCCCATGTCATTGTCTCCAATCCTCTAGCCTCAGATCCATCCATTTTCATTTGTCACTTCTGTTTCTAACATCTCTATCTCTCCCGCCCCTGTCAGCCCCCGTCTAGTCATGTAGTGGACCCCCCCAACCCCCTCCCTCCCTCCCTCTCACCATTTACTCTCCATCTCGAGAACTCCTGTGGGCCCAGAGGGAGTCTAGACAGCCCTATAATCTGCCTCTCTGGGACGTGTCGGCCCTGCCCTGTTTGTCAGTGCTGCTGTTGCCTTGGCTTCATTATGGTCAAACTAAGTTAACGGTCAGGCATGTATAGCTAGAGGTGAGCTGGGATGAAGTTTGATCGGCACATCCTCATTTCCCTTCTTGAGCCGCGAGGATCAACCGTAATCTCCCAAACCCGCCGGTCGGCCCTCTCCATGTTTTCACAGCAGTGATAACTGACCTTTTGTCACGCATGTCTCTTTGAAAGACCATGCAGGCTTTGAAGATAGATGGTCACTACACATGTGTCTCTGTGTCTCTCTCTCTCTCTCTGTTAATGAACCTCTGAAAACGGAAACAAAAAACCTTTGCACTGACTGACTTGACTGATTCCCTGCTTCTAAACTCACTGCATGACCATGATTATTATGTTTGGTTAATGTAGATTTAGCCTGGCCTAACCCGCAATGATTTTGGCCTTGGGGGGGCGGGGTGCCGTGGGATCCACAGCGACGCCCACCCCAGAAGGTTGACTCCCCCCTCAAGGCCACTTCGTGTAACAAGTTAGTCCAGGCTTTCCGTTTTCGCGCAACGCGAACGAAAATGAAAGCCTGGGTGACGAGGCTAATGTAGATTAAAAACGTGATTTTGAGCTGGCAATGGGATCTGAATTCTGGCATTGAAATTACACATACGCATGTGCGCACGCACGCGCGCACACACACACACACACACGCGCGCACACCTGCTTTCCATCATCAGGTTTCCCATCCATTTGTCATGTGCTCTCTGTCTGGTTTAATTTCTCCTCCTTGGTGTGTTGCAACCAGGAGCTGTCCTGGTTGCATGTTGTTGACTGTGTGTGTTTGTGTGTGTGCACGCGCATGGTGCTGTTCTCTTGCAGCCAGCGCAGGTATGGAGCAGCGTTCACTCCGTTCAGCCACACTGCCTCCTTCTAGTCTGTCTCCATGACTTAACATCAAACGCTGACAGCACCCCAGCCACCACCACCATACACACACAACCACCCTACCACCACCTCTCACCCACCCACATCTCCTCCCTGCTCCTTCATGTTCTCTCATCACTCCTCCCATTCCCTCGTTCCCCACCACCACCACCACCACCTCTTCCTCCTCCTGTCACATCTACCTGTTTACGACTCTCTCCTCCGCCTCTTTTCCCCATCTTTCCCCCCTCCTCTCTCTCATCTTCCTCCCCTCCCTCCCTCCTCCCATAACCCCAGGGTCTTTCCTCCAGGGCTTCCTCTCATGGTCTCCATGGTGACAGCGGTGCCATCCAATAGCATGTGAAGGTTAAAGTTGGGCTCTGCCCTCCCTCTCGCCGTCGAAACCGCCAATTCTCTTGCATTAGCGCTCTTTCCCTCTCACATGAGTGCACCTCAGCGGTGGCGGGACTGCCCGCGGGCTGTGGACCAAAAAAAAACCTGCCTACTATTTCAATTTCTTTCCCCCTCCTTCGGCCTGACGTCCAATACGTCCCACGATGTTCGTTTAATTTTTTAAAAGGGCATATTTTGGAGACTCATGCATCCACTTCAAAAGGCCGATATTCTTAGTGCTCCCGCGGCTCCTGCTGCAGCTGCTTGGCTCCCAAGCTATCGATGCCTTTTTTTGTCTCTTTTTTTCCCCCCAGAAACATTATCTGAGTCTTATCTGTGGGCTTGTGTCAAGCTTCTTATCTGAAGGTCACGATTGACTGACTCCACAGAACAGACTCCGCTGGGATCCATGTCTCGTTTTGGTACACCCCGAGAATGTGTTGGCGAGGTAATGTGAATGCCCTGGCCAGCTGCGCTAGATTGCTGCTGTGATCAATCAATCAGTTAATCAAGCGTTACTTTACCAAGGCCCCTATTGTTTTTCTGCAGTTCTCTCGCTTTCCACAAATTCAGCAATATGGTAGAGCGGTGGTTTTCAAACCTTTTTCATACCAGGGCCCACTATTTATTCTGCATTTTATTATTTTATAAAACTAAGGATTTACAAGTTTTTGTTCACAATTTATGATAGATAACTGGAAAAAATAACAATTCTTCTACATTTTCTAAATGTGTCTTGAAAATAACTCTTGTGCTACCAGATAGCTACCACAGAGGTACCTCGAGTGATAATCTCAAGTGCTCAACAATGTAACTTTATTTTGGACCTGAAGAATATATAGGACAAGTGAATGTTTCTAAGAAAAGTAAACTCTTTGCTATTTCCACCTATTTAATACCTTTATAAAAAGGTAACGGTAAGGTAACCGATACGATAGACCGATCAGTCAGGCTCTAGTTCTGGGATGGAAGAACACTACCTGTAGACCATCTGTGCAAGTATGATGTCAAAACAACCAGCAGGTGTAAAATGACAGAGGATTTACTTGAAATTCCCTTTTTTATTATAGGTGTTTTTTTTGCCTGTGGTGTGTCACTTCTTTGAAGTAAAAGTCGAGACAATCCTTTTCATGAAAGGGACTTCCTGAAGATATGAAACAACTATGTCCCGTTTTGTTCTACCTCGGGTAGGGTTATGGTCAACTTTCGGCTCTTGGTTCCTGCACTACAACCCCTCACCCCTGTCAGTAATGGCTGCCAGCTACCAGGCGGCTGCCAGCTACCAGGCAGCTACCAGGGCCATTTGAAACCAAATGGCCCTTGCGGGTCCATTTGGTTTCATGTTTATACTCTCAAGAGTTAAAACATTCATCACCTGAATTAGCACACCTACACAACTAGAAGATTAATGGTCATTTTGAGTGTATGTTTGCCTGTTTTGTTTAGGACATAGCAGGTTTAAGAATCCAACGTTTCGGCGGTTAAGCCTTCATCAGGGAATGTTGATTCCCTGATGAAGGCTTAACCGCCGAAACGTTGGATTCTTAAACCTGCTATGTCCTAAATAAAAATATTGGCACTTTGGCTACCGGTGTGTGCGGCCACTTTCTTGTTTTGCCCAGAAGTTTTTCTACAGTTTTCTCCCGTGGGCCTGCGCCACCAAACAGGATTTTGGTGTGCGTGAGCATTTCTGTGCACAGTGCCTGTTTTGTTATGTTTGCCAAATCCATATTGCGGACAAAAGCAAAAGAAATCTTTAGTTTTGGGGTCTGTGGGGCTAAAATGTCCTCAAATGGTGGTCCGTGGCTCGAATGCTGAATAAATAGTGGGCCCTGGTATGAAAAAGGTTGAAAACCACTGGTTTAGACAACACTTGTATAGTTATACACATATCCCACTGCTCCTAGCTACATTAGCATTGCATTTTTAGCTACATTAACATCGCATTTGGTGCATTTGGTTTCATTTTCCGATCTCAGGAGTTACAGATCTACTGTATATAAGGGTCAATTTGATTACCAACTGTGCATCATTTAGCTGGGGACCAGCTGGAATCCTCTCAGGGACCACAGGTGGTCCCCGACCACCTGTTGAAAACCCCTGTGGTAAAGCATTATGGGAGACAGTCAATAACTCAAGACCTTTTTTAGATGTCCCAATTATATGATTGTATGAATCATATGATCCACACCTGGGATTTCCGTGTGCTTGTTAACCACTCCACCTTGAAATTGCATTAGCATTCATTTGTGCAGAAGAGTCTGTCAGCCTGCTAGTGCATGGTTGGCTGCAGCAACCTGCGGCTCAGGAGCCACATGCGGCTCTAGAACACAGCCCTAGTGGCTCCCTGGATGTAGCAGCATTATTACATACACACTGGGGTGATCCGCCAACATAATATAAACATTTCAGTCACTGACAACACCCAAAACGCGTTGGCCATGCCAAAAAAGCCCAGCAGTTATCAGAGGTGGAGCTTTCAATCTGAACCACCCAACAGTTTACTATGTCATTAATATACCTTAGAGATGTTGTGTGGACTAGAAATGGAGTTCTGAAAAACACCTTTATTTTTTTTTCCAGAAACTTTTCTTTTAGGACCTTTTTTTTCTGAGAGTGTACAAATGGAACCAAATGGACCCGTCAGGGTCCATTTGGTTCACATTTGTACACTCTCAGGAAAAATAAAGGGTGGAATTCACCTTAAGCACTTATTAGGCTTACATTTTTGCAGCTCCAGACAGATTTTGAATTTCATTTTTGGTCGAAAATGGCTCTTTCAACATCTTGGGTTGCCGACCCATGTCAGCCTGCTAGTGCATGGTTGGCTGCAGGAATACAGGGTTGTCAGACATTGTGTACCAAAAAACGTGTCGTCATGGTCTCCAACTGGACCGACTCGAGCCCTGTCCCTGTCTTATCGCTGCTTTGCAGCTGTATGGTTTTTTTTATGATTGATTTTTACAGGTGTTTGCAGAGAGTAATGTCTTCAGCTCCTCTGGCAGCTTTTTCAGAGGCAAAGATCTATAAGTAAATACTGCCTCTCTGTAGTTCTTTGTTCTCACCCAGGGAACAAATAAAAGGACAGTGCCAGAAGACCTGAGTGATCTAACTGGGTGGGAAATCCAGAAATGACTCTCCTTCTGGTGTCGGTTAGTAGTCTTGAAGGTACCTGTACATGGAATGTGATACTGCATTCTGAATCATCTAGCGTATTTATAGCACAAAGTATATTTGTGAATGTTGTAATTATATTTGAGGAGGTGTTATATAATCCCATGAGGGATGGGGCACGAGGTGGCATCACTCTTGAGTAAAATAAAGCTGAAAGTTTTGGCACTCTTCCTTGCACATAAAAACCAAACATCTCCAAATGTAGGTAAAATAAGTTGAAATTGACAAAACTATTTGGTGTCTCAAATTCTTTATTAAACTAATAACACAGAAACTGTTTTTATACTTTTCTTATTTTTTTTTTAATATTTTTCAATGATATATTAGTAATATTACATTGCAAATATTATTATTATTATTATTTGGAGATGTTTGGTCTTTATGTGCAGCAGCAAGTGTGCCAAAACATTCAGCCACGACGGTAGCTTTCTTAAACGAGGACGGGTTGTCATATACTTAGATGGAATAAGCCTGTGAGTCGTGACCCATAAAAATGGGCCTGAAACCCAGAATTTGCTAATTATATGGACCTTGTTTATTAGTCGTTGTCAAGTGTAAGACGGATTGTAAATGTCCTCTTCAGTTTGTCACGTTGGTGCTACCATCGTATAGGCCTGGGGTGGCCAACCCGCGGCTCGCGAGCCGCATGCGGCTCTTCAGCTGGTTACATGTGGCTCTTAAGGGGCTTCCACATGAAACCATCAAAAACCTTTTTTTTTAATATACCAGGGCCCATTATTTATTCAGAATTTGAGCCATGGACTACCATTTGATGACATTTTAGCTCCACAGACCCCAAAGCTAAAGATTTTGTTTACTTTTGTCAACAATTCCAGGCTGGATTTCAGAGAAAACAAAACGGTCAAACATACAGATCAAAATGACCATTAATCTTCTACATTCTCTAGTTGTGTAGACTTGGGCTAATTCACATGATGAATATTTTAACTCTTGAGAGTGTAAACATGAAACCAAATGGACCCGCAAGGGTCCATTTGGTTTCATGTTTACGCTCTCAAAGAGTTACATCTGGCTAACCAACTTTCCATCATTTAGCCTGGGACCACCTAGAATCCTCTTTGATGTGGCTCTTTGCAGTAACACAATGAAAAACGTGGCTCTTAGTCTGTGACCGGTTGGCCACCCCTGGTATAGGCGCTGACTTAGCGGACTGACTCTCTGAACCACCCCTGTCCTAGGAGGAGCTGTTTTGCCTCGGGGTCAGTTATATCACCTTCTCCAACACCTCCTTCTCCGCGTCCATAGAACCCTGAGGTGTGGTCGATGATCACAGAGGTATGATGGTGACGTATGTTATGTATGTAGTCTCCTCTGAGTGCATGATGGCACGGCAGGCAGTTGGTGTTGTTTACGCCACACTTTAGTCTATTCTGGTGCTTTCCATCCACACCCTGCATGCACAATCTCAGGGTGTGTAATACACAGTTTGGCCGTGAAAAAAAAAGGCTCACCAATAGAATGAACGCAAACTCTTAGTTGGTAATGGTCCTTCAAGATGGCGTCCCGACCAGTTTTTTTTTCTTGGTAAACTCTCTTATTCTTAGCTTGGCTAATGGCTATAAGCATCAGGTACCTTAGAAGCAGTGTTGTAGTGGTACTTTTAGAAGTGGGGGGACGCCTCTGAAAGGGGAATTCCCCCCCCATTTTTTTCTGAGAGTGTACAAACATTACATTACATTTGTACACTCTCAGAAAAAAGGAAACTCATTAACATGGTGAAACACATCTTGATGATGTCATCAAGATGTGTTTCACCATGCTAATGTTTTTTTTCAGACCCAAAAGAGAAGTGAGGAGTGGGGGGACGCCGTCCCCCCGCGTCCCCCCGCGTCCCCCCTCCACTACACTCCTGCTTAGAAGGCTTGTTTTACCATATTAGTAGCTTTTCATTTTGTGTTATCCTTGCTTGGCAGCATCCATTAGTGTTTCAAGCATGATGTGCTTCTATATCTCTCTCAGGCATGCAGGTTTGCGAATTTCCATATTTTGTCTGACTGGAGGTTGTGTGCAACAGAAACATGATCCTATGAGGACACTATAATTAAAGGTCAGAAGGGTCCTGCTCTGCCCTACCCAGCTCCACTTTCCTCACTCCAACAGGAAGGCTGTCCACTATTATGCCTTCCATGCCAAATCTACCTGTATAATATTGTTTGTGCACCAATGAGCTATAGGAATTAGGATTAGGAGGCATTGCTGATGAGCTATGTTATGTTACGTTCGTGTGCAAAAACTAACCATAAGTTCACCCTGTCCTTTGTTTGCAATAGTTGTCGTGTGAAGTGGACTCTGCCATAAACAGGAGTTAGAGTTGTTATATAGTGCTTGTGAACAGGCTCTGCTTGAGAGTGTGTGTGGGGGTGGGAAGGGTGATTTATACCTTGCATTGTGTAGCTTGACAGGTATTCTGCATAGTCACACAAGTATATGGGCACTGGATTCGGTGAAGGGATTAATTGTTGGGCTTGATGGATGAAGGCATCGCTTTGGCACTGTGTTGGTGGCACTGTGTCATCGTGGGTGGCCTCCAGTGCCTATAAACAATGGCACTCACCTGCCCACCTGAATGCTGGTTTGACCGTGGGGGCAGAGTTAGCTGGGAGAGAGCGAGGTATATTCTGTTGACCACTATTGATGTTTGCTCCACATTTTCTCACTGTTTTAATTTAATTATACACACATGTATTACATTTATATTTATTGGAATTTTACCCGACTTATTGTGGGTCACTATCAGCTGCTGCACCCACACATATACAGTAAAACAACATAACACACAAAAACAACTTCTGTTATACATTTTTCAATTAAAGTCACAAAAAACACGTGCTCTAAAGCAATGTAGGTCAGAACCCTTGAAATATATATCCGACATACAGTATATACAGTATCCAATTTTCCTTACACGACAAATTTGGCCCACATTTTCACAAAAGGCATTAGGCTATATTTATTATTTAAACTGCATAAATTACGTCTATGCAGAGCAATAAACATCCGCTGCTCAACATGGAAGCGCTGGAGGTAAAGTGTGAGGACTACACAGTTTTCCTCACATATCTTATTCCTCTCAACAACAAAGTGAACGTGCCAAACAGTATTTGGAGTGAATTACAGGGACTTCTCAAACTCTGGTCATTGTCATGGGGATGCTCTAACAAGGCTGCGTGTAAACAGATTTGAATCGAAATCCACCTCACCTCCACTCTATTGGCTATTACGAAACTGCTGGAGCCTGTGAATGGCTAAAATGCCCCCCCCCCCCCCCACACACACACACACACTAGCACCGCCTTGCCATGGGCCCAACAAAGCAAAGGCAAAGCAAGTGTCTATCTGCAGGGAAACAGCTGCAGCATAAAAGTAGAAGCGGCATAGAGGGGGAAAAACTTTTAGCTAAAAACTTGCCTATAATACAGTTTTAATCTCTGCCTCTGAGTGACCAAAACACAGGCAGCACATACCGTGATCGTGATGTACTCCACCAGAGAGAGGACACTCAGCCTGTTGTTAAACTACAATCTAGACAGCCAATTTCGCCTCTCCCTACAAAAGCCCAGCCTCACACACACGCACACACACACACACACACACACACACACACACCTCTTCACATCTCTCTCACAGCCCTGACGCCAGACTCTCTACTCTACTCCTCCACCACTAACAATCCAAACTGAGGAGGTTGAAGCGATACAGACAGTGAACCCAGAAGGCTCCAGGGCCAGACGCTGTCTCCCCACGTCCACTGTGGAGAGCATTCTGTCTGTCTGGCACCCATCTGCACTCTCCAGATCTTTCTATTGTATGCTGCTCAGTCAAGGTCATCAATATGTCCGTTACCATATGTACAGTACAAATATAGGTTATTAAATGTTTTATTATGTGTGTGTGTACATTTTTGTGAATTTGGGTCCCAGAGAGACCCGAAAATGTGTCCAAAAGGTGTCAAGCTGAAAAGGTTTGAGAAACACTGACAGTTAAACAGTCCTACAAAAGGTATGACTGAATACATTCAAGTAATACATTCAAGTGAACAGGTGGAGGACTTCAGTTGTATTTATAGGGTTGTGATCGTGTTCACAGACGTTTGTTGAGCTGGCAGCACTTTTCTGCCCTTCATTTCTGTGACAGGAGCGCTCCTCTACCTAGTGCAGAGTATCACATTTCAGTACTTTGCATAGCTCTTCAAGCAGAAAATAGTTCTGCCTTTTGGGCTTTATAGCGCTACTAATCACTTTCACTTTGCAGCGCGCTGAAGTGGTCTGCCCACGATCACTCAAAAGAAACGTCTTGCACACTGCACAGTGCATGTATAGCATTCTGAACAATGACATCCAATTTGCTCCGTCGCACAAACAGGATTGCTCCGTCGCTAAAACAAGGCCCCTTTACTTGACTCCTGAACTGTTGTTTATAAGCACAGCAAGTGTACAAAGTCAGGGGCCTCACTCGCGCACATCCTGTATGGTTTAAAATAGAATAGATCCGGCATGATTTTTCTTATCTTGTCTCCCCGAGAAATGCTGCAAACTCTTCACATTTTGACATTGAGGATGGACGATGAATAGCTTTTGGGAGGTGGATTTAGGGGGCTGTCAGTAGTTGAGAAATACATCCTTGGATTAATATGATTTTCAGAATCCCGCGTTGGGAAATGATTGATGTATGATGGTGAAGGGCCGTGGGTGTTGGAAGGAGGGGGATGATTTGAGTTCCGTAGAGCCTTGCTGCTGCGCGTCTTCGCCCAAGGCCAATTTAAGCCCACGGCAAGCTGTGCACACACAATTTGTCTCCCCACGCCAGTCCCAGTCAGGTAGACAATCAATAGGCGTTTTGCTGCGAGCGTCTCGTCGTGGCACTGATCATTTCACTCTTGTTTAGTGGAACCTCGCCCACGCGTTCTGACATCTTTGTGGAATCCCCTGAGTGCTGTGCCCCGTTGCTTGCACATTCCTACACCCCGCTGCATGTTGGGAAACACATGGAACTCAAAGTGTCTTTGGTGTCTTTCTGCATGCTTATGAGCAGTGGTGAAAAGTACCCCCCCTCCCCCATCAGGCACCTCAGATGTTCAGGGAGAGGCAATTTTTTGTGAGGGTATTTAACCAAGGGTACACAGGGAGAACATACAAGGCAAGTGTCTTGACACCGCTCACTTCGCACAACAGTGCTTTGGTCCGACATGCACCGCACTGCGTGTGTAGTTAGGGTTGTTTAGGGTTACAGTTACGGTTTACGGTAACTGTAAACCGTACGGTCCCGTGTTATGGTCCCGTGGCTCATGGCGTTGCCGACATGCATTGTGCCATGCTCGTGGTTAGGGTTAAAGTAAGGGGTTAGGGTCTTGACTTGTACCGACTGCCACGACTGTTCTGGAAAATGCACTCCCTCTCTCACATTTTTTTCCACTGCTGCTGATTGTGCATACAACATCAGTACACTTCACCATTCTGTCTTGACTGCTCTTGCTACAGTAAAGTTGTATGTGTAACATACGTTCCTGTGTGTGTTTGTGTGCCTTTATAGAATTACAACGTGGTCCTGGGTGGACACGAGGGGAGGTCCAGCTCTATGACACCCCCTACGAGGACGAGCGGAGCCGCGGGCCGGGGGGCCGGGGACCACCAGGCTACAGCGGGCCAGGCAGGGGACCACCAGGATACAGTGGGCCGGGCAGGGGACCCCCAAGCTACAGCGGGCCGGGCCGGGGATCACCGGGCTACAGCGAGGCCCACGAAGAGACCAAGGAGAGTAGCAGGCTGCCCCAGGATGACGAGAGGCCTGCCGACGAATACGACCAGCCCTGGGAGTGGAAGAAAGACCATATCTCCAAAGCCTTCGCAGGTGACTTGAATCATTGATTGATTGATTGATTGATCGATCAGACAGAAATGTAAAAAAACAGTACAGCCAAGCTCGGTATTTGGCCATCTAGCATTGGGGAAGGGGCGTTCCCGCACTAAACTAAGCTATTTTGGTCACCATTCTAGATGCCTAAAACACCTCTGCCACCCGTTAAATTATGCATAGGTGTTGTTTGGCCGTTACGGCAATGAAACCAATCACAATGCCAAATTCCACTGCCTTTAAGAGATCCCTTATCATTGCCCACTATGCCCCAGGTGCTATATTGCTTCATATCCTTAACTATGTTGGTGCCTACTACTACACTCTCTTCCAGCTCACTGTTTTTCTTTTTTTCCATGTGCAACGATGCAAATACACTCATCAGTTCATAAGAATTACCTCAGTTTTCTTTTAACAACACAAAGTGCTGTGTGATCCACAAGTATCATCTTTCATTTGGCATACTGTATATAATGTGCGTGTAGGCCATCTCTAAGAAACGTTATCAAGCGGGAAAAAAATGGATTTATTTTAGAGAAGGTATTTTGAATGTACAGGGAAGGTATTGTGGGCACTCCACACTTGTGGGTGGCACATACTGTTGAAGGAGAATTTATTGTATTTGTGTTACCAGTAAGGCGCTTTGTGTAACTCCATATTTACCCGTCCATATACAAATATTGAGTGTACTGTACTGTGATCCATGCACGGATTGCACGCACAGACGCATGCACGCACAGACCTTTTTTCCTGGTTTATATAGTGATGTCACTCACTGCGTTCGCAATAAGTTTGCTTTACCAGATTGTTGTCCTAGTGCAGTCTTCTAATATTGTGGCTGTGGGTGTCAGTGACTTTTCCGAGGTAATTAGTCAGGTATGCTGGGGCCGAGGGCATTGAGGGCACAACCGCTATTAACATTTTTGAATGTCAATCCCATAATGCTGTCTTCTCCCCCCGGAGCCAACCACCAAAACGGTTTGAAAGGAGGTCATGGGCCCCAGAAGGGGGTAAATGATGTTGGCGTCGTGGTAATGATGTTAACCACATCATGTCCAGAGCTCTGGTAGACACTGAGTCTCCCTGCAGGTTGATAAACAGTCATCTCGTCTATCACACGTCCGATCTCGTCTCACTGCAAACAACCACCTGGGATGGATATTGATTTTCTTCACCTTGTCAGCGTCACACACTTCACTCGTGACAGAACCTCCAGTAGTCACTCACAGCACCTGCAGAATGAGCAGGGAAACCATATATGGATTTTTCTTTATTTTTTCGGCCAGTGATTTAATTAAATTGTTGTTTCATAAGCCTTTTCTTTCATAATCACTGTCCCTGAAAATAGTTCCATGGCTTGTTGTCAAACGGACAACACATCTACCGTTGTGATCTAAAAGAAGACTTAAAACAGATTCAAAATGTGGACTAAACAATGAAAACACATTTTGGGCAACTCGATAATCACAGCGAATCTGTTCCACAATTAAAGGGGAATTCTCATTTTCAACATTCTAATATTCATTAAAATACCTTAGAGGTGTTGGGTGGACATGATTAAAAAAAAGTTTTTCCATTCTGTAGTTCCTTCATTCAGTGTTTCCTAGAAATGGAGGTCTGAAAAAAATCATTGAGTAGAGAGAACAGATCCGCACACCGTTTTAAAAGCTCCAAAAAATTTTATTCACAACAGAGCGGTAAAAAATATACATATTTTTTACCGCTCTGTTGTGATTTTTTTTTTTTTTTTTCATTTGTACACTCTCAGAAAAAAAGTTGGAGATGGGTGAAATTCCCCTTTAAATATTTTGTGTAATTTACAAATGGGAGTCACAGTGTTACATACAGTATGTTTGTTCCATGTGTTGACAACTGTTCTGTTGCTAACAACCTCATGTACCGTAGGTTGTAAACGACCACAGCACTAGAAGGGTTTATTTCAGTTACATTTAATCACATTATGTCTGAGTTTTGTAGGAACATACAGTATTTTTACAGTGTATACGAAGCAGAGGAACTGTGAGTGATGGGGAAGTGTGGAGTAGATCAGAACACACTACAGCGAGGCCAAGCCGGCTTAATTGAGCTGCATCTCGCAGTCACAAGGTCAAGGTGATGGGATAATAAATCAAACTGCCTCACACACACACACACACACACACACACACCCTCACACACACACACACACACACACACACCCTCAGCTCCTCTTCTCCCTCGTTTCGCCTCCTCCGTCTCCTCCCCCTCTCTGTTAATTACATGCTTACATGTGCGTGACCGATCCAGTGCTAATAAGAGTCATGGTCAGCAGAACGGCACACGACTACACGGTAAATCAGGAGAGTGTTTAATTATAAACAGAACCGCGTACGACGGGTTCCATTTCCGCATCCACAGTTAAATTTGCGCCGTGGGATTCCCTGTGAGGAAGCTCGCCTAAGTGCACATACTGTAAACTGTACAAATGCACACCTTTTTTTTCTCTTTCCAATCACTTAACTTGCATGCTGACCTAACGGCGGAAGTACCGCCATAACTCAAGTTGGGAGGAAAAATCGACATGATTTCAAAGGGACGTGCACGTGACTTGACCTAAAAGCCAAAGTCAACTCTCGCCTGCTGAGTTCTCTCTTTCCCTCCATCCCTCCATCTCTCTCTCTCCATCTCTCTCACACATACACACATTCTCCCATCTCCATCTCGTGCCAAAAATGCACTCTTGAAAATGAGCATGTATACAGCACACCATTAGAACAGGGAGCGATGGAGGAAAATGTTCCTATGACTCGGAGGTCGACCCCCACCCCCTGCTTTGCCTTGTTTTCTTTTCCACTTGGAGTCAGCACTGTCTGTCTGTCTGTCTGTCTGTCTGTCTGTCTGTCTGTCTGTCTGTCTGTCTGTCTGTCTGTCTGTCTGTCTGTCTGGCAGTCAGGCAGTCTCTGCCTGTGGACAAGACCGTATAACACTGGCTGCACATTGTAAACACACAAACACTGCTTTCCATTCTCAACATTTAATCCATATTCCCCCCCTCCCCACCCGGCACGGGTCTACAAGAGGGGGGATGGGTAAGGGGAGAGAGATAGATGGAAAGAGGAATGGGGGGAGAGAGCACAAGAGAAGAGAGAGAGAGAGAGAGGGAGAGAGAGAGAGAGACAGGGACATCCAAGGTTATGGTAGATTTGATGCTCATGGACGCCCAGCTCCTCAGAGGGGAGGGGCCTTGAGGAGAATGAATGGTGAGGGTCTCTGGAGAGGCTGAGGGGAGGGTGGGGAGTCACGGCCACGGTGGCAGGGTGCAATCAGTCACCTGGCGAGGCTACACGGGCATGCGCACGTGACACACACATACACACACCAGGGGCGGATCTAGGCAAGGGCATGGGGGGCGCAATGCCCCCCTAAGTGCCCTGAGTGCCCCACCAAACATGATGGCAACCGAAATTTCAAGATATTTCACATTAAAGTGCTTACAGTATATTTAATATGATTGGAAACACTACTACCGCTACTAACTACAATTGTGGCACCGCTATACCAACACCATTTCATCACTGAAAACAGAAAACTCTGAGTCAGTCTTTTAGCTTTATGCATGCTGCATGCCCCTTGCAACTTCAACAACTGAGGTTATTATTGATGCTTATACTTGCCTAATATAAGCCCTGTAACTGCCCCCCTCAATTGGGAAATGTTACATCCGCCCCTGACACACACACACACCCACGCAACAGCTTCAGCAGCTGGGCTGTCCCCACTGTTCTCCCCCCTGCCGATATGACACACTCAGTCAGATAACCCGCTGTAGGGGGCCCACCACCCCTCACCTCATCATCACCTCGGCATGCACACACACATGTTACACACACATGTTACACATGCACGCATGCACACACGCACAGGAACAATCACACCAACACCTCTACACAGATGGTCTTTGCTGCATACCGGTTTTGTTTTAAAGCAGTGATTTTCAACTGGTTGTAAATCGGGGACCGCAGGGTCTTCCTGACTAAAGGCAACCTGGGGACCACCAACATCGTGTCGGGTGTGTGGTACTTGCACCATTCCATGGGTTTAACATTATTATTTTATTTATTTTTTTTAAAGAAAAATCCTTGTTAAACACTAATCACACTATCACAGGCGCCATTCAAAACAATTCAAATCTAGTTTTCAGTAGGCGTCTTATTACCGGTAAAGAGCATTTATAATTTCATAGACTATTGATATTTTTTCCCTGCGTCTACAGCAAACAGGACACCTGATTCAAAACAGTTACTATTATATATTGTCCAAAACACACATAACAAATCACTTCCCCTACCTTTAAAATGTAAATGTGTAAAATGTCCCTGGACGCCGTCCGGACACCCATGATTTAATGTGTTTAATAACTGAGGACTGGCTGTTTTACGGGTTGCCTTCATAATTACACGTGTGTTATGGGTGTCTGTTCATATTACATTCATCCTCCAGCAGCGCTATATGAACACAATCTAAAAATAAACATTTTGCAGCTTCCAACAACCCCACCATAGCCATACAGTAACCAGCTTCTGTTATTCCCACGGGTATGTCCTAGTCATAGGGGGGGGGGGGGGGGGGGGGGGGGGGGGGGCAGCTGGTTAACCAGATGTAACTCTGAGAGCGTAAAAATGAAACCAAATGGACCCGCAAGGGTCCATTTGGTTTCATTTTTACACCCTCAAGAGTTAAAATATTCATCATGTGAATTAGCCCAACTTGAACTTAGTCTACACAACTAGAGAATGTAGATTAATGGTCATTTTGATCTGTATGTTCCAGGTCAAGCATCTAGCACATTCTAGTGCATTTTGGAAGTGTCACTAGTGCATTTTGGATCTTGTCCAGGCCACTAGGTGGCGCAGGCCACCGGGAAAACTCCCTGTACTCCAGATGGCCAATCCACCCCTGGACACACGTCTGTCATGGTCAGTGGTGTTGACAGCAGTAGGGAGCCTGGGGGAGGGACGATGGTTGTTGTGACAGCCTTCATTCAGTCCAACAGATATGAATGTAAACAGTAGGATGATGCTGTCACTGGTCACCACCGTCCAGGTCTGATTGCCACTGCCATTACTATTTACATTTTTTTTTTAAGATTTGTTTTTGAGCTTTTGCCTTTATTGATAAGACAGTAGGTTGACAGGAAAGGGGGAGAGAGATGGGGGTGACATGCGGCAAAGGCCGCCGGGCTTGGGAATCGAACCCGGGCATAGATGCCAACGTTTGAAAATGTTTTTGAGTAGCAACTTCACGGGGTGCAGCGGCGCAGCGGCCCGACAGCGCGGCAGTGCAGCGCACATTGCAACAAGGCACATTTGCATGCCTATATTAACTTCACATTCTCACTTATCACGAGGTATGTTTCAGTAGTTTTAGCCCAAAAGAAGTTGGGTGCCCCCAAACATTGAAATCCATGACACTGATACACTAGCGTTCAAAAGTTTGGGGTCACTTAGAAATGCCTGCATTTAGGAGGAAGGCATCCCACATCCAAAACCTTTGGAGTTGGACCGCATTCCATGAAGACTACTATATTATATACCAGGGGTTTTCAACAGGTGGTCTGGGGACCACCAGTGGTCCTTGAGATGATTCCAGGTGGTCTCCAGGCTAAATGATGGAAGGTTGGGTAACCAGATATAACTCTTGAGAGTGTAAAAATGAAACCAAATGGTTTCATTTTGACACTCTCAAGAGTTAAAATATTCATCATCGGAATTAGCACCACTTAATTAAGAAGTTTACACTGTTTTGTTGGCAAAATACAGCCTGGATTTGTGGACAAAATCAAAAGAATTCTTTAATTTTAGGTCTTTGGTGTGAAAATGTAATCAAATGGCGGATAAATGGTGAAAACCATTCAACCTTTTTTTACACCAAAGAATTCTTTTGATTTTATCCACAATTACAGGCTGTATTTTGCCAACAAAACAGTGTAAACTTCTTAATTAAGTGGTGCTAATTCAGATGATGAATATTTTAACTCTTGAGAGTGTCAAAATGAAACCAAATGAACCCGCAAGGGTCCATTTGGTTTACACTCTCAAGAGTTACATCTGGTTACCCAACCTTCCATCATTTAGCCTAGAGACCACCTGGAACCATCTCAAGGACCACTGGTGGTCCCCGGACCACCTGTTGAAAACCCCTGGTATATAATATAGTAGTGTTCATGGAATGCGGTCCAACTCCAAAGGTTTTGGATGTGGGACGCCTGCCTCCTAAATGCAGGCGTTTCGAAGTGACCCCAAACTTTTGAACACTAGTGTATATCTGAAATGTATTGCAGCAGTGCATCAATTGATTTCATTACAGTTATAGGATTAAGATTCTTTGAGTTGCAGTGCACAACTGTTCAATTCATCAGTTGGTCACTATTGTAAAGTGTATTCTTAACTAAACCAGTGCATTCTTAATTCTCCATGCAGTTATCAGTTTTGTTGCAGTGTGTACTTGACTTGTACTGTAAATCTCATCTCTTGTTTATAAAAAAAAAACATTCATTCATAACATGACTGGAGTTTCTATCAATCCATCTCGGTTTGGTTGTTTGTTCCGCGGTTAGAATTCGGAGCGACCGCCTCATTACGCTCACTACTTCTTCACTTCGGGTCGCTCCAATCCACTAGTCTCCTCGAGCCTCTCCCTCACGCGGTCCGCCGCCGTGCGACCGACCGACCGACCGACCGACACGCGGGACCGGCGGCGGCCACAGCCAACAGGCACGGGGAAAAAACATGCTCGAGCACCTCCTCGTCCTCGGAGCGGAGCCGAGCAGCGCGAGGCTGCGGCCGCCATAACGAGACAACATGAACGACCCCACTGGAGGCTCGAGCCAGAGCCATATAGTAAAATAATATTTTAATAGGAGACAACTCAGGCGATTAGCACTACGAATCACCGTGAGTCGCGGCCGACGCGACTGCACTGTTAGCTGGGTGCTATCTAAGCTAAGGCTCCCTTCCGATGGGGACGCAGACCAATCACGTCGCTAGAAACCAAGGTCTAAGGCAGAGCCATCTAGTAGAAGAGTTGCGACATCGAGGGGTCAGAAAACAGCCTGGTCACGTGGTCCACGTACTCGCGCGAGCCCATAGGCTTCAATGCATTCAGTAACTTCCGGCTGTCACTATCCAACAGACGTTTATGTAGATGGACTGGCCCCATGAGGTGAACGGAGTTGGCGTACGCCAACAACGCCTACTACTACATGGGAAAAACAGAGGGTTTGCGCTCTTTGCGTATTCTGCAGTGATTAATGGTAGCAGCGTAGTCAGAGGTCAAAATGAGTAGCAGATACGCAAAATGCGTAATGGTTGGCGTCTTTGCCCGGGGCACGCCGTCAGGCTGGCTTAGCAGCCAGGGTGCCCAGACGGTTGAGCTAACTGCCTGGGCCTACTATTTACAATTTAGGCCTTTAGCGGACACTCTTAATCCAGAGCAAATTACAGTAAGCAAGAACAAAAAAACATGTGTACATGGATCTTATTACTGGAATGACGTGAAGCCCAACAGGTAGTATATAGCTGGTAGTTATAACTAAAGCATAAGGGCTAGTGGGAATGTTAATTAAACAGTAGGTGCACTAACTTATACCTAGAATACTGATTGCTTGTCACATTGGCACACCCATACGACTTCTGGCACACCTACAGTACAGTAAATCTAATGCTGAATGACGCATGCAATAGGATATATGAATCTCAATTACAGTAGACAATATAGTTACCAGCTAGCATTAGTAGGGCCCAATTCATCATTCTCTCCCTGTATCCATTAATATCAAAACCTTCAAGGCTGAGTGAGAACGATTGCATCCCAAATGACGTCCAGTGCATTCTTAATGGCTGTTGTTCATAATGTTGAGTGGAAAAGATTCATTTTTCAGATTCGTATAATTATTGTACTTGCATCTGCATGCAATATAGCCTTTCTCCCACATTCTGAAGGGTGCATATTTTAGCTATATGCTAGCTCTGCCTGGGAAACGGTGTGATGCCCCTACGTTAAGAAAGTAGTTGTTCAGATATTTCACATTTTGAGGGCCACATTGAGCTCAAAAGCTGCACTATTTTGACCTCAACTGGCAGCCATCTGAGCTTGTGAACATGTCTCCTCCCAACATGATCGTATTTCCCTGCTGTTTGTGCTGCTGCTGCTTACGGTATGACCTAAGTGCCTATCGTTCCACCTTGCTTCCAGGAGCCGCCTTTAGTCTGGGCTTGGGTCCAAAGAAAATAGACTTTGTTTTGCCTAGCCCTCAACGAAGAGGGAGCATATTGTCAGAAAGCCAATTTGCTGCTTTACAGTCTTCGAGGCATGTTTGCATCTTTATGTTGACACAAGCGTGTGCTCCGTTGTCAGAACATGAACATCTCTCATATGTCGTCTATATGGACTCCTGGCCTCCTAAGAGGCTGCCTTGCAGCAGCAGCAGACTGTGGGCTTGGCGTTGGGCAGGGAGCCACCCAGCTGCACTCTCTGTTCTGTCAGATATGAGGCAATCCACTTGACAGCCGCAGCACTCCCGGTGCCACGGCCCTCAACTTATTAGGAAGTAGACTGTCATTCACTGTGTCAATGCCGTTTGTAGGTCAAATCACACCATTCCACCCCACCACACGGCCTCCCTTCATCAATCTCGTTTTGAATATAGAACATGTCGTTGATAAAGGATGCATGAGTGTGTGGAAATATTACTTCAGATAGAGAGCATATTGCAATACCTTAGTGCTCATGCACCAGTGTAACACCAGAGACCTAAGATCTTAGATGTTACACTCGAATAAGACACTGTAGTTCCCAGACACAGTCAGACGAACCTGTTGCCTTTTTTTCTCTCAGATGTGCAGCTTTAAGTGAATAACCGTAGCATGTTTGTGTCACTTTTTACAATGCCTTGTTCCACTGAAAGCTTAATTAGATGGACATAGAGAGACCTTGTCTTTCCATCTCTCAGAAGCTCAGAAATGATGTCTAGGCCTGCTTCATTATGCTTAACGTGTGTGTGTGTGTGTGTGTGTGTGTGTGTGTGTGTGTGTGTGTGTGTGTGTGTGTGTGTGTGTGTGTGTGTGTGTGTGTGTGTGTGTGTGTGTGTGTGTGTGTGTGACTGTGTGACTGTGTGACTGTGTGAGTGTGAGTGTGTGTGTGTGTGTGTGTGTGTGTCTGTATTTGCGTGGCTTTCTCTGTGGGTGAACGTGCGATTTGAAGTGAGTGAGAAACAAAATGAACGCTTGGATTCCCGTCAGTGTTATGTCACTGTTCTAAGCAGACCCTGAGGGCATCAAACTGGCCTCTCCATTTACTGGCATTCCGTCCGGAAGGATTCTCATCTCGCTCTTTCTCTCTTCTTCTCCTTCACTCCCTCTCCATCCAGCCATCGCTGTCTCTCTCTCTTCCTTCTCTCTGTCTCTGGATCCCTGGCTGTCGCCCTTTTCCCCCTCATCCCGCCCATTCCTCTCTCCTCCCTTTTCTTTCTCCTGGAGTGTGAAGCGTTACTGACATTAATGAAAAGCCTTGTCCTCTGTGATTCCCTGGGACGGGGAGCGAGGTGATGAGAATAGGGAGCGAGAGAGGGCACAGGAGGGGAAGGATAGAGGGAATGAAAGGAGAGATAATGCCCCACTCAGGGGGGTGTGGGTGAGGGAGAGAAGGAGATAAAGAGAGGGAGGAGGGGTGGGTGATGCGGTCACCAGGGAACAGGGATATTGAATCCCTGGAAAATGGATACAGCAAGCAAAAAAAAGAAGATAGGCACGGAATATCTTGACGCTGTTCAAGACTCAGGCAGAATACGCGTACTGTACTGTACATGTATGTGTCTGCAGGGGGAGAGATGGGAGTAAACGCCTGCATCTTGAAATCTCGACTAGGATATTGATATCACTGTGATCGTTGCACGCAATGCCATGGAGTATTTTTTTTTATGTGGTACGTCCGCGTTTAAATGGAAATGAGTTTTTATTTCACAGTGGAGTAAAGGTGTTAATTGTGTCATTACGGGGGCCCAGTGGATGTCCTTTGTGTGGCTGCTGCTGCTGGAAGGCAGATGTCTTCATAAACGTGTCTAATGAAGCCGTTTTATTGTCCTTGTTGTTTTGGTCTGCCCCTTTTGTTTCAGATGCTGAATGGAAAAAAAAAACACAGCTTGCCCAAACCCGGGGAGTCCGTTAGAGACATCAATCAGTGTGACATGTGGCTTTCTGTAACAGGAATTAGGAAAAATCCCATTTATTATTCATACTTCCTCTCAAATAATTCCTGGTAATTGCTGGCAGGTGGTGGTAGAGGCGCCAGACCCCAAATTACTGAATCTTTCACACCTGTTTTTGCCTTTTCTTTCTTTCTTTTTCTTTTTTTTTTTAAAGACTGGAATATGGTTGTTCTCAGACGGTTGGTTGAAGTGTGTCTCATTGTCTGTATACTGTGTGTTGACGAACAAAGGAGGAGGAGCCACAGGTTCCCATTAGAAATAAATGGAAGCCAGATGTTCTCTTTGTGTGTGTGTGTGTGTGCGCGTGTGCGTGTGCGCGTGCGTGCGCGTGCGTGCGTGCGTGTGTGTGTGTGAATCAGGGGCCATTGTTTTTGCACAGGGTACATTTTCCACTGGCATCGCAATCAGGTCACACTGAACCTACAGTATGATGCATTGCGTCTCAGAACATAATGCGCGCGTGCGCGCGCACACACACACACACACACACACACACACACTTTCTATAGAATATAATTTTGATGCACGAATTGGAGAGAGAAACCCCACAGACCCAAACCTAGAGAGCATGTAAGAGAGAGTAAAGCTGCTGAACCTTTACATATTTATAAATGGCTGCATACATTTCTAGCCTGAAATGGAATCTCTTGGCTTGTGTGTGTGTGTGTGTGTGTGTGTGTGTGTGTGTGTGTGTGTGTGTGTGTGTGTGTGTGTGTGTGTGTGTGTGCGTGTGCGTGTGCGTGTGTGCACGTGTGCACTGTGCAAGTCTGTCAGGTGAGTGGAACATGGCGTCTTGGTTTATGGTGACCAGACCTTTGCCTGGAATCCATAACCACATGAACCCTGGTGTCCTCCTTATTCTTGGTCCTTTCAACATTCAACAGGAATAGCAGACCTACAAGCTCACATGCGTCACAACGCAACTGCTATTTCTGGGGGGGAAAAATGAGGGGATTATACAGTATACCCCTGGGGGATTTCCGAACTAAATTATAGTAGCTCAGAAGTAAATGATATGCATCCCTATCTAGATTCCATGCTGAGAGCATTCTCTGTCTCTGTCTCTGTCTCTGTCTCTGTCTCTCTCTCTCTCTCTCTCTCTCTCTCTCTCAGATGATCAGATGACTGCTGAGCAGATCTGTGATCTCTCATCATTTACACTTTTTTTCCTTCTTTTCTCACATCATATGTGTTTTTGGAGGTGTGTGCACTGTGTGGTGTAGTGTGGTGGTGGCAGCAGCAGCAGCTGGACTTGGTGTAAGGTTCAGGATGCCTGTGTGTGTGTTTCTGAGCGTGTGTGAGACTGTGTGCACGTCCGTGCACGTGCGGGCGCGTGTGTTTGTGTGCTTGCGTGCCTGTGCAGACGGGTGCCAGCCAGCCAGCCAAGGCCATCAGCCTCTAATCCTGACTTTTGGGCGGAGGTGTGTGTGCCCGCTCCGCTCCTCTCCAGATGGGGGCCATTGTGCCGCGCCGTGCATCAATAATTCACGGAGGAGAGGCAGAGAGAAAGTGGTGGAGTGTGTCTGCCTGCTCAATAATTAACCAAGGACTGAAGAGAGGGGCATGTATGTACAGCTCGACGGGACCCTCTCCAAACGGCCCATTCAGGGGCGTCCTTTCATGTTCGAGACCTGGGGGGGACTTCGGATCTGTCGGCTCATTAAGATATCACCCCCCCTTTCCTTTTATTTGTTTAGTAATCTGCTTTCAGTGTGTGTGTGTGTGTGTGTGTGTGTGTGTGTGTGTGTGTGTGTGTGCGGGTGGTGGATTCTGGCGAGGGGTGCTGGCTGGGTGCATGCTGGCGTAAAACAGATGCAGGAAAGCATAACGTGGTTAAGGTGTGTGCGTGTGTGTGCGTGCGACTTGTGCGTGCTTGTCGTCACTGAGGCCGCAGTAATGAGTGTGAGGAGAGGTGGTTGTCTTGCTACGCCTGGCTTAATGAGAGTCTATTTTTGGGGGGGCTGGGTGGGTTCCTCCTCTGTTCCCCATCATCCTGTGGAGGTTAGTGCTGTGTGTGAGGCTTTATTATAGACACGCTCTGGGTGCCCTCGGGGCACGTACACACGTACGCCGCCCGCGTGCCTCCGAGCAGCACGACGTTCTGCAGGGGGAACAGTCAGGAGGGCTTGCAGTATATTAGCTGACAGATGACGGCACAAAGAGCCAAAGTCTCGTCAGAATCCAGGTCGCCGTGCCGAATTTCAATTTGCTTTCGGGGGCCGACGGCGGCTGGCGGGGACAGGGATGTGCCTCTCTATACGTTTTGAAGTATTAATGCTGCGGTATAGAAATATTATGTTGCATGTAAAAGTCTGGAGTTTAGAATGTACAACAAATATTGGCATCACAATGTACTAGTACTCATTGTGCCGAATGTTCTGTTTCAAAGAACCTTTAGAAAAAAGCAGATGTACTAGCTTGTAGATCTGCTTTTTTCAAAAGGGCAAAATGTCTATAGGGCTGGAGTGATTAATGTTTTGTAATAATACAAAGTAACTGGCCTGGGCCGACCAAGCGGTCCAGGAACCTTTAGGTTGGTAATCCAGCCAGCCGACGGCCTTTGCTGCGTGTCTTCCCTCCATCTCCCTCTCCCCCTTTCCTGTCAAACTACTTTAAATCTGTCAATAAAGACAACAACCCTAAAAATATATATTTTGTAAAAATGTAGACATTAACTAAAGTTTTCAAATACATTTAATGGATTAAAAGTACAATATTTGTAAGCGAGATGTGAGTAGAGACTAGAGAATTTGGAGTCGAGTAGAGAGAGATCTGTACGGTTGAAAATAGTCTTGTTGCTGTAAAAGGCTGGAGCTGCGATGTGATGAGAGAGAGAGAGAGAGAGAGAGAGAGAGAGAGAGAGAGAGAGAGAGAGAGAGAGAGAGAGAGAGAGAGAGAGAGAGAGAGAGAGAGAGAGAGAGAGAGAGAGAGAGAGAGAGAGAGAGAGAGAGAGAGAGAGAGAGAGAGAGAGAGAGAGAGAGAGAGAGAGAGAGAGAGAGAGAGAGAGAGAGAGAGAGAGAGAGAGAGAGAGAGAGAGAGAGAGAGAGAGAGAGAGACTCAGCACGGATATATTTAGCTACCTTTCATGACAGGAGAAAACGTCACTTCAGCAGCACACCTCCACACGCACGGCACACACACACACAACACGCCGCACGCACGCACGCACACAACACAACACAATACAATATAATACAACACACAGCACATCCACACGCACGGCACACACACACCCACACAACACACAACACACGCCGCACGCACGCACAAAACACAACACAATGCAACACACAACACCTCCACACGCACGGCACACACACACCCACGCACACAACACAATAGACAACACAGCAGCACACTGCTTCCACCGTTGACTCATTTCTCTTCTCTTTCCGTTTCGATCTAACTCCTCCGCTTTCAAACCGCAAGTGCATTCAACAAGCACACTTCTTGCTTACTATGGTCAGCTCTTTCTCATGCCTGCCGCTTCTCTCTCTCCATTTAGGTAATCTAATACCTGGGTCTTTTTTCCCCTCTCTCTCATTCTCCTCTTCCTTTTTACTCCCTGACCATCACCCCCCTCCCCCACTCCACCACTCCCACCACCACCCCCAACCCGTTGTTAGAAATGAGGGAGTTGTCGGAGATGCCCTGGCCTGCACCAGTATGCCAGCTGGATGAGGATGCACCCCCCAGAGAGCAAGGTGACCTATCACCCCCAATAAGTCCCCCCACACATACACACACACAGGCACACACACACACACACACATGCGCGCGCGCACACACACACAGGCACACACAGGCACACACACACACACACCCCTCCCCTCGCTCCTACTGACCCCCACATGGACAGAGGTGATGTCCTGCTTTATCTTGCTCTCTGTCCCCTAAGTCCCCTAAAGTCCCGGGTGGCCTGCATGCACCTGCCCTTCCTGACCCCTAGCTGCCTTGTCCTCGGGGCTGAATGGACTGAAAAGGTAACGGCGGTCAGATGTCAAACCGTGTGGGTTTCAGGCCACCGACCCGACGACCGCAGCAGCCCTCCCTGTCTGTCACTCACTGCCACTGTGACCTGGATGGGCTTAGATCCATAGAGAGTTCTATAACGGAGAGTACTGCCACTCCCGTTGACTCCCAACGCTACGTCTGAACAGAGACGCCTATTGGCTTAAAGGTACACATGATGGCGGCTATTGGCTGAAAAGCACATGTGACTACTGCTGGTTCCAAACAAACCACCTAGGATGGTTCCAAACATGCAAGATCAAAGCATGTCAGTAATCTCCGTTTATAGTGCTCTAGATCGATAGAAAAAAAAAACTGCTTACTGATACAATGGGTGGAATACACTGTAGATGAAACCATTCTGTAATGTATTTGTGGTGTTTTAACTTTCATTGAAAAATAGCAGCCGTGAGCACCTGATATTTTTGGGGAGAATTAATTTTCACATTCTAGGAATCAGATTTTTAATTCTCACGCAAAAGCTCTAAGGCAGCCTATAAATTAAACGTTGAAAATGGGTATTTTCTCCTTTAAATACCACGATTTTATATCGGCCACATGACGATTTACACCTCCATTGATGTAGGTGTTAGTGGTATATGTGTTAGTACTGGTAGTACCACTAATGGTACTTGAACCCCCCTCTGGTGGTACACAGAGGAGTCGCCCCCCCAAAAAAGATGTATTTATATTAGTGGAGGTAGTTCTGCTGACCAAGCAATTGGTTGAAATAGGCTCTCCCGCAGTGATAAACTGGCTATGACAGCACAGCTAGCCGTTAATGGATTAGGTTAGAGAATGAATGGCTAAATCACATCAGAAATATCATCAGTTGTGCTGATTAGTGATTAGAGTTTTGTCAGAGCAGCAGCTTTGTTGGCGTATAGGAATGGAACAACAAGCTTCTGTATTTTAACATCAGTTCTTATGGTGCTACTTGGAGAGCCAGATGAGGTGGTACAATCAGTGTAAAAAAGTTGGGAACCAATGCCCTAAAACAACCATTAATCTCCATAGAATTGGCGGGCTAAAAGTGCTCTAAACAAATATTAAACATCTTGTAATCTTGGATGATTGTCAAAAGCTGCAAAACAATTAAAAGGATCCCTGACTAATAAGATAAACATCGCATAAAACATTATACTTTCCCTATATAAGTAAAATAAATAAAAATACCAATGGCATCTTATTTCCTTCATAAATAGAGAATATTTCACTCAACAGGAACTGTTCCTGGCGCAGGATGATGATGTCACGTGTGATCTAGCTCTACAGAATATATGGATAAACATGCTCATGTGACATCATCATCCTACGACCGGAGCACCTCCTATTGAGTGAAAGATTCTCTATTTATGAAAGAAATAAAGTATTGAAGGTGTTTTACCTGCGTGTTTTAGTTATAGAAGGCAAGTATAGTGTTTTAAGGCATATTTGTCTTATTAGCCAGGGATCCTTTTAAAACTCTTGACTCCATGGGACGGCAGTGCGATAGATGTTGCCTGTGTTTTGTCCACTGCTTTTGGCGCCATGTTGAATTGAGATGTTGTCTGGCCATATCTCCAGACTTGAACACTAGTGCCTACTAGTAGACTCTACAGTAGTTGCCTGTGTTCACTTTGTCCATTTGAAAGTGTACCAATGTCACTACCCATATATTTCCAAATAACAGCCCCAGGGGTGTACATTTGCAAAATTGCTTTGGCATTTAAGGGAAGCAGACGATTTCTAGGAGCAGGCTTTGATTTATTTTTGCACTGGGCAAAGGTTTAAAGATACATCGCATGGATGCAACTGGGACGTATCCTCAGTGATGTATCCCAAGGTCATCAGGGTTTCGGGTCTCGCAACATCATACCCCTCACTCAGGCGACCCAGCCGGGGTTGATCAAGTCCCGACTTACGTCCCAGTAGCTACTCTCGGTCAGTCCACTAGGGAAAGACCCAAGGCCATACAATCCGCCGCTCCAGAACTATTCCGCCGGTACTGGAGACACCATACTCTGGTACATGGAAGGACTAGGCTCTGTGGGTTGACTCCTGTCCAGACCCCTCCTACGTCTCACCAGGTCTGCTCCTGCTCTCACCAGGTTGGCACAGGACCTGTGCGTTGCACCAGACTCCCAGCACCGGCAATTCATTCAGGAGCAGTGAATCACAATGGCCCTCCTAACGGCCTCACCAAGGGTTGTTGGGCTTCCTCCTCACGGAGGACACAGGCTGGGGCGCTAACCCATACTGCTCACCCGGGTGCCGTCTACATTCCGGCTGTCACCCGTCTCTCCGGTGGTCACCAAGTCTTTCCCTGGTTGTCACATAGTCTATTCCTATGAGCCACTATAAATAGAAACTAAAGGTTTAAAGATACATCGCATGGATGCAACTGGGACGTATCCTCAGTGATGTATCCCAAGGTCATCAGGGTTTCGGGTCTCGCAACATCATACCCCTCACTCAGGCGACCCAGCCGGGTTGATCAAGTCCCGACTTACGTCCCAGTAGCTACTCTCGGTCAGTCCACTAGGGAAAGACCCAAGGCCATACAATCCGCCGCTCCAGAACTATTCCGCCGGTACTGGGAGACACCATACTCTGGTACATGGAAGGACTAGGCTCTGTGGGTTGACTCCTGTCCAGACCCCTCCTACGTCTCACCAGGTCTGCTCCTGCTCTCACCAGGTTGGCACAGGACCTGTGCGTTGCACCAGACTCCCAGCACCGGCAATTCATTCAGGAGCAGTGAATCACAATGGCCCTCCTAACGGCCTCACCAAGGGTTGTTGGGCTTCCTCCTCACGGAGGACACAGGCTGGGGCGCTAACCCATACTGCTCACCCGGGTGCCGTCTACATTCCGGCTGTCACCCGTCTCTCCGGTGGTCACCAAGTCTTTCCCTGGTTGTCACATAGTCTATTCCTATGAGCCACTATAAATAGAAACTAAAGGTTTAAAGATACATCGCATGGATGCAACTGGGACGTATCCTCAGTGATGTATCCCAAGGTCATCAGGGTTTCGGGTCTCGCAACATCATACCCCTCACTCAGGCGACCCAGCCGGGGTTGATCAAGTCCCGACTTACGTCCCAGTAGCTACTCTCGGTCAGTCCACTAGGGAAAGACCCAAGGCCATACAATCCGCCGCTCCAGAACTATTCCGCCGGTACTGGGAGACACCATACTCTGGTACATGGAAGGACTAGGCTCTGTGGGTTGACTCCTGTCCAGACCCCTCCTACGTCTCACCAGGTCTGCTCCTGCTCTCACCAGGTTGGCACAGGACCTGTGCGTTGCACCAGACTCCCAGCACCGGCAATTCATTCAGGAGCAGTGAATCACAATGGCCCTCCTAACGGCCTCACCAAGGGTTGTTGGGCTTCCTCCTCACGGAGGACACAGGCTGGGGCGCTAACCCATACTGCTCACCCGGGTGCCGTCTACATTCCGGCTGTCACCCGTCTCTCCGGTGGTCACCAAGTCTTTCCCTGGTTGTCACATAGTCTATTCCTATGAGCCACTATAAATAGAAACTAAAGGTTTAAAGATACATCGCATGGATGCAACTGGGACGTATCCTCAGTGATGTATCCCAAGGTCATCAGGGTTTCGGGTCTCGCAACATCATACCCCTCACTCAGGCGACCCAGCCGGGGTTGATCAAGTCCCGACTTACGTCCCAGTAGCTACTCTCGGTCAGTCCACTAGGGAAAGACCCAAGGCCATACAATCCGCCGCTCCAGAACTATTCCGCCGGTACTGGGAGACACCATACTCTGGTACATGGAAGGACTAGGCTCTGTGGGTTGACTCCTGTCCAGACCCCTCCTACGTCTCACCAGGTCTGCTCCTGCTCTCACCAGGTTGGCACAGGACCTGTGCGTTGCACCAGACTCCCAGCACCGGCAATTCATTCAGGAGCAGTGAATCACAATGGCCCTCCTAACGGCCTCACCAAGGGTTGTTGGGCTTCCTCCTCACGGAGGACACAGGCTGGGGCGCTAACCCATACTGCTCACCCGGGTGCCGTCTACATTCCGGCTGTCACCCGTCTCTCCGGTGGTCACCAAGTCTTTCCCTGGTTGTCACATAGTCTATTCCTATGAGCCACTATAAATAGAAACTAAAGGTTTAAAGATACATCGCATGGATGCAACTGGGACGTATCCTCAGTGATGTATCCCAAGGTCATCAGGGTTTCGGGTCTCGCAACATCATACCCCTCACTCAGGCGACCCAGCCGGGGTTGATCAAGTCCCGACTTACGTCCCAGTAGCTACTCTCGGTCAGTCCACTAGGGAAAGACCCAAGGCCATACAATCCGCCGCTCCAGAACTATTCCGCCGGTACTGGGAGACACCATACTCTGGTACATGGAAGGACTAGGCTCTGTGGGTTGACTCCTGTCCAGACCCCTCCTACGTCTCACCAGGTCTGCTCCTGCTCTCACCAGGTTGGCACAGGACCTGTGCGTTGCACCAGACTCCCAGCACCGGCAATTCATTCAGGAGCAGTGAATCACAATGGCCCTCCTAACGGCCTCACCAAGGGTTGTTGGGCTTCCTCCTCACGGAGGACACAGGCTGGGGCGCTAACCCATACTGCTCACCCGGGTGCCGTCTACATTCCGGCTGTCACCCGTCTCTCCGGTGGTCACCAAGTCTTTCCCTGGTTGTCACATAGTCTATTCCTATGAGCCACTATAAATAGAAACTAAAGGTTTAAAGATACATCGCATGGATGCAACTGGGACGTATCCTCAGTGATGTATCCCAAGGTCATCAGGGTTTCGGGTCTCGCAACATCATACCCCTCACTCAGGCGACCCAGCCGGGGTTGATCAAGTCCCGACTTACGTCCCAGTAGCTACTCTCGGTCAGTCCACTAGGGAAAGACCCAAGGCCATACAATCCGCCGCTCCAGAACTATTCCGCCGGTACTGGGAGACACCATACTCTGCAAATAATAGCCTGTTTTCCAGTGAACGGACACAAATTTGGATGAAAATGATGCAAATAATACAGCAGACCCCCTCCAAATAATTCCCCTAGTTTTGGGGGGTTATTATGGACGGGCGAAGCAGGAAGGCCATTTGGGGCATTTGAAATTACACCATAAATGGACACTCAATGCCTGGGTCGACTGGGAAACCGGTGGCTTCTCTTTAATGGAAAGACGGCTAGATCATCTTTCCACCTCGACCAAGGTCGCGATCGCTGTTAAGATCTGTCGCGACCGTTTATAGTTCTGGAATACCGGCGACCGTTTTTTCATAAACAGCCACGAAGTTTTGTGAAACCTTTTCTCCATCGGCCACAACTAAACCTAATCCTAACCTCAGTACAACCGATGCCTAAACCTAACCTAAACCCTGACCTTTTTAGGAATGTTGCAACCGATGTGTGTGCGATTGAATTAGCATTGGTTGCAACCAAATTAGCCATCGGATGTTAACGATGGTCGTGACCTAGGTCGAGGTAGCAAGATGATTTCGCCCCTCCTGCTTTCATGTGTTCTTTAGCTTCCCTACCCTCCCAAAAAAGCACCCGCTATTCTGTATTCACCACAGCGATGTGCCGAGTCCTGGAAGTTCAAAGCTTTTGAACTGTTCTTTTTTCTTTCTTTTTTTCTGAAACAGGTTTCAGCAGGATTTCAGTGTGAGCTTGGCTACCGTTGGGCATCTTTGTATGTGTGTATATACTGTATACTGTGTGTGTGTGTGTGTGTGTGTGTGTGTGTGTGTGTGTGTGTGTGTGTGTGTGTGTGTGTGTGTGTGTGTATATATATATATATATATATATATATATATATATATATATATATGTATATATATGTATATATACTCAGTATAGGGAACAAGGACATGAGCTCACGCCACATTATCCTGTCCGCCACCACCCTATTATGACGCCACCCTATTATACTGGTGATTACGGTGATATCCTAGCCCATATGGCTGGCTTTGTAACGCAGGGTGTACAGTAGCAGGATATCTGTTGTCTAGCCCAGGCTGCGTGTGAGCACCGAGCCCCCGTTGACTTGGCCCATGACATGCTATATGATTGAATAATGCATCTCTGTCTGTCAGTCTTCTCTCTCTCATCTCCACTGACCTCTTGTCTTCCTGTCTCTCTCTGTCTGTCTCTCTCTGGCTACAGTGCAGTTTGACGGGGCAGAGTGGGGGGACCGCTCCTCGTCCTCTCCCCCCACGGAGCGCCTGCGGCCCCCGGGGGTCCCCAGGACCAGCCCACTGGCCGGAGGAGGAGGTGGAGGAGGAGGAGGGGGCATGAAGTTTCGCCTGCCCCTGCAGGAGACCACCTGCCCGGTCGGAGAGAGAGTGGACCCCAGCCTGCCTCTGGAGAAGCAGGTGTATGTATGTCTGTTTGATTATATCCCATTATAACTAATTAATTACTATTAAAATGTCTTCGTTTATGACCTCCAGAATGATATGTAACTAGCGGCTGACTCCCGTCTGTAGTTCACGAGACCCCCCCCCCCCCCAAGATGCAAAGAAAAAGAATAAAGATTCAAAGATTTGTGATACATTTCCACTGGGTTTTTTGGCGGTGCAATTGAGCTCAGAAAGGTTTTGTGACAATGATTTTCATTTATTTTTTACTTTATGTTTACTTTACTTTTATGTTTTATAATCTCATTTACACCCAGCCAACCTGAACTTTGAACATTCAGTGCATTTTTCTGTCTGGGTAGGAAGGCTTTTGAGTTGCGAAAATTAAAACAGGCAACAAGTGAAACATGTGTGTCCTCTGGACTAAGACAAGTTAACAGATCCTTGGAGGGTTGAGCACGTGTCACTACGCTGTTAATTTAATACAAATGTAACCAAATGTGGTTACATTTGTGGGCTCTCTGAGTTACATTAACTTACGTACGTGTTTTCTGTCCTTGAAGTTTAATGTGGTTGTAAGTCATACGAATGAGAACAGATCCTTTCCTCCCACAAAAACATCCCAGTGTTATTGCGCTCGCTTTTCATCTACGCTGTTGTGGCGCATTTAAAACTGAAGTGCTATACAGCGCGCTCAGCCGAGCGACCTTCATCAGACACGGCAGAATTAACTAAGGTCAGCGTGCAAAGAACTAATTACACCAGGACATTAAAGCACACATTTGCTTTGGTCTCAGGATTTCAAACGTTGTCGGCGCGATCGATGGACTGCATCTGTGTACATAAAGAGCTATTTTGCTAATGAAATGCAAGCACATGCCCTTGAACGCGCACGAGCACACACACACACACACACACACACACACACACACACACACAGTGCACACACAGTGCACACACAGACTGCACACAGAGCGCACACAAAGCACGGATGTTGGTAGATTATTCTGCACCATTACTCCTGATGGTCTGTTAAGAGCTGTTACAGGGCCCACCGGTCCTTTTAGCGCTCAGCTTTATAAACTGAAACAGCACCAACCTCCACCTGTAGCTTTCAGTGTACACTTGCCTTACCTGCCGGTGCCTCCAGTGTAGTTCCACAGACCTGACTGCAGAGACGTGTCACACAAGTTCTGGGAGAGAATTTCCATCTTTTAACTCATTCATGGACACTGAAACACAGGGGTGGGCAATTATTCTTCCCAAGGGGCCACATGAGATACATAAAATATTGTGGAGGGCCAACAGACTAAAGGCTGAATTAAAGTCTGTGCAATATTAATTTAATTTCAAGATAAAAGTAAGAGTAAGACTAACCATTTTGACACCAGGGCCCACTATTTATTCAGTATTTGAGCCACGGACCACCATTTGATGACATTTTAGCCCCACAGATCCCAAAACTTTAAGGATTTCTTTTGTTTTAGTCCACAATTCCAGGCTGGATTTGGGAAACAAAACAGGATAACAAAAATGACCATTCTCCGATTGAATGTGTAGACTTTGGGCTAATTCAGATGATGAATATTTTAACTCTTGAGAGTGTAAAAATGAAACCAAATGGACCCGCAAGGGTCCATTTGGTTTCATTTATACGTTCTCAAAGAGTTACATCTGGTTAACCAACTTTCCATATTTAACTTGGAACTCTCTCAAGGACCACTGGTGGTCCCCGGGCCGGTCAGAGTCAGCCAAAGGGCCGCATTTGGCCCCCGGGCCGCATAATGCCCAGGTGTGCTGAAACATGTGGGGGCGCTGGTGCTATTGCGAGCCGCCTGTGGCTCAGGAGGTAGAGCAGGTCGTTCAGTGATCCATTGGTCGTCGGTTTGAACACCAACTGCTGTTTTTTGTCTGCTTGTCGAAGTGTCCTTGGGCAAGTCACTGAAGCCTGCCTTACCTCCAATGGTTGCAACTATTGGTGCGTGAATCTGGGAAGTGAGGACGCTGGCTGGCGTTGACTGTTCGCCCTTTCACCTCCCAATGTACAAACGTATGAATGAATGGACCGTTATAAGCGCTTTGAGTAGGCACGTGCGATAGAAATCTACACACAATCACTATATTTCAGGGGTGCACATAAGTATTTTGGTCCAGTACTCAGAGGAGCACCTGGAGATGTTACTTGGTGCTCCTAAAATGCGCCGACCCTCATCGCCGGGCCCTGGGAGCCCCTTTTTTCCACTCCGTACAGCCCAATCAATGTACAGTATTACAGTACAGGGCGATAGTTTGGGTGTTGCAACAGTGGCTAGTAGTAGTACTACTACATGTATTCTACATCCATTAAAATACTAGCAATATTTTAGACTTTAGTTAAAAATATTTCATTTTCAAGGCTTTCGATCCCTGGCCCAGTCAGGCAGTCATTACGAGCCCCAGCTGTGTGGTGCTCAAAGGAGCTTTCCACCCCTGGATTGACAGCTCATTGTAGGATTTTTGGTGCTCCTGAGCACCGGAGCACCACTTATGTGCACCCCTGACTATATTTCACTTGGAATACGCTGCTCGTGACCGACCGTCTTTAGAAACATTAATATTTTAAATGGGGGTAACCAGGATTTAGTATTGACCCGCTAACTTTGCGTTCATTTGTTCAATCCAATCTCAATCTGAGGCATAATACCGAGATAAACGTCTATAAGCATCAGCGGCCGCGGTATTGTGTGCCAACCGCCATCTTGAAACAGGCAAAACACAGCTGCCGAGCATGATAATTAATGATAATTAATGATTATTATTTAATACAAAGCTCCAAAAATATGTTAAAAAGCGTTCCTGGGCACCTGGGATTTCATGAAAAACACTTTAATTAAGTCCGTGGCCATGAGTTAAATTGGCATAAACCCAGTCTTCGCTGCAAGGCATCCTGAACCAGACCACGTCATTATAGTAACTAAGCATACATTATTTTATCACTTTCATTATGGTAAGGGGTATAATTGAGACATAATTGAGCTGTTACAGCTGCAATATAATTGCACTATAACAGAAGCCCTATTTGATAATTAGTGCTACTTTGGGGATCACACACACACACACACACACACACACACACACACACACACACACATGCCTGCGTGCACATGCACGCACAAGCAGTACAATGCTCAATTACCAAAGCAATTGTCTTGGAAATATATTTGTACGATGTGATTTGCAGTGAGACATCATTTGTCGCTTTTCCCTGCCTTGTGCAATTTGTTGCTGCGCGACACATGATCTATCACCTTTAAGAACCATGTCACATTTCCACCCTGATAATGGTGGGCTCCCCCCTTTCTTTATGAAAATATCCATCAAGCCGTGTGTGTCTGTGTGTCTGTGTGTTTGTGTGTGTGTCTGTGTCTGTGTGCGTGTGTGTTGGGTCTACCAGGTGGTACCACGGTGCTCTGTCCCGTTCGGAGGCAGAGTCCCTGCTGACACTGTGTAAAGAATGCAGTTACCTGGTGAGGAACAGCCAGACCAGCCGCGACGAATACTCACTCTCACTACGGTACTTGCGCACACACACACACGCACATGCACACACACACTCACTGATCCAGGGGCGTTTTTGCCATAAGGCAGACTAGGCAGTTGCCTAGGGCGCCATGAGGGAGGGGGGGTGCCAGGGCGACCACCAGACATGCTTTAAAAGGATCCCAGGCTTATAAGCCTCATATACTGTAAATTATACTTGCCCTCTATAACTAGAATTAAACATTTAAAACATATATAATATGTTCTTTATTTTAAATATAATTCATATTTTTATCCCTTGGGGGCTGCCATTTTAATGTGCCTGCCATGACATCACAGGAGATTTTCCTTGGAGCTCCAGGGAAAATCTTGCCTAGGCCTCCAAATTGCTTAGAAACGCCACTGCACTGATTGATCGATTGAATAACTTAATAGCAGTGTGTAGAAACAACACAGTCCAATACAAGGTCTCAAAGGACTCAAAAACCCAAGAAAGCACAGACTGGAAAAAAGGCTTGTTTCCTTTATGGTTCTTCATATTAAATTCATCAGACACACTGAACAACCTGACAAAAAGGACCAGAGTTTAAATGATATAGAGCATGTCAGATAAACTACTTTGCCGTTAGTTTGAATGTCGCTTGCTTCGTGAGTATCGAGGTATTAAGAGGAACAATGCAGTATAGATGTGTGAGATTGTACGTGTGCGTGCATCCGTGCGCCCGTGCGCGCCAGCCTGCATGCCTACCTGCATGCGCGAGAAGGAATGATGGTCTGTGTGTGAGCGTTTGAAGCCACCAAATGTGCCAATCTTACTTTTCATTCAGCGCGCTGTCCCATCTGTCTCTCCTCTCTCCTCTCGTCCTTGTGCCGTCACTCCTGCTTAAGATCATCAGCATGCTGATTCCTCTCCTGATGGTCATTCACATGCTGCAATATAGCACTTATCTGGACGACTGTCTTTCCTCTAATTACGACCATAATCCCTAACACCCATCACTCTCTCTCTCTCTCTCTCTCTCTCTCTCTCTCTCTCTCTCTCTCTCTCTCTCTCTCTCTCTCTCTCTCCCCCGGCCCCACCCTTGCCCCCACTCTCTCGTGCGTGTCCTCTGGGCCTCCGATGGGCTGGCTAAGTGGTAATCAGCCAGGTAGAGCACACTTCAGCGCACACATCATCCGTTCACTAATCTCTAATGAATATCAATCACCTTTTATATGGAGTAGACCACACATGAAGAACTCGAGGGAGGGGATAAAGGAAGGTTGGATTCATAGAGGGGGTAATTTGGGTCGATTGGGGAATGTGATTGATTTTTTTTTTTTTATTAATTTCTTTTACCCGACCGACACTGGTGGTCTCTCTAGTGCCGTTCGCATTTTGTTGGCGCAAACACGGTTGTGTATTGCCTGATTTGCATCTCACTGCAATGTCCATTCTGGCTATACCGTATGAGCCTACCCGACCTGCAGTAACTGCACTCTCTAGTTTCATCTCTCAATCTCGAATATTGTCCCCCCACTTATTAGGTCCCAACAGCACCGCTGGGGGGATTGAGGAGACAATCGGTATGTGCTTAGAGTGAGGGATTCAACGTCATAATATTTTTTGTGTGTTTGTTTCACAGAGAGATGTGCAAGACATTTTTATTTGATTTGATATCAAAGAGTTCTTTCTGAACATTTTGGACTCAGCATGTTGACTTGTAACAACATTCATCAATCTCACAAGATGGCATTAGGTGAAGTTGCAGCAGAGAACTATACTGAAGATTCTATTGTTTGCATCTAAAAACTATGAGGAAGTCAACCAAAAACATATTGAACATGTTCACATTTGGAGATCACAAAAAAAAAAAAAAAAAAAAAAACTCTTAGATAGAAGTGCCGGAATTTTGCAGAAACAGAAAAAAAAATCAGGCAAGACACACATGGGTGTGACCAGGCTTTTCTCTCTGCCTTAGTCATGACCAGGCTTTTCTTTTGGCAGATGAGTAAGGCTGGTACTGAGGCTAGTACTGTATGACTTGACCCTGGACTTGAGTACAAAGACTGCAGGGTTGCAGATCTCTAGTTCCTTCTAAGCTGACTTACTTGTGACTTGCAAACGATGACTAGCGGCCCGTAACTTCGGTCATCATTATCTGTCAAACAAATTGACAGATTTGTACATTGTTCGCTCAAAAATGGAGTAGTGTACTGTATTTCTATATCGTATGCAAGCACAATGGTTGCTTCCAATGGCAATGTCATGCTGTTGGGTTCCAAATGGACATTAAACATTAAAACATTAATGTAACAGAACAGCGTGAGTCACTGGTGACACAGACGAGCCTCACCAGCTTCAAAGTATTCACGAGAAAAGCAAGCAGTGCCGGATGAAGAAGACGCGTCCATAAATTGAAACGCTGACACAATGATCTGAGTCACAATGTTGTGGGAAAACAGTGGTGTGACTCTAAAACTCTCTGTTGTTTGGCTGTTTGTTGTTGTATAGTCAGTTCATGTTCCGCTGCGCTTCCTCTTTGATTTGATTTACTATAATAATGACTAGTGGCAGCAGACGACCAATTAGAGCACTTCTCTTTCCCTCTCTGCTTCTATAATTAGACATCCATCATGACTGGCTGACTGACTGGTTCTTAAAGGGGAAAGTCCTGTTTGTGTGTGTTTGTGTGGGTGTACACTCTTAGTAAAGGAAACGTGCTGGCTTGCTGCATGCTTTGTTGCCCAGGCCGTTCATATCGCCTCCTCACATGATTCCTGTTCTCTCTACCTCATAGAGTAAATCCTCGCCTTTGTCTCTCCTCTCACCTGCCCTAACATCACTCATCCATCTTGCAAGCCCCCCAACCACCCCCCACCCCTTCCTTTGCCTCCTCCAGCTCCCTGGTTTCTTGTGTCATAAATTTTGACATGGTTTTAAATCTTGGTTAGATGTGTGCCATAAAAGCGCGCGGAGAAAGTAGACTATATATATTGAGACTTGTCATCTCCACCGTGTCATTATGGGATGAGATGTGCGGCGTGCCGCATGATTGGTCCTCTCTCTCTCTCTCTCTCTCTCTCTCTCTCTGCCCCACATTTCACAGTCTCTCACCCTTTCTTTCTTTCTCTCGTTCACTTTCCTCGTGTTTTTTAGCTGTGTCTCTCTTTCCCTTATCGCCATCGCCTTATTATGACCTTCTTTTCATGTCCTCTCTCTCTCTCTCCCGCTATCAAATTTTCCCCATCGTTTCTCATATATACCCTCTTTTCTCTTTTTCCTTATCTGTCTTCCCTCCCTCCCTCCTCTCTCTCTCTCTCTCTCTCGTTCCTTGCGGTGTGTAGGAGCTGTCAGGGCTTCATGCACATGAAGTTCACTCGCTGTAAAGACGGAAGGTACGTGTTGGGCCAGAACAGCCTGCCGTTCGACAACATCCCGGAGGTGGTCCACTTCTACACCACGCACAAACTGCCCATCCGTGGCGCCGAGCACCTCTCTCTGCTCTACCCGGTGATGGTTCAGACTCTGTGATTAGAGCAGTTCCTGCCGGGACACTCTTTTTAGCCCCAACCAGGCAGACCTCCGGGGGGGGTTTCAGAACCGGACACTTGAAACTCTTATTAACTTGAATGTTTGAGAAGGGGATTTCCCCCTGCCTCCCTCCCACCCACCCACCCTAGCGGACCGTCAGCACTCTGCTCTCATCAGACCGGACCACTTTGATGATTCAGTAGACAGCTGGCTTCCACCCCCGCCCCCTACTGCTGTTGTGCTAGTGCCAAGTGTCTCATCATAATGACATAACATGCAGGGAATCAATTCACGTGAAATGCAATACCGGGAGCTTTACAAGGCCACCCTTTGTCCACTCTCACCTCTCTTCTAGCTGAACCAACACGGGGACAGGGTTCAGGTCATCACGGCGATCTCGTTCCATTCATTATTATTGCTTGCTTGTTTTCCCCGCGTGACATATGATCTCCATCAAATGACCGAGAATGCACCAAGAGTGCACCGTGACACAGATGGTAAACGGTACATTTAAGTTGTGCTTTTATCCAAATCGCTTTACATGGATTGTGCATTCACATGCAGTTCACACACCGATGGCGGAGGAGTTAGGGGTTCAGAGTCTTGCTCAAGGACACTTCGACGCTAACTCTGGAGTAGCCTGCAGGGAACGAACCGGGCACCCCACGCTTCTGCATGGGGCCACTCCACCCCTGATCCACTGCCACCTCTGAAACCAGGCAGTTAAACCTTTATATTAGGGTACTTCCTCCCCAGGGTCCTGTACTTGGCTCCTTCCTCTCCCCCTCTACACCTACTGTATGTCTTGAGAGAAAGTACTACGTAGCTCCATCAGCGTCACATTGGCTGTTTTCCGGGAGACGTTGAAGCTATTTTTGCTGAATGTTTTGCCTATTTTGACATGCCCAGAAGAATCTGGATGATGCCAAGGGTTCACGTGGTTAATGGGAATATAATCATCAGTAGAATCATCAATCAAAATCAAATCTCCAACAGAATCATGATGATGTGGTCAGTTTGAACGCTGGAAGCATGTCACCATGTGTGGAACATTGTTGTTTTCACTGTTGTTAAAGGTACTAGAGGCAACTCTAGTGTGTACAAACACTGTTTGTAAACAGATTTGACCCCCCTCTCTCTCACATTAGCACCGCCTTCCCTGAGCCTGACGAATGTTTTGTTTTTCATTATGTGTTGACAACAACGAAGTTCTGGACCATCTGCAGGATGAAGCAAGTGTCTGTCTAGGGAAACAGCTGCAGCCTCATAATGGAAGCAACGTAGAGTGGGAAAAGGCAAACAATATAGCTATACCAGTATATCTATTTAGATTTTTGGCTAAAATGTTGCCTCTATTACCTTTAACTCATTGTCCAGTGGTGGAAAAAAAGTATTTTACCTTTAGAAAAGTCTCATTGCTACAAAATGTATTTAAAGGAGAATTCCGGCCCAAAAGTTTTTTTGTATCTTTATTTGCAGTTAATTTTTTTGAAAAAAGTGGTCCAGGTGTTATTTTGTGAAAATACTCCTTTATGGCTGTTTCCCCTACCCCAAAATAAGCTTATAATGGGGCCAATGGGCGTTGTGCAAGTTCACGTATATACATCGCTCCAAAATGCAATTTTTTGCTTTATATTGTGTCTCCACCATGTCAGTAGTGAGTTAACACTCACACTTTCACTTTCACTTTTGATTCAGCAGTGATCCAGCTGTCTCAAAACCTGGGGGCGTGGCACATGGTTTATGGCTGAACCACTGCTCAAACAAAAGTGAAAGTGAAAGTGTGAGTGTTAACACACTACTGACATGGTGGAGACACAATATATAGCAAAAAATTGCATTTTGGAGCGATGTATATAGGTGAACTTGCACAACGCCCATTGGCCCCATTATAAGCTTATTTTGGGGTAGGGGAAACAGCCATAAAGGAGTATTTTCACAAAATAACACCTGGACCACTTTTTTCAAAAAAATTAACTGCAAATAAAGATCCAAAAAAACTTTTGGGCCGGAATTCTCCTTGCTACAAAATGTATTTAAAAGTACCAAATGTAGAAAGTACTCATTGTGCAGAATGTCCTATTTCAGGGTTTTGTGAGATTGTAGATTGGCTGTGTTCAACTTGCTGAAATGTATATAGGACTGAAGTGGTTAATGTTTTTTTTTAATAATAACCAAAGTCTACAAAGTACCATGGTAACAATATGTTTTTTAATATCTGGATCCGAGATCTAGTGGAATAGATACTGAAGTGATTTCACAAGTACATAAATAATTGTACTTTCCACCACTGGTGGGTGTCTCTCTATGAGAACATTTTACAACAACATTGCAGTTCCTCGTGTATTTAAAAAATAGAAAAGAAAATGCATGGCTCTCGTGATTCTAAGACATTGTGGTTGGCCTCTCTTAATACAAGGTTTTCACTTGTATTTTTTTTATTTTATTTTCTCATGACATTAAAAGAAAGGGGTTGATTAACTTTAAAATGTTAAAAGCTCTATTGCAATGAATCAGAATATAGAGCTATTCAACACTTATTTGAACAACATCAAACTTGTGTGTGTGTGATCAAACTTGATTTCTCTCAAATCATCAGTTTTCTACACCAATGGTTTACTCAGACCCAAAGCATACTAAGTCAAGAGTTAAAAGACACCCCGGTAACAAGATATGCACATGCACACGCTCTACACAACGGGCCAACAGCACATGCTGCTACACTGACTGAACCACACTTAATCTTTGAATCTCCTGTAGATCTGAATCCACGGATGTTTCATCAACAACACGCTGCTATATGTAAAACACTTGATTGTCCATCCACGTTTCACCATGTCACAATGTCACATGTACGTTGTGTTTTACAATACATGGACCCAGCTGACTTGTGTCTTCATCTCTTTTTACTTGCCTATTAGTTTTCAAAACAGGCAAATTGTTACTGATATCCGTGGCAATTTACTTATCTTGAAATCAAACTAATTATGACACTATATCCACCCATCCATCCATCCATCCATTCATCTTCAACCGTTTATCCGTACTTGGGATGCGGTGGCAACGGTTCCACTAGAGAGCACCAGACTTCCCTCTCCATAGCAACATTAGTAACTTTCTCCTGGGGGATCCTGAGGCGTTCTAAGGCCAGTGAGTCGATTTGACTCAGACTAACTTTTATGACTTTTATAGCCGGAGATATTCATACAATCTGGCAATCAATTCCTTACCAATAACTTTCTTCACCAAGGTGTTTGTGAAGGTGACTAGTAACACATTTTCAAACATGTTAAGACATAACCACATTTGTGATGATGGCTATGGTCGTTTTTTAACCAAAAAGATTGTTTCCTGTTTAAAACAAATGCTTGCAGTGGATTCAGAATCATGGAAACCTCATATTTTGACCCCCACTTAAAGCAGAATGAGAATTGGCAAATGTTGCCTGCATATACATAAGTTGTTAATGGTACGCCAACAGTTGAATGTCACAGATTCTCCTACATAGGGAAACTGAATTTCAGTCTTTGTGAGAGGTGTTACTAAACACATTCCAAACACTTTGGTGCAGAAATGTACTTGTAATGTAAATGTAAGGGAGTACTTGTAAATGGAAGGGAGTTATTCCCTTAATCGACATTGTTCCCATAATATTCCCTGGCTATGAGACCTTCTTGCTGCGATTGACCTACTTATATAAGATCTGTGTGTCGACGTGTAAGCCACTTCCAAAACTAAAAGGAATACTAATCCAGAAACCATTGATCGGTCTGAGAACCGTTGTGAATGTTGGATCTCTCTCACGAATCCTGCAATCCTGTCTTTGATCGTATATACTCTCCTTATCTCTCGATTACATGCATCAGTAGTAATGCAGCGTCTAGCGTGGATTCTGAATGTCACTGCTGGGAGGCAGCCCTTTATTGGCAAACTCCAGAGTTTGGCTATTTTCTCCTAATGTTTACCTATTATCTATGACAACTACTCCGCAATCTCTGAATACTCCGCAATCTCTGAATGCTATAGAGTCTGGAACTACTCCTTCCCAAATCCTAGCAATGAAGCTGCCATTTCTGTTCACAAATATATATTTTAAATAAGACTGTTGAAATAATGGGATTAAAGTAATTTTGTCGATTAATCTGCTTAAAATCTTTGACGCAATTAACTCATGTGCACACTGACTCAACCCACTGAGCATTTTCTCATTGAAAAGAAGGGTAGAGCATTGTTTTACGGAGACATAGGTGTGTGTCTCCCTGTAATCAGCCAGCTTGAGGGATCTACAAAAATTGGGGCTTGTAGAACACCTATTTTGATACATATTTAAAAGATAAACAGATATTTTCCCCCCCCAGATTCTTTTTTAAATGTTCAAATCCTGTACAGGAAAAGATGGCATATGTTGGACATGTTTTGATTGAATTAATTTTGAAGCTGTGATTAATCTGATTACATTTTTTAATCATTTAAACTATCTTTACTTTTATCTATTTATTTTCAATTCTGCTAAGCAGCGAGCTATATTAAGCAGCAAGCTATATGCTCAGAGGATTTTGATTTAAATCAAGATAGATTGGAATGATGATTGGCAAGACAAAACACTTTCGGTTTATTGTTTGTTCATGATCAGAGCTTCAGTTCTTTAGTCTTCTAGATTATATGACCGGAAACATTAGGAATGTGTGGGATGCAACAATCTTGCTAGGTTCTAACTGTTAAAAAAAAGGAAATAATGATCACAATTCTACCAGACCCATTTCTACACTCAGCTGTGCTTTAACAGATGAAATGTGTTCATTGAATACGATGGTCTCATTCTGTCACTATAGTACTAGAAAGATTGGTTGGCCCATTTTACCTGCTGTGTTGAAGCCCTCTACATCGATGGTCAGAAAAATAAAGAGTTTCTAAACGTAAGTGCACTGTGAAATTGTCATTTTCAGCACCAATTTCAACGTGGCTTCCCTAGCTAGTTTTCCTCTGTGATGTTACAGGTGAAATGTTTCAAAACACCCTGAGTTTGTAGTCTGGGTGTTTAAGCTCCGTTTGTATGCTCACTTCTCGTGGTTAATAGAAGAGACGCTGCAGTGTAAAATGTGGAGTGTTCAAAGTGAAATGCACACTCCTTGTTGTGTGGGTATCCAGGCGCCAAACAGAGTGGTTACTAGACAAAGGACCTGGAGGGACTGCAGACTTTACATACTCCAACACGTGCTCAGTGCTGCTTACACACACACACACACACACACACACACACGCGCGCACACACACACACACACACACACAGGCTCTCATCCATCTATTAACAGCAGGGGAAGTGGGAGGAGGGAGAGATGGAGGGGAGTGCGGTAGAGGAGGAGGAGGAGGAGGAGGGGGAGGCGCTCCTCATTATTTGGGGTGCGCTGCAGTGAAAAGCCCCGGGATTGCTTTCATTACGGAGCCAAATGAAATAGTGTGGCGGCTGATTACCCGCATGACGGAGAGAAAGAGAGAGAGATGAGCTGGATGGCACTCTCTAAGGACAGGAGAGAGACAAGTTGGAAAGAGCAGGGAGGGAGGGGAGAGAGAGAGCGAGAGAGAGAGGGAGGAGAGGCTAGGATAAAGAATGGAGAGTAAAAGAAAATGGGAAGAAATAAATGGGGGGAGAGTGGGAATTGGGGGGGAGCAAAAGAGAAATGATGGGAGATAGAGAGAAAAATGAGGAAGGACAGAACGTAGATGGTAAGAGATCCCAGGATGCTCCTCAAACCGGTGTATGTGTGGAAAACCATTAAGTTATTAATATATCATCTAATATTAATCTACTTTTTTTTACAGAGCCCCTTTCAACAAAAGTTATAAAGTGGTTCACTCGTGGCTGCTGTGTTTTTTTAAGATGAGACATTTAAAATGAGTCACTGCTTTTGGTAGAATCCTCAATTATTAAATTGTATAACTCTTGAGCAATGTTTTAATGTTTAAAACAACGTGTGCTGCTAACGTTTTCTTCAGTTGGCCGAATTAAAGTAAAGTGGATGATAGTGTTTTTTTTGTTTTTGTTTTTTACTGTGAGATAGATCAGGGCTCAGAGTTGGTTGCTGAAAACCCTCGATGGTAACTTACTATATATAACTGTATGGTGGAACGCAGTGTGCGTGTGTGTGTGTGTGGGTGTGTTGAGTGTGTGAGAGGCAGACAGTTGGATAGGAAGGGGACCGGCTGTACTCCCATTGCTCAGACAAGGCTCCCCTAGGGACAGACATGAATAGTAATGACACTGGCAGGCAGTGCAACATGTAGGAAATCTAACCCGTAAACAATGCTCCCAGCGCCTGCCTGCCTGCCTGGCTGTTGTTCTGGAGCAGCTATAGCGCTTGTATAATGTACGCGCAGTAGAAGTTATTCGGCAGGGTATGAGCTATAAAATATTGTGTTTTTGTCTCTGTTTGATAGCTTATCGCACTTCCATTGATGGAGGATGTACTGTAACCACTACTGGGGCTGTTTTTGTGCCGCCACGTGGGATGTAGGCTGGAACAAATGTCACCATCATTTCCAACATTGTATCTACTGGTGTGTAAAATACTGTGTGTGTGTGTGTGTGTGTGTGTGTGTGTGTGTGTGTGTGTGTGTGTGTGTGTGTGTGTGTGTGTGTGTGTGTGTGTGTGTGTGTGTGTGTGTGTGTGTGTGTGTGCGTGCGCGTGTGCGTGTGTGTGTGCGCGTGTGTGTGCGTGTGCGTGTGTGTGTGCGCGTGTGCGTGTGCGGGCAGCTGCCTTATCAAAATGTGTGTGTGCAATATGAGATCTGTGGTGTGTGTCGATGATTATGCGGCGACAGCAGCTGGTAATCTGTTGGAGGAGCTTGGAGGAACAAACACCTGTGATCAGTGTTGTTGAGCCAAAGGAACTGTCGCACAGTCCCCTGCGCACACACATGCACGACGCACGCACGTGTGCGCATGCACACATCACCTTGTGTACACATTGGGCTCCATTTTCGTTACATGCTAAACCACTTATCCCAAATCCCTTATTTCGATTTTACTATTTTGAAAAACTTTTTGGGATATTTCAACATGTCAATCTATTAAAACGTTGTGAGCTTGTAGGGCCAGTCTACAAGCTCACAACGTGTTAATAGATTGACATGTTGAAATAAATAATTTGAAATAATAATTTGAACTACTGAAAAATGTTTTTTTTTAAATAGTATAAAAAGGCAAAGAACGTAAGGCATAAGGGGTTTAGTGGTAACGAAAATGGAGCCCATAATGTATACAGCTCATGTTAGCAGAGCAAACGTACATTTATGTTTCATTTGAAGGACCTTCAGAGAAATCCTACTGTCTACTCCATCCATTGCTTTACAATAATAATGATGATGTAAACCCCATTAACCCATTTGGGCCATTTCCCATTTTGGGGTTCTTGTTGCTATGTTATGTTGTTAGTATGTCTTGTTATGTTGCTTATGGCAACATAACATCTTTAATAACTAACATTTGTTGACGGATTTGACGCCCATGTATGGCAACAAAATGAGTTACTTGTTTGGCTTGGAATGTTTGTCATTCTGCACTGCGACTGGCTAAGCATCGCATATAACGTGTGTGCCACAGGGAATATCCATTATATGCTGTATATAATTGGCAGGTAGAGACAGGAGAGAGAAGGGAGAGTGTGGAAGGAGCCAGGAGAGAGATGGACAGAAAAGGAAGACAAGCCAGAGAGGAGGAGGAGGATAGAGATAGAGAAGGTGGAGAGAGATGGAGAGAGATAGGGAAGGGAGAGAGAATGAGGCAGCTGAGAGAGACAAGGGCAGAGAGATGTAGGGATTGGGTCACATTTTTTTAATAAATATTTGAAGTTTTTCCACAAAACTTAAAGGAGCATTCAGTGATTTTGGGCACATACACCAAGGCCCACCACCCCTCGATCCTGATTGGAGGAAGGCCCCTCTCATCCTGATTGGACAAAAGGCTTTTCTCCCAAAGCCCAGACTGAAACTAAGGGGTTTTTTTTGACGGCATAGGATCACTAGGACAGGGAGGAACTCCTTAAGATACAGTATATGACCTATACACTATAGTTGGGAGGATTGGCCACAAAAGAATAGAAAAATAACATATTTGACTTGAGTGAAATTGTTTACTGTACCTTTTTAAATCAGGATTTAGTAGGCATTTCTTTTGCAGTAACTCTTGAACCCCTCAAGTGTCCATGTTGTCGCATTTGTACCCTCACATGAGGATTGCATACATAGCAGCACCTCGTGTAGCTCCCGTCTGTTACACAACAGGATCAGCGGCGGTTTGGTAAACCCATGGGTCACCGGGTCGGGGGAGCAAAAAAACAACAACCAGCTGTGGAGGCGCCGGCGTGCGTGACACACGCATCTCCACCACGGCAGTAGGAAACAGCATGTCAGACCGTAGCCACATACAGTACAGTACACTGCCCTCTCACATATCCCTCCGTCCCAGACATGCTAATCCCCTGCAGTTGTGGCTGGAGGCATGGATGCGATATAGGTTGATTGCCAGTGCGAGCAGGTGTGAGCATGCTGCCTGCCTGCATGCCTGCCTGGCCCCAGAGACTGCAATGAGAGATGGGCTGGATGGAGAGAGAGCACAGCTGCAGCTGGGGGGAGGCAGGGGCTCTGGAAGCCAAGAGTAATGTGAAGACTTCTTCTTTCTATGGCTGATTTATCATTGGGAATGTTTGTTCCATACTCTCACTGCACTTCCCAAAGGCCCCATTAGTTAGGCACCATAGGTGCCTATCATTTTTCCATCCAAATAAGCCCACTGTTGGCCTATTTTCCGCCAAAAGAACTCAAATTGGAACCTTAATTGGTGTTTCCGCAACCAGCAGACATTTCTTTGTTTTCGGTTACGAAACATGGTTTAGGGTTCTGGAACAACTCGTTTTCCCCTTTGAAAAACACCCAACTTCTAACTTCTATCGGTTCAAGCCCCGTAGAAAAGGAGCCAATGAGAAATAGTTTTCAAATATTTTGGCTCAAGACCCAAAAGAGAAAGTAGACATTTGACCTGGAGCCAAACTATTGAAAGCAGCAGATCTACAAGCTCACAACACATCACTTTACACTGCATTGTGAGCCCGTAGATCGTCTATTTTCACTACATTACACTAAATATTTTGTTTTTTAATGTCTTTTTAATGTCTTAATAAATAATAAAATAATAAATAATGTAATAATGTAACAAATAATGTAATGTAATTTATAATAATTAAACAAAATAGAAAGTAAAAATATAATGAAGAGACCCATACAAATGTACCCACAAGCCACAAATAGTCCAGTGTTTGGGCTACAGTAAAACCCTGAGTTGCAATTTAACTGACGGATCCCAAGGCGTGCATGTCATTTTGGTTTTGTGTGTGTGCATGTGTGTGTGCGTGTGTGCGTGTGTGCGTGCATGCATGTGTTTTCAGGGGGCTTTTGCTGCTAAAGAGTATGCGCGTAGAACAATGATTGCTTATCCACTCCTGCCACCTATCTGTAATTGAATGTCATTTGAAGCCGGTTATCTACAGTATTTCAGTGTGTCTTTTCCCTCTGCTGTTTTCCCCCTGCTGTTGTTTGCTTGGAGCTTATCTTCTGCACTGACAGTTGGCCATGTGTTTTGTACTGAAATATTTAACTCTGTAACTTTTCATAATGTCAGTCACTGTGACTTGCCCAAAGTCATAGTCATTCATTGTCGCTGTCACAGCAGGCCAGGCCACCGGCCACATCAAGGCTCTGTAATGTAAATAAGGAAACTTCATAATTGTCAATCTTGTGGTCTGGTAATCCCCAGCTGGCGTGGTTCAACGCACTGCAAGACAAACTGTAGCTTGTCTCATGGAATGCATTGCAGTTATTGTGAGGCAGGGGCCATCCATATCATGTCCAACTACTGTAGTCGCTCTCAAATATTTTGATACGCAAAGACCCACTTTGTACATTGTTCGAATGGAGCCAAATGGACCCACCACATCGAACTGTATAAAGGACATTCAGGGCTAGCCCTTTATGTGATCCTGTCCATTCATTTTGTAAGTCCAAAATGTCTACCACAAGGCAGCATGGCAATGACCACCGATGAGAGGACAAACAGTATTTTTGAATGAATGCTACCTTACTGTATGTGTAATGAGGTGCATAGCGTTTGTTTTCTCATGTCTTGTTATTGCACACTGTCATTTCATTGGGGAGTCCCAGGATGCAGTGTGGATGTTTTAGATGAGTCTCACTTCATTCAGACATTAGGAGTCACAGTTTGTCATTTTAACAAATTGCAGCATTTAACTCCCGTTAAATTTTATATGGTTATAATGTAAATGGTAAATGGTGCATTTATATAGCACCTTTATCCAACATAGATTGTGCATCACATTCACACACACATTCACACACACATTCATACACTGATGGTAGTGGAAACCATGCAAGGTACCTACTAGCACATCAGGAGCAATTAGGGGTTAAGTGTCTTGCCCAGGGACACATCGACACTAACTCTGCGGGAGCCCGGGATCGAACCGGCAACCTTGTGGTTACCATCCGGTAACTCTACCTCTGATCCACTGCCGCCCCTATAATGTGTTTATATTCAGGTAGAAATCTAGGCATATCTGAAAGACACAGTTAACACAATTCCAAATCTGAAAACTGTTAATAAGTCTTTACTGTTTTTTAAGGACGTAATATTGTGGTTCAACAGTGACTCCTATGTGGACTTTATTGATTACATAAAATGATGTTGGATGTGGCCACGCAAAACGATCTTGTCTGTGATTTTACCACATTTCTTTTCCGTGATTTTTTCCATGGTGCGTTACTATTACTGCACATGCTGTGTAAAGTCGTGCATCCCCTGGATGCAGCGCTTACTGTTCAAATGCATCCTTAATCTATTGAATTGGGCGTTTGGGGTTACACAGGATGCACTGAATCTCACTGGTATCACAAAGAGCAGAGTATGTTTATTATGTTGCAGTAAGTATGGCACCTAGGCAGCGAGGTGGGGTGGGCAAAAGGGGGCATTTCTGCGTGGACTTTGGGGGTCCCCCAGAACATCCATAGCCCCAATAACGGCCCAGCCACTACTTAAACTACTGGTCACTTTTAGGTGTTGCAGCTATTCGTGCTCTGCTCAGACATGCATATAGACACTCACACATCCACAACGCGCATCCCCAAATCTGCATGATAGGCATACACACACACACACACACACACACACACACACACACACACACACACACACACACACACACACACACAGTCACACACACGTCCAAATCACAGCCAAGTCTTTCAATATCCTGCCACGGTCTGACCTTTGACACGCCCCCCTCCTTCCGTCACCCAAAGCTCTGACGGGTGTCTCCACTTTTGTTGTGTTCCAAAAGCAATTACACTGTTGGCTTGAAGAGCCACAGGCAGGAGGTGGTGATTCACCACACGACAGATCAATGTGTGTCTGTCTGTCTCCTATGGTGAATGGGGGGGGTGGGTTGGGTGGGTCGGATTCAGCTGTGTGGAGGACAAGAGAATGGCTTCAGTGGAGATGAGCATGAAGGGGCTCTGCTGTGAGGGGGAGAAGCAAAACCTTCATCAGGACATCACTTCAGAAGAAGCCCCCTCGGCCCTCGCCCGCTGCCCGCTGCCCGGCTGGCCCCTCTTCACCTCGGAGCTGCTTCAAAAGAGAGAAAAGCACAGAACAGAGTGCCGGCTTCATACTGGCACATTCACACTCCCAGACCAGATGGAGCCTTTGTTCCATTCCACGCACAGCACAGCCACCCAGTGCACAAACACCTCCACAAATGCAACACACACACACACACACACACACACACACACACACACACACACACACACACACACACACACACACACACAGAGAGAAGCACGCAAGCTCGCACCACAGTAGATTAAAGCCAGGATCATGGCGACATAGGGGTGTTGTGATTCTCTTGTCCTCTGTCGTGTTCGCATTAGTCATATGCAAATAGAACATTGTGCAGGGAGAATGACACAAATCCACCATGTCTAAGTCCTCAAAGAAGGCCCGGCGACGCCTATTTAGTTAACATGATTTATTAAGGTGTGTGTGTGTGTGTGTGTGTGTGTGTGTGTGTGTGTGTGTGTGTGTGTGTGTGTGTGTGTGTGTGTGTGTGTGTGTGTGTGTGTGTGTGTGTGTGTGTGTGTGTGTGTGTGTGTGTGACCCAGTTAGCGCATGCAAACTGTGTATACGATGTCTTGGCAGAGGCTGCAGTGGTGAAAAGGAATCAATGTTAGATGGATATAAACTATTTAAGAGCATAAATACTGTATAATGTTGAAAGATATTCACTTTAAAAGTAATTTGTCTAGACGAGCTTGTATTTGTATTATAACTAGGCCAATATTGTACATGTTATTGAGAAGTATTTGTTCAAGTACAGTATGAATTCTAAACCATTTACAAATGATTTGTACCATAAAGAACAATATTGTTTTTTTTGTTTGTTTTTTCAGTTTCATCTATTATAATATTAGTACAGAAATTAAAAGGTCATTATCTTTTACTTTCTCTAAAAACAACCTAAAACATGAACCTTGGTTGAAGGACAAAAATAAAAAATAAAAGTTCCTTTTAAACATGGAGATGAGGCAGTCGCAGTCACCTCTTTAGACTAGCATTCCCAACATAGCTTGCTAGCCCTCTCTTTTTAAACCTTTTACTATTTTATTTTAAATTCCTTTTCAAATAAATTGTCTTTTATTTTATTTTCTACCTATGTAAAGCGACTTTGGGTATCTTGAAAAGCGCTATACAAATCGTATGTACAGTATTATTATTATTATTATTAGAGGAAAACTCCACGTTTTGATGTTCTGTGATGTCTCAGATGTCTTTTAAGACGGTGGTTTTCAACCAGTGGTCCCTTATGGTCCCCAGCTAAATGATGGACCAAATGGACCCTTATACTGTCGATCTGTAGATCTGTAACTCTTGAGAATGTAAAATAAAACCAAATGGACTCTTACGGATTCATTTGGTCTCATTTTACACTCTCAAGAATTAAAGTCTATTTAAACATCTGAATTACTTCATTTTTAAGAATCTACAGTTCATAATTAGAAAATGTAGAAGGGTTGTTATTTTGACCAACGTTTTGCCAGTTTATAAAATTGTGGACGAAAACCTGAAAATCCTTAGTCTTGAGTCCAAGAGACTAAACTCAACTCAACTAAACTAAAGTGCAGAATTATTAGTGGTCCGTGGTATGAAAAGGGTTGAGCATCATCAGTTAGGGCAGAGGATACAGTACGTTACTCACTGCAGCGTTCCATTCAAAGCCTATGTTGGCCTTTAAAGCTGCAGAGGTTCAGCAGGCGCTGATTTAAAGGAGATTGACACACAAACATTGACAACACATTGAGCATCCATCTACCTTGGTTGCTGTGACATGAGACATAATGCCCTTGAGTTTTGTCGTAGATGTCCACTTTTCTACATTTCACCCTGAGGTCCCCTTCTCCCTAATGCAGTTGGCATTTTAGTAGTTCCAAACTCTTTTTTTTTCTTTCTTTTTCATAGATCACATCAAACCACACTCTACAAGATAATTGGGCCACTACATGATTTTAAAAAAAACTCAGTTGGCACCCGTGCGACAGGAGTTTCTACTGGAGTGTCTGGAGATGGGAGATGACGAGAGGTGGAGGAATAGATTATCTCTGGTATTATATGTAACGGCTGCTCCAGAGTGATGTAAAACCCATGCGTGAGTATTAGTATACTGTTAAAATATGATGTGTGACGAAAATAATAAGTTTGGAGTTACTAAAATGCCAGCAATAGAATAAAGATAACCTGCACCAACTGTAGGAAGGGAGGGGAACCTCAAGGTGGAAATGTAGACAAAGGGACATCTATAGCAAAAATCAAGTACACTATATAGCAGTATATGTTGTCACAGTGATCAAGGTAGATGGATGCCGAATGTGCTTTGGTGTGGATTTCCCCTTTAACTGACATTTTCCTCAGTATTGGTGCTGTGGAGCAGGAGAGATGCATCCTTTCAGCGAGTTGAGTCTGAAATGCCAGACTGTCGGTCCTTATCTGATCCTGACAGTTGAAATGTCACATGAACGACAACATACCCTGCATGGTACAACAATAGGTCTAAATTAATCCTCACTGCTGTGGCAGATAATAATGGTCTCTCAGATATGAACAAAAGTTCTGATTGTTTTTCAATCAGTCGTAGGTTAAGCCAGCATGTGACCTCACTCATCCTCACATTTAGCTCAGTTGATCAGTTGAAAATGGGAACCATTGCGCCAGTTCATGTTGATGTGATGACTTGCATGCTGATATTTAGAGAAGTAACCAGAGCATCTTCCCACTCTGATCTGTATCAGCTCCCCTGCCTTCTGCACCTTGAGATAGAGCAACATGACAGTTATCATTGTTGTGAAACCCAACTCAACTTCTTATTAGGTACTGATGGGTAATTTTCTCAATTAAACCCTGACAAATCTGAAGCCTTGATCATAAGGCCTGAGAGTATCCAGGATGAAAGCAGTCTTTGACTCATAATGGCAAATTACACTATGACATCAAAGAACTTAGGAGTTCTTTTTGATCACAATTTGAACTTTTAACTGCACATAAAAAGGTAGTCCAAACATGTTTCTTGCGGTTTAGAAATATCGCGGAAATTAAGAATTTTCTAACTCCTCAGTATCTCGAAAAGTTCATGCATTTATTTTATCCCATTTGGATTACTGTAAGTCATTGTTCACCACCCTCAGTTGCTCCTCCATGCACCATGTCTTCAGCTTGTACAGAATGCAGCTGCAAGGTTATTAACTAACATGTATTACACCCATGCTCACTGCCTTACATTGGCTTCCAGTTTGACTCTAGAATTGTTTAAAGTAAATCAAGTAAATGGGCTGGGCCCAATATGCGGTATATAGCCGAGTTACTCCACCCTTAATTAACTTAATTCAAGACAACTCAGGTCTTATTATTATCCCCGCTACGAAGCGGAGGACACAAGGTGATCAAGCCTTCTCACATGTTGCTCCTACTCTTTGGAATGACTAACTAACTTTTTGGCAAATTATAGCCCTATGTTTATGCCTTCATCTACTCACATGTACTGCCTTTTCTCTCATAGTTGTTTTTGTTAAGTGTTGCATCAGGTTTTATTTGATTTGTGTACAGCACGTTGTATGCTTACCTTACCCTACCCTACCCTACCCTACCTTACCTTACTCAACTGTGTTACTTAAGTAAAAGTACTTAAGAACTACGTCATTACAAGTTAAGTACAAAGTACGTACAAATGTTTTGGCATTAAAATGTACTTAAAGTAAAAGTATGCATATTGCAAATAAAAAAAATATATTGAAAATATATTTTTCATTCATTAATTCATTCATTCAAATGATCGAAATCTCTGAAATACTCACTCACTCTGGGGAACATAGAACCTGGGGAACATAGAACATGGGAAGCATAGAACCTTGGGAACATGGGGATCAGACCCTGTCTGGTCTGGGCCAAAAGATTGTTTATCGATAGCCAAGACACGGCAAAAATTGTCTAGCGATGTGAAAATCGCTAGCCAACGGGAAATCATGAGTGAATCTGATCTGCTCAGTCTGGAGTGCATAAAATTAAAGTACAGTATCAGCAAATCAATTTTATTTTATTTTTTGAAACACCCATTTCCTCCTCCCAAGAGGCGTTCCACTCAGCTGGTGTAGGAAAGAAACATCAAGGGCACCGTATTAAATTGCCATGAGTGAAGCAAATCCAACCTAATGGGATTGAGATTCCTCTTTATTTGTCTAGATAGCATGTGATGATAGCGTGACAGATTAAATGACCCTGTCCATATTAATGCACATGCTTATACAGTTTATGGTTTAATATTATCCTTCACCTGACTGGCATTTGATCTGTCATCTTACACAGCCAGCAGAGAATATCAATTCATATTGTGCATGTTTGCTTTGACATTAAATGTCAAAGCAAATGTCAAAAACACATAATTATCCTTTGTATACAGGTTTGTGCCTAACCCTAGCCCTACAAATAAACAAGGCTTGGACTGGGAGTGGTTGGTGGTGAGAGCAGATATGGCAATGGTCTAAATCACACCCATGTGAAGTGAGGGGCGATGTTATCATTGTACATCATCATGCATACCTTCATTCCCACCAATCTACGAAATTGTGTACTTTCCTTCGCTTTCGGTATTTGTGTGAGACAATGTTTGTGTTTACACAAAATTGTCCATTAATAGTCAACGGGATGTACAGTATATTGATTACATGTGTGTACACACACATCAAAAGCTGGACATAGATAGGAGGAGCTATTAAAAAGGCAAACTAAGACACATGAACATCTCATGAAAAATGTATATGGTACATTTTTTTATTATTTTGTTTGACATGAAATAGTGTTAGGGCACTACACAGCCCAGGATTGAAATATAATTTTACAGTCTACTGGCGGTTAAATAATTCAAATCCAACAACCCCTACTCACTAGTGGTTAGTGGAAGTGTGCGTGGCATAACGGTGCATTGTGGAGAGGGTACGAGACATGGTTCCCGTTCACAGTACACCTCAAATCACATAACGAAAATCAATATCCAACTCCCTGTACCATGACGGATTTTATGCACACAAGGCAAAAAATTATACCACATGGTTCATATAATACTGAAGGTTTTCATGGAAAAATAAATAGTTTACACAGACATAATTACATTGAAAGAAAAGCTGCTGTTTTTTTTTCCTTTTTCTTTTTTTTTTTATAATACATACATAGCACATGCAATAAACAGTGCCCATAATTTTGTTTTCTTTCAAAAGAAAACGTGAAAACATTTTTGTCTTTGAAGAAAAGCCTGATTATTGACACACAACACCGATACAACTAAATTATGGTCTGTCATTACATTGAAGCACAATCAAGGGTCATTTTCACAGACATAGATTAAGCCATGTCCTACCTACGGTACCTAATGTAGATTACTTTGGCCATGGCTTAATCCGGTGGTTTTCAACCCTTTTGATATCATCAAAGTCCATTCTTTATTCAGTATTGCAGCCATGGACCACCATTTGATGAGATTTAGCATCTCAGACCCATATTTTGTTGTTTGGTACGATCATGTCCACAATTCCATTCTGTATTGTTGGTACCATTAGGATAACAGGCAAACTATCAAAATAACAAGTATTTATTTTATTTACATTCTCTAACTGTGCAGACTTCTTGTGAATCATGTAATAAAGATGTTTAAAACACTTTAACTCTGAGTGTAAAATGATACCAAATGTAGCCCGAAGGGCCCATTTTGTTTCATTTTACATTCTCAAGGGTATAAAAAAATCTATATTTCGTTACCAACATTGCATCATTTAGTTGGGTGACCAACTGGAACCCACTCAAGGACCACTGATAGTCCTCGGAGCCACTGGCTGAAAACCACTGGCTTTAATCCTGCTGGACATATTCCATATGAGTTTGAACACAACATGTGAATGAATGTGTGTAAGGCTCTTTTTAAAGACTCCACGGTGGTGAATGCTACTGTACTTAGTTCTGTATACTATAGTGGCTTTGTGTGAACATCTTCATAGTAAATCAACCCTCAGTTTAAAGCAGACAGCTTTGTGGTCCTGCCTGGCTCAAAGCCCAATGCCTTTGTGACTCACTCTTTGCCACGATACTGTCCGGAGGACAGTTCTGAGAGTGTCTAGCTATAACAGCTCAACGGCATTCCACACAAGGCTCAGTAAATTTGAGTCAGAACTTGCCGAGGGAGGGCAGAGCCCCGGCCTTGACCAGGACGGCCGACAGCAGGTCAGCCGGCCCTGAGGGGTGGTGATGGGTCGCGGTGGGAGTGGACTGATCCATGTTATGCTTGATGTCCGAGTTCAAAGGCGTGGGCACCTTCCCTCCTCTGTTCAAGGTGGACTTGGCGCCCCCGCTGCCCCCTCCTCCGCCACCACCTCCACCCAGGCTGGTCTTGCTGTTCTCCGCCGTGGGGATGACGGTGCCGCCCAGGTGCGGGTTGCCCCCGGGGCCAACGGGGCTGTTGATCACCGACTCCAGGTTGGACTGGCAGCAGCAGAGCAGCCGGAAGAAGGCGGCCCTCATCTCGCGGCTGGACAGCGTATAGATGAGCGGGTTGAGGGCCGAGTTGAGCACGGCCAGCGCGATGAACCAGTCCACCTGGTAGAGCACGGGGCAGTCGTCGGGCCGGCAGCCCACGTCCAGCAGCAGCAGGAGGAAGAGGGGCGACCAGCACACCACGAACACGCCCAGCACGATCACCACGGTGCGCAGCAGCGCCAGCGAGCGCTCCGATGGCCGGCTGCTGACCCGCCTGCCGCTGGACGTCACCAGGCGGTAGATGCGGATGTAGAGGATGACGATGGCCACCAGCAGCGCGCTGAACACGCTGATGCAGAAGGCCACGTAGCTCTTGGCGTAGAGCGGCAGCACGGTGGAGCAGGAGGGCAGGTCGTCACGGCAGTTCCATCCCAGGCTGGGCAGCGCGCTGAGCAGCACCGACACGGCCCAGCACGCCCCCAGCAGGCCCAGGAGCCGGCCGCGACCCGCCGTCTCGCACGGCCGCAGCCGCACCATGGTCATGTGGCGCTCGATGCCGATGGCCAGCAGGCTGAAGGTGGAGGCGCTGAGCGCCACGAACATGCTGCCCTCACGCGCCAGCCACTGCGACGGCGTCAGGAAGAAGGTGTTGCGGCCCGACGTGAAGATGTTGACCACGTAGGCCACGCCGGCCAGCAGGTCTGACAGCGCCAGGTTGCCGATGAGGAAGTACATGCGGCTGTGGAAGCGCTTGTTGCGCCACAGCGCCAGCAGCACCGTGACGTTCTCCAGCACGATGAGCGCACAGATGAGCAGCAGCACGGCCTTCTTGCAGGCCTCGCTGCGCCGCGGCCGGTCCCACTTCCCCGAGTGGTTATAGTGGGTGACGATGATGGCATTCATGCCTTCTTCTACCACGTTGCCCATTCTGACTGCCTGGGCCAGGCCTTCCTCGGTTTACACAGCAGAGGGCGCCACAGCACTGGACACGGTGGAGGGAAGCGAGGCTACTGGAACTGGCAGCGATGCCACTGGCATCTCATCACAACACAGCCTCCTGCAAGGGTCTGTCCATAAGACACAGCACACAAAAACAACATGCTATTATATTTCGTACGAATTGCTTAAGTTAAAATGAATAGCCTAGTATCAATGTCTTCATTTTGAGGCGTTTATAACATTTAATAGAAGAGTCTGAGTCAAGTGAATATTGTTTAACTGATGGCGAGAGTAGCCTTAGTTGCCCCAAAACTTTGTACAACAGTGAACTAACAATTCAACAAATTCCAATTCCACAGTTTGCAGTTGCAACAGCATGGATGCTGCTGATTATTATGAAATGGTTTGATTAAAATTTTAACGAAAAAAAAGGTGATTCATGGCTTTCTCTCAATGAACCCACAGCCAATGAAAAAATGTTTACATATAACTACATCTATTTTTAAACAAAAGTAAAACCCAGTTCCTTGTGTTGTACTGAGCATTAGGTTACTGGTTCACAGAAGCACTTATCATGCATAAATGAGAAAGTAGTTTGGGTAGCCTTACTGTTCGTTTTCATAGGTTCTGTAGCCTGCTGCTTTCTGTCCCATTTCAAAGGTGATAATGACATTCTACTAATCTACACCAATCTTGTTTAAACTAGTTGGTTTGCCAAAGGCTATTTTTGAAGATGGGACAGGCCCAGGCCTACCTGTTTGGGTTATTTGGCTGTAACTTATTACATCCCAGCAGTAAGCGCAGGCACCGATTCATGGAACCTCAATTCCTCTTGTGCGCTCACAAAACAGAAGTTGGTCCTGATCCATGCGTCTCCAACACGAAGTCGAAATTCTTCCATATCTCGTCCTTAGAAACGCCGGAGACCCCTTTACGCACATAGCAGCTTTTGCGCACACAAAAGATGTCGTTCTCCGAAGCTGTAGGTCGTTACGTATGGGTTTAAACTGAACTTTTTCCGCTGGGTTTTCTCTTTCTCTCTCTCTCACTCCTCCATGCACGGTGACTTCACTTCTTATCCCAACTCTCGCTGACTGTACCGTCTCGCTCTCACGCCACCCATCTGGCTACGGGGCGGACCCGTCCCGTTATACTTACCGTGCCCCATCCCTCTCCACATGCAGTAACCCTGAGCAGTTTAGACCAATTAGCCTATGAGTCAGGACTCAGGAGACTGCCAGGGAGGTCAAAGCACACTTTGTCGTCGTCATGCCAGATGCTGAAAAGTTTTAACGGACTTTTTGTTTATTTATTTACTTTATAGAGAAGACTATTGCTGCATAAATAAATTTAGCCTAGCAACAATAGTCCACGTGACACCCATTCACACATTTGACATACGCGCGCGCGCGCGCGCGCGCACACACACACACACACACACACACACACACACACACACACACACACACACACACACACACACACAGGGACAAATGGCAACATTATTCCTCAAGATTATGCAAAACAAAATCAGATTTAGGGCTCCATTTATGTAAACCTCTTATCCCAAAGTTTTTTTTAATAGTTTAAAAGGGCAAATAAGTTAAGGGATAAGGGGTTTATAGTATTTTACTGTGCTCAGGTATTCAGCCAAAAAGTATCCATTTTTAGGGATACTTTGGGCAATCTCTGTAAAAACACCTTGGAATAAGGTGCTATTATAAATGGACCATATATATTACCGTGTAAATATGATGGTGCCAACTATTTTTTTAATAGCATAATCAGCGTTTCATTAAGTAGAGCTAATGTGTCACGGCGTGTCAGTGACTACAGGCCCTAACATGTTTAGACTATTAGGTAAGGCACATGCTGTGCTACTGTACTGTACCATAGGCCTATTCTGCCCTTTGAAGATCTGAATTGCCTTGGAGTCACTGTCTATTATTAGGTTCCATGGATGGTCCTACCTGTGGGACTTGGCTTAGCACCAGACCAGCAGTTCTACAAGCTTGCAAAAGTCGCAATGCACCAAGCCTGCAATGCGTTGCATACATTTAAAACTTGTGAAATGAGATGAGTAGACCTATACACTTTCTGCTTTTGGTGGTAGAGCAGGTCGTGCAATGATCCCTGGGACAGTGGTTCGAATCCTGACTCCTCCTGTCCCCATGCCGAAGGCAAGACTCTGAACCCTACATTGCCTCCAGTGAGTTGGTATTTAGTGTAGGTTTGAGACACCGTTGGTGTGTGAACGTGGGAAGTGAGGACGCTGGTGAAGAATGAACCATTCAATCGAAAAAGTGCTTTGAGCACTTGGAAAAGAGCAATAAGAATGTATTTCATTATCAATTAGATTTTGATACCAATACTTATTACATTTATACTCAATTAAAGTCTGAATAGCATACTTTAAAGGAGTATTGATGCATTGCTGGCGTAGACCTTTAGTAAAAAAAAAAATAAAAATAAAATGTGAGTACTTTTTCAACCACTTGCAGATCATTCTGAAACGTTGTCTCTGCCTTTCTAGTCATTGTCACCCCCTCTGTTCTACATTTACGGATTGGCCAAATTACAATAATATAACTAGGGGTGGGACTCGATTAATTTTTTTGATCTAATTAATTTTAAGCCTTGTAATTAATTAATCTCAATTAATCGCATACCAATAATTGACCCAAGCAGCAGGTATAGTGTGTGAGTTTTTCTGAATCAAAACTGTGTCGACACTGCAAGTTGGTTAACCAGATCAAAATTTGGTTAACTAGATCAAAAGTTGGTTAACCAGATGTAACTCTTTGAGAGCGTAAACATGAAACCAAATGGACCCTTGCGGGTCCATTTGGTTTCATGTTTACACTCTCAAGAGTTAAAATATTCACCATCTGAATTAGTAGACAAAAGCAAAAGAAATCTTTAGTTTTGGGGTTTGTGTGGCGATTAAAATGAGTTATTTTTGTTAATCGCGTTATTGTTTCTGTGATTAATTATTCTCAATTAATCAGTTAAAGTCCCAGCCCTAGATAAAACAAAAGAAGTCTGCACCGCAGCTGTTTTTACAACCCCAATTCCGTTGAAGTTGGGACGTTGTGTAAAATGTAAATAAAAACAGAATGCATTGATTTGCAAATCGTTTTCAACCTCTATTCAGTTGAATACACCACAAAGACAATATATTTAATGTTCAAACTGATAAACTTTATTGTTTTTTGAAATTATACAATCTTTTGTAAATTGATCCCTACAACATGTACCAAAAAAGTTGGGACGGGGGCAACAAAAGACTGGGAAAGGTGATGAATTCACAAATAACGCCTATTTGGAACATTCCACAGGTAAACAGGTTAATCTTAAACAGTTTAATATCGTGATTGGGTATAACAGGACCATCCCAGTCGTTCACAATCAAAGATGGGGCGAGGTTCACCACTTTGTGAACAATTCTGTGAGAAAATCATCCAACGGTTTAAAGACAATGTTTCTCAACATTCAATTGCAAGGAATTTGGTGATTTCATCATCTACAGTCCATAATATAATCAAAACATTCAAAGAATCTGAAGAACTTGCTATACTAAAGCGACAAGGCCGAAAACCAACACCGAACACTTGTGACCTTTGATCCTTCAGGTGGCTCTGCATTAAAAACTGACATCATTGTGTAAAGGATATTACTGTGAGGACTCAGGAACACTAAGAAAACCATTGTCAATTTACATAATTTGTCGCTACACCTGCGATTGCAAGTTAAAACTCTACCATGCAAAGCAAAGCCATATATCAGAAAGGTTGGTTTGAAAAAACAACCAGAAAAACAACCAAAAACAAGCCTTCTCTGGGTACAATATCATTTGAAATGGTTAGACACAAAGTGGAAAAGTGTGCTGTGGTCTGATGAGTCCACATTTCTAATGATAGTGGACCCAGAGAAGGCATTTCTGGTTGTTTTTCAAACCAACCTTTCTGATGTATGGCTTTGCTTTGCATGGTAGAGTTTTAACTTGCACTCACAGGTGTAGTGACAAATTATGTAAACTGACAATGGTTTTCTGAGTGTTCCTGAGTCCTCACAGTAATATCCTTTACACAATGACGTCGGTTTTTAATGCAGAGCCACCTGAGGGATCAAAGGTCACAAGTATTCTGTGTTGGTTTTCAGCCTTGTCGCTTTAGTATAGCAAGTTCTTCAGATTCTTTGAACGTTTTGATTATATTATGGACTGTAGATGATGAAATCACCAAATTCCTTGCAATTGAATGTTGAGAAACATTGTTTTTAAACCGTTGGATGATTTTCTCACAGAATTGTTCACAAAGTGGTGAACCTCGCCCCATCTTTGATTGTGAACGACTGGGATGGTCCTGTTATACCCAATCACGATATTAAACTGTTTAAGATTAACCTGTTTACCTGTGGAATGTTCCAAACAGGCGTTATTTGTGCATTCATGACCTTTCCCAGTCTTTTGTTGCCCCCGTCCCAACTTTTTGGTACGTGTTGCAGGGATCAATTTACAAAAGATTGTATAATTTCAAAAAACAATAAAGTTTATCAGTTTGAACATTAAATATATTGTCTTTGTGGTGTATTCAACTGAATAGAGGTTGAAAACGATTTGCAAATCAATGCATTCTGTTTTTATTTACATTTTACACAACGTCCCAACTTCTACGGAATTGGGGTTGTATTTATTTAGAACATCGACATAATGCACAACGTTTCGGCCATAGCTAGCCTTCATCAGGTGATGATGAGAACACAATCAACCTTTTAAATGTGTCTGTGGGGTCACATGACCACAGGCAAGACAATAACAAGGCAATGAGCCCTTCTCAAAACCGCACCCTTTGGGGCGGAGCTTAGTCACTGTCCAATGCCAATCCAAATAGTTTAGCTACTGTTGCTATGCAGGTCAAGCTTACTAACATGCCTATTGGAGCACCTGCTTCTACCGTTATCAAGCGATAATTCCCAGTAGGCTGCTTATCAGCACCATCTTATCGAGGAGGCATGTTATCTGGGAGCCTACTCACTGATAAGATGACAACTGCGATCTTATCCACTGATAACCGTCAAATCTGCTTGCGGTTAGGTTTAGGGGTAGGTTTAGAGAAGGGTGTAGCAATGTTTGTAGCAAAACCTTAGCCCCCTCCAACCGTAACCCTAAGCCAAAATCCTCGACACTCAACCACCTTAGGTTGAGGGTCGGGCATTTAGGATTAGGGTTACGGTTGGAGGGGTCTAGGGGTTTTGCGTCTCAGAACAATGGGAGTCTGCAGAGCATGGCCATTCTAAGACGAAAAAGTCCTGCTGATGACAATGTGATAACTGTGGTCTTATCTACTGATAACGACAAAAAAGTCCTACTGATGACAACGTGATAACTGCGATCTTATCTACTCAAGGACAAATTGGAGAGAGACTTAGTGAAGGGCTCATTGGTAGTTCAACACACGTCGAACACCCACCACATCAAACATCAAACATCAGAGTAGCACAACCTGCTGGTTAAGTGATTGTTACATGAATCATGTTTAAAGGTAGGGGAAGTGATTTCACTTTTGTCAGATATCACCCATTTTTTTTTTTTTTTCTGTTAAAATGCTCTATTATAAGGTGTGGAAACCACATATGGAGTTTCCCCCTCCCCCACGTTAGCAGAGGAGCTAATAAAAGTTCCCCAGGTCACCACAATTCTCCTCCAATCAGGAGAGAGCAGCAGGTTCACATAGTGTAGCTACTTTTGGGGGGCCCTAGTGCACCAGGCTGGTACTACACCATGAATTTCAAATCACTTCCCCTACCTTTAACTTGTTCTTTGTAGAAGTTCAATTTTTAATATTTTAAAGGATTTTGCCTTTATTGTGTATTTTTAAAAGGGTTATCAAAAACACCTATTATCTGACTTTTGGTACCAAAAGTATTTTTTAAAGGCCCTAATAAGAATAAATGGAATAAATTGAATCAATAAATGCATAAATTTTACTGTCAAAATTACCATCAAAATAATACACAAAATAATATACAACATACTGTGCATGTAGCTTACTGTAAGTCGCCTTAGAGAAATTTCCAGGATTTTGTGAAATTATGCAAACTGATAATGGTGAGAGTGCCGTAGCCAACCCCTCCTATTCCTGGCTGAGGTCATAGTTATTGTTTTTCATGATCAGGAAGAAGAATGAAGACTACTCTTTCCCTCCACTGTGTGTGTGAGATAGGTCAGACCTCTCTCAGTGGAGCCCAGTGGTGTTATACGAAAAGGAATGACAGTCACGTCTCCTTTTATGCACTTTGTATGCTCTTCATTAGAAACCAGAGGAGTCACAGATAAGGATGACACAGAGTGCTAGTAATAGAAATGTCTCCTGCCAGGGTCTTGAACTGTGTATGTCTCACAGGGTGGGGACAGAATTGTGTGCGAATGTCTAAAAGTTGGACCCTATAACGTACGCACATTGACACGGTCGAGTACGTGCTGCCTGGAAGTAAACTCAAAGGGAAGAGACAGTGCTGGAATGAGTCAGTGAGAACAACTGGGATAAATAAATAGTCGCCATATTGTTTTAGTACACTAGTTCCCAAACACTGGGTATATAGCGACCCATTTGTGAGTTGCGGACACATTTTTAAGGGTCATCACGAGTAAATGTTAGTTTACTTTTTCATTTTATAATTATTATTATTATTATTACTTGAAGGGATAAACCCCATGAGATGCATCTTATTTTAAGAAAGGCTCCTCAACTCAGTTGAACAATACAGTACACAAAAAATACAACAAATACAGTCATAAAGCAAAAGCTTGCCCAAAGATTGTTGCTACCACTCACTGATTCAACCCCTAAATAGCAAAGTTCATATATGGAAACATTCCCCAGATTTTGTTTTTAATAATTCAGTACATCAGTTGGTCCTTCAGAGCTGTGCAGAGCTGTTCGAATTTGATGTACTGGTGTGCATTGAAGCACAAAGTTGCAAAGTTTCATTTACAAAGCAAATACAGTTGAATTATACTTTATTGATTTTCTGCTGTTGGCTAGACCAGACATCCACTGGCAGGAGCATGTGCTGTGTTGTGGGAGGAAACAGGGGCACACAGGGGAAACCCATGTGAGCACTCCGTGGATTGTTTTGCTGTGTCGGCGAGTCCAACCGGAAGTCCATTGTTGTATGTCCGTAGTGCTCTTGTACTAGCGGTATGGGCAACTTTGATGATGAGAGAGGGCCGATATATTTCCACACCCATTCCAGAGGGACACGATGGCGTTGCATAGTTGCAGTGACCTCTTATCCCTAGCCTGGTGAGGCCATAGCCTCAGGGCGTCAGCAACCTGTGGCTCAGGAGCCACATGCGGCTCTAGAACACAGCCCTAGTGGCTCCCTGGCAGTAGTATTATTACACATTGGGGTGATCTGCCAACATAAACATTTCAGTCACTGACAGCACCCAACACGCCATGCACTGTCTGACAGTTCACATAGTGCTTGTTGGCCATGCCACAAAAGCCCAGCACATATCAGAGATCAAGCTTTAATTTGAACCACCCATTTTCAACAGCTTACTATATCATTAATATATGTTTGAGATGTTGTGTGGACATGATAAAAATGAAGTGTTTCCTAGAAAAGGAGGTCTGAAAAAAAGTTGTGTTTCACCATGTTTTCTTTTAGGATTTTTCTTTTAGGACCTTTTTTCTGAGAGTGTACAAATGGAACCAAATGGACCCGCCAGGGTCCATTTGGTTCACATTTGTACACTCTCAGAAAAACATTTTTTGCGGCTCCAGACAGATTTTGAATTTAATTTTTGGTCGAAAATGGCTCTTTCAACATCTTGGGTTGCCGACCACTGCCATAGCCTCATAGCGTGAAGTAACTCAACGTTCTTGCCCGGCGTCTATGCGTGACTTGCGTCACTTCTGGGCCAGGTGAATTCACTTCTGGGCCAGGTGTTGGGGGCGAAGTATGCACACATAAACATACTCTCTGGGGATGTGTGTGTTCTCAAGAGGGGGCAAAGATTTCCCGAGATTCTTTGCGAAACATATAGCGGAAGCATGAGCGGACGGCTACCAAGCTTCCACGTGTGTCCCAAAGCAGACAGTTCAGGTCTGACAAGTCCCGGAAAGGATGTGCTGTGTGACACTGTCGCCGCACTTCCGCCCCAGAGTGTAAATTGTTCCTCCTGTCGTCACACATTCCTCCAACGAACTGCAGTGACTAATCCAGGGGTTGACACTAAAGTCTCCGAGGTACTTGCCCATCGGGCAAGTGCAAGTCAGGTTCTACTTGCCCTCAGGTCAAGGTCACTTGCCCCCCAGGTTCCAGGTGGTCCCAAGTTAAGTTGGTTAACCAGATGTAACTCTTGAGAACGTAAAATTTTTTACGCTCTCAAGAGTTAAAATTCATCATCTTAATTAGCCCAGGTCTACACAACTAGAGAATGTAGAAGATTGATGGTCATTTTGGTTTGTTATGGAATGTTAATTTGCCCGTTTTGTTTCCCAAATCCAGCCTCGAATTGTGGATATCTAGAAAGCAGGGAAAGACACAGAGGCAGAGTGCAATGACTGCCTTCAAGACAAATTTATCTTGTGTTGTGTTATAGTGCACTAAGTTGCACACTTGCCCGATCGGGCAACCAGGTAGCAGTCTTCACTTGCCCCACCATTTTTTTTTACTTGCCCCGGGCAAGCGGGCAAGTGTTAGTGTCAAGCCCTGTAATCAGGGAATCGAGTATGTATTAATTATTATTTATTTTAAATATCTACCGGTATGTACACATTAGTGATGGGAAATTAATCCTCAAACCTAACAGTATTTTTACATTATTCAGCATTGATTTGATTAATCTATCAGACCGGTCTGATTAATCTGTCTGTATTTACAGATAAACAAGCCCAGAGTAACAACTTATACAAGCTCACAATATTAAACATAAAGGTATTAGAGTTCTAAATATAAACGTATTAGAGATCTTACTTGCCTAAAGCCTGCAGCACTTAGGCAAGTCAGTACAGAGAGATGAGATCACAACATCAGTAGTATTGGTTATCGGCCATAACAGCAACAGCAAAAGTCTCTCATTGGTTTGTTTATGGGTCCAAATGGACCCACAAGGGTCCAGTGGTTTCATTTTTACGCTCTCAAAGAATTGCATCTGGTTAACCAACTTTCCATCATATAGGCTGTGGACCACCTGGAATCCTCTCAGGGACCACTGGTGTTGAAAACAGAGTCAGAATTGTCTGTTTGGAAGTATTTATTTATTTAGTTATTTGTTTGTCTGTTTGTTATTTCCCTCGGAAAGGTTCTTCCTGCATATAAATGTCTGGGTATGATAACATTACGCGCATTGCCTCTATTAGCTGGCCTTATGTTCTGTTTATAGAGTAGAAGACACATCCCCATTAAATTCCTATACGAGAAGTTACACAATCCATTCTGACCATGCATGCACTGGATCTGAGTGGTTGGAAAAGGTATTGGGGTGGATGCAATTACCTCTAATTTGTGTTCATGCCTTGCATTTTGTTCTAACATTCCCACATTATGGTAAGTGACGTAGTTATTGTAAACACCCTGGGGTAAGGAAGGAGGAGGGTTCATGATTCAGGCTGAGAGTTTATTGAGAGAGTTTGGGAGAGAACTTTGGACTTTCAGTCTGTGGTGTTGGTATGGTTTCATTTGGCTAGTTTGGTTGGCTGGATTTGATTTTGGTGGTGGTTTGCATGATTATAAATTATTTTACTTTTTTTGTCATTAGTAGGTCTAACTATAGCTATTTGACTATTAAAAATGTGTGGCTAGAATCATGCCCTGGACCCATGATTGTTTATTTACCATAAATCAGACCCCATTACCCAAAATGAATTTGGCTCAGTTGACTCGCTGGTGGAGTTACAGTAGTAGTGTACCTGTACATGATTAGTTTATAAGTTGCAAGAAGTCTTTTCACTTTATTTAGGTTATTCAACACAATGCAATACAATACAATTCAAATGGTTGTCTGGTCTGCTCAGATCAGATTATCTATTGTTAAACTAACTAACTATTGTTAAATAACTAATTGTTAACTAACTCAGGCCTCTGTATCTCCACCATGGTCTTTCTCGATCTTTAATCTTTATGCCTCATGTTCACCACCAATTCCAAGCTCGCTGAGAATGCCTATGTATTAGGAGCCTCAAGTTGTCCAGGGTTTACCACCACATTTTTGACTCTTGCACTGGTTAGCCTGTGGTTTGGGTGTCTTGGTGTGAGTATTCCCTAGCTGGGACCATTGCGCTCAGAGGCGACTCATATTGGTGGGATCTGGAGCATGATGGAGCTAACAGGCGAAAAGACCAACTAGAGGAGAGTTTCAGAGAATGGAAACAAGCATGGGAGAGAAATTATGTTTAACTTTCAGTCAGATCCATATAAGGCCATTCCACCGGCTAGCTGGCGGATGGGATATATTGGCACAAAGGCCATATTCCATCTCCTTATACAGTAAATCGATCGAGAGATCAGTGCCAAATACCTTGTGCACACCCTCACTGCCAGTAGGCCACATAAGTACCTCCACATATGTTTTATACTGTTTGGAAATATTTAACTTTAAATTTATAATGAGTGGGTGACCCGATAGCCAAGTGGTTATACCACAGGCCTAACAGCGGGCCCCTGGCTAAACCATCTGTTCTATGCCTTTACTCTGTTCGGATAGTTTTTTCCTTTATTTTTTCAGCATTAGATAATAGATATACATTCAATCTCAAGAATAAATGTAATAGAAAAAGCACTCTTGTGCAGCTGCCAAGGCAGGCCAGCACGGCAATGACCACGCCATGCTCGCTTGTGGTTAACATTTTTACCACAGACATACAAATGATTGGACAATAATATTATCAGAAATACATAAAGAGCTAATTCTTAATGACCGTAGCAGGTCTGCAACTAGAAGGGTTGAAATGGAACCAAAAACTCATGAAGTCCATTTGGTTAAGGTCCCTTACACCTCAGAGTTACGGGGCCCAGTAGCTGTGACTTAAGGTCACAGTTAACTAGTCAGTTGTCACACACCAGAGTGTGTCATGCACCATATATGGTGTCCAGTTCTTGTGACATCAGGTGACATCATGGAAGGAAGTGTGAGGACCCTGTTACCATAGTAAATGCGACATATCACATTTAGACCATAGACCAGGGGTCGGCAACCCAAGATGTTGAAAGAGCCATTTTCGACCCAAAATTAAATTCAAAATCTGTCTGGAGCCACATTTTACTTATTTATTTTTTTCCTGAGAGTGTGCAAATGTGAACCAAATGGACCCTGGTGGTTCCATTTGCACACTCAGAAAAAAAGGTCCTCAAAGAAATCATTAACATGGTGAAACACAACCTTTCTTCAGAGTTTCTAAAAAAAATAAAAAAATAAATAAAGGAGTTTTACAGAACTCCATTTCTAGTCCACACAACATCTCCAAGGTATATTAATGACATAGTAAACTGAGTAAACCTTTTGAAAATGGTTGGTTCAGATTGAAAGCTCGACCTCTGATAACTGCTGGGCTTTTTGACATGGCCAAGTGCTACTTTAACTGGCAACTAACTGTCAGGGTGACTGAAATTTATTATTATTTTGGTGTGGATCACCCCAGTGTGTTGCTACAGACACTGAGCCACTAGGGCTGTGTTCTGGAGCCGCATGCGGCTCCTGAGCCGCAGGTTGCTGACCCCTGCCATAGACCATACTGTATGTGTAGATATCCCTAATGCCATCAATATTGACCAGTAACTTCATCTGACCTCAAACCTGAGTTTAGATCAACATATACGTACGTCAATCAAATTAATATGTCCCTCAAGTACCCCTGACGTTCTCATTAACTGCAGTGATAAAAAAAACAAAAACCTTGTAACGGCGGAGTGTAGAGCTCCAGCTAGCCAATCTGAATGGAATTTTATGGAAAATCTGTCTCACCAACAATACCTACATAGTGGGAGCGCCAGGCGTACAAATTACAGTACAATGTCTGCATGCAGAATCTCATGTAGAGTGGGAAATGTATTTTGTCTTGTCATGCAGAAAGGGAACCTACTATAGAAACCACACATCAGTTGACAGAAGACGTGCCCTGCATAATCAACTGAGGAAAAGAAAAGAGGAACTGAAATCTTAAGCATATTATATTATGTTTATAGTAATATTCTAATGAAGTGGTGGTGGTCACAGGCACGGCCTGAGTCTGGTAGAGCTCACCAGCCTTGATCTTGATGCCCAAAAAGGTTGCCCACCCCCTGTATCTACCATTATATTTGAGAGAATTCATGCTGACAATGAAATGTATTTGGCCCCATCCAGGTTGCCAAGTCATACACCGTGACTTATGCGGAAGTTGAGGTCCCATCTGTGGTTTGTGGCAAACGACCCAGACGTATCAAGAACTTCCACAGAAAAGGGATAGACCAAGGGGAAACTGGATTGCCTGGTTGATCGAGTCACTTTTATAAGGAAATGTGTCCATAATAAATGTGTCTGCTCACTCACACTTATTAACCCTCCCTCCCAACACAACAGTGGTGGTCCCTGGTTCATAATCAGTTGACATTCAGGTCTTAATTTAACTCAGAGAGAGATAAGATGTTTTACAGGATTTTCTGTTTGGGTCTGGCATTGTGTGCAATAATGATGATGAAAAATAGGTGAGATGTATGGAAATAGAGAACACCCAAAGAAGAGTCTCTCTCTCTCTCTCTCTCCCCCTCACTCTCTCTCTCTCTCTCTCCCCCTCTCTCTCTCATCTCTCTGTTTCTAGTGTCAGTGGCATTGTGAGGAGTTACAGGCCCTCTGGCCCTCTTGCACATGTCAGCCTTGGGCTTTACAGATTAATGAATGTTCCCCAGGGCTGTTGACTTTACCCTGACTAACAGGCGGCGCGCGGACACCCTGACAGCCCATTTATAACTATATCAAAACAGCGCCGAAGGCCTTCGGTTTCCATGTTTGCCGCAAGGACACAGACTTCCTGGATGTTTGGTGCTGTTGGGAAAGAGGAAACGTAGTTATGGGTCAGAAAAACACACGCCAAAGAGCCTTGCCAATGGGCCGCGAACAAGGCCTTAAAAATAATGGTTAAATATGAGGCAACACTGGCGGTGCTGGCGGTCAACCTACGCAGTGCACATGTGTGTACGTTATGTGCACACATGCACCACATGAGGCAAGGAGAGAGGAAGAGAGAGAGAGAAAGAAAGAAAGAAAGAAAGAACATTCTATGTATGCGAACATGCATAGCATGAGTCAAGCAGTGTTGCCAACTGGGCGCATTTGTCACTATATTTAGCTTTTTTTCAGACCCCCCTAGCGCCAAAATTAGTGAAAAACTCCCGGAATTTTTTTTACTGGTGAGTTGGGGGCGAAATTGATAGACAGGCGCCAGAGATAAAACCCTCATTTTTCACCATTTTCCTCCAATGATAGTGGTTTTCAACCAGTGGTCTCCAGGCTAAATGGACAGCTGGTTAACCAGATGTAACTCTTTGAGAGTGTAAAAATGCCAAATGGACTCTTGCGGGTCCATTTGGTTTCATTTTTACACCCTCAAAAGTTAAAATATTCATCATGTGAATTAGGCCAACTTAGTCTACTCTACACAACTAGAGAAAGTAGAAAATGAATGGTCATTTTGATGATCTGTATCTAGCGCATTCTAGTGCATTTTGAAAGTGCCACTAGTGCATTTTGGATTTTGGCAGCTGGCAACACTGGAGTCAAGGCTGTGTGACGCTGTGGCTCCGATGGTGAATTAGCTGCTAGTGAATTAACTGGTAGGAATGCAGCGTTCAGTGGGAACCAGGGGGGTGTTGTGGTGCTGGAGCAGGAAGGGGTCTCATGGGTCCTCCCTGCAGGCTGTATACGTGCCCCTCCCCACCATCGCCCTCCATGCTGAAACAATTATGAGAATGAGGTGCAGTCTTATGGTTTTATTAAGAATAAGAACACCCACTCAATTAAAAAAGAGAGAACATGCTGGCCCTTCTCTCCTTGGCCTGTGCAGTTTAGCAACTAATCAACAAAGGTGTGTTCAGTCGTCCACTATCCATGAAAAAAGTAGCATACTTATGAGTGAGTAGTGGCCAGTGTTGGATATATTACCGTATTTTCCGCACTATAAGGCGCACCGGATTATAAGGCGCACCGGATTATAAGGCGCACCTTTTAGACCTGTTTTCATATATAAGGCGCACCTGATTATAAGGCGCAGAGAATAGAAGCTACTACAGTTAACATAGAATAGAAGCTACTGCAGTCGAACGATCCATATATAAGGCGCACTGGATTATAAGGCGCAGGGTGGATTTTTGAGAAAATTAAAGGCTTTTAGGTGCGCCTTATAGTCCGGAAAATACGGTTTTGTTTTTCCAATACATTACTTATTAATCATTACCTCCATTTTAATGTAATGTATTTATATTACATATTACTGTCTGAGCAACTGTAATATATTATATTACTATTACTATATTACTTTAAAAAATGTGAAATGCATTTGAAAAAACGTCACACCAGAAAACAGTACTGGCGTAGACCTATCTCATCCTACTCAGTTATGGACAGTAAAGTCAGTAAATAATTTGATGACAAATTATAGAAAATGAGTAATTATTTAACTTCTGCAGTTGTCAAGATAATTTCACAAGAGCACTTGCAACGAGACAGATTGACAGAAAGTAATATAGAAAGTAATGCAGTATACAGAAAGAAAAGTATAATATATTAGATTTTTTGTTAAGTAATATATTTATATTAACAGTTACTGCATTTTGGTAATATATTACGTAATATATTAAGTTACGTAGTGCACATGTCCCAACACTGGTAGTGACATCGTGGATATTCACTATGTTGTTTTGGATGAAGGCGTCAACCTGCACAGACGTTCAGTGTCTTGCTCAAGGACACTTCAACACTAACTCAGAGGGAGACTATGGTTGCCAACTCTACCTCTGGGGAAACCCTGAGGTTCTCTATAGATGATGAATTGACCCACATGGCGTCACAGTGTCCCACGTCACACCGTACAGCCTAGAGGGCAAACAGCTACCCTGGAAATATAATTTAACAATAGCGGACTTCCCTACCCACAATCATTTGCAATAATGATAATGTTTCAGGTTCCAGTCACCTGCTGTGACATCTATAGTGAATCTGTATCCTACCCGCATCACATATTTGTCAGTGCGCTATGCAGGTAGCTTGCCCCAGGAAGTCCTGCATGCAGCATTCTGACAACTGATAGTGTATCTGCGCTAGTTTGTGGTGGTGGAGGAGATTCTCAAGAGGCAACATTCTATTAGATACAGCTAATTAAACATGTTAAAAATGTTGATGGACAAAAGGGATGGAGAGAGTTAGGTGAATTGATGGAGGGATGGACGGACGGACTGGCAGGTCGATGCATGGGAAAATGTATACAGTAAATAAATGGATTGATGTAACCACATGTACCCCATAGCATCCATACTCTGGGCATGTCATAACATGGACATTCTGCTAATTTCAACCATATCAGATTTAGGCTACAGTTGGCTGATCCCCCCATACCTGCACCCCATACCTGAATTTCGAAACTCTTACCCCCTTACAAAGCTGTTTTAACTGGACCCTGCTTAAAAACAGCAACATCACAAGGTGGGTCTTATTGGGTCCAAAACTGACCTGAATACCAAGAACCATGTAAAATATATGTTAAATTCAATATGCAATTTTGTCATAGGCAGGCCAAGTCTATGGTCTTCTAATGTTTGTTTTAGGGCAGTAAATGACGTCAGTCATCACCTGGCTGATATAAATAGCTGTGCTCGCTGCGCCCCTCACTTCACACTTCTTGACAACTGCTGCAGGGGCAGTGAAGTGACAGTGAATATCTTCACTGCTTGATTTCATTGAAATCAAGCTGAATATTGTTTGCTGTTGCAACAGCTCTAGGGCTGAGACAAGATATCATCATTGGCACTGATGTTTATTTTTGCAATTAAAGACATTTTAGATAAATAATCAAAATTCTAAATGTAGGCCTAACTAAGTAGACCCTTACAGACCTGTCAGCCACTGGCCTGCTTGAGAATGATTCAACCACGGAACATCATACTGCTGTCAACTTGTCATAGCTCCACTACCGTTATTAGTAGATAAGATCGCAGTTATCACATTGTCATCAGCAGGACTTTTTCGTCTCAAAATGGCCATGCTCTGCAATCCAGCGGATTCTACCGTTATCAGTAGATAAGATCGCAGTTATCACGTTGTCGTCAGCAGCCATGCTCTGCAGTCTGAGACGCAAAACCCTAGCCCCCTCCAACCGTAACCCTAATCCTAAATGCCTGACCCTCAACCTATAATAGGGCCGGGGATTTAGGCTTAGGGTTACGGTTGGAGGGGTCTAGGGTTTTGCTACAAACATTGCTACACCCTTCTCTAAACCTACCCCTAAACCTAACCGCAAGCAGATTTGACTGTTATCAGTGGATAAGATCGCAGTTGTCATCTTATCAGTGAGTAGGCTCCAGACAACATGCTGTCATCGATAAAATGGTGCTGATAAGCAGCCTCCTGGGAATTATCGCTTGATAACGGTAGAAGCGGGTGGTCTGTGTATGTTTTATGCCCATACTGTATATGGAGATGTCTGTATCTGTCTGTCTGTGTGTGAAAAGTGCTGATAACAGACTGTGAAAAGAGCACTGTTAAGTAATAAAGTGGCAGCCGAGTGGTTGGCATGGAAATTACATGGCTGCGGCAGAGGCTGGAAATTGGACAGATGATTCAGCCCACTGACAGAGCATGACCAGAGCCTTTTGTGGTGTTTTTCTGGACAACGGTGTGTCCTACAGACTCCAGGCTGGGCGCTGCACTAGCCTGCGGGGCTGTGGAACATTTGTGCCGAATTTGAAGTTTGTGGGGCAAGTTCTCAAGCTATGTGCATTTGCAACCATAGAAACATGCACACACAGGTACACAGAGACATGGTACATAATTAGATGTGTTTTATTGATGCATCGTGAGCATTTGACCTCATTAATCATGAGAAACCTTTTACATTGTACACAAAGAGCAGTCCTTAATTTTTCCTTTCAGACTTTTCCGTTCAAACTTGGTCTTTGGTATGCTCACCGGGCGATGAGAATGAAATGTTGGTTCTCAACTCAGTGGTTTTCCTAACATTGTTGTAGTTGTAATTGGCTCTGCAGAGAAGAGGAGTCGTTCCAGGAAAGAAGGGGAAAGACCCGTATGAACCTCAGTCTGAATTTCTCAGTCAAAATTAAAACCTATTTAAGCAACATAGAACTTTCTATGAGCAAGGGACCAATTGTAAAATAAATTGAGATGTGGAAATGATGGAGTAGCTTTAAACTGAAATTAGCTACAACGATGGCTAGAAGTCATCATACATCTATAAATATATAAATGTTAATGACCCACCTGAGGTTTTTTGTGAAGTGCTTGTAAACATGACACTACTCTATCAAAACATGTTGCCACATTGTACAACCACCATGATCTACAAAATGTCACTGCCTGGCCAATTTCTCACCAGCAGAGAGTAATTTACAGCATGTGGACTTTTGCGGGGATCATTTATTTTTCCTTACGATGACCGTCTTAAAACCTAAATGGAGTTCAAGCCCAGCTTGGCCTTGCCAAAAGAAACGTTAAAAATAACTTGGACCTCAGTCATGTAAACAATCATGCCCTTTGAATCTGCCCGCGATTTTCTCAGTACAGTTCAAACTGATGCCTGGGAAAGCTTGTCTATGGTGTGTGTGTGTGTGTGTGTGTGTGTGTGTGTGTGTGTGTGTGTGTGTGTGTGTGTGTGTGTGTGTGTGTGTGTGTGTGTGTGTGTGTGTGTGTGTGTGTGTGTGTTTGCGAGTGCGAGTGCGAGTGCGAGTGTGAGTGTGAGTGTGAGAGTGTGTGTGTGGTGGGATTAGATGGTGGTGGATGGGTATGTGAAAGAAAGTGAAAGTGTTTGTTATATTAGCGTGTGTGTGTCCAATTTGTTTGTCCATGCATGACCATGAGTGTGGTCACAGGGTGTCACACACACACACACACACACACACACACACACACACACCCACACATGCATGCATGCACACACGCCCTCTCACACACACACACACACACTACACTATGCACTATAACTTTCTGTACTTCACAGCAGAAGGGCCAATCTTTCTCCCTCAACAAACAAACAAACTTCAAGGGGCTGCAAATCCTCCACACACCACTGCGACTACTTGCAATCTATCTAAGAGAATTATGCAGGGCCTGTCTGGCCTGGAGTGTGTCTGTGCAGTCTGTAGACGTTCTATACGGGCCGGTCAAAGGCTGCGACTCCCTGGAGAGACGGAGGAATGCTCAAGTGTTTCAATGTGTGTGTGTGTGTGTGTGTGTGTGTGTGTGTGTGTGTGTGTGTGTGTGTGTGTGTGTGTGTGTGTGTGTGTGTGTGTGTGTGTGTGTGTGTGTGTGTGTGTGTGTGTGTGTGTGTGTGTGTGTGTGTGTGTGTGTGTGTGTGTGTGTGTCGCTCTGCTCCCTCCAGAGTCCAGACGCATTTCTCTGACCGCCAACCACACACACCATCCCCAGCAGCACACACACACATACGCCCACGCATGTGCATGCACACATGCGCGTGTGCACACACAAACACGCAAACGCACATGCACACACTCACACACACACACACACACACACACACACACACACACACACACACACACACACACACACACACACAACTCACCCGAGGCCACAGAGCCACTTCTTCACCCTCGCTGGACCAACCAGACCTCCCGGAGAAGGCAGATGGAGCCTGAGAAAGGGCTAACCCACGGACAGAAACAGACCAGCCCCACCCACCCACCACCCCCCTGGACCGCTGCTCCAGCTGCTGTCTCAGGCCTGTCCTACAGTCCAACACAACCCCACCCACCCACCACCTCCCTGGACCGCTGCTCCAGCTGCTGTCTCAGGTCTGTCCTACAGTCCAACACAGGGGCGTTTTCGCCATTAGGCATGCTAGGCAGTTGCCTAGGGCGCCATGAGGGGAGGGGGGCGACCATGAGGGGAGGAGGCGCTTTATAGATGCTTTATAAGGATACCTGCAGGCTAATAAGCCATATATGGATAAATACTGTACATTATACTTATCCTATATATTTAAAACACATTATGTTATTTAGTTTAAAAATAGTTCATAATTTTATCCTTTGGGGGGTGCGATTTTACAGGAGATTTTCCCTGGAGCCCCCCTTACCAAATGGACCCATAAGGGTCCATTTGGTAAGGGGGGCTCCAGGGAAAATCTTGCCTAGGGCTCCAAATCATCATTACAATAATACTGGGTTATTGGGATGAATCATAATCTGTTATTATTATTATTGTTGTTATTACTATTGCAATGCTATTATTGTTACCCTTATTATTAATACTATCTATCTTTGTTAGTATAATATATCTTTTAGTTCCTCTCCGTCCGTGCTTAAAAGTGAAAATCTAACAATGTATTAGGTGGGCATAAAAAGCTTCGGCTTCCGCCCTTTCCTTAGTCAACTGTAATTCTTCTTTTCATTACTTTCTGTATGTGTTGGTACTGTGATCAATGACTGAGATAAAATAAATTAACTAACTAACTAACTAACTAACTAACAAATTGCTCAGAAACTGGTCCAACACTGGTCCAACATACTGTACAACACGTATTACAGCTTCATTCATCCACACTCCATCCATCGACCATCGTATGACAATGCTCCATACCTTTTGATATTCGTGAGATCTCTTTGAAAACTATGAGGTCCGATAGATCTGTGTTTTCAATTATCGTCAAATGCAGCACAAATCTTTCAGCATATGTTCTTTCACGGAGCATTTTAACTCATATCTTTACTTCTGAGAGGTCCCTGCATGGAAGGAACAACATATTTTCAGATAGGAGCCCGCCTCCAAATACAGATCGTTTTGGAGCTGCTTGCATGAAACGGTTGAGCACCACTGACATGGGAATAGATTTTCCTAAAAACTTTCAGGATTTGGGAGACATTTGTAGGACATAGTGTCAAGTCAAAGTGGGTTAAACCCAGGCAGGGGTGGATGTAACATGTCCCATTGGGGGGGCAAAAGAACATGTTGGAGGGGCAAGAGAAAATGGTATGGTGTCGCACCCATACCATTTTCGGTTACAGGACTTTTATTAGTCAAGTAAAGCATCAATAATAACATCAGTTGTTGTTGAAGTTGCAACAGACACACAGCATGCATAAAGCTAAAGGTCTGACTCAGAGAGTTTTCTGCTTTCAATGATGAAATGCTGTTGGTTTAGTGCTGTAGTTAGTTAGTAGCAGTAGTAGTGTTTCAAATCATTTTAAATAGAAGCGCTTTCATTTGTTTTGCATGGCATTGTGTTTGGGGGGGCAGACTGGGTATTTAGGGGGGCATTGCCCCCCATGCCCATGCCTAGATCTGCCCCTGAACCCAGGCATCGTGTTTGGGGGGGGCAGACTGGGTATTTAGGGGGGCATTGCCCCCCCATGCCCATGCCTAGATCCGCCCCTGAACCCAGGGGAAAGGAAAAAAAGTTATTTTACAACATGTCATGTATCCAGGGAAACCCTTCTGACCATGCCCTCACTCTAACATCTCCAACCTTTTCATTAGCATCCACCTTTCCACCACTGTTTCACCCATAGAGTTATATATAAACTAGAGGGCGCAGCCCCCAGCTAGTATTACGCTCATTTGAAGCCAAGTGGAATAGTATGAGAGTGGTGACACTATAGCGTTGACTCCCATTGAAACAATGGAATGAGGAAGTGCTCATTCTACCTCAATGGAATAGTGTATGGAACTCTAGGCAAAGATAGACTTGGGGCTCCATTTTCGTTTACATGCTAAACCCCTTCTCCCAAACCCCTCATCTCTTTTTTTACTATTTTTAAAAAAAACTTTTTGGGAAAAGTTCAATGTGCCAATCTATTGACAGACACATTGTGAGCATGTGAACTGGCCATTTGAACTATTGAAAATGTTTTTAATAGTTAATAGTTTAAAAGGGCAGATTTAAAAGGGCAAAGAAGTTAAGGGATAAGGGGTTTAGTGATGACAAACATCTAGGCCAAAGCGTGTCACCACTCTTACTATTCCACTTGGGTTTGAAGCACCTGGAAGTCTGCGGGAATATACTGCTGTGGGGCCAAACCTTTAGGTCAGTGGTGTGGATGCTCAGAGTTGTGAGCTCTACATCCAGAACCACCTGCAAACTGCTTGAAGGCAGATTACACCAAAAATGGTATAGTACAGGGCTTGACACTAACACTTGCCCGCTTGCCCGGGGCAAGTAAAAAAAAAAATGGTGGGGCAAGTGAAGACTACTACCTGGTTGCCCGATCGGGCAAGTGTGTAACATAGTGCACTGTAACACAACACAAGATAAATTTGTATTGAAGGCAGTCATTGCACTCTGCCTCTGTGTCTTTCCACTACTTTCTAGCTACCCACAATTCCAGGCCGGATTTGGGAAACAAAACAGGCAAATTAACACATCAAAATGACCATTAATCTTCTACAGTGTAGACCTGGGTTAATTAAGATGATGAATTTTAACTCTTGAGAGTGTAAAAATGAAACCAAATGGACCCGCAAGGGTCCATTTGGTTTCATTTTTACGTTCTCAAGAGTTACATCTGGTTAACCAACTTAACTGGGGACCACCTGGAACCTGGGGGCAAGTGACCATGACCTGTGGGCAAGTAGAACCTGACTTGCACTACAAGTGCCTCGGAGACCTTAGTGTCAACCCCTGTAGTAGTGTAAAACTGAGTGTGATAAACAGTGAAACCACAGTATCCCGATTCAGACAATCCTATTCATCTCATTCATTTGACATCATATCTAGTCTACAGGCATGAAAAAAGACTGAGGACTTAAGCCTTGGGGCGCGTCTCAGTGGGTCCAGGGCCAGGCACCTAGATGCCGCAGGTTTGAGCCCCGCACCCATTATCTCATCCACCCCCCTTCCCTGTCCTATCACTGTACTCTATCAATAAAGGCAAAAATCACCCAAAAATATCTATAAAAAACAGAGGGCTCCTGTAATCTTGTGTGTTATACTCAGTGTTGTAGTGGTACTTTTATAAGTGGGGGACGCCTCTAAAAGGGGATTTCCACCCATTTTCATTTTTTTCCCTCAGAGTGTACAAATGTGAACCAAATGGACCCTAGCGGGTCCATTTGGTTCCATTTGTACACTCTCAGAAAAAAGGAAACGCATTGTGAAATACATCTTGATGTTGTTTTCATCAAGATGTACTGTATTTCACCATGCTAATGATTTTTTTTTTCAGACCTCCATTTCCAAGAAACACAGAATGGGGGGAACTTTTTCATCATGTCCACACAACATCACTAAGGTATATTCATGAGTAATGACATAGTAAAATATGGAAAATGAGTGGAATTCCCCTTTAAGACACGTGCATGCACACTTGCATTTGCATGTGCCTGCACAACACACACAGACGCGCTATTAGAACAAGTATAGCATATTGTGAAAGATTGTTTACAATGCCTAATTGTATCCATATAAAAGTAAATGACAAGACAAAAAACATACCGGTAGGCCTACTTTTGCCCCAAAAATATTTTAGATGTGAGAAGTGGGGGGACACCGTCCCCCCGCGTCCCCCATCCACTACACCTCTGGTTATACTGTTGACACAAGTACATGCATGTGCACAACTGCATTCTCACCACCGGGCGCTGAATGAGTCCTGTGGTATTTTCCTATAGTGTGTGACCCTGTGCTGTCTTTATAGAATGAATGGTGTGTGTCTAGTGTGAATGAATCAGAGTGTGAATGGGGGCCAGTCATGTCCAGGGCTGTGTGTGTGTGCATGCGTGTGTGTGCGACGCAGCAACACCTCACATAAAGAACGCCCCCCGATAACAATCTGCAGAGGTAGCAAGGGCCATGGTGGTAACCCGCTGACCCTGCAACAACACTATTTAGAAGGCCGGTCATCGCACTGTGTCGTCCTAATGCTCCCTGGCTCCACAGAGAAGCCCTGTGAAACTATAGGCAGAAAACACAAGCCTTCACATCTCATTAGACACCTCTCCTGTGACAGCTGACCGAGGGTCAAAAAAACATAATACGTCGTCAACAGGCCAGAGTTCATGTCCTCTTCTCTCTCTCACAACGACTTTTAGTGTGTCATGGTCGTACAGTACAGACTTTTCGGTGTTTTAGTATCTTCACAGACGGATTAGGAAATGATGGACCCCTGGGCCTCCGCCAGCCAAAGGGCCCACCCTATACCGGAGCATTTTTCTTCCCGGCACGGCGCACATGCATTTCAGCAGAATCTACAGCATGGGATTCCTTGAAAATAATAAACCGAAAATAACTAGGCCAAATAAATGCAACATGTTTAAACACTTTATTGTGTCATGATGGTTTAAGACTTTTGGGGTTATTTTATTGACACCAAATGAATAAACCCATTTAAATAACAGTGAAAAGGACCGTGTGTCCCTTTTATACCCTGTTACCCCTTTTTTGGGGAGGCCCTGAGCTTGAGCCTCTTAGCGATCACGTGGGCACCAAAGCTCAGGAGCCCTCCTATCTCAGGGGCCCCCTGGGCCTGGGCCCAACGTGCTGGTTAGATAATCCTTCCCTGCTTTTTACTTGAAATCCTTCAAAATTAATTTGTACATTTGGTTAATCTATGCAGGGCTTTTGGTTAATTTATGCAGGGCTCTCTGTATTGTCATTGCAGTGTGACACAGACATGTTCAGCCTGGCTTCCATAGTTAGGGCTCACTAAGTTTTTTCATTGTTCTCTTCTCTGCTCGGCTGTGTTTGTTATTGGGATGGATAGGGAGGTCCTCTCCGCACATCAGATACCAACTGTGGTTGTGGTCGACAGACCAATGGGGGGGTAAGTGCCGGGGCTTCATGTGTGTGAGGAAATGTTGTCTCCATCGGCGTTGCAGCTCAAACAGGCCTCGCAGGCCATTCTCTGCATGATGGGCACGCACCACCACCAGCCCATGGGGAACATAGGCATTGCTCAACATCCTGGTCCTCGCGAGGTCAATAGCCGCCTGAAGCACCTGTGGACTTAGTGGCGTGGTTTGTGCGTCACTTGGCACTCTTTCTGTCTCTAACTCGACATCGCAATAAAACCCTCTAACGACAGCCTCCAGCTTCTTGCATTGGTTCTCCGGCATGTGGTCCTTGGCAGTGACGAGGGCCCGAGCAGCCGAGAGCACGCGGTAACAGTCTGCCTTCACTTGTACTGCGGAGGTGTCGTATTCCACGGCTAGTTGTTGCTTGAGCATGTTGTCGTAGGCGCCGGAAGAAGCATGGCAGGCGGGGCACAGCAGCACGATGTCATGGCAGGTTTTCATCCTGCTGTGGAAATAACGGCTGTACTCGTGTGGCACAATGTGTTTTCTAATGTACAAATCAGCATTACCACACACAACACAGATATTCTCCACGACTGTGTGATAGTAAGGATCAGTTGGAGGTCTTCCAACAGGGAGTTCGAACAGCAACCGCACTACGAAAGGGTCTTCACTAAGGAGCTCTCCTAGTGTTTTGGATATATACCACATACCTTTCCTTTTGCTACACATACCGAGGGGCTGGCTGTCTAGGGTACGAATGAAGCATTGGTTCTGATACGGAGGAGACTTCATGGCAGGGTAGCTACCTAGTGGCTTTCTCTTATTGTTTTTATGAGGGTCTTGGACGTGCTGAACCACAGATTCTCGGCTATCACAAGGTTTTTTTCCAAGTCTCCACTTGCCCCCTGTGATTTTCTCCTCTCCATCTAAAACTCTTCGGTGTCTGAAGGGCACATCAATCAGGCCCTGGCAGCGGGCAGCCAGCTGAGAGTAGCTACTCCCGGTAGTTTTGAGGGGGCCTGCTCCAGGGTGAAGGCCCAAGATATGGAAGAAGAGGGCAATGGACACCTGGGAATCTCTGGCTGCATAAGCCATCTGCTCGGGGGTCAGCTGGTCAGCCTCCCAGTCACTGCACCGCAACTTCAGGGATTTGTCAAGAGACATGTTCAACACATCTGTAGCCAGTGACCGTAGACTGAGGCTGTTATTCAATGCAACATGCCCCCATCTTAAGGCAAGGTAGCGCAGGTCGACCGTGCACCTCAGAGAAAGTCCATAGTCCCGGGTCAGACGCTTCCCATCTTCATAGCAGCCCACGCCAACCTTCAGGACATGAGGGTCGCGGAGGACTTCAATCAGGTGGAGTGGGAAGGACTGCCGGCCACCACGAAAGGAAACTAGCCTCACCAGTATGCAAAGGCCCGAGTAGGACGCAATCTGTAACAGGGAGACTGTGGATACTCTGCCATTTACTGAAACCCATTCACAGTCAAAGCCGAGGACAGGGAACAATGACATTTCCTTTTGTAGTGAGGGCCACACATGGTCCCACTGTTCTTCAGAGTTCACCATCACTGGCTTCACCCCCAGCAGCTGTTCAGGAGACGGCAGCCCAACAGAAGGGAACCGCTTAAGTCTCCTTTTCAGCGCAATGAGGTGTTGGTGTAGGCCAACAATCCATGGCTTTAGTGCCATTCTGGTCTTCTTTATTAGACCAAAAACTTGCCTTGTAGTCGTTTCCTTGGCAAGTTCTGTATTCTATTTTTACGTTCCATGCAGGCTTGTCTCCCAGACAATTATTTCTATGATGTTAATTTTCATTATGTTGCGTATCGAGGTGGTGTGGAACACTTTTCATCAAATGCATGCCCCATCCAGTTATTATGTGTCTCTTTTATGCCCATATATGGAGTTCTTTGTCAGGCCAAATGAGGATCACATTTGGCAGGAGCCCTTAATCCAGAGCGGTTTACATTAAAATAAAACATTGCAATACATCATACATACAGATTAGTGAATTACATATTACAACAAGAGTTGTGCCCCTACGGGGCACAGGTCTCCACCGTCCGGCTCAGCTATGAGATCTATGACGTCATCATTACATCACACACGGGACGGAATGACGGGGTACAGACACGGGCGGAATGACGGGGTACAGACACGGGACGGAATGACGGGGTGCGTTCCATAGTCACCACCTTACGGTGGAGACAACAACAATTAACACTTTAAGCAGAATTTTACAATTTAAACACTAAAACATGGTAATCACTTTGCCAAGGTAAGAGCTATCTAAGTCTAATATGCTCTAAAATACCTAGGTTGGTACTGCAAGTGTTATGGGCTGATACGTAGCCTACTGCAAGTGCTATGGACTGAGATGGAGTCTGAGGTGTGTTTTCAGACTGTGGTAGAAGATAGGGAGTGTGACCGTGTGTCATCAGTTCTGATTGCAATGGGAAGTGCATTCCATAGACTATGGAATGCACAAGATACTGTATCTTGTAGAAGAGTGATTCCTCTGAAATGGACCCTCGTAAGAACATTTTTCCATTTGAACACTCTCTAAATGGCAAATGGTGCATTTAAATAGCACCAAGGTGCTTTAAATATTGCATTACATTCACCCATTCATACACCCATGGCGTGGAGGCCATGCAAGGCATCAACCAGCACTTTGGGGACAAATGGCACAACCCTAACCTGTGCCACTTTTGTACCCTGTTACCCCTTTTTTGGGGAGGCCCTGAGCTTGAGCCTCTTAGCGATCACGTGGGCGCCAAAGCTCAGGAGCCCTCCTATCTCAGGGGCCCCCTGGGCCTGGGCCCAACGTGCTGGTTAGATAATCCTTCCCTGCTTTTTACTTGAAATCCTTCAAAATTAATTTGTACATTTGGTTAATCTATGCAGGGCTTTTGGTTAATCTATGCAGGGCTCTCTGTATTGTCATTGCAGTGTGACACAGACATGTTCAGCCTGGCTTCCATAGTTAGGGCTCACTAAGTTTTTTCATTGTTCTCTTCTCTGCTCGGCTGCGTTTGTTATTCGGATGGATGGGGAGGTCCTCTCCGTACTCCATCAGATACCTGCTGTGGTTGTGGTCGACAGACCAATGGGGGGGTAAGTGCCGGGGCTTCATGTGTGTGAGGAAATGTTGTCTCCATCGGCGTTGTAGCTCAAACAGGCCTCGCAGGCCATTCTCTGCATGGGCACGCACCACCACCAGCCCATGGGGAACATAGGCATTGCTCAACATCCTGGTCCTCGCGAGGTCAACAGCCGCCTGAAGCACCTGTGGACTTAGTGGCGTGGTTTGTGCTTCACTTGGCACTCTTTCTGTCTCTAACTCGACATCGCAATAAAACCCTCTAACGACAGCCTCCAGCTTCTTGCATTGGTTCTCCGGCATGTGGTCCCTGGCAGTGACGAGGCCCCGAGCAGCCGAGAGCACACGGCGACAGTCTGCCTTCACTTGTACTGCGGAGGTGTCGTATTCCACGGCCAGTTGTTGCTTGAGCATGTTGTCGTAGGCGCCGGAAGAAGCATGGCAGGTGGGGCACAGCAGCACGATGTCATGGCAGGTTCTCATCCTGCTGTGGAAATAACGGCTGTACTCGTGTGGCACAATGTGTTTTCTAATGTACAAATCAGCATTGCCACACACAACACAGATATTCTCCCCGACTGTGTGATAGTAAGGATCAGCTGGAGGTCTTCCAACAGGGAGTTCGAACAGCAACCGCACTACGAAAGGGTCTTCACTATGGAGCTCTCCTAGTGTTTTGGATATATACCACATACCTTTCCTTTTGCTACAGATAGCGAGGGGCTGGCTGTCTAGGGTACGAATGAAGCATTGGTTCTGATACAGAGGAGACTTCATGGCATGGTAGGTACCAGGTGGCTTTCTCTTATTGTTTTTATGAGGGTCTTGGACGTGCTGAACCACAGATTCTCGGCTATCACAAGGGTTTTTTCCAAGTCTCCACTTGCCACCTGTGATTTTCTCCTCTCCATCTAAAACTTTTCGTTGTCTGAAGGGCACATCAATCAGGCCCTGGCAGCGGGCAGCCAGCTGAGGGTAGCTACTCCCGGTAGTTTTGAGGGAGCCTGCTCCAGGGTGAAGGCCCAAGATATGTAAGAAGAGGGCAATGGAGACCTGGGAATCTCTGGCTGCATAAGCCATCTGCTCAGGGGTCAGCTGGTCAGCCTCCCAGTTACTGCATCGCAACTTCAGGGATTTGTCAAGAGACACGTTCAACACATCTTTAGCCAGTGACTGTAGACTGAGGCTGTTATTCAATGCAACATGCCCCCATCTTAAGGCAAGGTAGCGCAGGTCGACCGTGCACCTCAGAGAAAGTCCATAGTCCCGGGTCAGACGCTTCCCATCTTCATAGCAGCCCACGCCAACCTTCAGGACATGAGGGTCGCGGAGGACTTCAATCAGGCCGAGTGGGAAGGACTGCCGGCCACCACGAAAGGAAACTAGCCTCACCAGTATGCAAAGGCCCGAGTAGGACGCAATCTGTAACAGGGAGACTGTAGATACTTTGCCATTTACTGAAACCCATTCACAGTCAGAGCCGAGGACAGGGAACAGTGACAGTTCCTTTTGTAGTGAGGGCCACACATGGTCCCACTGTTCTTCAGAGTTCACCATCACTGGCTTCACCTCCAGCAGCTGCTCAGGAGACGGCAGCCCAACAGAAGGGAACCGCTTAAGTCTCCTTTTCAGTGCAATGAGGTGTTGGTGTAGGCCAACAATCCATGGCTTTAGTGCCATTCTGGTCTTCTTTAGTAGACCAAAAACCTGCCTTGTAGTTGTTTCCTTGGCAAGTTCTGTATTCTATTTTTACGTTCCATGCAGGCTTGTCTCCCAGACAATTATTTATATGATGTTAATTTTCATTATGTTGCGTATCGAGGTGGTGTGGAACACTTTTTATCAAATGCATGCCCCATCCAGTTATTATGTGTCTCTTTTATGCCCATATATGGAGTTCTTTGTCAGGCCAAATGAGGATCACATTTGGCAGGAGCCCTTAATCCAGAGCGGTTTACATTAAAATAAAACATTGCAATACATCATACATACAGATTAGTGAAATTCATATTACAATTAACACTTTAAGCTGAATTTTACAATTTAAACACTAAAACATGGTAATAAGTTTGCCAAGGTAACCGCTATCGAAGTCTAATATGCTCTAAAATACCTAGGTTGGTACTGCAAGTGTTATGGGCTGATACGTAGTCTACTGCAAGTGCTATGGACTGAGATGTATAGTCTGAGGTGTGTTTTCAGACTGTGGTAGAAGATAGGGAGTGTGACCGTGTGTCATCAGTTCTGATTGCAATGGGAAGTGCATTCCATAGACTATGGAATGCACAAGATACTGTATCTTGTAGAAGAGTGATTCCTCCAAAATGGAACATTTTTCCATTTGAACACTCTCTAAATGGCAAATGATGCATTTAAATAGCGCCAAGGTGCTTTAAATATTGCATTACATTCACCCACTCATAAACCCATGGCGTGGAGGCCACGCAAGGCATCAACCAGCACTTCGGAAGAAGTGCCCAAGGACACTTCGATACGTAGACAAGAGGAGCTGGGATTCAAACCACCAACCCACAGACGTCTTGACGTTCTGAGCCACAGTGGCCCCAGAGTTAAACAAGAGTTGTGCCCCTACGGGGCACAGGTCTCCACCGTCCGGCTCAGCTATGAGATCTATGACGTCATCATTACATCACACACGGGACGGAATGACGGGGTACAGACACGGGCGGAATGACGGGGTGCGTTCCATAGTCACCACCTTACGGTGGAGACAACAATTAGCTATTATTTTACAGTATGTATTGGGGTCCCAGAGATAGAAATGCTATTAAATAAGGGGCCGTAGCCTAATTCAGGTCAAACCAGGGGCCCAACAGCTGTAAATATATCTTCTCTTATGGGCCGTTGGCATGTATTTTCACATTTCATTTTAGGCGTCCTTGACATGAAAAAAAAGTTTGGGAACCATTGTTTTTGAAAGAACCTCCAGATGTTTTACTTGAGCAGGACGTTGTTTGGTTCAACTTCATTTCACTCAGTAATGATACTGTTTCCAGACAGCTAGGAGGGAGTCACGGGTCTACAACAACATGAGGCAAAAATAATTTATATTAGTAAATGGATTTGAAGTTGGGAAGGAAAGGGGGAAACACATGGCAATTAATCCAATATGGTTTTGTTCGATAGCCGCAGATTAAAGCTAAGCCTTCCTGAAGTCATGAAACGCCACGGCCGTGGAGCTATCCAATAAACACAAATAAAGGATCATGGCTGACAATGGCCTGACAAAACAGGCCTGTGTGTTTCAGTGAACCAGCTTTCCACATCCACCTCCTTTTATACAATAGGTTCACATGCGGGTGTGCATGCATACAGCCACGCGCACAGTGGCATGTTCACACACTCATTTAGACCCTCGCCCAGGGCTTGACACTAACACTTGCCCGCTTGCCCGGGGCAAGTAAAAAAATGGGTGGGCAATTGAAGACTGCTACCTAGCTGGTTGCCCGATCGGGCAAGTGTGCAACTTAGTGCACTATAACACAACACAAGATAAATTTGTCTTGAAGGCAGTCATTGCACTCTGCCTCTGCGTCTTTCCCTGCTTTCTAGCTATCTCTACCTATCTCTCTCCCAGGTTCATTTGGTTCCAAACTATCATTTTGCTGGGGTCAGGGACCACTGGGTCTATGACCACTATGGGCTAATTAAGATGATGAATTTTAACTCTTGAGAGCGTAAAAATGTAACCAAATGGACCCGCAAGGTTCCATTTGGTTTCATTTTTACGCTCTCAAGAGTTACATCTGGTTAACCAACTTAGCTGGGGACCACCTGGAACCTTCTCAGGGACCACTGGTGGTCCCCGGACTGCCTGTTAAAAAAAACCCTGGTTTAAAGCACCCAAGTAGGAAGTAAACTTACCCTATTGGCCTGAATATAAGACTATGTTTTTTTCACAATGGAAATATCCCCAAAAATGGAGTCGTCTTATATTCGGGGCTATACTATTTGACATTCAATGTTCTTTTTTTCTGTAAATGGATCTTGAAAAATGGGGGTCGTCTTATAAACGAGTCGTCTTATATTCGGGACAATACGGTAAATGCAAAATTTACTGAGGGCAAGTAGAACCTGACTTGCACTTGCCCGATGGGCAAGTGCTTCGGAGACCTTAGTGTCAACCCCTGCTTGGTCCTCCTTGGTGCTGCCCACAGTCCTATGTTTATTAGTTCTATGAGTGTGAAACAGGATGCGAGGTTCACATTGTTGAGATCACAGCTGCCTCTACGCCACCCAGCATGCCCACATGTGTCCCCTTATTGTTGTCTCTGACCAGGGGCGGATCTAGGCATGGGCATGGGGGGGGGGCCTAAATACCTAGTCTGCCCCCCCAAACACGATGCCATGCAAAACAACCCACGATATTTCAAATTAAAGTGCTTATATTTAAAATCATTTGAAACACTATAGGCCTAACTACAATTTTGGCACCACTAAACCAACAGCATTACATCATTGAAAACAGAAAACTCTCTGAGTCAGACCTTTAGCTTTTATGCATGCGGTGTGTCTGTTGCAACTTCAACAACAACTGAGGTTATTTTTGATGCTTTACAGGTACTTGACTAATAAAAGTCCTGTAACCGAAAATGGTATGGGTGCGGCTTTATCGCCCGTGGCGCGAAGCCGCCCCCATACCATTTTCTCTTGCCCCTCCAACATGTTCTCTTGCCCCCCCCCCCCCCCCCCAAATGGGACATGTTACATCCGCCCCCGTCTCTGACCATGTGCCGCTCTGGGGGTACAGACCAGGTGCTTGGGGGGGTACAGCGCCAACATGCTTCACTGACAGTTGAGAAAGGGTTGGCTGTGAGCGTCGCACCGGACTGTTTATTGACCGAAGGTGAGAGGAACGAAGGAGAAGAGAGAGATGGAGGAGGTGGACGAGGGTTACTTCAGGGGAATGCCATGTGAAAATAAACGGAGAGGGCCGCAGCGCATGGACAGTGAGCCCGACAATGTGAGGGTGAGAGCCAGAATCTGCTCGGCCAGGCCTCGTGTAGTCTCCACGTAAACACACAGGTCTTTTAGACTGAGATCATCCTTTCCACCAGGTTTGCTCCTTGTGTCGAGCGCAGTGGCTCAGCAGTGTGTGAATGAATGTGTGGGTGAATGTGTGAATGTACTCTAATGCACATGTAAAGCACCATAAATAACACCACGCACGCACGCACGCACGCACACACGCACACACACACACACACACACACACACACACTTAGATGAATCCCAGGGACATTTCATGAGTCTTACTTCAGAGACCTTAGGAGTCATATTTTGTCATTTTTGCAAATTGCAGCATTTATCTCCCATTATCGTTTTATATGGCTATATAATGTTTATATTCATGTAGAAATGTAGACCCATCTGAAATAAATTAACGTGGTGGATTCACATTACTTGTACCTGCTGTTTACAGTAGTGGGTCCCTGGACTGCAGAGCCTGCTGTCCAAATGCACGCCTGATCCCTATAAAGTGCATATTTGGATGCAGGATGCAGTGGATCTACATCACTGCCATAATACTGTGAAAACAATCACAAATGCATGTCCATACATAATTTCATTGACACACTTCGGCTCAGAATAAGATTGACCATAGACCATTTATTGCAAAGCTTTTGCATGTTTGTATGGCGGCATGGCTCTTGCTCATGTGATATCAGACGATCTATGAACTTAGTCATAGGTCTGATATCACATTTGATATCTCCGATTATCTGTGCATCAAGACACAGCTTGAGATATCAACAACCCCCCTGAGCAGAGCCAAGGTACAGTAAAATACAAGACATTAACACGTGAGCATCGTATCCAGTGCAGACTGACATGAGACATTACAACATTTATCCAAAATGCATGAACTACATGGATACAGAAAATATCATAGTCCACAGTAAACATGGATACCATAACAGAACTAGTTACCACAATAGTTACAACCCTTAAATCATGATTAATCAGAGACTCATGTACTTGGAACTGGTGCCACAGGGAGGAGGCCGGGGAGGTGGAGGAAATTTGAACACATCTGATCAACAGGACAGAGTCAGCTTAGCAGGAAGAGACAGAGAGGAGAGGGAGAAAGAATAGACTGCTTATATAGGGCACATGATTGAATGTGGGTGTGACTGACTAGCTGACAGCCAGTGACAGTGAGGGGAGTTGACATGGTGACGCCAATGAGAGTGAGGGGAGTTGACATGGAGAGACTGCAGATTTAAAGGAACAGAATGAATTACTGATTGAAAATAAGGGGAATTAAATAAACCTTCTGCCCTCCGTGCCTCAATGAACTAACGCTTCGCTGGATATAAACACATACACATTCGTCTAGTCTGGCCTGTAGTATCATGAAGACAGGCTGTTGACTGTTTTTCCTTTATTTTGTGACGATGGGTTCTCATATTGCACTGGGTCCTGACCAGCTCTGTACCCTGGCCCTACCCTGACCCTGCAGGCCTGCTCCTCTCTCTGCACTGCATCCCCAGAGTCCTAAACAAAACAGACCAAACCAGCACAGGACCATTACCATCCAAACCTAACAACTCAGCCATTACCGGCTTCATGAAACCCTCGCAATATGCACATACATAGGCACAGAGTTATGATTTAAAGATAATGCAGGTGCTATATATTATCTCCAGAATGTATTACATAATGTGAGTTCTGGCGAAGGGGCCGAGTAGTGTCTTATCTTACGAACGGGCGCAAGTTTGTGTTTTTCCTTCTCGCTGTACGTAATATTTCAACCTGCCACGCCGTGACGCTCCACAGGCTCGTCTGGTCACACACACCTCATCAACCCAGTATGTCCTTAATCAGAATCTGTCCGGGTATGGATTTCATAGCGAGGCTTTATCAACAAGAATGAAAATTGTGTCTTTCCTCGAGGACTTGTTGAACCCAATGCTGTCGGTGCCTCTTTGACCCTAATGGATTGTTTTCCATGGATGCTGACCAAAAGATGTGATCTCTCAGGCAGCAGACGGCCATCAGCGAGTCGCTCGCTCATGCACGCAACGCATTCTTTGCAGCCCTGGAAAGTTTCTTCACAAAAATAGAGCCCTGGATATGTTAGCCGGGAAAAGAAGGCCTATATGCTTGAATAGGCCATTATTAACAACAATGTAGACATTTTGAAAAAAACAAAACAAAAAAACAATGTGATGATGTGATTAGGACTTCAACGCCAGGATTTAACTATAGAATTGCACCCTGTTTGAGTGCCAACTTGTGCCAGGTGATAATACTCATGACTGACAATACTTATTATAGGGTCTTTCCTGTTTCTCAGTCACAGTTTAATTTTACTACAACTTGTGTACCCTTATTTTGTAGTATTGTTCTTAGTGTTTCTTGTTTCCTCTGTTGTTCTGTACCTGCCTTGTCTACTCTTGTTATTAGTCTTTGTATGCCAGTTGTGTTCACCTGTGTCTAGTTAGCCAGGTCTATTTATATGCCCTAGTGTTTTCAGGTCTATTTATATGCTGTAGTGCTTTCAGTTCTTTGTTGTTTCGTTACATGTAGTCATTGTGTTCAGTCGTGTTTCCCAGTGTTTCCTCATGCTGGTTCCTTGTCTCTTTGTTGTTAATAAACCCATTGCATCTATGCTTGCGGGTCCTACAGCTTTACCCTGCTGCAATGTAACACTCACATTAAGGTGAAAGATGACTGAAGACGGTGTAGGACAGGCACAATGTGTTGGTTAACTCTGCACATCATTTACAGCATACAAATGTTCTATTTTCAACAACCTACCACTTGATATGCATCAGGCTGCAGTCACAATTTGATACCCGTGTTGCTGTATATCTGAGACCCCAAACTAAACTGTACACGCCAGTGTTGATTTAACTCTGACTGTGTGGGTGGTGGATCGGTGGTGGATCCCTGGATTTCCATCATTCAAGTTTTATTTATTCTCGAAAATACACTGAGCGAACTCATTTTCGGTGTTGTCGAGAGTACACAATTTCGAACAATAAAACATGGCAGCTCGTCAAAGGAAAATAGGAACAGAGGGTGAACAAAAATATATGAGGTGTGCAATTGAAGGATAACGCAAACAATATATACCGTATATATACTGTACATGCATACACATATACATACATATAGTACACATATACAGTACATATAAACACATACACATATAAACATACATACTGTACATACACATACTCATATATACAGTATACATACATCTATACCAACACGCGTACACATAAATAATTTAAAAACAGTTACATACTATGGGAGTCTGTAATCCTACTAGAGTTCTAAACTGACTCAATGATACCATTGTGGTTAATTTTAAGGTGGTTTGCAGGTTGTTCCATGTACTTGGACCACAAAAGCTGAAAGCAGATCTACCAAGTTCAGAGTTCATTTTTGGAACCTTGAATTTAGGGAAATTACTTGCTCGGGTGTGATAGGGTTCCGAGTCCCATTTTAGAAATGATGAGATGTAATTTGGACAATCACCAAGCATGGCTTTATACAAGAACAGATGCCAATGCAGTTTCCGCCTCTCTGCCAGAGAGGACCATCCAACTTTGTTATATAGGATACAATGGTGAGTATCATAACTGTCACCTGTAATAAATCGGATCGATGAGTGATAGACAGAATCTAAGGATTTGAGAGTGGATGCTGATGCATGTCTATAGATTATGTCTCCATAATCTAGGACAGACAAGAACACTGCCTCAACTACCCTCTTCCTGCTAATGACAGGAAAGCTGGAATTATTTCTGTAGAGAAATCCAATTTTCTGTCGCAGTTTTGCAGAAAGTACCTCTACATGGTGTTTAAAAGTAAGTTTCTCGTCTATCCAAATACCAAGATATTTATACTCTGTAACTCGTTCAATATCAGTCCCATTTATAGAGGTAATATGAATGTCATCAAGGGGAATATTTTTTGCTCTGGAGAAAAACATGAATTTAGTCTTACTGATGTTTAACATCAATCTGAGATCAATAAGGGCATCCTGGAGGATGTTAAAAGAAAGCTGTAATTTTTTAATTGCTGCTTCAACAGAGGCTGCAGCACAGTAGATGACTGTGTCATCTGCATATAAATGACAGCTGCAGTCATCTAAGAAAGAGGGAATATTATTTATATAAATACTAAAAAGGATAGGCCCTAGTATAGAACCTTGAGGAACACCTTTAGAAATGCTTAAGAAATCAGACTGGGTATTTCCTGTTTTCACACACTGACGTCTTTCAGACAGGTAACTCTGGAACCAATTACAGGCATTTGTATCAAAACCGATATTGTGTAATCTCTGCAGGAGAAGGCAATGATGAACTGTATCAAAAGCTTTTGATAAATCTACAAATAGAGCAGCACAATGCAGTTTTTTTTTATCTAAGGCTGATGCTAAGTCATTTATTACTAAAGTGGTGGCTGAAATTGTACTGTGTTTTTCTCTAAAACCGGATTGATGTGGGCTTAGGACGGACTGCTCTGAGAGGAATGTTTTAATTTGCTTATTTACTAGGGATTCCATAATTTTAGCTAAACAAGATAGCTTTGAAATAGGTCTATAGTTATTTAAATCATCCCTATCACCTCCTTTATGTAAGGGGATTACATGCGCTGTTTTCCAAGACATGGGAAAAGTGCATGATAATAGAGAGAGATTAAATATATGTGTTATTTGTTCAAATATGACTGGTGCAGCAAGTTTCAGAAAAAAAGGATCAATAATACCTGGGGGTTCCTGGACCCTCAGATTGAGTGCTAGTCCTGTACAGGAGGGAAAGTCCTCATCTAGCTACTAAACATGTAACCATATCATATAACTCGGACCATTCTGATGTATCTGTGACCGAACAGGTCTGGACGTTCTGTGCATGCGTGCAAACACACATATGTGTGGCGTGCATACAACATGAGATGGGATTTGACTCGTTAACAAGAAAAGCAAGCAAATTGCAGAGTGTACATGTACATAACATAACATGTTTCACAGTTTAACTGCTGCAGGGCCTGATGTGATTTACTACATCCAACACATCCCAGAGCTTTTGTAAAACCGAGGTGACCCACTGGGGGCTAATATATGCTTCACATTGATTGTAACGCAGCCAGTGTTTCCTCTCAACTCATAATGATTGTATGGAGGAAGAGAGAGGCAGGTTTAGATGGAAGATTAGCCGTGGATTCCAACAGGAGGCTAATTGTATCCTGTATCTATGGCACATGTGTGTGTACGCACCGGTCAGCCCGTGTGTTGTGAAAGGGCCGTGTGTCTGGGCGTCTCACTGACTTAATGACACTACTTACTGGCCCTAATTCATACTCCTTCTCCTAGTGCTCGTTTTGAAAAAATAACACACATGGAAATCCCACCAACAGAAAATCAGTTGTGTCAGTCAACAGAGTGGAGGTGGGTGACTTTGGGGGTTCCATGTTTGAGCACCTTTGATCCTTTGATTATAGGCCCAAAAGAGAATCCTGTTTATCCTTTTATGGGATCAGCGTAATTCAGTTTGATTTCAAGAGCAGGAACGTGCAAACTAAGTAACACGTTTTACAGGTTAATTTCAGATCAGACGCCCCTCTGGAAGGAACATTGAGGGCTAAAAAAAAGGTAAACTTACGGAAAAGGAGTGGTTTGAAAAGAGAGAGACTCACAGGGGAGGAGAGCGGGAAGGGAGGGGAGGGCACGGGAGAGCAAAACAGGACAGGGCAGAATCACACACACATCTTTCCACTCTGTTTTTATTTGAGCCCCGTTCCGTCTCACAGGAAATACCCTCCACTGTTTTCCATGAGAGGGCTTCATCTTCTTGCGGCGAAAGTCATGCCAGACTATTAATAATGTTGAAATGTCAGAACAGGACATGGTCGGCGGCGATCTGACGTGACTAACTGTTATACCACGGAAACATTCCCCGATATTCCCTTTCTCGGTCAACTGACCTGTGGGGACAGGAACTCGTGTGAAATATAGGGTATTGTTAAGCATATGACTCAGAGGCTGTTGCGCACAAAACCACAGGCATCTGATATACATACTGCTGTAGGGCCACGAGGTACAGTGTGGCACACGTACACACTTATAATATCAGTGCTATCGCACAGCCGGCATTGCAGTCTGGATGAGAAGACTCCCAAGTGCAAAAGAGTGCATGTCAAGGACTTTGACACATAAATGATGGCTCTATAGGGGATATGCATGCAACACCATCTTCTTTCTACTATGTAAAAATAATAATAACAATCGCCTTCTGCCTTGACCCCCCCATACATCCAAACAGAATAGTAATCTGATTTCATTAAACAACATTAAACTCACTTTGCCACTCACTATGGGTGAGATTTTCGTTACCGCTATACCCCTTATCCCTTAACTTCTTTGCCTTTTTAAACTATTAAAAAAAAACATTTCTCAGTAGTTCAAATGGCCAGTCTACTAGCTCACAACGTGTTAATAGATTGACATGTTGAAATAGTCCAAAAAAGTTTTTCAAAATAGTGAAAATGAAATAAGGGATATGGCATAAGGGGTTTAGCATGTAACGAAAATGGAGCCCTATATGTATAGGCAACCCCACTATTGTGACATCTGACATGTCAGCCAATGCATCTTGTCTATCCATAGAGAATGACACCGTCTGTACAGTATGATGATTGAGACTATAGGATGTGAGCAGAGGGGTTCCATGCATCATGGAGACAATCAACCATGCCATGCTGGAGCAGGCCATGGGAGACGTTGGGCGGCTCGGTGGCTGAATGACCTGTGTTTTGTTGGCCCTGCCTTGCTGTGTGTGTTGGTTCAGCAGTGGAAGCTCTAAATCCCAGTTAATCTGCCATACACACTGCACTGCATTGCACTGGGCAGGCCATGGGTGCTCCACAGCTCTGCATGCTATCTCTTCAGTCATCAGTGTTGTACTGGTCTGTACGCCGGCAGCCCCGCCGAACCAACAACATCCTGTTTATGCTGGGGGACGGATGGACGGATGGACAGCCAGGCGGAGAGTATAGCTGGAGAGGTCATTATGGCCACAAAGGCAGATTTCATAAAAAGAATGTTAAAGTGAAAAGCAACATAAGCTTAGCAAAGATCGAGGCGCGTGGAGTGAGTGTAGACATCTATTTGTTGGATAAATCTTTTGTGAGAACAGCATTTCTTTTCCGCGTCTTTGAAGCTTGGCTGAGCTTGCTGAAAATTAGCCTACTTATGATTGATTGCACTGTCTGCAGGGCAGAGCAAAGCCATTTCCGGGATCAGCCCAATGCCCCTTCATTGTAGTGTAGAATTGAAGTTGGGGTTAAGATTAAAGGTTAGGGTTAGGTTAGGTTTATGGTTGAGTTTGAGGGAACTATATTATAGGCAAGTTCCCCAATGGACATATGGATTTGATCCTTATTTGTTTATTTTACTCTGCTTAGTATTATGCATAAATTGCCTGTTGCACACATAATTGCAACCCAACTCAGTGTTGTTCATTTTGAGATCTTGTTCACATACTGCAGGGTTGTCGATGCACTCAATCACTGGCTTCTGCTGTATCTTTATACATACTCGGTACAGCGTCGCCCCCTTGTGGAATTGTGTGGAAACATACAGCAGTGGATTTTTTTCCTATAATTTTCCTACAGCATATTACCTAGATAACTGTGCAATAGAATTATCCAGTATAGGTCCCAATGGATTGCTCCTCACAAATCACATAAACTTCAGATTTCCATTTTATGACTTCCATTTTCCATTTTATGACTTAAGTCAGATAGATATTCTTCTGATGTTGTGCTAATTAGTGTCAATTTGGGAGTCCTTGACATGAAAAAGGTTTGGGAACCACAGATAGAGAACCATGTGCTTGCTGGAAAATAGGGTTCAGGCAAAACAATACAATTTTAGGCCAATGGACAGTTCATACCAGACCTTCAACATAACAAAATCTAGAAGTTGAAAAAGAGCAAATAAACACATGCATGCTTGAGATATTTTAAAGGGGTACTCCACCTTCAAAAAAACTTTTGGTCATTTTATGGTCTACTCAGCCTCATGTGAACACACCAGACAGTTTATAAGTTACTCCTTTCAGTATTTAGATATTTGATGTTCATTAATCTGCCGGACCCAAACCCATTATAACTTAAAACTCCATTTTAACCATGACAGATTATTCGAAAACAACCCATCTTTTTTCTGGTGACTGATATTGTCCTCCTAATACGTGGGAGGGCTGTGGAATTTCATGTACAATTTTTATTTATTTTTAAAATATTTTTTTATTCATTTGGTTGGGCATTCCCAAATATGGAGGGGGCTACATTTTACAAAACAATATTTTCAAAATAAATGAAAACTGTAGATGCAATTCCACGGCCCTTTCACGTATTAGGAGGACAATATCAGTCACCAGAAAAAAGATGGGTTGTTTTCGAATAATCTGTCATGGTTAAAATGGAGTTTTAAGTTATAATGGCTTTGGGTCCGGCAGATTAATGAACATCAAATATCTAAATACTAAATGGAGTAACTTATAAACTGTCTGGTGTGTTCACATGAGGCTGGGTAGACCATAAAATGACCAAAAGTTTTTTTGAAGGTGTAGTACCCCTTTAATACAAACTTTATTGGGAGAAATATCATATGCACATACAGTGTAGTTAGTTCCCTCTGTGGTCTCAGATTTACAGTGGAATGTTATTCTCGCAGTGACAGATCTGCGGGTCCGCACATGGCCGCGGGGTTTTTTTGTGTTTATTTTGTGTGGTGAGTTTTGAATCAGTCAAAACCACAGAGCTGTGACTGTACAAACACAGTGTGTTGACATGACACCCTGACAGATCCCATACATGCACCATACTGTTTGTCGTGACAGGTGGACTATGTAAACTTGTAGACTCGTCCTCCAGACTGTATTTGCTCTATGTTACAACATTACAAAAAAAAATCAAATCAAGGAAGAGAAGAAAGAAGTCTCTAAATGCGCCTGGACCACACATGCGCATAGGCGGATTATGAAATTAAGGGCCCCTGGGCCACCACCAGCCAAAGGGCCCCCCTACACCGGAGGATTTTTCTGCCCGGCAAGGCGGCATGATGGTTTAGGACTTTTGGGGCTATTTTAGTGACACAAAATTAGTAAACCCATTGTTAATAAGGACCGTGTGCACCAGTATTATTCACTTTTACCCCTTTTTTGGGTGGGCCCTGAGCTTGAGCCTCTTGGCGATCACGCGTACACTCAAGCTCATGGGCCCCCCTAGCTCAGCTCAGGGGCCCCTGGGCCTGGGCCCAACGTGCTCGTTGGATAATCCTTCCCTGCACATGCGCCTGTACCACTAGGCCGTCAGGCACCCAATTCTTATTGCGAGATGTACAGTATAGGCTACTGTACAGGTCATACTGTTGCCAGGCCATGGTGACAGACGCATAGTCGCATATAGGATGAATCATACTGTCCTGGGCCTTACAAAAGAGATGTCACAAAGTGACCAGAACATCTTTGTCACTGCACAGCCTTTTCCATGGCGACTCGTAGACGGAGATCTGCAGGGACAAATCGGGGGGATCAGGGGATATAGGACCACCATTGGCCCAGCTGGCTCATGCTGTGTAGAGACAGAGAGAGAGGGAACATCTGACAATATGTAAAAAAATTAACAAAAACACCTCAAAGGTGGCGAGAAAATGAAACAAACAAACACACACACACACACACACACACACACACACACACACACACACGCACACACACACACACACACACGCATGCGTGCGCACACACACACACACACACACGCACACACACCCACACACACACACGCATGCGTGCGCACACACACACACACACACACGCACACACACCCACACACACCCACACACACACACGCACACACACACACACACACACACACACACACACACACACACACACACACACACACACACACACACACACACACACACTCACGCACACGCTGCACCTGCACATCTACAGCAGCACCAAACTCTCCCTTCTCCTGCCGTTCTTGTCCTTGCAGCATCTGTTCTGGAACCAGACTCTGATGACTTGAGGGCTGAGGCCTGTCATCAGGCACAGGGTCTGGGCAGGGGGTCCTGGAGTTATAGGCATGTCACAATTATTGTGCAATTAACGTCTATTTTTACCTTGCTTTAACACAATACTTTCACACATCATCACACCTGACACTTTTCTCCACCCATACCAACCTGCTTGCACTTGCTGTGTTCACCTCTTCTCCACAATATCCTTTGCTCGTTGACAAATGTCTTCTAAATCATGACTAAAAAACATGTTTTTAAATGCTCAATATTTCATGTCAAGGACCCCCAAAATTACATGCAATTTGCCACCTGACTCCCATCTGAAAACATGTTGTTTGAGGCAGACACCCACTCAGAAACAAGAACATTTGAGTTGAAATCATTCATTTGGAAGGCATATAAATGATTTGCACCATTTTTCAAAAACAGCAGATCAACAAGTTCATAGCACACCACTCTGTGTGCTTTATTGTTCCCCTTTCCAGGGCATATATCCATCCATGCACCTCTATAGATTTTCCTCTACTGCTCACTCCTCTCAACGTACACATTTTATAAAACTACAGTAATATCTTATTTCAGTTATTTGTGTTCTTTTTCAATACAAAGCTTAAAAGGAAAACAGATGTAATCATTAATCACAATTGTGAATTATTTGTGATTAAATGTCAACTTAAATGTGTCAATGGTGACAGCCATGCAGCGCTATACAGTACCTAAAGTAACAGGTGAGCAGCGCTCTCAGCTGGGATTGGCTGAAAACGGTAGGAGATGGAATAACTCTTCCATAACAGACCATGGAGCCCTTCTGTCTCTTCTGTGTCTCATTTCAAAAAACACCTATGAAATTACAAAGATGATACAATTACAGTGTGTATACATCAGTAACTCGAGAACTGTTCGCTACACCGACTCCCCATAGAGCAGCCACCCTACTGTCACCCAAAGGCCTCTGCTCAGGCTCTATGGGTCCCTGCTCAGGCTCCATATCTGGAGCTGGCCTGTTCTGATATCATAACACAACAATTTGGGCATGCCTAGCACAGAACTCCATTTATAGGAATAAAGAGATTATACCGCCATCTTAGCTCTTTTGGACAAGGACAGGGACCTTGCTGATTACCTCTTAGTAGTACAGAGCTTTGTGAAATGGTGCGATGATAACCACCTTGTTCTTAATGTTAAGAAGACACAAGAGATGCTGTTTGACCCTATGAGTATTGGTGACCACAGGCCTGTGGCCTACAGGGTAGGTGTGACGTCTCAGGGTTCATGGTGTTCATGGTTAGTGTTTTACCGAGCAGTCTTGGAAAGCCTGGTCAAATTTGGCATCACAGTTTGGTTCGGCAACCTCACTACCAAACTACTCAGGTCGGTGCACTGGGAAGATCATAGGAGTTAGACAACTCCCCTCTCTGCAGTCTATTTATGAGCAGACTACACTGAAACAGGCTCAAAAGATTGTCAATGATGCTGCCCATGTTTTAAATGGAGATTCGTACTTCTACCATCTGGGAGAAGGTATAAAGAACCAAAGAGTTGTCTGGAGATTAAAAAAGGAATGATTGTCCTGTAACAACACAGATACAATATAAATGTAAATAGAATTAACCACAATGTGTGTCATATGTGTGAAAAACGAATAATGTTGTATTTCACATGTCTTTCCCAAGTTGTTATAATGTGCGAATGGCACACTTAAGAGGTACATACCAGACTCCACTGATTGTCCACATCAATGCCTGATTGGCAGTGGCTGTGTTTCCAAAAACAAGCTAATTAAGTAACACACAGACAAGGCTTTGAAAGTCATAAAAATAGCATTTATTCACTCCTAAAAATTGTAAATGCTTGTTTTTAGATGCTCACTGTAAATAACAGATAGAAAAAAGTTAATAAATACAGTACAATAACATCACAGTTTCAATAAAATACCAAAGTAAAAAGCCAATGGCAGTATTTAAAAACAAGCTAATTAAGTAATACATGGACAAGACTAAAAAGTTAAAATGCTCTACTTACTTATTACTTTACTTATTACTTATTACAGGGCTGGCCTAGCGCCAGCCCTGGATCGCCACCTTATTTTTTCCTCCTGCGATTCTAATGGAGGAATCAGGGTCCCTGCATAGCTTTTCAAAAGCGTGGCCCTTGGGCCATTGTGGGAAACAATGCATCAGGCTATAAGTAGGGCGATTTATTACAATGTAATTTTATGTGTTTTTATTTATTATTATTACTTTTTGCAAACTTCACCAAAATATGTAGGCAAGTAGGCTATAATTAATTTCACATCACACAAAAATATTTTGACAGGGAAGTCTGGAGTTCCCTGGTGGAGCTGTTGCCCCCGCGACCCGACCTCGGATAAGCGGAAGAAGATGGATGGATTGATGGACAAAGATATTTTGGATAATTTAACTGACAATATAGTGGAAGTCAATGACAGTGGGATCAGCCTGAAACTTTGCCCAAATATGGTGTTATGCACTACAGATTGATACATCATAGGTTGCTGACATCACTTAAAGGCCACATGAAATCCAAAGTCCACAAGGGAGTCATACATACTCCTGGCCACAGGTGTGCTGAGTAGAATACTGTTTGCCATCAACAACTCTCATTTTCATGTTCTGCAACACAATGGCTTCAGGTGATGTTTCCCAGTTAGCTGATGCTCTGTCCAGGACCCATGTCAGGGATGAAGAAGCTTCGGATGATGTTCCCCCCCAGCGTGCTGATGTGCCCAACACCCATGTCAGGGATGTAAGTATAGAATTGAGCAACAAAGAACTTAAGCTCAAGTTAGACAACGCAGAGGCCGTAAAGGAGTTGGTACGCAACATTGAGCAGTACCCGGATCTCCGCGTGTTTTGCTTGCAGGGGAACACAATTGGCGTCGAAGCAGCACAAGCCACTGCCATTGCCGGGGCCCAGAAGCAGAAAGACCAACTTGAGAGATGTTATTGGACGTCGTTGGCAGGTGCACTGATGAGTGCAGAGGCCAGGCTGACAGAGTTGGACCTGTCCGACAATGCATTGAGTCCGGATGAGCTCAAATGCATCGAAAAACTGCTGAACAGCCCCACCTGTTACTCACTGGAGAAGCTAAGACTCAACAACTGTAGCTTGGGCATCACAGGAAGCAAGATCGTGGCAGAAGCACTCACAGAGTGCCATAAGCACTCCTCAGATCAAGGAACACCACTCAGGCTTAAGGTTTTCATGGCCGGGAGAAACATTTTGATGAACGAGGGTGTCGCGTACCTGGCGCCGGTCATCAAGTTGATAGGTAGCCTGGAGGAGGTCCATCTGCCCCACAACACCATCACCCATCCAGGCATCACAGAACTGGCCTTAGCCATACAGTCCAACCCAGAGCTCCGCGTCCTAAACCTCAATGACAACACCTTCAGCAAGAAAGGAGCACTGGCCATGGCTCAGGCGCTGAGGCATTTGGAGAAGGTCCAGGTGATTAACTTTGGTGACTGTCTGGTCCGCTCTGAGGGAGCCATCGCCATCTCGGCTGTTTTAAGAGACGGCTTGCCTAAACTCAAAGAACTTGACCTGTCCTTTGGGCAGATCTCTGATAAAGCAGCTCTAGTTGTGGCACAGGCTGTCGCAGACAAACCTCATATGGAGAAGGTAGATCTGAATGGCAACTGTCTGAGCGAGGAAGGCTCAGGGACTCTGAAGGGATTCTTGAAAAGCAAGCACAAAGAACACATGCTTGCCTCACTCAGTTACGTTCCCACTTACACCTTCCCTGACGATAATGAGAAAGATGAATGGGGGTACATATTGGAAAAAGATAGGAGACAGAGAAGGAATAATAGAGTGGCAGGGATACAGAGTTACATTTCATGAATAGCAAGCACAAAGGACACATGCTTGCCTCACTCAGTTACGACGAAGGAAAGCCTGACGATGAGAATGAAGAGGATGAAGATAATGGCGGGTTGAAATTGGAAAACAGAAGGAGAAGGAGAGGGAGTAGGAGAATGGCACAGCAAAATCGTAAGAACAGCATCACCCATCCAGGCATCACAGCACTGGCCTTAGCCATAAAGTCCAACCCAGAGCTCCGCGTCCTAAAGGACGCCTGGGGAAAAGGTGCTCTCCAGAATGGTTAGTCTGTCCACCTCACCAACTGTCTCAACCACTGCCAGTACTAAATCCCCCAACACACAGTTCACTGTACCGATGGACACTACTAAAGCAATGGAAGCTTTGCTCCTGGACAATGAACAGGGGACATAAGAACTGGATGTACAAACTCATGCCACAGAACATGAAAAGCGTTTTTGACACTTGAATTTCATTGGTTGTTGCCTAAATCGCCTGTTCACCTGCTATCACCAGAATCGCCGACTCCCATAGTTAAATAATGGACTTCCTATGGCCTATCACCTGCTGTTAAAACATACTGGGAGGCCAGCCATGACAGTCCAGGCGTGCCAATGGCTTTTGGTGTCTAGTCGGTAGCAGCTTGGAGATCATGTGGGTCTACACACATGAAAATGGCAGTTTACTTAACATGAGTGTTACTTTTTTGTTAATTGCCTTGTCAACTGTGGGCCTAAAACTCAATGTATGATCATTGTGATGATCATACATCATCATGATAAAGGTTCTCACTTTTCTTTAACTTGTGCTTATTTCACAACAAAATATAATTCTGAGCGGCTCAGAACCCCAGATGTTACCGGTAGGAGCAAGCCTATGGATCGTAATCGAATCGAAAAAAGTTAATAAATACAGTACAATAACATCACAGTTTCAATAAAATACCAAAGTAAAAAGCCAATGGCAGTATTTAAAAACAAGCTAATTAAGTAATACATGGACAAGACTAAAAAGTTAAAATGCTCTACTTGTTAAGATGTTAGAGATCCAGACAAGTACAAATGGAACCAAATGGACCTGAACAGATCCATTTGGTTCCACTTGTACACTCTCAGGAAAAAGGTCTTAAAAGAAAAACCCTTTAACATGGTGAAACACAACTTGACATGACGTTGTGTTTCACCATGTTAATGTGTTTTTTTTTTTCAGCCCTCCATTTGTAGGAAACACAGAATGGGGTAATTCATGAATTATAATTTCACAACTTTGTCAGCATTTGAGTCATTCCACGAAAATGGTACGATTTGGACCTTTTTTGCCAAAAGGTTGTACTTTTATGAATAGTCCACACTATTAAGAAAATATCCATTAGAATTTGTTCGTATAGAAGGAATCTTATCCTAGGATGTTTAGACTATCTCTGAGGTAGGCCATATTAATGACATAAATGAAATGTGACAGTTGAATTTTGGCTTTATCGTGCTAACAAAGCCCCTTTGAATTGAACTGAAAGGTTGAAAATGGGTGCAGACCTCCTTTAACGGTTTACACCAGGGGTTTTCAACAAGTTGTCCGGGGACCACCAGTGGTCCTTGAGAGGATTCCAGGTGGTCCCCAGCTAAGTTGGTTAACTAGATGTAACTCTTGAGAACGTAAAAATTAAACCAAATGGACCCTTGCGGGTCCATTTGGTTTCATTTTTACACTCTCAAGAGTTAAAATATTCATCATGTGAATTAGCCAAAGTCTACACAACTAGAAGATTAATGGTGATTTTCTGTATGTTTTACTGTTTGATTTGAAACAGTAAAACATTTTGATTTTTGATTTGAAATCTTTAGGTTTTGGGTCTGTGTGGCTAAAAAATGTCCCCAAATGGTGGTCCGTGGCTCAAATCCTTAATAAATGGTGGTCCCTGGTGTCAAAAAGGTTGAAAACCCCTGGTTTACACTGTCCCTTTTTACAGGACACAAGACAAGAGGGACAGGCTGGACTAGAGAGCCATGCACAGCCAGCCTTAATAAAAGTCTGCAGTGCACTGCAGAGATTCACAGAGGAAACACACAAATCCTCTTTCCACCAAACTGTTACACCGTAACAAACAGGCCTGGACTGGGAGCTCAAAACGTACCGGGCAATTTTGTCTCAGAGCGGCCCTCTGAAGACCCTTATAATTAGCGTTGCAATCAGGCGTGCAATCTTTGTGGGGGCTCCGGGGCCTGAGCCCCCATGAGAATTTAAGACATAAGGGGCTCTGGGGCTCGGGCTCCCCGAGTCCCCCGCCCCCCACCCCAGATTCTCTGCGCCTGTTCACACATCGGGGCCTAGGTTTCGGGGGTGGAGACTTGCCTATTGTGCATTGACGTCACCTATAGGCAACAGGGCCATCAATGCTAATCAGTCTTTTGTTTACCTGTAGGGTATAGTGTGTAAATTTAAGCTAGGGCTGTGTTGTGCTTACATTTAGTTATTTAGTTTTTATTTAGTTTCAGTTAATGGATATGTATATATATTTTTAAACTTTAAAATACATAACACAAGTATACTGGTGTATCGCAGGGTTTTTATAGTTAACTAAAACTAACGGAAAAAATGATAACTAAAATTAGTTAGTTAGTTTTAGTTAACTATAAAAACCCTGCAATAGGCAGTCTCATTTGAAGAGGACAGAGGGCCGCCAGCACTGATTCGTGGGCCGGTTTTGTGTGGATTATTATTATTATTATTATTATTTTGATTCATTATTATTATTTTTTTTAATTAAAACACGACATTAACGGCCCCCGGGGGGGTCGGCCCACCGGGAAAATGCCCTGTATGCCATACTGCCTGTCCACCCCTGCGGTCAACTGACCTGTGGGGACAGGAACTCGTGTGAAATATAGGGTATTGTTAAGCATATGACTCAGAGGCTGTTGCGCACAAAACCACAGGCATCTGATATACATACTGCTGTAGGGCCACGAGGTACAGTGTGGCACACGTACACACTTATAATATCAGTGCTATAGCACAGCCGGCATTGCAGTCTGGATGAGAAGACTCTCAAGTGCAAAAGAGTGCATGTCAAGGACTTTGACACATAAATGATGGCTCTATAGGGGATATGCATGCAACACCATCTTCTTTCTACTATGTAAAAATAATAATAACAATCGCCTTCTGCCTTGACCCCCCCATACATCCAAACAGAATAGTAATCTGATTTCATTAAACAACATTAAACTCACTTTGCCACTCACTATATGTATAGGCAACCCCACTATTGTGACATCTGACATGTCAGCCAATGCATCTTGTCTATCCATAGAGAATGACACCGTCTGTACAGTATGATGATTGAGACTATAGGATGTGAGCAGAGGGGTTCCATGCATCATGGAGACAATCAACCATGCCATGCTGGAGCATGCCATGCATGGGAGACGTTGGGCCGCATGCGGCTGGGTGTCTGAATGACCTGTGTTTTGTTGGCCCTGCCTTGCTGTGTGTGTTGGTTCAGCAGTGGAAGCTCTAAATCCCAGTTAATCTGCCATACACACTGCACTGCATTGCACTGTGGGCAGGCCATGGGTGCTCCACAGCTCTGCATGCTATCTCTTCAGTCATCAGTGTTGTACTGGTCTGTACGCCGGCAGCCCCGCCGAACCAACAACATCCTGTTTATGCTGGGGGACGGATGGACGGATGGACAGCCAGGCGGAGAGTATAGCTGGAGAGGTCATTATGACCACAAAGGCAGATTTCATAAAAAGAACGTTAAAGTGAAAAGCAACATAAGCTTTGCAAAGATCGAGGCGCGTGGAGTGAGTGTAGACATCTATTTGTTGGATAAATCTTTTGTGAGAACAGCATTTCTTTTCCGCGTCTTTGAAGCTTGGCTGAGCTTGCTGAAAATTAGCCTACTTATGATTGATTGCACTGTCTGCAGGGCAGAGCAAAGCCATTTCCGGGATCAGCCCAATGCCCCTTCATTGTAGTGTAGAATTGAAGTTGGGGTTAAGATTAAAGGTTAGGGTTACGTTTATGGTTGAGTATTATAGGCAGGTTCCCCAATGGATATATGGATTTGATCCTTATTTGTTTATTTTACTCTGCTTAGTATTATGCATAAATTGCCTGTTGCACACATAATTGCAACCCAACTCAGTGTTGTTCATTGTTCACATACTGCAGGGTTGTCGATGCACTCAATCACTGGCTTCTGCTGTATCTTTATACATACTCGGTACAGCGTCGCCCCCTTGTGGAATTGTGTGGAAACATACAGCAGTGGATTTTTTTCCTATAATTTTCCTACAGCATATTACCTAGATAACTGTGCAATAGAATTATCCAGTATAGGTCCCAATGGATTGCTCCTCACAAATCACATAAACTTCAGATTTCCATTTTATGACTTCCATTTTCCATTTTATGACTTAAGTCAGATAGATATTCTTCTGATGTTGTGCTAATTAGTGTCAATTTGGGAGTCCTTGACATGAAAAAGGTTTGGGAACCACAGATAGAGAACCATGTGCTTGCTGGAAAATAGGGTTCAGGCAAAACAATACAATTTTAGGCCAATGGACAGTTCATACCAGACCTTCAACATAACAAAATCTAGAAGTTGAAAAAGAGCAAATAAACACATGCATGCTTGAGATATATTAATTAGAGCTGTCAATCGATTAAAATATTTAATCGCGATTAATCGCATGATTGCCCATAGTTAATCTTTGATTAATCGCAATTTAATCATATATTTTCATGAGTTCTAAATATACCTTAAATGAGTGTTTTTCAAGAATATTCATATCAAGGTCAATTATTTATTCTGCATTTGAGCCACAGACCACCATTTGATGACATTTATTTAGACTTCCAGACCTAAATTAAAGAATTTGTCAACGATATCATTCGGAACGAACATGCACATTTTGTAGAAAGTTCTCTACATTCTCTAATTGTGTAGACTTATTTTAAAATAACTTAACTGATGCAGATATTTAAAAATTATTCACCTGCATTTGGCGAAATCGAACCAAATGGACCCACTCGGCCTTTGGTTTTACTGTGAGTTAATCTCGCACAAAAAAAATTAATCGAGTTAACTCATGGCTGAGTTAACTCGCGATTAACTAGTTAACTCGGACAGCCTTAATTTTAATACAAACTTTATTGGGAGAAATATCATATGCACATACAGTGTAGTTAGTTCCCTCTGTGGTCTCAGATTTACAGTGGAATGTTATTCTCGCAGTGACAGATCTGCGGGTCCGCACATGGCCGCAGGTTTTTTTGTGTTTATTTTGTGTGGTGAGTTTTGAATCAGTCAAAACCACAGAGCTGTGACTGTACAAACACAGTGTGTTGACATGACACCCCGACAGATCCCACTGCATGCACCATACTGTTTGTCGCGACTGGTGGACTATGTAAACTTGTAGACTCATCCTCCAGACTGTATTTGCTCTATGTTGCAACATTACAAAAAAATCAAATCAAGGAAGAGAAGAAAGAAGTCTCTAAATGCGCCTGGACCACACATGCGCCTGTACCACTAGGCCGTCAGGCACCCAATTCTTATTGCGAGATGTACAGTATAGGCCAGGGGTTTTCAACAGGTGGTCCGGGGACCACCAGTGGTCCTTGAGAAGGTTTCACGTGGTCCCCAGGCTAAATGATGGAAAGTTGGTTAACCAGATGTAACTCTTGAGAATGTAAAAATGAAACCAAATGGACCCTTGCGGGTCCATTTGGTTTCATTTTTACACTCTCAAAAGTTAAAATATTCATCATCTGAATTAGCACCACTTAAGACGTTTACACTGTTTTGTTGGCAAAATACAGCCTGGAATTGTGGACAAAATCAGAATAATTATTTAATTTTAGGTCTTTGGTGTGAAAATGTAATCAAATGGTGGTCCGTGGTCCAAATGCCGAATAAATGGTGGTCCCTGGAGTCAAAAAGGTTGAAAACCCCTGGTATAGGCTACTGTACAGGTCATACTGTTGCCAGGCCATGGTGACAGACGCATAGTCGCATATAGGATGAATCATACTGTCCTGGGCCTTACAAAAGAGATGTCACAAAGTGACCAGAACGTCTTTGTCACTGCACAGCCTTTTCCATGGCGACTCGTAGACGGAGATCTGCAGGGACAAATCGGGGGGATCAGGGGATATAGGACCACCATTGGCCCAGCTGGCTCATGCTGTGTAGAGACAGAGAGAGAGGGAACATCTGACAATATGTAAAAAATTAACAAAAACACCTCAAAGGTGGCGAGAAAATGAAACAAACACACACACACACACACACACACACACACACACACACACACACACACACACACACACACACACACACACACTCACGCACACGCTGCACCTGCACATCTACAGCAGCACCAAACTCTCCCTTCTCCTGCCGTTCTTGTCCTTGCAGCATCTGTTCTGGAACCAGACTCTGATGACTTGAGGGCTGAGGCCTGTCATCAGGCACAGGGTCTGGGCAGGGGGTCCTGGAGTTATAGGCATGTCACAATTATTGCGCAATTAACGTCTATTTTTACCTTGCTTTAACACAATACTTTCACACATCATCACACCTGACACTTTTCTCCACCCATACCAACCTGCTTGCACTTGCTGTGTTCACCTCTTCTCCACAATATCCTTTGCTCGTTGACAAATGTCTTCTAAATCATGACTAAAAAACATGTTTTTAAATGCTCAATATTTCATGTCAAGGACCCCCAAAATTACATGGAATTTGCCACCTGACTCCCATCTGAAAACATGTTGTTTGAGACAGACACCCCACTTGAGTTGAAATCATTCATTTGGAAGGCATATAAATGATTTGCACCATTTTTCAAAAACAGCAGATCAACAAGTTCATAGCACACCACTCGGTGTGCTTTATTGTTCCCCTTTCCAGGGCATATATCCATCCATGCACCTCTATAGATTTTCCTCTACTGCTCACTCCTCTCAACGTACACATTTTATAAAACTACCGTAATATCTTATTTCAGTTATTTGTGTTCTTTTTCAATACAAAGCTTAAAAGGAAAACAGATGTAATCATTAATCACAATTGTTTGTGAATTATTTGTGATTAAATGTCAACTTAAATGTGTCAATGGTGACAGCCATGCAGCGCTATACAGTACCTAAAGTAACAGGTGAGCAGCGCTCTCAGCTGGGATTGGCTGAAAACGGTAGGAGATGGAATAACTCTTCCATAACTTCGGACAGACCATGGAGCCCTTCTGTCTCTTCTGTGTCTCATTTCAAAAAACACCTATGAAATTACAAAGATAATGCAATTACAGTGTGTATACATCAGTAACTCGAGAACTGTTCGCTACACCGACTCCCCATAGGGGAGCCACCCACCCTACTGTCACCCAAAGCAAAGGCCTCTGCTCAGGCTCTAGGGTAGCTGCTCAGGCTCCATATCTGGAGCTGGCCTGTTCTGATATCATAACACAACAATTTGGGCATGCCTAGCACAGAACTCCATTTATAGGAATAAAGAGATTATACCGCCATCTTAGCTCTTTTGGACAAGGACAGGGACCTTGCTGATTACCTCTTAGTAGTACAGAGCTTTGTGAAATGGTGCGATGATAACCACCTTGTTCTTAATGTTAAGAAGACACAAGAGATGCTGTTTGACCCTATGAGTATTGGTGACCACAGGCCTGTGGCCTACAGGGTAGGTGTGACGTCTCAGGGTTCATGGTGTTCATGGTTAGTGTTTTACCGAGCAGTCTTGGAAAGCCTGGTCAAATTTGGCATCACAGTTTGGTTCGGCAACCTCACTACCAAACTACTCAGGTCGGTGCACTGGGAAGATCATAGGAGTTAGACAACTCCCCTCTCTGCAGTCTATTTATGAGCAGACTACACTGAAACAGGCTCAAAAGATTGTCAATGATGCTGCCCATGTTTTAAATGGAGATTCGTACTTCTACCATCTGCGAGAAGGTATAAAGAACCAAAGTGGAAATACATCAGGTTTAAAAGGTCATTTATACCCGCGTCAACTAAAATGCTGGTCCTACTAATTGCCCAAAAGTACCCAAAACAACCCAAAAGTACCCAAAAGCATACCCAAAAGTACCCAAAACAACCCAGAAGTAGCCCAAAGCATACCCAAAACTACCCAAAAGCATACCCAAAAGTACCCCAAACTACCCAAAAGTACCCAAAGGCATACCACAAACTACCCAAACTACACAAACTTGACCAGGGACATACAGAGAGTCTCCTTGGATGTCTGTGTCTGAGCGGTTTTGTATAAATATAACATACATTAACAATGCTCTCATCGGCAGAGCAGAACTCTTCAAATGCGCTATAATGCATGTCCAGTGCTTTCCAAGTCTTTTCGCAAGCTGTTTCCATCTCTCATTTGCTCATTAGTCTCTTTCGATACGCTCCAAAATCTGCCACCTTTCAGCAAAAAAGTATTTTTCCGCAAAATGGAAACTTATTTGTATTTTAAAGTTTTTCCATTGAACATTCTCTTCGCAAGAGCTGTTTTTGCGCATGGAAACCTGGCTACAGACTGCGTAGAAAAAAGGTGGTATTTTATCATGTGCATTATTGAGGACCTATTATATGAAGATACATCGTAAAGTGATGAAGTGACCCTTGGAGTTATGAGTAGAAGTGGCTAGCCCAGCCCAAAATGCACCCAGGGACTTGAAGCAGGTACAAAATATCAAACAAAAATATCAAGGGAAAATAAGCCTCCTGGTAATAGGACAATTCAGACAGTATACTAAACATGCTCCAAGATGACAACTACAGTATGTTGTTTTAGGTACTTTTGGGTATCCTTTTGGGTAATTTTGGATACTTTTGGGTATGCTTTTGGGTACTTTTGGGTATGCTTTTGGGTAGTTTTGGGTATGCTTTTGGGTAGTTTGGGGTAGTTTGGGGTATGCTTTTGGGTGCTTTTGGGTATGCTTTTGGGTGCTTTTGGGTATGCTTTTGGGTACTTTTGGGTATGCTTTTGGGTAGTTTTGGGTAGTTTGGGTACTTTTGGGTATGCTTTTGGGTACTTTTGGGTGCTTTTGGGTACTTTTGGCTACTTTTGGGTATGCTTTTGGGTACTTTGGGGTTTTTGGGTAGTTTTGGGTACTTTTGGGTATGTTTTGGGGTACTTTTGAGTACTTTTGGGTATGCTTTTGGGTGGCTTTTATGTACTTTTTGGTATGATTTGAGGTACCTTTGGGTGCTTTTGGGTACTTTTGGGTATCGTATGCTTTTGGGTACTTTTGTGTTGTTTTGGGTACTTTTGGGCAATTAGTAGTACTTCGATCTACAACAGATACCTTCTACGAGTGAAACCTCGTTGACCTTGAGACACACAGAGACAGTCACATAATAAGTCTCCATAATAAGTCCATACTTAGTAATATCAATAATGTATAAATTATAGATAAGGGGTCCGAGCAGCTAGGCCTTTTCAAGGAGGGGTCAGAATAAATAATGGGCATAGATAGACTGTTATTAGTCTGAATGTATTTACAGTACATCATATTTTCCACACTGTCCATGCATTATAGGCCTTAGGTGTTGTCTGCTGTGCATTGTTGACTTTTTGGCTCTGTTGCTGTAGAGTTGTTGTGTGCTGGTGGTCTGCTGTGTTTGGTCCCTGCACCACACCGTTGTGTTGTCACAGATTATTTGGTACAGCATGATTGTTTTATCCCACAAAACTACATGTAAACACAAAGGATCACAGCAAAAAGGGTTTTAAAATCTGCTGTCAAAAATGCCCCAAACATATCAGATCTACAAGCTCACAACACCTTGTGATTTGAGCTTGTACGTTGCATATCTTTTGAAAACTCCACTTAAAAAGAACCAAAGCTAGAATGAAATGGAAAACAAATATTCTAAATAAAACTAGGTTACCAATGAATTACGCTATGTGTACCTATAATAACCAGGTGTACATATACCTGAAAGAAGTGCTACTAGAGTCCAGCAGACAGCCATGCTCAACACTTCCCACATGTTGAACCATGGACTCTCCATAGGAGCTTCCATGTCCAACAGAGGGCCATGTTGCGCCCTGTAGACCAAAGACTGGTTCACCGCACTCTAACACCACTACAATTAAAGGAAATGTACAAAAAGCAAGGCTTTGCATTATTTAAGTCTGTCTTTGCCTCATGGGCAGCATGGTTTTCAACCAGTGGTCCCCAGCTAAATTGGCTAACCAGATGAAAAGTTGGTTAACCAGATGTAATTCTTGAGAATGAAAAAATGAAACCAAATGGAACCTTGTGGATCCATTTGGTTTCATTTTTACACTCTCAAGAGTTAAAATATTAATCATCTGAATTAGCCCAAGTCTACACAGCTAGAAGTTTAATGTTCATTTTGATCTGTATGTTTGCCTGTTTTGTTTCCCAAATGGTATTGTGGACAAAGGCAGAAGAAATCTTTAGTTTTGTGGTCTGTGGGGCTAAAATGTCCTCAGATGGTGGTCTGTGGCTCAAATATTGAATAAATAGTGGGCCCTGGTATCAAAAAGGTTGAAAACCCCTGCTATAGGGTACACTACAGCTCTGGTCCATAGCGTTATAAAATGCCAGACGTCTGATCCTTAACTCTGTAGATAGTTTCACATCCAGTGCACGCGCATGAAAGGCAGCACAGCCTGTTCACTGCTTCTAAAATAGGACATTTTTGCTATGCTCACCAATCCAATGGTCGGTTCGTTTTGTAGAGTTGAAAGCCTACTTTCCCCTTTGCACTCTGAGCCCTGGCTGCATCACACCCATACACACATAAAATGCACTTTTGGGACAAACTATCTTGTCAATAGACCCACTGACCATATTTTTCCTTCTGGTGAAATATTATATTTTCTGGACTAAATGTGCATTTTTCACGTGGTGTGGGCTCAGAGTGCACCCATTAGCGAAAGTACTGTAGGCTTTCGACTCCACACAACTGCCTTTGTATTGGTGAGTTGCAAACAATTAAGTTAAAAGTTTGCAGTGGTCAAAAGGTGCAGGCCTTCATGCAGAAAGTACCAATAGAGTTAAGCAGATGACTTCCTAATGCTGGATGATTTTTTTTTTATTAAGCAGCTCTGCAACTATAAGAGAGCTGATAACTGTGAATGGACACACTCTTTAAGAATACACTTGTTTACGATAGTGGCCATCTTGTACGTTGTACATTTCATCAAACAATTAAAGACAAATATTCACTTCATTTTTTACGGTGGCTAGTTACAAATTGCATCAGTCCGTCCGTAGGTTCCCTTTAAGAGTGGTTTTGAAGGAGTCAAGTAGGGGTGGGATGATTCACTTAACTCATGACATCCTACGATATCAATATTTAGTGTGCCAAATCGATTTATATTGTGATTCTTAATTATCTTGTGATTCGATTCGATATATTGACATATTGTGATTTTCCCCACAAATTCATTTGTTTTTACTATACTAGAATGTTTTAAAACAATTCTAAACCCATGTAAAGTTCAGTCATGCACTTCAATGTAGTCTGATATCAGTCTTTCTGACACAAACAAATTAATAAATACATGAATATTAAAAAAAAAACAATTTTGAACCTGGTGATAGGATATTGATATCTTGCAAGTAAGAATTGCGATATATTGAAATATCTTTTTTGTAAAGTCAAGGGATTTGTATATGAAGCTAAAGGTTTTTTACTTTGGTATGCTATTACCTACGAATGAGGGAAAAATCTGATACAAATAATTGTTGAAACTAAAATTAGACACTACACAAGTCTTCAATGTTATTATTTTTGTAACTGATTGTATAGACTATTGAGAGTTGCATTCGTAGGGTACATTCTCAGAGTTTAATTTCACACTCAGAAATTTACTGTGTCATTTTCAAACCAGCAAAAGGAAACTGCTCCTACAAAGTACCAGGTGCTTGTATAATGTTGGTCCAGCATGGCGGTCGTCTGCTGCGGTCTCCTGAGCCAAAATCAGCTGTTGTTAATGAATGGGATCCCGTCTGCCAATGCGTGGTTTATCACTATCAGTGCACACGTACTGTGCAGCAGATTGAGAACAAGGAATAGTGAGAATAAACCCTCCTGTTTTTATACAGGCACATGGAGCCCACCCCTTTGGTCAGCTTGTGGTTGCATTTGAAAGAAAGGAGGAGGGTTTCAGTGCTATGGGAGCAGATGGAGAGAGCTGAGGAGACAAAGGGACATTGAATGATGTCAGACAGCAAGAAGCTTAACCTTAACCTTCGGAGTGCAAAGTATGTTTTGCCCTCGGTCTATGTGTCTGTCCATACGCCTGTTACCAGCTAATCTCCAGCACCATTGATGCGGTCGATGCCAAAGTTTGCACACACAATCCCTTGATGCCAACGATGAACCTCTGCCCCACATTTTCTAGAACGGCCTGTTATACTGCCATCATGAGCCAGCTTTTCACATTCTTACCCATCAACACACACGATCTGCATGCATCCCCCCTCCCTAGAGGACAAGGATGAAGGCCACTTCAAACCGCCAAAACAAAACAAATCAAGAGTTTTATTTGTCACTCACTCGACTGCGAAATTGAAAACCTTGTTTGATTGACTGCAAATGGAAGTGGTTCCCAAACATTTTAGTTCAAGACCCAAAAAACAAAATAGCAGATCTACAAGTGTCCCTTCGCACCACATTTCCAATTAATGGAATTTCATTGAAATCTAAAAAAAAAAAGGTATTTAGAGGCGGTTAAATGTGTGAAAAAAAAAATGAAACTCATTTTAGGGAGTTGCAGTCATCGAACCGGCAGGCCAAGGTCAAGAACAGAGCACAGCACAGAACACCCCCGCTTTACGGGAGGACAAGGAGGGCCAGGCACTGCCAGGTCATCATAGAGGACCTCACCACCACCAAGCTCATAGCAGGTCCTACAACACCTTGTTAATTCTGACAATACAGCAGTTGTCCCTTGTGCACTCACGCTCTCACTCACTCAGATACTGATCCTCCTCAGTGCCACACAGGAGCCTTTTGTTGGAGTCAAGAGGGTCATAATGTTGTTCTGTTTGCGGGTTAAAGGCTATGCATACTTTCTATTGTCATTGAACGGCTTTGTCCTCACTGAAAACCTGCCTCTCCCCAGTTGGTACGAATGGACTGCACTGTTATGTTCCTGCTGCTGTTGAATTCAGGCTACATACACAGCACCATACCCACACCCAGCCACCAGAGAAATTACAGTAAATTGCCAATACGAGCATGCATGTGCACGCACGCACACGCACGCACGCACGCACACACACACACACACACACACACACACACACACACACACACACACACACACACACACACACGCACACGCACACGCACACACACATGCATGTACAGCCCCAGCTGAAACAGAGGACACATCGCTGTGTGCCCCTGCTAAACTTTCAATGTAAAAGGCCAATTATAGAGAGGTGGAATGACTAGCGATGAATACTTTAGAAACTTGTTCTGACTCACACGCCTAATCTATCGGTCCTCCTGCTCTGCCCACTCCCATTGATAGAAACCAAAGTGGCATGGTTCTTTTGCAGTTCATAAAAACAATGGATTATTAGCTCTTCAGAATCATTGTGGTACCAGATGCTTCAGATGTTTGGCTCTACCATGCCATTTTGCTCCATCGGTCCGCTTGTTCATTAGTAGGGCAATTCATGGTCTTGGGCATGAATTGTTGTTTTGATTTGTTTTATGTCAAGATATAGAGCCAGTTGGCAAAACACTGTAATCTATATGTCCTTTTAAGAACAAAGGATTTAATGAAATATATGCAAATGTGTGTGCCCCTTCTTATGTCTTTATTAATTGCATGTGCATGTTTCTCGGTATGTGGGGACTGGGGGAATGAGCTGGGCCTGTTGTTGTAGGTGAACTTGTGTGATTGAGTGTGTTTGTGAGTGAATGTTTGTTTGTCTCAGTATGACCTTGTTTCATTGCAACAGATCAACACTTGTACGTTGTATCGACACTTTCTAAACTTAATGCAAGCATGTTGTTCTACAGACACCTGCGTGTGCTGGCTGCATATATGGTTGACCTATTAATGTCCTTCAGTCCATCATTCCTATACACATGCATGCACTTGTGAGTCCCCACTGATATAACCAGTCCTTGTCATTTCTTTATGGACAGTTTAGCTGCAGTACACCAATGTCTTGAGGTGGTGGGAGCGCTGGTATGCAGATTATTTAATATTTGAGTCATTATTATACCAATGCTAGATAAAACCAGGCTTGTTTCCATTCAATGCCAGCTTGGATAATCAACAATGTTGGACATTGTAAACAAAGTGCAAATGTAAACTGAGAGCGGGATAGAACACACATGGGAGCAGCAAAAACAATACACAAAAAGAAAACCAATACATTAATATGGAAACCATCTGATCAACTGGAACCCTGTAACACTGGGTCGGTGAAACACTTGTGATGTTACAGTATATGCAAATTACCTGGTGCCATGTACAGTATCATAAAATACAAGGCCAGAAAAAGCACCATTTTATTACCGGTAATATTACCATTACAATTTAGATATGAATCATTCCATGGCGACTTAGAGTCAACAAGAACAACAACTGGTAATTCATCAGATTAATTAATTATACATAGATCAAATGACTGATGGTGATATTTACAGTCAGTGCCACAGTTGTATTGCCTGTTGTTTATTTTATGTTTATTCTTTGTATGCATTTCACCTAAAGATTTAATTGACCCAAGCCATTAGTGCAGATGCGTTTGACACAACTTCTTTTCTGATGAACATTTTTAGTACATTATGAATGGTGCTGTAAGGTAATCCCATAGGGGAGGTTAGTGGACATCAAATCTTTGCCTTGAAGAACAGCATTTCCAGCCAATTTTATATTGTTCCACATTTTTATATATACTGTAACATATACGCACTTTTATACAACGTACGTTTATATGTCAAATAGACACTATAATAACATTTGTATAGGCTTTCATTCTGCTACAACTGTAGGCCTATGTGTATCTCTGAAAAGGATATAGCCTATGTCTGTGACGTTCACAGAAGCTTTCATTGTCTACAAGTGTTGCATACATTGCTGTCTGTTTTTATCTGCTTTGGCCATGTCCTGTCCCCTCCCTCATTCCTGAGCCATACGGCACTTAAAGGCTCAGTCATACTGCAGGGTGAAGTGACTAGCGGTGAAGAAGTTTCACCGTGGTGTCGTTTTTTAAGGCTTCACCCTCATACATACTCCAGGGTGAACCCTTAAAAACTGAACTCACTGTATGTTTGAAAGAAATGTTATATTTTGGTCCACATATTACTCATTTTATGCGGCTGCCTGTCCTGCTGTGTTTACCCAGGCATGTAAATTATTATTTTATCTGGTTGCAATAAATTGAATAGGTGGAGCCAAATGCATGGGAACAAGACATGTAGTGCTTTTAATGGGTCTAATAATTTTAGCAAACATTTGTATAGCATTATTCCTGTCATATTATTTAGTCAGTCTTATTATCTTTTATTGCGGCTATATTTGATCGGTATGAAGTATAACACATGATCCTCCAGTGAATTAGAATCCTGTTGTGAGGCAGAGGCAGGCTGTTTTTCCGCATATTAAATTTATGTTTCTTGTGCAATCCACTTATCAGTTAGTGCAGTTCCAGTTATCAGTTAGACTTGATAACTGATAACTGAGACTGAGAGAGTTCCAGGGAGTCCCCTTAAGGATAGTTAAAACCAGGCCTAAATTAACCCTTTTGGGTTAGCAAAATTTGTGCACTCTCAGAATTAAATAAACATTTATCTTACATTTACACTATAAATTGGGGGTTCCAGAGATAGATATGCCATTATGGGGGTCTATAGACTAGTTGCATATAATAACAATGTCAAACTAAAGCTGCAAGCAGCAATAAAACGGGATCAAGCAAGCAGCAATAAGGAGTAAGAACAATACGCACAAATAAGCCCTAGAAACATGGGAGCCTGAACTTCAGAAATACATCAGGTAATTATGGGAGCAGGGCAGGGTTTTTGATTCCTGCCCTGACTGACTCACACATTGTAATCTGGTGTGACTGAGTGAATGATTGGTGAGCTGTGAGTGAGTGGTGAACTGAGCTATGAACTGTCATTAGTGACAACATGGCCGAATAGTGACAGTCAAACAGCCTTGCCCAGCCATGAGGCCCATAGGGCACGTGCCTATCTCCTGTTTCTGTAGCATGAGGCAGCTTGATGTACAAGTACACCCTCTGGACATGACGCTAGTATGACACAGGGTCTTACCCCCAATCCAACCCTTGATGCTGAGTGCCAAGCAGGGAGGCATTGGATCCCGTTTTTAGAGCCTTTGGTATGACCCGGCCGGGAATCGAACCCCGGCCTCCCAGTCTCAGGCGGACACTCTAACCACAAGGCCACTGAGTTGCTGAATGAGTAAATGATTGGTGAGCTGTGAGTGAGTGGTGAACTGAGCTGTGAACTGTCATTAGTGACAACATGGCCGAATAGTGACAAAACACAACATGGCCGAATGGTGACAACCACCATTACATTGAGTTTTACCCTGGGTTACACATAGAACCATGAACTTAGATGTAGAAGACCACATGAGATTGTGCATGATTGACTCATATTACTAGGTGTCTGTGCCGGGATTTGAACCCAGGAACTCTCATTTCCAAGTCATGCGCTCTACCAATGAGGCTACCCAACAGACACAAGACGTACTGGAAACAACACACACATTCAGTGGACTGCTTGGTAAATGGTAAATGGTGCATTTATATAGCGCCTTTGTCCAAGGAGCTTTACATAGATTGTGCATCACATTCACCCATTCACACACACATTCATACACTGATGGCAGTGGGACAGGGACACATCGACACTAACTCTGCAGGAGCCCGGGATCGAACCGGCAACCTTGTGGTTACCATCCGGTTACTCTACCTCTGAGCCACTACCGCTCCTTAAATATGCACAAATAAGCCATAGAAACATGGAAGAAATACATCATGTGATTGTGGAAACACAGCCGAATAGTGACAAAACACAACATGGCCGAATGGTGACAACCACCATTACATTGAGTTTTACCCTGGGTTACACATAGAACCATGAACTTAGATGTAGAAGACCACATGAGATTGTGCATGATTGACTCATATTACTAGGTGTCCGTGCCGGGATTTGAACCCAGGAACTCTCATTTCCAAGTCATGCGCTCTACCAATGAGGCTACCCAACAGACACAAGACGTACTGGAAACAACACACACATTCAGTGGACTGCTTGGTAAATGGTAAATGGTGCATTTATATAGCGCCTTTATCCAAGGCGCTTTACATAGATTGTGCATCACATTCACCCATTCACACACTGATGGCAGTGGGACAGGGACACATCGACACTAACTCTGCAGGAGCCCGGGATCGAACCGGCAACCTTGTGGTTACCATCCGGTTACTCTACCTCTGAGCCACTACCGCTCCTTAAATATGCACAAATAAGCCATAGAAACATGGAAGAAATACATCATGTGATTGTGGGAGTGAATCAGGGTTTTTGGAGATTCTGACTTTGTATTGTCAGGAGTGGGACTTGAACCCTCAATCTTGTGTTCTGAAGTCAGGCACCCTACCAACTGAGCTATCCAGGCACAATGACTTGCTTAGTTGTTGTCATCAATGAAACAACCCAACAACATGGCACCAAGCAGTAAGCAATGAACAAGAAATGAACAATTCAGCAATCTGAGGGTGGAGCTTAGTATTTAAAGTGACACAATTGTTTCTCATTAGTTAAGGTGCATGTGGAAACAAGTTTCACATGCTTAATCCTCTCACATAAACTGGCACAATGTTTTAACCACAAGACTGTTACATGAAGTGATCAATGCTTGTACAATGCAAAGCATTCATTGGGTAGGTTACTCTGGAAATCTAGAATGGTTACCCTGGAAATCTAGAATGTCGGGGTATGACCCGGCTGGGAATCGAACCCGGGCCTCCCAGTCTCAGGGCAGACACACTAACCACAAGGCCACTGAGTTGGTGCCATTACCATTACATTGACTTTACCCTGGGTTACACATAGAAACATAATATTGAGTTCGCTAAAGGAATAAAAACAGTATGCACAAAAAAGCCTTAGAAACATGGAAGACTGAACTTGAGAAACATGTAATGCAATTGTGGGAGCAGAGAAGGGTTCTTCAAGAGTCACAATTTTTATTGTCGGTAACAGGACATGAACCCACAACCTTTTGGTCCCAAGTCTGGAGCTCTAATGACCGAGCTATCCAAGCACAATGCTTTGCTTAATTGTTGTTAACAATGAAACAACACTAACACGGCATCAAGCAGTAAGCAATATGAACAATATGCACAATTCAGCAATCCGAGGGTGGAGCTTAGTGGTCAAAGTGACACAATTGTTTCTCATTGGTCAAGGTGCATGTGGAAACAAGTTCCACATGTTTATTCCCCTCACATAAGTGTGTTGCCAGAGAGAAACAAGCAGAAGAAGACTCTTCACAAAGCAGCAATTTTCATTGGCTTATAAAAAAGTCATTTTTTGATGAAAACAAATTTGCTTCTGAACTTTTGTCCGGATGGGGCCAAAGTTCTCATGTAGCAGGTGTCATGCAAATTGATCAAAAATCCAGGCAGAAAGTCAGGCATGAGCATTTTTCAAACTGCTTAAAATGGCAGACACACTGGGGGTGGAGCTTACCGATCAAAGTTACAGATGTGTTCCACATGAATCAAGGAACATGTAGAAACAAGTCCCATGATTTTTGGCCGAACGAGGCCCGAGTTATGCTTGTTCAAATGTTTCAGTTTCAAAGAATTGTTATAGCGCCCCCATTTGAGCAATTGGAGTAAGACTGGTTTTGGTGGTATTTGTCATCCCCCTCTACAAAACTGTAAAATCCCAGAAGCAGATTACGTTGCATGTGTAGATTAGGGGCAATAGACGAATTTTCACAAATGAGCAATTTTCATTGGCTCGTAAAAACATCATTTTTTCCACTAAAAACATGATTCACACCCATTCCATGTTTGTATGGCTCCAAAGTTCATGTGTAGGTCATTGTTATGCATTTTGATCAAAGATTGTAGGAGAAGAGACATTTTAACTGTTTTACATATAATTCAAGATGGCAGTTCATCTAAAGGTCAGAGGTGAAAAGTCAGAATACAAAAGTTGTTTGACATAAGCAGACGCATAAGTGAATATAAGTTACATTTCTGAGAGACGAGCAGTTCATGAGTTATGAGTGTTTAAAGTTTGCAATTTCAGTTGAGTGCTATAGCGCCACCATTTGACCAGTGGTCACAGGCTTCGCATCATCACCGTTTGGCATCACCCTCTACCAGATTACCAATTTTCGCGAAAACCGACTGCACGGTTCAGCCAGAACAGCTATTTCTGGTGGAAGGAGAAAAAAAGAGACAGAATCAAGAAGGGATCAAGATCCACTTCGTGGACTGCTTGATCCCTTAACAAGATCCACTTCGTGGACTGCTTGATCCCTTAACTAAACTGGGGGTCCTTGAAATAAATGGAGTTGGAACAGAATCACTACTAGAGCAATAAGTGTTCTCTTATGGACGTCCCTGGCATCATCACTTCAAGCAGGGGTCTGCAGGCCAATTAGTATCAACTTTGGAGTCCTTGACATGAAAACATTTGGGACCCACTGAGTTGGTAAAACGTTGCTGTAATAGTGAGTTGACCCCATCCATAGGCTGTACCAGTGGTCCCTGAGAGGATTCCAGGTGGTCCCCAGGCTAAATGGTGGAAAGTTGGTTAGCTAGATGTAACTCTTTGAGAGCGTAAATATGAAACCCGCAAGGGTCCATTTGGTTTCATATTTACACTCCCAAGCAGTGTTGTAGTGGTACTTTTAGAAGTGGGGGGGACACCTCTGAAAGGGGAATCCCCCCATTTGAGAAAGGGGAGAAAGGGGAATCCCCCCCATTTGAGAAAGGGGAGAAAGGGGAATCCCCCCCATTTGAGAAAGGGGAATCCCCCCCATTTGAGTGTACAAATGTGTACACTTGTACACTCTCAGAAAAAAGGAAACTCATTAACATGGTGAAACACATCTTGATGATGTCATCAAGATGTATTTCACCATGCTAATGATTTTTTTCAGACCCAAAAATATTTTAGATGTGAGAAGTGGGGGGACGCCGTCCCCCCGCGTCCCCCCTCCACTACACCCCTGCTCCCAAGACTTAAAATATTCATCATGTGAATTAGCCCAAGTATACACAACTAGAAAATGTAGAAGATTAATAGTCATTTTGATTTGTTTTGTTTTTGAAATAGCTGAAATCGTTAGTTTTGGGTCTGTGGGGCTAAAATGTCGTCAAATGGTGGCTCAAATGCTGAATAAATAGTGGGCCCTGGGTCTGAAAAAGGTTGAAAACCACTGGGCTATACCACAGGTTTTCAACAGGTGGTCTGGGGACCACCAGTGGTCCTTGAGAAGGTTCAAGGTGGTCCCCAGGCTAAAAGTTGGAAAGTTGGTTAACCAGATGTAACTCATTTTTACACTCTCAAGAGTTAAAATATTCATCATCTGAACTAGCACCACTTAATTAAGAAGTTTACACTGTTTTGTTGGCAAATCCAGCCTGGAATTGTGGACAAAACCAAAAAGAATTCTTTAGTTTTAGGCCTTTGGGGTGAAATTGTCATCAAATGGTGGTCCGTGGCTCAAATGCTGAATAAATAGTGGGCCCTGGTCTGAAAAAGGTTGAAAACCACTGGGCTATACCATGGAGCTCTGCTGCTCTGGTAGCTCCAGTATAGCAAAGCACTGTAGAGTAGACCTACAACATCCGGGCAACACTGGAGCCTGCGCAGATAAACGGAATGGCGGAGGTAAGTGAGCTGAAATGAGGAATGTAATGGACCAAATGATAAGAGAAACCGAACGGTTTTTAAGACCTCGTGTCACTCCCCGACCGTACACATTGATCATTGTACCCGTCTGCCATAACGACGGGGGGAAATCGGGGCGATGGGGGATATCGCCGAGCGAAGAAAAATGGAGAATCTCTCCACGTACGGTATCGCCTCTCTCTCTCTCTCTAGTAGACTAGAGTCTCCAGCGTTCGTTCGCTCGTTCGGCTTTAAAGAGCCATTCCCCCCTTACCCTGCCCTGATAGTAAAGCGGTGCGGGCAGAAAACAATAGGAGTGAGCGCGTCGGGGCTTCTTTTTAGTGGTGCTGAACTGTTTCAGGTGTGGCTCCCCTAACTACCCCCCAAGTGGAGGATTGACTGAAAAGTTTAGGGGCGATGTCCCGAGTTTGTGCCCCGCCGGTTTAAACTCTGGCCATCACTTTTTCAACGTGCTCGAGTCGTAACACTGAGAAGTATTTCCTTCTCGTAAGAGTTGCAGTGAGTCAGAGCGTTCAGCACCAAGTCACAGGAAAGCGCCACTGGTCAGACACAGTGCCCGAGGCGGGGAGGGAGGGAGCGGTGCAAGCATGGGGAGACCATTTACCAGATACTGTTTAACATAAGTTATGTTGACTTTTATCAGTTTTTTGTGTGTGTATGCGTGTAAAGCTGTTCGAGACGCAAGCTTTTGGGACATCTAAGGCCATTTAGTGGGCGTTGACGCCCTGTACGTGTGGCCTTTAGAGGAGTGGTTTTCAACCTTTTTGATCCCAGGGCCCACAATTTATTTAGAACTTGAGCCACGGACCACCATTTGAGGACGTTTTAGCTCCAAAGATCACTGTCTACCAAGCTGGCTTTCAGAGAAAACAAAACGGTCAAACATACAGATCGAAATGACCATTAATCTTCTATATTCTCTAGTTTGTAGACTTGGGCTAATTCACATGATGAATCTTTTGACTCTTGAGAGTGTAAACATGAAACCAAATGGACCTGCAAGGGTCCATTTGGTTTGTTTTCTCTCAAAGAGTTACATCAACTTTTCACCTTTTTTTAACCTAGGGGCCACTGGTGGTCCCCGGACCACCGGTTGAAAACCCCTGCTAGATGGATTAACCTGCTTCCTCCAAATCGGTGATACTACTGTATTCAACTTTACTGTCTTATATAGACCTTTTTGGGGGGTATAGTAAAAAATAATGGTTTATTTGAATTTTTGGTTTTACAGACACAAACATACAGATTGAAAAAATAACAAATACAAAGGACAAACAAAACAAAGGACAAACAAACAAAATATAAAAAGACAAGATAAAGGCTGGTAACTCTACCCAACTAGTTCGAATACGGCAAAACAACGTCACCATCATTCTGAGGGGGGGGGGGAAACAGATTTCTGATATGGAAAACAACACATAATGCACACACACTGTAGGGCCATTTTCAACCCCAATTTCTAAGATGCAAAATGTATTGCCCTTGAAAATGTCTATTATTTAATTATGTTGGCTGTCAGCAGTTGACATAATATGCTGGGTTAAAAGTCAGGAGTCAGCTGATCTGTAATGAGATGAGCAGGGATCAGTCACTCTGGTTCATCAGCTGTGTGTGTGTGTGTGTGTGTGTGTGTGTGTGTGTGTGTGTGTGTGTGTGTGTGTGTGTGTGTGTGTGTGTGTGTGTGTGTGTGTGTGTGTGTGTGTGTGTGTGTGTGTGTGTGTGTGTGTGTGTGTGTGTGTGTGTGTGTGTGTGTGTGTGTGTGTGCATGCTTGGCATGTGTGAGACTGTATAGCTTTATAGTTTACTTCTTTGTCATCATGTTGTTTGATAATAATTTAACTGGCATATGTAGGCTACTGTCTGTACACTAATATATACCAGGGGCGGATTGGCCATCTGGAGTACAGGGAGTTTTCCCGGTGGCCTGCGCCACCTAGTGGCCTGGACAAGATCCAAAATGCACTAGTGGCACTTCCAAAATGCACTAGAATGCGCTAGATGCTCGCCTGGAACATACAGATCAAAATTACCATTAATCTTCTACATTCTCTAGTTGTGTAGACTAAGTTGGACTAATTCACATGATGAATATTTTAACTCTTGAGGGTGTAAAAATGAAACCAAATGGACCCGCAAGGGTCCATTTGGTTTCATTTTTACGCTCTCAAAGAGTTACATCTGGTTAACCAGCTGCCCCCCCAGGGTGGCCTGGCAAAGGCAAAATTGTCCCAGTGGGAAAATATATGTGCCAATCCGCCCCTGATATATACTCTGTGTTAACTGTGTGTTCTAGGTGTTTGGCTGTGTTGTATAGCAGAGACATGCAGCACTGGGCGTCTAGTGGAGAACCTGAGGTCACACAGCTATACAGCATGAGGTCCCACAACAACAACAACAACAACAGCAGTGGAAGAGCTCCACTTAGGTCTTAGACCAGTTGGATCAGGACAGCCCAGCGGCCAAACACAGTCGCCCCATGAAGATGACTGCCCGGTCCCACGCAGTGAGTTCAAACCGCACTGACATGCTCCAAAGCAGGGGTTTTCAACCTTTTTGACACCAGGGACCACCGTTTATTCAGCGTTTGAGCCATGAAGGACCACCATTTGATTACATTTTCACCCCAAAGACCTAAAACTAAAGAATTCTTTTGGTTTTGTCCACAATTCCTGCTTGATTTTGCAAACAAAACTTAATTAAGTGGTGCTAATTCACATGGTGAATATTCTAACTCTTGAGAGTTAGAATACCAACTCTCTCTTAGAATACCAAAACCAAAACCAAATGGACCCTTGCGGGTCCATTTGGTTTCATTTTTACACTCTGGTACATTTTTACACATCTGGTACATAAGCTTTCCATCGTTTAGCCTGGGGACCACCTGGAACCCTCTCAAGGACCACTGGTGGTCCCCGGACCGCCTGTTCCAAGGCGGTCCGGCCTTGGAACAGGCGGTCCAAGGCCGGACCGCCTGTTCCAAGGCTCCAAAGCATTAGTACTATGATGACCAAGGACCTGCAGAGAATCTTAAAAGGGCAGGGACTAAAACCGTTTTTTTCTCCACCTGTATGATTATTGTTTTATTAGTAGGTCACTAGCCTAACCCCCCTTTGGACTAGGCGGGGTGCCGTTACTTTTTAGACGGCGGATGAGCTGATCTGATTTGATCTCACCAACATGTTGTCAGGCCACTGTGGGTCACTGTGGGCCACTGTGGGTAACAAATGAGTCCAGGCCCGGAGAAAGTGCAAGGGGGGTCTGCCAATATAATGGGAACCAGTGGAGGTTGGCACGTGGGTTTCTACAAGCTCATGACATGTGTTAGTGTCTTGTCGATCCCGTGGAGATTCAATGGACAGCAATCAGCATCCAGGGCGACAGTTTGGACGGTGGAGAATTGAGAATGCTTTTGGGCCTTTGAGCCTTTTGGACAATGGGTTGTGGCAACTAAAAAAAAAAGTTTATTTTTGTATTGTGTTGCAAAGCAGAGACTAGTTCACAGAACAATAACAATGTACAAATCTAGCCTTCTGTCTCTGGATGTTTCTCAATAATTGTGCTTGTCTGTGCTTGTTTGTACAATGCTCATGAACTTGTGAAACATCATCGGCCGCAGCCCAAATACACTAAGCATACTGTTCCGAAGGTTTGCATCAAGCAAAGTTCTGTTCAATTTACAATTTTAGGCATTTAGCAGACGCTCTAAACCCTAGAACACAGGACATGAGTGATTTTCACCTGGTTTTCACCTGGACGAGTATACTGTGTTTTTGTATAATGTCGCTGATGTCTGGGGTGGGTGGCTCTTTCAGTACCTTCATGATGCTCAGTGACATCATAGCAGCTTTGTTTCCCTGCACACACCCCTGTTTTTTCTACAGGCATGTGTTCGGGAGAATTTCACCCATGTTTATTGATAGTGTCTCTGTGAAAAATCCCAATACATCCACAAAGTGCATTTAGTGATGGTGTAACAGAAATACGATATGTTTTCAGTATATGAAATATTGGTGGCGACTCGGTTTCCTGGAATGCAATGCAAAATTGCAAATCAATCAGCATAGAGCAATTGGAGGCGAAAATATGTTTTAAGCAAGAATTTTGTTTGTTTAATCTTCAAACCTGTGGTTCATTTTTAAAGTTTTGCACACACAGCTTATTAGTTAGCGGCAGTTGCCCAGGGGTCGAGTGACCGGTAGAGTGCCCAAATGGGAAAAAAGGTTGCCAGTTTGATTGTGGGCTCCCACAGAGTTGGTGTCAAAGCGCCCTCGAGCAACACTCTGAACCCCTAATTGCTACCAATTGCAGGCTGTTGTTTTCTGCCATCCGTGTATGAATGTGCATGTGAACAGATGAGTGTTATGTACAATGCTTTGGATAAAAGGAAAAAGTGCTATATAAGTGCACCTTTTACCATTTTACATTAGGGTGGCAGGGTGCAATGGGCGATCACCACGTGACTTTAATCACAGGGTCTTGTTTTTTAAACTAGATTATTTTGAACTTGAAAGAACACAGTCTTACCAACGTTAACTTGAGACGTACATTCCACTCCAGGACATAGGTTATTCTTTTTGTTTGCATTCTTAGAATTGAGAAACAACCTCTGTTAGTCTCCCTCCCCTCCTCCTATGAAGCGTAATTCTCTGTGTGTGTTTTGTGTGTCAGGCTGGTGAACTGCCCCTGGAGGAGCTGCTAGCTCTGTACGGCTACCAGGTGTTGGACCCTCTCCTGCACTCGGACAAAGACACCTGTCAGCTAGCCGCCAGCCTGCCAGACATGACACTGGACAAGGTGAGACATACCCTGACACACTGTGCGTGTGCGTGTGCGCGTGCACGTGCGAGTGCGTTTGCGTGTGCGTGTGCGTGTGTGCATGTGCGTGCCCCAGCAGATAGAGCAGTACATACATACCTGCACTGTGCAATCCAGGCTTCCGTAATGAAAAATCGGTTTGTTTGCTGCCCGCTGCTTGTGTGTAGTTTGGTCCTGAAGAAAATACATGGTGATGGATACTGTGTGTGTGTGTGTGTGTGTGTGTGTGTGTGTGTGTGTGTGTGTGTGTGTGTGTGTGTGTGTGTGTGTGTGTGTGTGTGTGTGTGTGTGTGTGTGTGTGTGTGTGTGTGTGTGTGTGTGTGTGTGTGTGTGTGTGTGTGTGTGTGTGTGTGTGTGCAAGAGAGAGTGTGTTTTACAGTATTTACCCAGGGTAGTAGCAGAGCACTAGTGTTTCCAGCAACGCCCTGCACATGGACATATACACATTCTAAGCTGTAAAGTGGTCATCACAAGAGTACATAACGCAACAGAGGGTGTAGAAACGCTTAAATTTTGATTAAGCCACAATTCGACCAATTGGTTTAAATGGTTCAAACGTGTGGATCAAGGAAATATCCAGCATTTTATCCCCTTTGGCCTGCAAGTTAAAACTAGGTGCCCCACAGGGCACTATACTTGGTCTTCATTTTTATTCCTTCTGTCTATACCCAATACCATATGTCTTCCCCCAAAATAATCTAAATATCACTGGAAAGTGCATTTCAGCCATGTCTCATTGTGTTGTTTCTCGGCCAGCTGTGGATCAGAGCAGGTTGTCTAATGATCAATGGGTCAGTGGTTTGAATCCCAGCACTTCCTGTGTAAATGTCTGAACTGTCATGTCTTAACAGTGTCTGTCAAGACACTGAACCCCAAATTGTGTGTGAATTGTTGAATGTAATGCGCTATGTAAAGTGCCTTGGATACAGACGCTGTAATTGCATTATTTACCTTTTTTCCCTTGGCTGTCAGGATCAGATAACAAAGGATCTGTTTCCTGAAGAGGAGGAAGAAGAATCATCTGCTGATGACCTCACCCCTTCTGTCACCTCCAATACCTCTGACCTTCTCCGACGCTTGCAAGGTCACACACACACACACACACACACACACACACACACACACACACACACACACACACACACACACACACACACACACACACACACCTTCTGTCACCTCTAACACCTCTGAACTGCTCTGACGCCTGCAAGGTCACAAACACACACACACATACACACACACACACACACACACACACACACACACACACACACACATCCATACTTTGTATCTTACACAGATAAACCATAGATAAGAAAACCCTGCGTGTGCGCGCCCAAGTCGAGGAGCACAAGCAGGGTTTTTATTGTCCTATGTGCCCAGTACAGAGCTATATTCTTTAATCCATCTTTTGGTCTGATTGTATTGTTAGCCACTAGCTGATTGGCCACATTTCATTTGGGACAATACGGGTGTGGCCATATTCTTTTGCACCCACACCCATTCTATGCCATGCATGCGATGTCATGTCAGATTCTCACCCTCAATGTCCGCTCCTCTGGCAGACCAGTTGTTTTCACTGGCCGAGAGCAACTCGGCCAGTGTGAGACTGGTGACACGGATGGTTAGAATGACAACCGATCAAGACACCACGCACCAGTATTTCGTCGTCATAACATTGGAGTAACATGTCTACCATGAAGGAAAGAAGTCAAGCACTGGAGGCTTGCTTGGTGACGTCACTCATGTGACTCAACTATGTCTCTCGCTGTCACTCAACTGACCCTTGGCCTCTCACAACACATCAGTTCCAGGGACTTCCATTATGCACTGTCGCACAGAAGCTGACAAGCAACCTTCCGCTCATTGAATTTACCTATAGTGCCCATGTAAGGAATCTCAGTCCTGAAAAGCAGGACGAACAAGCCAGGACATGTAGCATAGGAGTTGGGGGTGAACCTTGAAATTTCACTAACCAATAGCAGTGCTATTTGGCTTCGAGCACAGATTGCTGAACCAATAATATCAGTCAGCTGTTTTTACCGTAACACTGGAACTGGTGTGTTTAGTGTCCAGTGTTCTACCGATTGATAGTTCGGTCAGTAGAGCTCTCGCCTTTATACCACAGGTTCATGGGTTCGACCCCGGGCACCCCCAACTCGGCACTCCATGTAGCGCATTGACAGACTCTCACGTGTTGCCGGACGATACCAACAATAAGCCACTCCCAACAAGCTTATTCTTCTGGAATTTCTGAATCCGCCCCTCTATACTAGCCTGAATCGCTGGTTCTGAATTTTCTGAACTGTTACATGTCACTCCCCATCTCTCTCCGCCTTCCTGTCTACTGACTGTTGGCTATCAATAAAGGCATAAAAAGCCAAAAACAAACAAAAAAGATATGCCTGGAGTAAATCCAGGGGGTATTTCTAACCTACCACACAACCTATGTAGCACGTATACATACTTTAGCGTAATGATTAAGATTAAACTGAATAATACAATGCCTGGATGTCCTCTTGAATGAGTTTACAATCTACTAGACTAGACTAATTATTTAAGTTTCAGCAATTCAGCAATTGAAATGCAATGGGTGATATTCATTTCTATTGGCTTTTATTGGCGTGCATCTCGAGACGCCATCACAGTACATTTTCATTTTCTTAACTTAATTAACTTAATTATTTTGACATAAAAATACAACATGTGAATCTTCCTTTTTTTGCATACATTGTTGGGTGCGCACATATGATGACCACGGATGTGGTCTAAAAGTGTGAAAAATGCATTTTTCATTTCACAGCAACTTTAATGTGTGTACTGTATGTCACATCCATCTTTTAGGTGGAGACAAAGGCATGTTGATCAGCTCTTCTTCAGAAGAAGAATCAGACGATGACTCTAATGCCTCCAGTGCCTCCAATGATGGACGCAAGGTAAGTCTGTGACTGATGCTGTATGAACATTGGCCTGAGCTAACCTGAATGCTTTTTGGCCTAGAGAGCCAGGGACCGACTCAGATAGGCTATATGAACATTAACTTGCTACTGCCACTTACTGTATGATTAAACTATATAACAGTCTGTGATACGTGATTACCTTAGTCAGAGCACTGCCATTATGGGAGTGTACAGTACGTGTGTGGTGCACTGCGGCATGCCTGTTTAAACGTCCATACCAGTATACTGTATTTACCCTATAGCGAATGCCATGATTTGTGAATTGACTTTGTTTTGCCCTCAGGACATCATGGTTGGCTCAATGTACCAAGCGAAGATCCCTCCCATCAGTCCTTACACCTTTGAGGATAGAGGTAGGTTCTGAGTCTAGGGTTGTCACAGTGGTTCATTGTGTAACGCCTGGGATTCGAACTCGAATCTCCCAATTCAAATTCAAATTCCAACATCTTTATTCACGCACTTGTGTGTGTGAGAGAGAGAGAGAGAGAGAGAGAGAGAGGGAGAGAGACACTGCATGTATGTACACTGATTTCAGTAGGACAGATTATGTGCCATCCTACTGAGAATGTGTGAAATCTCTGGATGTTGTATCTCAGGAACTTGTGCATGAGAGCATGCCACAAGCACCCAAGAGAGTGTGTGGTACCTGCCCAGTGGTGCACAGTTTTAATAGACTAGTCGACCAGCTCTCTGTCTTCATCCTTTGTCTTGTTAGCCCAGGACAATGAGGACCAGCTTCTCTCTTTCGCTCGCTCTCACTGTCTCTCTACTCTAGGTATGTTTCCATAAGCACTATTTTTGTGCAAAAACAGCTATTGAGAATAATGTTCAATGGAAACAGATCAAAATGCAAATAAGTTTCCATTTTGCGCAAAAAAAGTCTCCCTCCCATGCCACTTGGAAGACATTCATTTCAGACTGAAGTACACAATCCTCTCAACAGTTTGCCATGATGAACATGAAGTATTTCACTTCATGGCTTAAAGTGTAAGAGTGTGGCTATAACTAGGCTAGGCTCCAGCTATTGACTAAAACACATACATAAATTTGTTAGTCATGCCATGTAGTGACATGAACACATGGGACATTTTTTACATAAAGTTTTTGAATTTAAAGCAAATAGCCTCATATAGACCCGGTGTCTCTCTACCAGCCCATGACGGTGAGGACCAGCTGCTGTGGAGTCCTGGGGTGCTGCCGGTGCAGGAGGTGGAGGAGTATCTGCTCTGTGCACAGATACCAGGCTGCCAGGAGGGGGCGGCGAGGAGCACACGCCTACCAGGAGACGCCATCCGAGACAACGAACAGGTGAGCTCATCATGTCACCCAAACTCAGGTCTATTTCCACCTACCATTTCTGACGTAGAAAGAGATACCTCCATACAAGACAGGGCAGTTCATACTGTCTCTTTCTGACAAAATGTTTGAGAGTATGGTCAAGGTTGAACTTTGTTCTATGACGTGTGTTGTGCAATGTGCATGTAGGAAGAAATTTCAGTCAGTGCCGTGCTCTTTTTGTTGGTAATGACAAAAGTACTCTCAGGAGAAGCTGAACCTGCAAGCTTGTAGTGCGACACTGTGCCACACTCTGAACTTGTAGATCTGCTATTTTCCAATAGTTAAAATATAACATAATTATCAAACACCAAAGGTTGGCGTCCTGAATGGCTTGTACTAATCCTGAAGGTTTCACTGTGAACGCTATATGTTGTGTCGTCAGATAACTGGATAGGAAAGGAGCTAAATTTCTCAAACAAACACTTTCGTCTGTCTTTCCTCTCAGGCGCTGTATGAGCTGGTGAAATGCAACTTCAGCGTCGAGGAGGCACTCAGGCGAATACACTTTAATGTGAAAGTGTTCCGTGGTAAGAAGCCACTTTTCACTATTCACAGCATGACAGTGATGCACAGAAGCTCCCCACAAAGCGTTTCCCCAAATTTTCTTCTTATAGAGTCACTGTAGTTCATGGCATTGCAAATGTAACGTTTGTATGTGATAGATTGATCTGACTGAGTTGTTGGACTGGTTTCTCCACTGACCTCCTATTGTCTTTCTGTAGAGGAGCTGTGTGCCTGGAGCGAACAGGAGTGCCGGAACTTTGAACATGGCTATAGAGTTTATGGGAAGAACTTTCACCTCATTCAGGCCAATAAGGTTCGTGCCCTGAGATCGTACCTCCCTCTCTAGGTCAACAGATTGCCTCTCCATCCTACTACAGCATCATATACTGCTTTTTCCCCTTTTTAACTGGATTTCATGTACCTTTTGGGCTTGGCGTGTGTGTTTTCCTCAAAGTCTATCTCACATAGAGTCTAAAGTCTGGTCATATGACCCTGAAATACCTCCGCATAGACGATGACAGAGGAGGGCAATCTTTCTCTGCCGAAATTGATCCACGTGAAGCCCTGCCGAGTGAGACACTAGCCGACTCGCCGCGCTGAGCGTTGAGCTGAGTTGCGCCCCCACAGGCACAGAATAGTAATAAATAATATAAAACCTGAACTCACCAAGCCTGAAACGGCCACAGTGAAATTGTACTTCTGTGTTTATGGAAGTCTCTGTATATGAACAGACTTTTTTTTGCTCCATTAGTCGTTTTTCTGTGGAATTGCAATTCTATTCATTTATACTCTTTTGTGTGAGATCAGGTTTGTCCCAGTCCTTGTGTGTGAATATTTTCTCTTTATTTTCTCTGAGTGTTTGGACTTTCTTTTTCCCCGCCCAGGTACGAACTCGGTCTGTGGGGGAGTGTGTAGAGTATTACTATATGTGGAAGAAGTCAGATCGCCACGAGTACTTCACTCAGCAGGCCTCAAAGCTGACCCGAAGGAAGTACAACATGCACATGTAAGTAGTGCTGGGAATGGTAACCAGGGTTTTACCATAGAACAGGGGTTTTCAACCTTTTTGACTCCAGGGACCACCAGTTATTCAGCATTCGAGCCACGGACCACCATTTGATTACATTTTCACCCCGAAGACCAAAAACTAAAGAATTCTTTCGGTTTTGTCCACAATCCCAGGCTCTATTTTGCCAACAAAACAGTGTAAACTTCTTAATTAATCGTTTTCGTGCCGTCCTCGAGCTGCTCGTGGATTTCCCGTTAGACTACTCCTGCCGGTCACGCGGACGGCTCGTATCACGACGAGATGTAGATTTCATTCTTTAATCCAACTATTAGTCCGTGCGCATCGTCTGATGATCATCCCGTTGCTGACTTTCATTTGGGACAGAATTGGGGACAACTTTTTTTTCCCCCGTCCCATTGACATTCATTCAATCCAATGCATTCAAACGGCTCTCCTCCGGTTTGCCCCCTCAATGTCGCTGGCGCATGGGTTAAGCAGCCAGGGCTACACAGCTCTTCCTGACTTGTGAGCCGGATGTTTTGGGGCAGATCGCCAGATGATCGATTAGGCAAGACAACAGACACACGAGCATAACAGAAACAGCACATCCTGTTTAGGAGATCTGAGCTTCAAAATAAGGGCTTTTTTACCGATCGAACTGGTTTGAGACGCGGCAATGGAGAGGAAACAAAGAAGATCCGCTCGCGGTCAATGAGTTAAGTGGTGCTAATTCAGATAATGAATATTTTAACTCTTGAGTGTAAAACTGAAACCAAATGGACCCGCAAGGGTCCATTTGGTTTCATTTTTAAATTCTCAAGAGTTACATCTGGTTAACCAACTTTCCATCATTTAGCCTGGGGACCACCTGGAACCCGCTCAAGGACCACTGGTGGTCCCCGGACCACCTGTTGAAAACCCCTGCCATAGAAGCATACTGTATGTGCATGGAAGTTTTTTTGTCTGGGTTTTTCAAATTGCTCTGCAATTGACCCTGCCGTGGTGTTTTGCAGGGAGGATGGAGACCAGGATGGGGAGGTGGGGGAGCTGGTGGGAGGGGGTAACTCCCAGGACTCTGGGTCTCAGGGGTCCCAGGGTGCAGTGCAGCTCGAGTCCTCTCTCCCTCCGCCTGGGCTGGAACTGGACAAACAAGGTACTGTATAACAGTCAACACACCCGAAGGACACAATTCACACACTCATGCCCTCTATCCAAACCATTCACAGTTCATGTCAGATCACACATTATTTACATTAGTTTGTTTTGTTTGTCATAGTTCTTGTTGATTGTTCTATTTTATCTATTTGGTCTCCTTGGTTATCATTGTCTCAAGCATTTTGAATGTAATTCAGGGTTCCCACGGTCCTAAAATTCCTGAAAATATTTTGATATGAAAACAAGCAAACAAAAACATGTACTCTGTGTACATGTATAATATGATACACACACTGGATGAGTAGCGGGTGCGTTGTGACGGAGCACAGCGGCACAGTGCGGTACTGCTGCACAGCAACTAGTGTTGTATAAAACCACCACGGTCATCAACAACAGCTGTGTAGATTTCTAGAAGACAGTTACATGTAAAACTGTGGCATTATGCTCTGCCATTTGTGGTAATAGCGTGATATTTCTATGGTGCAGGTTTCTATAGGTCACCACTTCATGTAGGCCTATTCAATTGAAATACACACAACGGCCAGCATTTGCATGTGAATGGGGGCCTCTAGTGGACACAGTATGCATAGTCATAGACTATGCATATCTTATGGGCTATAATAGGGGCTATATTATATTATGAGCCAATATAATGTAAATATTTGAATATAATATTAGATTATTACAAATATTAAAGAAATTAATTTCGAATGGGATTTTAGAGTGACAGCCCTAACAGCAACACACACAGAATGTGGTGCGTTGCCACACGGCTGTAGGATTTTGCCCTGTCCTGACTATTCCAAGCCGCACGGCAACGCCTGGAATAACAGAACAGTGTTGCATCGGCACGTCAAGCCCAGGCGTTAACATGCGTCAGCCCACGTCCAACAGAGCCGGCGTGGGTTAGGTCTATTGGAAATATTGGTGGAGGATGCTTTGATGCACGGCCGACTTACGCGCACCGTACGCATCCGATGTGTGTAGGCCTTAATGTGGACCAGTTTATAAAAGAAAACATAAAGATCTGATCTACAAGGTCACAACATTCTGCTGTGTAATCCTATGGGACAGGTGCTTTATAGTCATTTATATGCTTTATAGTCACGACACTGTCTCTCTCTTTGGGCCTTTTTCATAGGAGTAAGAGACTCATAATGGCACTGACTTGGCTGAAATGTTCTGCAAACGTTTTGGAAATCAATTGGTACAAATGTGAGGGAACCCTGGTTGTTCTCCCCACCTGTTTTCTATTTTCTTTGCCTATCATTTTTTGTTTGTTTGTTTTCTTTGTGTGTACGTGTGCGTGTGTGTGTGTGTGTGTGTGTGTGTGTGTGTGTGTGTGTGTGTGTGTGTGTGTGTGTGTGTGTGTGTGTGTGTGTGTGCGTGCGTGTGTGTGTGCGTGTGTGTGTGCGTGTGCATGGACATGTATGCATATGTTGACACTGTGCTGTAGCGGCGGAGGGCCGTCCCCGGAGGAGACGAACACCACGCTTTCTCTTAAAGCCATGATCACGCTCCACTCAGGCCTCAGAAGGCAGGCGTGTCCTGTAGGTAAACAGACAGACAGAGAGACCATTTAGACCCAGGGGCGGATTGGCCATCTGCAGTACAGGGAGTTTTCCCAGTGGCCTGCGCCACCTAGTGGCCTGGACAAGATCCAAAATGCACTAGTTGCACTTCCAAAATGCGCTAGATGCTCGCCTGGAACATACAGATCAAAATGACCATTAATCTTCTACATTCTCTAGTTGTGTAGACTAATTTGGGCTAATTCACATCATGAATATTTTAACTCTTGAGGGTGTAAAAAATAAATGAAACCAAATGGACCCGCAAGGGTCCATTTGGTTTCATTTTTACGCTCTCAAAGAGTTACATCTGGTTAACCAGCTGCCGCCCCCCCAGGGTGGCCTGGCAAAGGCAAAATTGTCCCGGTGGGAAAATATGTGCCAATCCGCCCCTGTTTAGACCAGTGCTTTTCAACCCTTTTCATACCAGGGTCCACTATTTATTCAGAATTTGAGCCACGGATCACCATTTTGATGTTGACAATTACATGCTGGATTTCAGAGAGAACAAAACAGTCAAACATACAGATCAAAATGACCATTAATTTTCTACATTCCCTAGTTTTGTAGACTTGGGCTAATTTAGATGATGAATATTTTAACTCTTGAGAGTGTAAACATGAAACCAAATGGACTTGCAGGGGTTTCATGTTTACGCTCTCAAAGAGTAAGTTCCACGCTGTTTCAAATGTGTGGATTGCTTCATGTTCTAAATCTGAATTTTAACATACTGTAGTTTTATAGCACAGCGAGAGAGTTCATTCGTTCTTTATTTTTCATTATTTTTTAACTTTCTTCCCATCCCACCAGGTGGGCAGGGGCTGTATGCTGGTGGTGGGTGTCCCCAGCAGCTGTTCAGGTGCCCCTTCTCGCCTCTCTGGCCTGTGGAAGACCCCCGGGGGCCCGCTGGGCCAGGCGGCCGTCCCCTCTCAAACTCTCAGCCCTCCTCCCCTCACAGCAGCTCCCTGCAGCGGCAGCCCTGCGCTGGTGGGCCTCCACCCCCCACCGAGGAGGACCACCACCACGACAGTCACATCCTGGGCTCTGCTGGCTTCTACCAGCTCCAGTTCTACGGGCCTTTCATCCCAGAGGGCCCTGGGCACTGCGCTACTGCCACCGTGGGCACTGGGAGTGGCCTCCCCCGCGGTGGGCTGCAGATGGACTTCTCCATGCCCTCCTCCTCCTCCTCCTCCCCACCTCCCTCGTCCGCTCTCTTGCCCTCACATTTCGGGGGCTACGGTGCCATCCTGTGCTCCTCTCCCATGCGGCGCCCCGCCCGCTCTCTTACACAGTGAAGTGGACACGGGGAGAAGGGGGAATTGTATTCCTTTTAAAAATGGAGCTGAACAGTTTACTGTTTGTCTGTGGAGATCTTGATTGGACCTGGTCTTTTATTATACGGTTGTACAGAAATGAAGAGGCCTCTAATGTCAGATGTACTGTACATTAGGCTACCTGGAATGATGAACACATTGCCGTCCATTCTGGAATGTTAAATATTTCTGCTGGTCGGCATGTAATATATGAGCAGTTTAATGACAGTGACCTATGGGCATTGAGTCTCGACTGAATATTTTAAAAGTAGATTGGAATCTGGGAGCACCTCGCAGTCCGACCAAATATAATCACAAATAACTCAATAAGGTTGAGGACACCAGCCACCGGAGGGTGTGAGCAACATCAGGCAGTGTTCATTCACTGATAACTCATTTTTTTATGGTTTAGGGTGGTGTCCTCAGGCGCTAGGACGCTGTTACCTTACATGTTTTAATAGGGACTTTTAAGCTCCCCAATTTTCAGAATGGAAACCCGTACAGGAAGTACGGCTGCTATGATGCAATCGCCGTAGCTGTCAAAATCATTAAGCTCATAGCCATCCGCAACGGTGACGGGTTACCATGGTGACACGTCTATGCAGCGTGTGTCAAACCGTCGTTGTGGACACTACGTTAACGTCTACGTTCTGCCGTAGTAGGAGCGGCTGCTACGGCAAGCAGGTTTATCTATCAAGCACGGATCGAGTTCCTGTTGCCGTGTTAGAGGCTTGCCGTCCTACAGCTTAAAGTCCTTAAGGGTTCACCTATTGAGACTAGTGGTCAGGGTGCTAAAATAAGCAGGTTTAAATCAGACTTGGCTTGGCACTGTGTCTGCTGGTGATCTGGGAAAAAAAAAAAAAAAAAAAAAAAAAACTCATGCCATGAGTTCTCATGCCAACATGCCATATCAGAACAAGTTGGGTTTGTTGAATATCTGATTATCTGTTCCTAAGAGATCTGTGTGTGCTGTATGTCTGAAACTACGTCTGTATTGCCTCCTAAACTCCTACTTAACTGTTGAAGTAATAATTCTATGAATGGGCAACACGAGGCAGTACTTTTGAGCACAATGTCTGTTTTTTTTCTTTTGCGGTTGTGGTTATAATTGCGTGTGGGTTTCGGGTGGGCATGTCAGAAGGTATGGTGTTGTATCCCCTCTCAATTGCCTTGTGTAAGATCCATTGACCATATTCACATTGCAGTCATTTTGCTTTTACTGTACTTTTACTATTACTTGCTGTCTATTAGTTGGAGCCAAATGACTGCCTTTTAGTCAACATGGTATTTAAATCTCCTGCTGTACTTGCACTGTAGCTTGAACTGTGCCATAGCTTATTTTCCTAATGTAGTAGTGTTTCTCACAGCCTCTGCTTTGAAGCCCGGGCGTTACACTAACAGTGTGTTTTAACACCAGGGTACCAACCGCAAACAACACTTGAATTTCACTGACGCCTGAATCGGTCATGATCACCGGGCGATGTTGGCCAAAAGACAAATTATTTTTTCAGCCGATAATCCTCCGCCCACTTTCTGACCATCTCCTGTTCACCTGCTATCGCTAGTAGTCTCCGGGTCCCATAGACCCGGAGACTACTACCACTTGCTGTTAAAACATGCTGTAAAAGAAAAAAAATATTTCTGGGGCCATGAGAGATATATTATTCCACAGCTGTGTTAACAGCTTGTTAACACAGCAAAAGTTGCAACGGTTTAGTGAATTTTAACTCCTGTCGCCAAACTCGCGCCCACACTATTACAGACACGTATAAATGACCAGCCGACCCCCCGACTCACAATTACAGCGTCACTGTTGCTAGGCAGATTAGTATTGTTCGTCTCTCATATGCCATAATGTTGTCCGCCTCTCCATAGAGGATTCCCACCAAAGCAAAAACCTTCTGGACTGTTTCTCAAAATAATCCATGCTTTTGTGAAAACCACCCTCCATTTAGATCGTTATTGTGATTTTAACTACATCGTGGGGAAAATGCCACAAATTGAAACGAGAGCAGACAAATCAGTGCTGCTGCAGGACTGGTCTAATTACCTCCCCCTTCCATTCTATGGAAAATCACCCAGATGATCCAAAACGGCGCCTTATGCTGGCTCTGTATTTACCACGATCTGACCAACAGGGCAGCTTTAAGGGTGTTAATCACAACAACTCCCTTCACTGGTTCAGAGAGAAGTATAAGCAAATGTCTTCCACCTTCACTGCTTCATAGAGATGTCTTAAGCAAGATGCCTCTATCAAGCCAATGCCATGGACCTCTCCCTTGTGGGTTGTTCAACACCCACCACAAGCATATTATTCTTGGGTTTCCAAAAGTTTCCAAAAACATTCCAAACATTGCAAATGTATTAAACGAACAAACAACAATACTGCTGATTTGCCTTTATTAAACCCCAAATCTTTGTTAACTAGCACTGTTTTGGATTTGGAAATGAGCAGAACTAAAAACAAGTGAACAATGCCTTCCAGTCAAAGGGTTCACCATAAGGCACCGTCTTTTTGGAATGGAGCGCCGTCCAAGTGTTGTGGTGTTGTAGACACAGTTTTTTTACTTTCCATAAAATATAAAATAAAAAATATGTCATGGCCCAAATCTCTTGGAACATACAGATCCCATGTACTTACTGTATGCACAATGTGTTCAAACAGGAGGCAGTTTTTAAATACTTATATATAAAATCAAAGTGATTTCTTTTTTAAGCTACAGTCCAGGATTTGTTTTTTTAATGAATAACACAAACAGTCTTTGTTAACACATAACTAGCATATGTGCAGGTTGTAGGTGATCTCGCTGCTCTCTCATTGAGAAATATAATGAACCCCTGGTGAGGGCCCAGAGCTGTGACCGACAATGTGACAGTTATTTAAACCATTGTGTCCTGATCAGATTCTAGTTTCTGATGCTTTTCACAATTTTCTCAAAAATAGCAGAACTACAAGCTCATATCGCGCCACTCGGTGGCGCGATATGAGCTTGTAGATCTGCTATTTTTCAACAGCTTAAAAACACCAACACGCGTTCAGTACACAAAGGGTAAGATGGCCCACCAGATACGAAGTGTCTTTTCCTCCCAATAATTTCCCCAGTCAGTGAGTGATGTGAGTGACATCAGTGGGTTGCGTTAGAGAACGCTCCACTAATACCGGTAGCTCATGGCGCATGGCTTGCTTGAGAGTCTGTAGGTCAAGGGATGCAATGTACATAAAACATATAATTATTATTATTATTATTATTATTTGGTAGTTTTAAGGGGAAAGCCCGCCTCAGCTTCTCTTGTGGTTCAAGTTTGCCTGAGAAACTGTAGGGCAAGGGATGCAATGTACATAAAACATATGATTTGCCGTTTTAAGGGGAAAGGAGAAGTTATAAGTCAGGGTGAATTTCAATCCAGCCTCAGTTTACGTCCATCTGTCTCTGTATTTATTTGATTTTCTTTTTTTTTTTCTTCTTCTTTTCTTTTCTTTTTTTTGTAAATATATATCAGGCCTGCCTAGACCAGAGCCACAAATTCAGATCAGTGTTTTTCCGTTTCCCAGACTTGACCACCAGGGGCAGGGGAGAGATAACCCTGCCTTTTTTATTTTGCAATTTCTATATTGTACGGCCTCTGTTATGTTGGTTTATAATTGTAATATTTTGTAAAAAAAAATAAAATAAAAATAAATAAATAAAAAGATGCTTATTAAACCTTTTTGAGAAGGTTCATTCATCCATCCTCAACTGCTTATCCAGTGTCGGGTTTTAGGGGCAACAGTTCCAACAGACAGCTCTAGACGTCCTTCCAGAGCAACTTGTTACATTGGTAACATTCTGGGGGATCCTGGGTGTTCTAGGGCCAGTGTGGAAATGTAATCCTCCATCTAGTCTGGTCTCCTTCCAGTACGGGTGGGACGATTCACTTACCTTAGTGTGCCATCGATTTATATTGCAATTTGATTAGGTTTATTGATATTGCTTTTTTCCCAACACCAATCACTTTTCACGTTGCAATACGGGTCTACGGGTGCAATCAATATCTAGGGAGGCACTGGGGGGCCTCCCCATTTTAGACATTTATGTCCTGTGCAGGGTAGCCTATATACAGAAGTATGTCCTTCGTCTTAAATACAAAAACAATACTTGGAGAATTACAAAGCCTTTACTATCATCTATTTAATTAGTTTAATGGTTTAGCTCAGCACCAAGACTGGGGGATGTGTGTTATATTATCTTATTCTGTGAAACTTACTGTAGACTGCAGCTTCTGAATCATTCTTTAGCATCCTGGGCATTGGTCAGTCCATTGGTCACTGAACTAAATATGCTACTGGACCAATCTGGATACTCATACTAAAATAGCTTTGGCCTAAGCATATGATATTTATTATACCCTTACCCTTATTATTACCCGTATTATCATCGTATTATTATTCCTATTTAAAGATTTTTGTTATGTCTCTTCCCTCTCTCTTCTAGCCAACACTCATTTCCTCTTCTGGCCCTGCAGTGCCCTCTACTGTCCACGAGGTGACGGGGCAGTACGCCTGGTGGTGAGGTCAGTGGGAACTTGTAGAAAACACAGTGAGTACAGTATGTGATGGCTCTGAAAAAAGAGGCCAGTAGGCTATACAGCATTCGAGAGTCTGCGTCCCAGCGTACCAGCACGGTCTGTAATATCAATACAGAGCTGCAGTATTGTATTTAATTTCTTGGGCATTCAAATTATTTTTCAACTCTGCAAGCTGTTGGAACTGCTGAGTGCCAACATCCTCCTATCTTATCTGGCCTCCTGTTCTGCAGGGCATGGTTTGCCGAAGGATCTAGGAGAACCAGGCAGATGCAATGTTGAATGCACTGTAGTGGTGTATGTTATACTACTATACTTAAGTCATAAGTCCTCTGCCCAGGTCAATTTGTAGTTGCAAGCCGTCACTATACTATAGGCCAGTGTCTGACTTGCACAGTGACTAATCCATGATGAGAGAGAGGGGGAAGGAGAGAGATGGGGAATTGGAATGATAGATTTGAAATGGTATAGCTGTTTCCATAGTTTACGGTGAGATTCTTCTGTGCATCAAGAAGACCCGGTAAAAGGAGAATTTAGTTTTGTTTCCAACCAAGGTTGATGTTTTAGGTTGTTATTAGAGAAAGTAAAAGACCCCCCACCCCGACCCAACAGAGTCCAGTCTCAGCCACCCCACCCTTACAACAGTGCCCAGTTTAACACTTTGACCTGTGGACAGGAGGAGCTGGGATTTAAACTGTCTACTCATGCTAGCTCCTGAGCCACAGTTACTGCAGGCCGCACCCATCAGGACCCACTCTCTGGCAGCCATGCCCAGCAAGCCAGCATGGCCCACTCTTTGCAATCAATCAATAAATAAATAATATTAAATATTAAAGACAGTCCATATTAAACATAAAAAACAAATTCAGTATCAAGCATGAAATTGTGGGGTGCTTAAGATTTAAGAAGATTTAAAAAGTAAAAGGCAAAAAGGTATGCTATCTGCTATCTGCTCGGTACAAGAATAATTTATTAAGAAGCAACGTTTCGGGCCCGCCGTATTTAACAAATATATGTGGAACAATATGTTTTGCAAATATATTATTTTAAATGTAGGAAAGTAACCTTTTTAATTGTGTCATCGTGACCCATAAAAATTGGACTCTGACCCACAAATGGGTCCTGGCCGTTTGTGATCTCCCGATACGTTTGTTTGTTCCCCATATGTTCTGTGCTTATATCAGAATATTCAATAAAGATATTGGTCATAGCATACATAAATAAAAGTGTAACATAATTAAATAGAAATCTTGTAAGCTCATTGACTCGTAGGGTAGTGGGGGCGGTATTTTATTATTTACAGACAGAGGTGCTGGAAAGTTTATGAATCTGTGATCTGTGAAGGTATTCCATGTGGTCTGTGAACAAGCATTTTGTAGCAAACTAAGCAAAGGGAAGATTTTGTATTTTCTTCCACGGAACAGCACACTAAGCTTTGGGCAATGTTCTGTGGAAGTGAGGAAGTGGGTGTTGTGGAATGTTAAAACATTCCACAGACTAGGGGCACACCATCTCTGGTGTTACGTCAAATGTTACGTCACCCTCACAGGTGACAGTAACAGTTGACGTAGCACCTGAGCAGCAGAGCAATCTGAGAGCAACAGAGCAACCTGAGCAACAGATCACCTGTTGCTATGTAAGACAGGCAGAAATATCTGTATCTTTTCAGTATGCAGTGTATATATATCTCACTAGTCTCTTAGCACCCTACAAGCCCTCTCGTTCCTCGAATCAGCCGACACAGGGAAGCTGGCAGTATCCCCACTAAAATGCCTGGCCAACGCTCCACTCCCCCAAAGTCTTCTCCCTCCTGGCCCCAACACTATGGAATGCACTTCCCATTGCAATCAGAACTGATGACACACTCCCTTTGAACCTTCTACCACAGTCTTAAAAGGATCCCTAGCTGGCTAATAAGTCAAAATGCCTTAAAACACTATACTTGCTTTCTATAACTAAAACATGCATATAAAAACACCTTCAATACTTTAACCTTCAATCTTTCACTCCATAGGAGGTGCTCCGGTCGCAGGATGATGATGTCACATAAGCATGTTCATCTGTATATTCCATAGAGCTAGAACACACGTGACATCATCCTAAGCCAGGAGCAGTTCCTGTTGAGTGGAATTCTCTCTATTTATGAAAGAAATAAGATGCCAATGGTGTTTTTATTTGTTTATTTTAGTTACATAGGGAAAGTATAATGTATTAAGCAATGTTTATCTTATTAGTCAGAGATCCTTTTAAAACACACCTCATCAGACTCCATCTCAGTCCATTAGCACTTGCAGTACTTACTTACTTACTTACGCCTGACACCCCTGCTGGGGTATAGGCCGTCGACAAGGGTCCTCCAGAGTTTTCGGTCACTGGCGTTCTTTTCCATCTGCGACCAGGTGTATCCCAGTCTCTTGCAGTCTGCCTGGAGATCTCGCCGCCAGCTGTTTTTGGGCCTGCCTCTGTTCCTCTTCCCTTGCGGGTTCCAGGACAGAGCCTGTCTGGTCGTATTTGACACCGGCTTCCGCAGCGTGTGCCCGATCCATCTCCACCTTCTTTGTCCAATCTCATCTGCTACGGGGACTTGGTCAGTTTCCATCCACAGGTTGTTGTTGCTGATCTTGTCTGGCCAATGGATTTTCAGGATTCTTCTGAGACACTTGTTGATGAAGATTTGCACTTTATTTACTGTCACCTTTGTTATTCTCCAGGTCTCTGATCCATAGAGTAGGACAGATTTTACATTGGAGTTGAATATTCTAATTTTTGTTTTTTGATTTATCTCTCTAGAGCGCCAGATGTTTTTGAGGAGAATAAAGGCAGTTCTTGCCTTTCCTATTCTTGCAGTTACATCTGCATCAGTACCTCCCTGGTGGCTGATAACGCTACCTAGATATGAGAATGACTCTACCTCTCCTATTGTGGTGTTACCTAGCGTGATTGGTTCTGCACTTGTCGTATTTATCCTCATGTTTTTAGTTTTTCCATTGTGGATGTTAAGTCCTGCTTGGGTGGAAGTCTCTGCAAGGGTTTTGAGCTTATCTTGCATTTGGTGGTGGTTATGTGACAGTAGTGCCAGGTCATCTGCGAAGTCCAGGTCATCCAACTGTGTCCATAATGTCCACCTGATTCCATTCTTCCTATTTTCTGTTGTTGTTCTCATGACCCAGTCAATAACTATTAAAAACAAGAAAGGGGATAGGAGACAACCTTGTCTCACCCCGGTCTTGATTTCAAACTGGTTTGTGAGCTGTCCGTCGTGTATTACTCTGCAGTTCATTCCAGCGTAACTGTTTTTAATGATGTTCACCAGCTTTGTGGGGACCCCGTGGTGTCTCAGCAACTTCCAGGTGGTCTCTCTGTCTACACTATCGAAGGCTTTTTCGTAGTCAACGAAGTTGACATAGAGTGAGGAGTTCCACTCTATTGACTGCTCTATGATAATACGAAGAGTGGCAATCTGGTCTACGCACGATCGGTTCTTCCTGAAACCTGCTTGCTGGTCTCTTAGTTGTTGGTCTACTGCTTCCTTTATTCTCTCCAGGATAACTCTATAAAGTACTTTCCCTGGCACAGAGAGTAGGGTGATCCCTCTATAGTTGTTGCAGTTTCCCAGGTCTCCTTTCTTTGGGATCTTAGTAATATGGCCCTCTTTCCAGTCTGCTGGTATTATTTCTTCTTCCCAGATTCTTTTAAATAGTGGATGCAGCAGGCTCACAGTGGTATCAGCATCCGTCTTTAGGGCTTCTGCAGGGATGTTATCTGGCCCTGCTGCTTTTCCACTCTTCAGGTGTTGTATAGCTTCCCGGATCTCCTCTCTGCTAGGTATGTCGCAGCTGATGGGGAGGTCGGTCTCTGCAGGTTGTAAATCTGGGGGGTTTGTTGGTGGGGGTCTGTTTAGTAGTTCCTCAAAGTGTTCTGCCCATCTCTGTAGTTGGCCATCTTTTCTTTTAATACTGTTTCCGTCTTTATCCCTAACCGGCCTTTGTGGTCTGCTATATTTGCCTGACAGCTTTCTGGTGGTGTCGTATAGCTGCTTCATGTTTCCGCTTCTTGCTGCTTTTTCTGCTTCTTCAGCTAAGTTGTCAATGTATTTCTTTTTGTCTGCCTTTATGCTCCTTCTTACCATTTTGTTGACCTCTGTGTACTCTGCTTGTGCCTTCACTTTTGTTGCTCTTGTGCGGCTCTTTGACACTGCTGCTTTCTTCTCTTTCCTAGCTTGGACCTTCTCTTGGGTTTCTGTAGAAATCCACTCCTTTTGTTGGACTTTCCTGTAGCCAACTACCTCTTGACATGTGGATTTTAGTGCCTCTTTGATGTACTGCCACTGACGATCAATGCTGATATCATCCTCAAGTATATCCTGTAGAACTTCAAATTTATTTGAAAGTTTCAGTTTGTACTCTTCTTGTTTTTCTGCCTCCCTCAATAGGCTCGTATTAAATTTCTGTCTGTTGGCTGCTTTTTCATTATTGGTCTTTTTTAGTTTGAGTTTCAATTTAGCAGTTAGCAAGTGGTGATCTGATGCTACATCTGCTCCCCTTTTAACTCTCACATCCTGTAAAGTTCTTCTGAACTTCTTATTGATGCAGATATGGTCTATTTGGTTCTCTGTTGTGTGATCCGGTGAAACCCATGTTGCTTTGTGTATCCTTTTATGGGGGAAGATGCTGCCTCCAATAACGAGCTTGTTCAGTGCACAGAACTCCATGAACTTCTCTCCGTTCTCGCTTGCTTCTCCAAGTCCATGTGTCCCCATCACTTCTTCATAGCCGATGTTTACACCTCCTACTTTTGCGTTGAAGTCTCCCATGAGGATGGTGGTATCTCTCTCAGAGTACTTATCTACGATGTTCTGTAGTCTCTCATAGAATTCCTCTTTTACCTCTTCTTCACTGTTGTTCGTAGGTGCATAGCATTGGATGACGTTCATCTTTATCTTGTCATTTGTTGTTCTGAATGATGCTGTGATTATGCATCATTATGTGATATGCACTTGCAGTACATATCACATAACACTAACACATACCATGTGTTAGTGTTCAAATTGTAAAATTCTGCTTAAATTGTAATCTGTAATTCACTAATCTGTATGTATGATGTATTGCAATGTTTTTACTTTAATGCAAGTCGCTCTGAACTCCATATATGGGCATAAAAGGGACACATAATAACTGGGTGGGGCATGCATTTGAAGTGTTCCTCACCACCTCGATACGCAACTGGGAGACAAGCTGGCAGTCACTAAGGTGCTGAGCCTGCATGGAACGCAAAAAAGAGAATACAGAACCATACTACAAGGCAAGTTTTTGGTCTACTAAAGAAAAACAGAATGGCACTAAAGCCATGGATTGTTGGCCTACACCAACACCTCATTGCCCTGAAAAGGAGACTTAAGCGGTTCCCTTCTGTTGGGCTGCCGTCTCCTGAGCAGCTGCTGGGGGTGAAGCCAGTGATGGTGAACTCTGAAGAACAGTGGGACCATGTGTGGCCCTCACTACAAAAGGAATTGTCATTGTTCCCTGTCCTTGGCTTTGACTGTGAATGGGTTTCAGTAAATGGCAGAGTATCCACAGTCTCCCTGTTACAGATTGCGTCCTACTCGGGCCTTTGCATACTGGTGAGGCTAGTTTCCTTTCGTGGTGCCCGGCAGTCCTTCCCACTCGGCCTGATTGAAGTCCTCCGCGACCCTCATGTGCTGAAGGTTGGCGTGGGCTGCTATGAAGATGGGAAGCGTCTGACCCGGGACTATGGACTTTCTCTGAAGTGCACGGTCGACCTGTGCTACCTTGCCTTAAGATGGGGGCATGTTGCATTGAATAACGTCCTCAGTCTACGGTCACTGGCTAAAGATGTGTTGAACGTGTCTCTTGACAAATCCCTGAAGTTGCGATGCAGTGACTGGGAGGCTGACCAGCTGACCCCTGAGCAGATGGCTTATGCAGCCAGAGATTCCCAGGTCTCCATTGCCCTCTTCTTCCATATCTTGGGCCTTCACCCTGGAGCAGACTCCCTCAAAACTACCAGGAGTAGCTACTCTCAGCTGGCTGCCCGCTGCCAGGGCCTGATTGATGTGCCCTTCAGACAACGAAAAGTTTTAGATGGAGAGGAGAAAATCACAGGGGGCAAGTGGAGACTTGGAAAAAACCCTTGTGATAGCCCAGAATCTGTGGTTCAGCACGTCCAAGACCCTTGTAAAAACAGTAAGAGAAAGCCACTAGGTAGCTACCCTGCCATGAAGTCTCCTCCGTATCAGAACCAATGCTTCATTCTTAGCCTAGACAGCCAGCCCCTCGGTATCTGTAGCAAAAGGAAAGGTATGTGGTATATATCCAAAACACTAGGAGAGCTCCATAGTGAAGACCCTTTCGTAGTGCGGTTGCGGTTCAAACTCCCTGTTGGAAGACCTCCAGCTGATCCTTACTATCACACAGTCGTGGAGAATATCTGTGTTGTGTGTGGCAGTGCTGATTTGTACATTAGAAAACACATTGTGCCACACGAGTACAGCCGTTATTTCCACAGCAAGATGAAAACCTGCCATGACATCGTGCTGCTGTGCCCCGCCTGCCATGCTTCTTCCGGCGCCTACGACAACATGCTCAAGCAACAACTGGCCGTGGAATACGACTCCCCCACAGTACAAGTGAAGACTGCAGACTGTCGCCGCGTGCTCTCGGCTGCTCGGGCCCTCGTCACTGCCAGGGACCGCATGCCGGAAAGCCGATGCAAGGAGCTGGAGGCCGTTGTTAGAGGGTTTTATTGCGATGTCGAATTAGAGGCAAAAAGAGTGCCAAGTGACGCACAAACCGCGCCACTAAGTCCACAGGTGCTTCAGGCGGCTATTGACCTCACGAGGACCAGGATGTTGAGCAATGCCTATGTTCCCCATGGGCTGGTGGTGGTGCGTGCCCATGCAGAGAATGGCCTGCAAGGCCTGTTCGAGCTGCAACGCCGATGGAGACAACATTTCCTCACACACATGAAGCCCCGCCACTTATCCCCCCATTGGTCTGTCGACCACAACCACAGTAGGTATCTGATGGAGGAGTACGGAGAGGACCTCCCTATCCATCCCAAGAACAAACGCAGCCGAGCAGAGAAGAGAAGAATGAAAAAAATTAAGCGAGCCCTTAGTTGGGTCGTTTCCGACCGTTCCGTGACCGTGGAGAGCAAAGGTCCGTTTCTCAATGAAATTATCATCTAAGAGGGTTATTAAACAAATTTGGCCGGGGTGTACTTTCTGAAAGTGCGGGCAATTTTTTTTAGAGCCCATAATCCAAAATCTCTGCCCGGAAATGTGTTTTTTCCTTCATAACTTGAAATGCGTTGATTTTATGCCCCATAAATGTATTGAACATTAATACAAAGTTAGGCATTACGGATGATTTGGTACATGTCACATGTCTGTATCTCCTAGGTTCTTGAGATACAGAATATAGGTACTTTCACAGATTGAGGAGAGCAAGGCATTATTAACATTGATTTTTAACTCAATCAAATGGTGATAGAGGCATGGAAATTGGTATACACACTCTTCAAACCCCACTATTTCTAAAAGTACTGCATGCTCTGCAAAATTCCAAGATGGCAGCCCCCAAAATCCAAGATGTCCGTCCAAAAATGTGGTTTTTCATTCGTAACTCGAAATACGAAGATTTTAAGCCCCATAAATGTATTAAACGTTAATATAAAGTTGGGCATTACGGACATTTTTTACCAAGCACATGTCTGTATGTACTACGGTTCTTGAGTTACAACATATAGGTAGTTATGAGGCACCATAAGGGTAACATTTTGGTATGTTTCATTTATTTACTCAAAGATTCCTTTATCACCATTTCTACAGGAAACGGACCTACATGGGTCTGCTATCATAAACCACTTCAAGTTTTTCAATTGATGAAACGGGTTGGGAGTTATTAAACTGTAAGTCAGTAAATCCATGTTGGACAAAAAAAATAAAAAGAAAAAAGAAAATGTGTAATTCAGGGATGTACATTCTCACTAGTAGCCACAATGGAAACTGTAGCCTACTGCAAACTTCATCAACATACGTGAGGTGAAAATGATATAGAAGGGATAGTCCGGATTTTTTTTTTTACTTAAGTTGTATGAAATGCAATTTTGATTGCCAGAGTCCCGTGGTGGCAGTTCTGCTTTGGTTTTGTTCAATAAGTAGTTCCGGTCATTTTGTTGGGGTCCCTGAGGCCACGCAGTACAATTAAATTAATCCACAAAACTAACTTTGTATTGTTGAATTATTTCTAAAATATTAGGACCTCCTTTGTTTTTGACCCCTCCCCCCATCATATGGAACTACTTTTGGACGTAGTGATATGGACACAAAAATACATACCGTATACCTGTAGTTCCTTGTGATAGAAGGGTAAATAATGAACAGAGGATGTGCTAATATTTTAGAAATAGCTCAACAACATGAAGCAAGTCAGTTTTTTGGATTCATTTACTTTCACTGCGTGACCCCCAGTGACCCCCCAGAAATGACCGGAAGTTCCAGAACTACTTAATATTTCCCCAAAGCCAGAGCAGAACTCCGACCACGGGACTCCTGTGTTTGCACACGCACGCATGCCCCCCCCCCCCACACACACACACACACACACACGTGCGCGCGCACACACGAGAGAAGAAAAAATCAATCCAGTCAAAAATAAGCTTCTAATTGCTATAAGCAACCAGGAGGGGGCAGTGACTTCTCACTTTTACATGTATTTTGTGTCAGAAGTTAAATGTCTCACTGATTAACTATTATTAAGGTAATAATGTAAATGTACAGTATGTGTTTCTGTGTTTGATTATTTTATCTGGTTGATTACAGCCATTAATTGCACTTTTCTGTGCCTTTTTAGCTCACATTTTTATCCTGCAATTTTTGCAACCCATTCTTTTCACCCTGTGGCAATTTACTGATGTAATCCCAGACAATCCAGTCCCTCTGCTAACCTTTAGGGAACAGACTGACCTCATGCAAGCATGCTTCTGTCAATGCATGAGCAGTCCAAGGGTCCTTTACACCCGACAAGGTAGAGGGAGTAGGGAGTGGGACCATAATCCTTTCCGCTCCATCAGGCGCTCTGACCAGGGGGAGGCAGTATTCAGATGTTATCAGGGGATTCTTCTGTCTTCATTTGTGATTTATTTATTACTTCCAAAAGGTTCTCATTACTTGCATGAGCAGAGCGGGCACAACTTAAGTGATCAGTTCGTGGTCTGAAGTACTCCGATTGGCTGGTTTATAGGTGATGGGATCTTTATAAATATTGTTAAGAGTATTATCTCCTGAATGTGTCTGGGTACTTGCTCTCTGCTCGCTTGCCCCACTCACGTACAAGTATATGGTCTACTTCTGCGCAATGTGCAAGTTTGTGCAAGTTAGTTTGTACGGTGACCTTTTGTTTCTTAGGCTAAATATGCACAGAATGACAATTAATCACAGTTAAAGACATACCTGTGTGTATAAACATTAAGTTGAGGGATAGCTAAATCTATTCCCATGCTGCTGATGCTGAAACAGCCAGATCCTGGCAGCCCAGGGCAATGCACTTTGGGTTTTCTTTGGAGTCAAGCTGTTGCGAAGGTCATGCTAATTCTACAGTCCCAGCAGGACTTATAAAAGCCTTTTTTGCTTGTGCAAAGCCTGCAAGTTTTGTCCTCCCTGTAGTTTTACTGTATCTACAGTTGGGCCCATGGTGATCAGCATGGGGGCCACATTGAATCTTTACGAGTCTTTATATTCACTGCATACTGTGTTCTTATAGGGTCCGGGGACCACTGGTGGTCCGTGAAGGTGTTGCATGTGGTCTCTGAACATGTATTTGGTAATCATGACAATTTTGTATGTACTCCACAGAAGTTTTGTTCCATGGAACTGTTCCATGGAAGTTCAGTGTGGTCGGGAAGTCTGATCGAAGTTACCACATTTCACAGAAAGCTTGCCTGAAGTGTCATTCATTTAGGTCTAATACTATACTATCATTGCTGTATATCAGCTCATCTGTGTTTAATGATTGGATGGAGTAAGCCTTGAGGGTCTGTAATTCAAAGAGTGAACAAATGGAACACAATGGACCATGTAACATGTCAAACCTGAGGTCCTTGAAAATGGCTGAAAATCACTGTTAAGAGCCATAAAAACCTTCTCTTTCGGGGGTCCTTGACTGATTTAGAGCCTGTTTAGCTGGGAGGGGGGTATCAATATTGCAATATCAAAATACTCTGTTAACAAGTAAAAGTCTGGAAATCAAAATGTAATATATCTTCAAAATGTACTTAAATTATGAATGGTAAAAGTACGAATGCAGAATGCTGCATTTCAAGTTTTCAAGTTTGGTAGCTTTGAAAGGAGTCAACAGATTCACATGTCTTAACGACTGTTGGTAAGGTAGTGTGTGAAATTAATTTTGTTTCTTTTTGTTTCCGATTGTGAGGATGAAGAACAAATTTAGCTTTTCCTGGTCTCAACTTAAGTGTAGCTAAATTGCAGAGCAGTTTTCTGGAGTTATTATAAACTGTTCAGCCTTCATTGGCTCTCACCATGGAGAGAAGTGCCTACAGTGAACATATCTATGACAGTCACAGTATTTATGATGGGAACAAGTTCAGACGGTGGTTAACCAAGCAAACAAAATTTAATGTCACTCCTCATTTCATTTGCAGCAAGACTTACTGCAGATAGCTTTATATTACAGGGCCTATTTAGTGACAGAATTGTACATTTTATTTATCCTGCTTTTTCTCAATGCTTTATCTGACTTTATCTCATTTTACAAATAAAAACTCTATTTCATAATTGTATTTAACAAATCAAACTTCTATTTTATCACAGCTAATGGTGCGGTACCAAGTAGGCCCAAATTACAAAATGGTTTCCATTTACTTTAAAATCGACCTTGCGTGTGCGTGTCTCAAGCAGGGTCAGATAAGCCTGTCAGCCTGACTAAATCAAGCTTCACAGTTTTCTGACCCAAAGTAAAGATTCGATGAATGAATCAATGAATGTAAATATTAACAGTTTATAAAACAGTTCAATACAAGGTCACCATCTGTATATGAGCTATATAAGTATAGTATAAGATATAAGGCTAAGCTTGGACTTCTTGTGTATAGAAGGAAGCATGATGAGGCTGCCAGAGCACTGTCTACATACATGGGACCCGAATGGAAACAAAACCGTTTTTTATCCTATCCTTATTAGATAATTGGCACATGGGGTGAAAAAACCTAGTTCAGATTCAGATTTCAGAAATCAGATTTTGGAACAAATCCTATTGGATTTCCAATAGGAATTCCTATAGGATCTTATAGGATCTTCTTATAGGATTCCTAGAAAATCCTATAGGATTCTATTGGAATCCTATTGGAAATCTAATAGGATTGTTCCAAAATCTGATAGGACTTTTCTATTGGAATCCTATAGGATTTTTGACTAGGGAATATGCAGCAAAATCGTGGGATAGAAAAATGTAAAAAAAAAAAAAAGAAAAAAAAAAAAGAAAAAAAAAAAAAAGGGGGTATCACACACACACACACACACACACACACACACACACACACACACACACACACACACACACAAACACACACACACACGCGCGCGCGCGCGCGCGACGAATGGAGTGCAAATGAAACGACAGACAGACAGACAGACAGGGGGGCCAGGCTAGTATAGTAGGAATCCAGTGACTGGGACAGGAGTAGTCCCGTCACAGGACTGGGTAGTAGGAGGGATCATTCGGCTCTGTGTGAGCACTAGTTGAGCAGTAAGGACTTTTATTGCTTTCTCGGGCAGTTCGTTCGAGGCAGGCAGGCAGGCAGGGAGTGAACGCTGCAGACAGACAGTGTGTGAAATCGAGGGATCCTCCTGGCACTTGAAATGAGGAGCCTACGATCAATGCCTCTTATTCTTGTGGTCACGAATTATCGACTTTAAAGAAGAAGAAGAAGAAGAACAGACAGTGTTGGTCCAAACACACCTTTCTGGTTGTTGTCACTCCCTCCCCTCCATGGACAGGTAGAGGAAGAGAAGAGGAGGACACCCCGGAAGGAGTCGTCATTATTACCACCACCAGCAGCACAGGTTGCTTGTTTATTTGCATAGTCTGCACTTTTTCTCCTTTTGTATTCCCAACAAGCAAGCAGCAAGGCGAAGAGAGCTGTGCGCAAATGGACTTCTTCAAGCAAGTATAGACTATTCATAACACAACAGTATTAGACACAGACTCTCTTTTTTTGTTTTTTATTTGTTTGTTTTTACCTCCGTGCCGTATTAAATTAAGAAGAGGCACGGTCCGGGCACGGCACGGGAACAACCATGAAAGAGCTGAGGAAGAAGAAGCTGTTCGTGCTGATGGACGTGCTGTGTTTGCTCGTTGGTGAGTTGTTGGACACTCTGTACAACTCTCTGTCACTGTTAGTTTATCTTACTGTTGTGTACAGTCTCTGTCACTGTTAGTTACCTTACTGTACACAGTGTCATTCTGTTAGTTACCTTACTGTACACAGTGTCACTCTGTTAGTTACCTTACTGTTGTGTACACGCTGTCATCCTGTTAGTTTACCTCTCTGTTGTGTACACTGGTTAGTTCTCTTGTTGTGTAGCAGCCTACAAACTGTCACTCTCTTATATCGGTGGTTTTTCAACCATTTTGATACCAGGGACCACTATTCATTCAGCATTGGAGCAACGGATCACCATTTGATGATATTTTAGTCCCACAGACCCAAAACTAAAGATTTATTTTGATGTTGTCCACAATTCCAGGCTGGATTTCGCAAACAAAACAATTGTGTAGATTCAATTAAGTGCTGCTAATTCAGATAATGAATATTTTAACTCTTGAGAGTGTAAACATTACACCCTCAAGAGTTACATCTTGTTGTGTCCATCATTTAGCTGGAGACCACCTGGAATTCTCTCAAGGACCACTTGTTGAAAACCACTCTCTTCTATACTTAATACCTTCATAGCTTTATGGCTACCTTACGATACACTCTGTAGGTATATTCTCCAGGAGCTCTATGGTTGCCATACTCTATGCTCTGTCACTCTGCCTGAACCGAGGTTGGAAGTTACAGTACTGTATCTACCTTCATCATAGCTCTCTGGTTAACTTACTTTAACAATGCCCACGCTCACTCTGTAGGTTGTTAGAGTAAAGCTACCTTACTGTTAACCATGGCTCTACTGCAGGGGTCCCTAAAGGCAGATTGTGATCTACCAGCAGATCACCAAGCCTGTGCAGGTACAGTAGATCACGTGACATGACCCTGAAGGATATGATTAGATTATAAAACAGGCGTCTGCCAGTTGCTTGACTTGATTGACTAACATACTGTAAAAAAGGGCCTGTCAGCTCAAACCCACAATGTAATACCGTATTTGTTTTCAAGGGTATAAAAACAACATTTGCACCCTTGTAACACTATTCTTAAGATACATTTTTAACACTGTAGCTCTCAAGTAAATAAAACTTAATTGTGGGCACCCCTGCTGTACTGCTTTATTGCTTGTATGATTCTGAATCGTATGAACCATATAGCTATCTTACCATATCGTGTCAATCTCAGTGTGCTGTGGTTGGTAGTTATACACCACCTTCATTGCTCTGTGATTACCTGTACACTCACAGCGTCACTATCTGTCTGGAGATTGTTGGTTAACTATATGGATATGCTTCATATAATGTCATTTCTAACCCTGGGACAATTTATACTGTTAGATCAGCGTTAATATATACATGTAACCATTTCTATCACTCAGAGTTACAGACCCATAAGGGTCCATTTGGTTACCGTATATACTATCATTTAGCTGCAGACCTACCCCTTGGAACTCCCTCAAGGACCCCTGGGGGTCCCCAGACCCCGCCACTCTGAGAATAGCCTTGGCCCCCAGACTTAGCACTGTTGTTAGAACTTACTTTATACTGTAGGGTTTCACAACACAACAGTGCATCCATACATCCGTCCCTTGTTGTTTGCTGTGGTCACCATGGGGGTCTAACCGCACAGTGTGTGAAGTTTATGTGGCACAACTGCCTTTTTTATGATTCCACCACATTATCGTGTTGCATTGATTTATAATGTTTTTTTTATTTCCTTTGAGGTGCTATATAGTTTTACTTTATCCTGCTTGCTTTGTTGTCCACACCACAGGACAGAAACTATCCATTTGTTTCCGCTATGAGAGACCAACCAGTGGTGGTGGCATCATTAAATTCCATACACATTGTATATTTCTTTATTTTCCAATCTGTTCTTTAATACTACCATCCTGACGTGATAGTCTAAGCTTTCTTTTACTCAGCACATTATAGTGACAGTGTCATACTTTGAAGCCACTAGATTTTTCGATCCATTCGTAGTGTTTTTGCATGAATGCAAATCATAGGTAAAAATGCAGTCCACGTTGACATGATATTAGATTACAGCATTAGAAGCTGTACCATCATGTGCCCTAGTCTGTGCAACTATAGTGCTGCTGTGCTGACTGACTTTGCATGAATGTTTGTTTATAGACAAGACATTTGATATGCACGTCTCAGTGTCCCCTTTTATTCTTCAATATTTTGTCTGCCAAGAGTTCATCGAACAATGTTCTACTTTCACAGTTGGCATTGACATGCTCAAGGTCCCCCTACTTACTTTGAACACTATTCTTAAATTAATGTTATTCTATTGGTCTGTAACGGGTCAGAAACAACCCTACTGTACTCTCTCTAGAGTCAAAGCTGTTTTTTTTTTTAATCTATCTATCGTTCTATCGTGTGTGTGTGTGTGGATATTATTCTATGAAGCAAATTAAAGCAGAGAAGAGGAAAATAAAATACAAAATACAGTAAATGTATTAGTAGTACTTTTAGCAGATCATACTGTAGTATTGCGAATGTATCACATAGTGAGTAAGTAGTAAGTAATTTTAAATCATGCTTAATTACATGATAATGATGCTGAAATGAACACACGTTGAAATGAACACAATTCTGAAATGATGGCGTTGTTATTTTTTGGGAGTAATAACCAGAGAGACAGGCGTTTGTTGCATAAGCATGGACGTCATCAGCAGGTTCACAGCCTGTCCTGTTTGTGTTTGTTTTGTGGTGAGATGGTGGCTGGATGGTGGTGAGTGAGAAGCAGAGCGCTAGGCCCCCTGGTGGGATCTGCTCCATGACAGCATGATCCATGGCTACATGATAAACCAGTGAGCATGCACTGCAGACAGATGAACACTGTATGTGTCCATCCGATAGGAAGACCACTACTAGTACAGTGAGTGAACCAAATTGAATTATGAAACTGCTGTGATTGGCTAAAACGCTGCCTCACCCTCCATAATCCCACACACGAGCCTGACATCAATTGTTGTTGACAAGAATTAATTTCTGAAACGTATGCAGGGAAACGACTGCAGCATCAAAGTAGAAGTGATGTAGAGGAGAAAAAGACAAAAAATATAGCTAGGCCTATACATTTTCAAGGTTCAAGGTTTTTTATTTGTCACTCCAGTGTATGTCAGGACATATACAGGGATGAAATAGCGTTTCCATTTTCCACAGTGCAATAAGACAAAGTCGAGACAATATATAGACGAGACAAACAATAGTGCAGCAGACCAGTAAAGTGCAAACTGTACACCTAACTTGAGGTGAAGGTGCTAAGCTAACCAGGTTTGATAAAGTGGCAGTAGTGTGAAGCTAACAGACAGCTAGACAGGACATATATACAACTACTAGAAAGTAAACTACAATATAATACAGCTAGAACTACAACTAAAAATCTAAAGCTATATACGAGACTATATAAGCTACAACTAAACAAACAACATACAGCCTGCTATATGAGGTGAGGTATACATGTGCAAGAGGATAGGATAGCAGCAGTTCGATACAGTCCTTTTGATTTTTGGCTACCTATGATGACCTTTGAAGGTCATCATAAACAGGACTCAAACATGTGACACGCTGTCAGGTGAGAGCCTGTATGTGTCATGCGTCTGGACCGTAAGCTTTAACCATGTTAGTTTCACTAATCTGGGATTTTGGGATCAGTAGTTAGAGGTCACTATTACCCAAACAGGGACCCATTTGTAAATGTAAATGTTTGTTACATAGACTGTGTACACTTATTCACACACACACACACACACACACACACACACACACACACACACACACACACACACACACACACACACACATAACAATGCTAGAGGAAACCATGCAAGGCACCCACATGCACATCAGGGACAAATTAGGGCTTCAGTCAACCTCAATGTCTTGCTCAAGAGCACTTCGACACTATCTCTAGTGGAGCCTGGGTTCAAACTGGCAACCTTGTGGTTCCCATCCGGCCATCCTACCCTTGATCCAACAGGGCCACGGGTCACATGCGTCACATATGCAATTGCAAAATGGGCCAAGCCCACCCACTGACTCTCTCCCTTTTGACTCCACCACTCCAGCCTCCCAAATAGTAAAATCAAGTGAACCCAATGGGTGATTTATGTGAGGTGAGGTTGCTTCAGCCATAATAATAACGTAGCATTAACGAATTGGTCTGACAACCTCTATTAAAGTGTGATTTGGAGTTAGGATTTGCTGACCCTTGCTGTATTGTTTAGTCTACCTGGCGCTGAAACACCTGATTATTAATATTCAGAACACATCTACAGACACACACACACACACACACACACACACACACACACACACACACACACACCTTGTGGCTTTGTATGTTTTCTTTTGCATTTAGACACTGACAGCTGTATTGCGAGTTCTTAATTAAGAAATATAATACAGGGAGTGCCATTGACCTAGACATGACGCAGTAGTAGCGCGCTAATTTCTTTAGCATAAGGTCTATAGGCGATCTTGATTTCTAATGACCCTCCTTGTTGCTGAGCAGCTGTGAAACCTGTGGAATTCATCATCGGCGTCTTTCCCCAGCTTCCTCAGATCTATTTTATTTCTTTAGACTTTTGAGTTTGTGTGGTGGTGGTTCATAAAAGATATTTCTTTTCTTTCTTTTCTTTCCTTTCTTTCATGTATCCCTCCCTTCAGGGCCGGATTTAGCCAGCCCTACTAGGGTGGGCACGAAGAATGGCAGGGTGGGCAACTCTAAAGTTTTTCATATGTAGCAGTGGTTTTCAATCTTTTTGACACCGGGGCCCACTATTTATTCGGCATTTGAGCCATGGACCACCATTTGATGACATTTTAGCCCCACAGATCCCAAAACTAAAGATATTGATTTTGTCCACAATACCAGATTGGATTTGAGAAACAAAACAGTCAAACATACAGATGAAAATGAGGATTAATGTTCCACATTCTCTATTTGTGTAGACTTGGGCTAATTCTGTTGATCAATATTTTTGCGCTCTCAAAGAGTTACATCTGGTTAACCAACTTTCCACAACTCTCTCAAGGACCACTGGTCCCCGGACCACTGATGAAAACCACTGATATTACCTTTCATTGGGTCGGCCCTGCCCGCCCTGGCCCCCCTCTAGATCCGGCCCTGCCTCCCTTCCTCCTCCTCATTCTCTGTCGGTGTAAGCCTACACTCAGCACAAATAGATGGAGGGTGTTGGCCCGGCTGCACACTATGGGAAGGTCTGAGGTTAGGTTAACCTCTCCCTCTGTCTACAGCATATCTGAGGCTAGTACACTAGAGGTAGGTATAGGGTACAGAGCACTGCTGGAATGTACACTTGAGTACATTTGCTTTAGTTCTGTACAATCACAAGGTATTATTTGTGTACTTTACTTGAGTATTTAAAATCTACAATGCTTTTACATCTATTACTCCATTACATCTTAGCATCTCTTATTATTACAGAACATAGGGACATTATACGCAAGGGTGCACATAAGTGGTGCTCCGGTGCTCAGGAGCACCAAAAATCCTACAATGAGCTGTCAATCCAGGGGTGGAAAGCTCCTTTGAGCACCACACAGCTGGGGCTCATAATGACTACCTGACTGGGCCAGTAAAAAAAAAGTCTTGAAAATGAAATAATTCTAACTAATGTCTAAAATACTACTAGTATTTCAATGGATGTAGAATGCAGGTGGTAGTACTACTAGGCTAGCCACTATTGCATCGCCCAAACTATCGCCCTGTACTGTAATACTGTACATTGATCAGGATGTACGGAGTGGAAAAAAGGGGTCCCAGGGCCCAGCGATGCGGGTCACCGCATTTTGGGAGCACCAAGTAACATCTCCAGGTGCTCCTCTGAGTACTGGACCAAAATAGTTATGTGCACCCCTGATTATACGTCCATTTCACCACATATTGTGTGTGTGTGTGTGTGTGTGTGTGTGTGTGTGTGTGTGTGTGTGTGTGTGTGTGTGTGTGTGTGTGTGTGTGTGTGTGTGTGTGTGTGTGTGTGTGTGTGTGTGTGTGTGTGTGTGTGTGTGTGTGTGTGTGTGTGTGTGTGTGTGTGTGTGTGTGTGTGTGTGTGTGTGTGTGTGTGTGTGTGTGTGTGTGTGTACAACTGTATATACTGTACTGTGTATATATATTTATATGTATTTTATATATGAAATACAAGTCCTTTTCAAATAATTATAATATTGTGCATTAAGTGAAGTGTTTGAGAACGTTTTTGTTATACCCTTGATCATTATGGCGTATAGCTCATGAAAAACCCCAAATCCTGTTAAGTCGTCACTGTCAGTGGATCAACACCATGCCATCTTTTGTGTGTGTGTGTGTGTCACACATGACATCCTGCATACTTTTAATAAGTTTAGTACATTTTGAAGCCAAAGCCTTTTTGTATATTCTCAGTACATTCTGAATTTCTGCATTCACATTTCTCTCCTCCTTTTAATAAAACAATACAGTACTGTTTTCACAATAACTACAGAGAAGCAGTAGGAGGAGGAGATTTTTTTTAAAAAACTGTATTGAGTGTCAGTCCAGGTTATGATGTGAAAAGTAATGAGCAGTGGATTATTTATGAGAATCCACAGGAGAAAATATTACGTGACTAAATAGCCCCGGGCCCAGTTATGCAGGGCACAGCATGATCCCGCTGTTGTTTTGCAAAAAAACCTGTTTAGTTTGAACTGTACTTCTTAATTTGACGCTCACATGCATGTGTAAGCGTGTGCGCACTTACTGTGGCGGAACATAAAGAGAAATATCATATCTTCCACACACTGTGTGTGTGCGTGCGTTCGCGTGCGTGTGCGTGCGACTCATTTTTGCGTGAGGATGACGACGGACAGACTCCTGATAGCGAGGGTAATGTTACTAAATGTTCCGTGAGTCATTCTGAAATCTGAACTCGGCAGTGGTGTGTTCAACACTGCAATGTAGAATAAATAAATTACTTGAAAGTACTGGTAAAAGAGATTCACCATAAATGAGGCAGAAGTTGAAAATGTATGTTTTGTAGTGATGACCAAAATCAATAGTAACTCAAGTTTTCAAATAAATGTAGTGGAGAAGAATTCCAATGTTGGTCTCAGATGTAGTGGAGCAGAAGCGGTAAATGTCCTGAACACTGGAAAGTATCCAGGAAAGTAGCCTGGCCTAACCTGCAATGATTTTGGCCTAGAGCAGGGGTTTTGAATCTTTTTCATCCCAAGGCCCACCATTTATTCAGCATTTGAGCCACGGACCACCATTTGAGGACGTTTTAGCCCCACAGACCCCCCAAAACTAAAGATTTCCTTTGCTTCTATCCATGACCATTTAATCTTCTAGTTGTGTAGATTAGGACTAATTCACATGATGAATATTTTAACTCTTGAGAGTGTAAAAATGAAACCAAATGGACCCGCCAGGCGCCAGGGTCCATTTGGTTTCATTTTTACACTCTCAAGAGTTACATCTTGTTAAACAACTTATCTGGGGACCACCTGGAACCCTCTCAAGGACCACTGGTGGTCCCCGGATCACCTGTTGAAAACCCCTGACCTAGAGGGACGGGAACCAGTGCAGCCACGCAAGGGGATCTGATTTGATCTCACCAACGTCAGCTCCGCCCCCACCCCCACTGCTGTGCTACGTCACATCATTTAGAGCGATGCCCACCCCGAAATGTTGACTCCCACTTCTAGGTCAGCGTGGCTAACAATTTAGTCCAGGCTTTCCTTTTTGTGCAATGCGGACAAAAATGAAAAATACCAGGAAAGTAAACTTGATAGTAAACTTGCTTACATTACCAGACCCCATCCACTGCTAGAAAGGTAATTTTTAAGGGCCTTTGGTACAAGTACAACCAAGCCCTGGTCACTTCAGGGGATATCATTCATAACCCTGTCCTAGTGTTGGTCGCTTAAGTTGCTTGTGTATGGGTGGAGGTAATGCAGGACAACATGCTACCCATCAAGCACTGGGAACTCTCAGAACATTAGGAGCTTTACCTCTTTCTGTTATCCAAATTATATAATATTGCAAACAGTGTTGGGAAGTAACTAAATAAATATTACATATTACAGTAATCTTTATCCACCAAAAGTAAAGTAAATATATTACTCTGCCAAAATGTGTAATAAGTAATATGTTACTCTGCCAAAACATCCGTCATTACTTCTTAAATTTGAGCTTGTTGTTCACCGCAGCATTCTGCACACATGACCTACACTACAAGCTATCGCAGTTGTCATCTCTATTCCTTTGCAGGTGGGAGGTGGGGACTTGTGGAAGTAATATTGCAATATGCAATATTATTATTTGATTCTAGTAATAAGTATAGTGATATTATTACTTTTTCTAAGGGGTCATAAGTAAAGTAAAGATATTAATCTCCTAATTAATATTGCCCAGCAAGATTGTAAATGATTTGGGTTTTGTTAACAATGTATTATTACACACCATTACATTATTTTATCTTTTCACTCATGGTTGCCACAAACAAATACTGTAGGTATTTTATTTCCCTAACAGACGTCAATTCTTTCAGCCTATCATTTATTATTATTTTTGGCTCAATCAAAATATCGCCATGCTACTTCCTTGACCTTGTTGTTGGCCCACAGATACTAGTAATAATGCATGCTTTGCTTCGGTGTCTCCGGGGATGTTGGGAGCTCCCGTGTGTTTCTGTGTTGGGAAGACGGATTGTTCTGGGTTCTCAGAGAGATGCATCGATGACACCGATGGGAATTGTTGCCCCCGAGAGAGAGAGAGCTCTGTCATGGAAACTGGAGCCCTTTCAACAACACGAGTACACTATTCCAGCACGCTAACATATCCTTGGATGGAGGGGATATTTATTTTTCCTTATTAAGGCTATAATAATTACCCAATGTTAATGGGTTTCAGAGAACCTTGAAACCTGTGTAATTTGTTGCATATACAAGCAAGGCTATTTTTTGCTCCTCCTCCTCCTACGCTATACGTGTTTTCGTTGGGCCCTAAACCTGTGTGGCCCGCTTCTTTGATCTCACCCAAACCAGACTGTTTGATTGCCGTCCCTCCCTCCCACATGCCCTCTTTACTTCTACCCTGCTTGGTGCTCAGAATGCGTACACGGCGGCGGCGGGAGCCAGCCAGCGGGATTAAACATCAAGAATAGGCAGCAAGGGCAGGATTTGGTGTGACTGAGTGAGTTGGGGAGGGAGGTTGGGCGTTCCTCGTGTGAATTAGAATTCCAGAGACCGACATTAACGCTGACTGGAGGTTGTACTAGGCTCAGCACATACCTTCCACATGAGTCAGTCCGGCTTGTCCAGAGGGGTGAGACAGAGAAGGAACAACGCGTGAGGGAGGGTTTAGTTGTGTGTTTACAACACTTTGATGTAATCTGTTAAATGTCAGTAATGATGTCGCTGGGGCACCGCGGGCTTCCTCCCTGCAATGCCAACACTGGAGAGACCGAGAGAACATGGGGATTTACCGAAGGCGGTGGTTCCCATAGTGGGGTCTGGGGACCGCCAAGGGTCCATGAGGGGTTTCCAGGGGGTCCAATCCAGATATCTCAATGTAGCACTGACTCTTTCAAAAAAACACTTTCTGGGGTGTAAAAAATACACTGGGGATGGTAAACACCTAAAATCTTGAAAAATGTAACATGTTATGGTGGAGCTGCTTTAATATTAACTGAAACTATGAGTATTAAGGAGGTTGGTTGGCTCCAGTAAAGGATGATGCCTAGACATATGAAGAATCTCTTCAAGTAAGCCACTTGTGAGAATATTCTCCTTTGATGAAAAAATAAAGTTGCGAATTAACACTCCTGCGCTCTATTACACTTAAGTCTATAACTTCTTGCCAACAACACACGATTTAAGACCAGACGACTACCTTCCAAGAATATTATTATGAATGATGACAAGTTATTTAGAACCCGTTCTTAACGGGAATCACTTTTGGTGTTTGTGTCAACTACAAATATATTTGTAGTAGCATAGTTATAATTAGGTTCCTGATTTTGGGCAGTGGCTCAGGGGTAGAGTCACTGGTAGAGTCACAGGATGGTAAGCGCAAGGTTGCCGGTTCGATCTCGGGTTCTCCTAGACTAGAGTTAGTGTTGCAGTATCCATGAGCAAGACACTGAACCCCTAATTGCACCTGATGTCCTTGCGGTTACCTTGCATGATTTCCACTGCCATCAGTGAATGTGTGTATGAATGGGTGAATGTGATGCACAAGCTATTTGCATCCTTGGATAAAAGCGCTATATAATATACATACTCTGGATCAGTCTACAAACACAAATAGCTATATACTATACTTAAGTATTATTTTATACCTTTAGTTTGTCTACTGTTAGGATTTAGAAGACATTTAGATGTAGAATCTAGTGCTTGTTCTAAATCCATCCACATAGCAGATGTGCTATCAAATGGACAGAGAGGAAAGCTAAGAGACATGCTGTAGGACAGGCCTGGCCAACCCGCGGCTTGTGAGCCTCATGCGACTCTCTGGCTCATTTCATGCGTCTCTTAAAGGGCTTTCACATGACAAGTGTCAAAAACCCTTGGCCTGGCGCAGGCATAATAGGAATCATAATAGGGATGCCCTAATCCCTAATAATATTATATCATATCAGCCATGATTATAACATCATCATGGCTATGATGTATCACTCGTTTTCCACCGCAGATCACTTCCTCATTTACTCGAAGCGGACAGCAGCAGGAGTCATGTCCCACTCCGCATAATTTCACAACCCAGTCCCCAGGGGGCAAAAATAGGACATTTCTAGACGACACGGAAAAAAATACCACAATGTGCACTGTGTGTGAGACAGTGCACACCATGTGTTAATTGTTGAAAATTGCTGGCCTACTCCATCCATTCAACCATCTTCAACTGATTATCCATAGTCGCGTCGCGGGGGCGAGCGATCAATTTATGTCGTTTATAATGTTGGTGGGTGACATTTACAATAAATCTGGCTGAGCAGAGGGGTGTGGGTGTGAGGAAGGCATGGGGTGATGTTCACATGTGTATGATGTAGCTCTTTGCAGTAAGAGTGTAAAAATGTGGCTCTTACTCTGACTGGTTGGCCACCCCTGCTATAGGAAAAGATAGGAAGAGAGGAAACTAAAGCTGAGAGATGTGCTATAGCAGGGGTTTTCAACCTTTTTGACTCCAGGGACCACCATTTATTCAGCATTTGAGCCACGGACCACCACTTGATTACATTTTCACCCTAAAGACCTAAAACTAAAGAATTATTTTGGTTTCGTCCACAATTCCAGCCTGTATCTGGGAAACAAAACAGTGTAGACTTCTTAATTAAGTGGTGCTAATTCAGATGATGAATACTTTAACTCTTGTGAGTGTGAAAATGAAACCAAATGGACCCGCAAGGGTCCATTTGGTTTCATTTTTACATTCTCAAGAGTTACATCTGTTTAACCAACTTTCCATCATTTAGCCCGGGGACCACCTGGAATCCTCTCAGGGACCACTGGTGGTCCCCGGACCTCCTGTTGAAAACCCCTGTGCTATAGGAAAAGATAGAGCAAACTAAAGATGAGAGACATTCTGTAGTAACAGAGGACATGACAAGCATCGAGTCGACGCAGCCTGATGACAGTGAGACTTTGGTCCAAATCATTCAGTAATTGCACATCTGCCTGACTGGCGCTAAATAAAGCACTGTCTCCGACGTTGAGGCCTCTATATTTACAACCGCCAAAGAAGTGTGTGGGAGGAACAAGGCAGGATCTGCGTGCAGAAGTGACAAGAGGAAGTGCCAGAGAATGAGGAATGAATGACTGTGCAGGAGATGAGGCTTGTTGGAGGCCACAATGTTTTATCTTTAACACAATTTGTTTTTCTTGCCTCAATCCACACCGCTGAAGATAATCTTTTGGCAGGCGTTATGTAGATTAATTGAGTAGGTTTATGTACCTACCGTATGTGATAATACTTTTCTGCTAGTCACTGATTCTGTTCAGACTTGTGCAGGGACTAGGAGACACCTTTCTTAATTGTTGTTTAAATAAGTTCACAACATTTTTTGAATGATGTTTTCAACAATTTCATGAATACATAAAAAATGTATTGTTGTAAATTAGAAGAAAAATGTTTAGGAAGTACTGTAGTCCCTCTACAAAGTCAAAAGGTGTTGCATCGTGAGGCTTTGTGAGCTTGTAAATCAACTATTTTCAGCTATCTTCCTGGGGAGACATCACGTTTTTCTTTTGGCACCCTCGAAAAACAAGAAAAAAATAAGTTTGGGATGTGAGAGGCATTAAATGTTCCAAAATGGAGGGCGAAAAAGAAAAAACTCTTCTGAAATACGGGGCCTTCTTTAATCTGAGACAGGAAATGTGAGATCTGCATCCTGCAAACTTCAAACAGGTTCTCCCATTAGGGGCTCAGGCAGGAGATGTGGAACCGGCGGTTTGAGATTTAGCCTCCTGGCAGCCTTCCAGACAGGCAGTGTTTCCTTCTGCCGTAGTGCAGGCAGGTGTCTGTGAGACGGGTGGGCCCCGTAGAACCACCGCCAGCCAGCCCCCCCCCCGCCCTCCCTTCCTGTGTAATACCTTGCCCTTTTTTTCTCCACAAGAGAGCTATTCTACACAAGGACGAACGTGGGGTTTTCGTAGTTCAAGGCAAACTTGGCTACGTCTTGAAGCAAGAGGCAGGAGGGTTCAGTTTGGGCTGTGGGATTGTCTCGCGGTATTCTGAAGACCGACTTTTGTCTGTCCGTGGTTCTATTTCTGTCTGCGAGTATGTGTATGTCTGTCTGTCTGTTTTTCAAGAAGAGGGAGACATGCTGGTTAGTCTCTCAGATATTATTTTGCAGTGGTAATGTTTGACACACGCACACACACATACACATATACACATACACACGCACTCACTCACACATTCATTCTGCCTTAGGACAGCAACCCAGACTGTTTGGGTAACTTCATCAGAGTGAGAAGAACCAATATTATTTTGATCCAAAACATGTTTGACATGGTCATTTCATCAGAGTGAGAACCAATATTATTTTCATCCAGACTTGTTTTGACGTGGTCATTTCAAGTGTTTGTTGAATCAGTGCTTCATTATTAATGTACACGGTTCTTACAAGTTTAGAAAAAGAGTTATTTGAGTCCAGCCCCAACGCCCCCCCTGCCTACTACAGAACGATCCAAGTTGGGAATTCATGCCCTACCGGCAGTGTGTGTGTGTGTGTGTGTGTGTGTGTGTGTGTGTGTGTGTGTGTGTGTGTGTGTGTGTGTGTGTTATATGGTCAGATCAATCTTGTCCTTTTGTAGTGTAATTGATCAGCCAGGCATCTGTGAGATCTGCGAAGGATGGGATTTTGTGAATTTCTAGGTAGAATGATGACTTGCAGCAAACTGGCATAGCTCTCTGAGCATAACATTCTCATTTGCTCTACACAAATCTAATTGGTAGGGGAATTACAGCGTCGCACTATTCACTGGATGATTATAATTATGTTATGAATGCAGTCAGTCATGTAATTAACTTCTGAAATGTCAAAAATAAATTTATTTGAATAATTGATTTTTTTTCCCTGTATACCAAATGTCTAACTAGAATATGAGGTTGTCATTACACTGAATCTGTTGATCTGTCTCAGGTTTGTCTGAGTACAATCTTGGAGTTAAATTAACACCACAGATTTTCACTGTAGGTTTTGAAGCCCTAGGCCCCTCTACTGTGATTAATGGTCGAACCCTGGCCAGTGTTTAATGCTTCATAAAATATTGGGAGTTACTCTACGCTGTGACTCCTATGTGGAATTCATTACGCTCCTGCCACTTTTATAGGGACTTTCAACACTTGCCATATTAAGCAAATAAACATTTCCTTGATTTTGGCCAGACCAGCTCTGAAAAATGAAAATAATTGCTATATTCCTACGTAGTCTTATACATTTGCTAAACAAACCGGATATACATTGAGGTACTAATAGGGGTGCTGAAACCAAAACTTTTGGTTAAATTTCCAATGCATTTGCTTGCATTGTCAACATTTGACTAAAACGTGAACATTCTGTTCCATGTATGGCCTGTGAGTGACGTAACACACCGTGTGCTTCGCTCGGTAACGATGGCAATCAACACAGTAGCCCTTCGAGGACGAGGTTTGTTTTCATTTCAAATATGTGCAGCAATCTAAACTCCACGATAATGTTTTGCTTTCAAATTATGAGTGTTTGACAGCTCATGTAACTTCCAATCACGGTCCATAATGAAATACGTTTTAGGTTAAAGCTTTGAAGCGTTAAATGGCACAGGTAGGTCAGGACACTCATTGAAAGTTGGATAGTTCATTACTATAGCCTATATAACTTATCTGTCCTTTTCAGAGTATTGTTTTTCAATGAGATATACAGTATATTTATTTTTTTGTCAGATATTTTTTAGAAACAGACATGGATCCTTGAGTTGACTAAATCTAAACTAATGGAACATGTAAGTTCGGCCGGTGATCTATGAATCAACTCAGATTCCGGAATGGAAACTTATATCTAATGTCTTCTGTTTTACTTCAAGTCCAGCTGCAGGACAGGCAGGACAGTAGTTGTTTTCCTGCTTTCCAGCTGGAAGCGGTAGCATGCAGCCGTCTACCTCAACCCACCCTTGTCAGTCCTAATCACTGTCTCACTGAGTACATTTTAACAGCAGGTGTTAGACAGACAATATTTCCGGAAGTACTTACAATAAGCTGGAGATAGCAGGCAAATGGCTGTTGGTGGAAAAGTGGGCGGAACAACGTAGACCGAAAATAAAATGATTCATTTCTTCAGGGCCCATTCTAAAAATACAATGCTGCAGAAGATGCCATTTCTTGTATTTCCTAGGGAGGCTACCTGATTTTGCGGCAGTGAGGGAGCAGGGGCTAGTACTACTCAGCACACACAGGAGTCGAGACAAACTGCGTGAAGGAATGTGAAACACAACAGACCTGCGCTTATGACTGAAACAACACAAATAAAAACTTTGGCGAAATGAAACATTCAGTCCAAATGTCCAGTTTGATGGAAACTGCGAACTCCTCCAACTATTATTAACTTTCACGACAGTACAAATAAAATGTATGAAACGGCTATACTAAATTGCTGAATATAAGTCAAATAATATAGGCAGCCTTTCCACCATAGCAGTACCTTTTTATCCTTTTCCAAGAAGAACACAGCCTGCCAGTAGTAGCATATTAAGTTACTGTATTTAATAACTAAAGCATTGTAGTGGCTATAGGCTATTATGGGAAAAGTACTCTATTTTACCTAAGAGAATGTTTTGATTCTGGATAAAATCATAAAAAGTCTATGGTCCAATCTAATGGAATAAATGGATGGAAATGGAGGAGTTTTGACGATTCAACTTACTGTAACTACATTATTGGCCTGTTTCTTTCCCATTGGAAATATGCTAAAGGACATGGTTGTATTGTAATCAGGGACTAGACAATTTGACTTTGTGAAGCTCCCTGGAGTCCTCAGGCACAGGACGTTAAGCTGGGCTGAAGAATCCCCCCGTTATCGCCTTGTGGGCCATCGAGGAGTCGAGGACAGGATTTGGTGTGGAATGCAAGGTTTTGTTCTTCCAGTTTACCACTGCCTGGCTGTCAAGGCCAGGAGGTAGCTGTGTAAACAACGCTCTAGCAGCAGGTCATCTGCTGTTTGGTGGCAACCAGAGGGAAGCTGCCTGTCCTGCCTTCGCTCTAACACAGGGGTTTTCAACCTTTTTTGACTCGGGGATCACCAAACTGACTAAGAGCAACCTGGGGTCCACCACCAGGCCTGTCACACATCTTGCGAGTTAAGAATTATTGTGATTGTGATTTGATTCATGAATATTTTAACTCTTGAGAGTGTGAACATGAAACCAGGCGGGTCCATTTGGTTTCATGTTTACGCTCTCAAAGAGTTACAACTTTCCATCATTTTAGCCTGGGGACCACCTGGAATCCTCTCAGGGACCACTGGTGGTCCCCGGACCACTGGTTGAAAACCCCTGCTCTAACAGCTGCCATCCAGCTTCTGCTGTCCACACAGAGATTAATTTGTGTCATCATCACAGAAATCAGAAGTTTAGGTTAACGCACACCTTTAAATATTCCAAATTGTGAGTACTACTTCCATAATGTACACAGGCTTCCAAGTTGATTGTGCAGTCTTTCGGTCACATATTGGTGTTGTAGTTTTATTTTCTAGACTATTTTCCAATAATTTTTAAATTGACTTTCTTATAGGATTCCTATAATTACTGTATATAGGATTTTTTATATCTTGGACTCCCAATTTATATTGTAAAATCAAGGTTAATTTACTCTGAGAGTGTACAAATGGAACCAAACGGACCTTTTTGGATCCATTTGTACACTCAAGGTAACCTTGAACATTGGACCAAGAGTTCCAGACAATTTACACTTTAGGCATTTAGCAGACGCTCCTAATCGAAAGAGACTTACATCAGGCAAGAACACAAAAAAATCATGGACGCATTAGGATCCACTTAGTTCCAATCTAGCGTTTAGCTGGGGGGACCACCTGGAACTGCCTCAAGGACCCCTAGGGGCCCCGGACCCCACTTTTGGAACCTCTTGCCTTCCACCACTGCCGTTCAGTAGCTGCCCACTGTTCCTAATGGGCAGACTGGGTGAAGGCCAAATTATACTTGTCCACCAAATTACACATGTCCGCATAACCGCATCCACATCATATCATATTGACTACAGCCTGTTGCTCTTGAATACGTAGCGACACAAATTGCAGTATAGACACAACCACGTTGTCTCGTCCACGGTCTGCAAACCTCACAGAGCTATAATCAACTGGCCTGTAAAGGCACAAGACAAATATGTCATATATGGTTTAGGCTATATTTAGATGGATTTATGTGTTTATATACAGTATGATGGTTGGATATGAACGTCATCAGTATAAAATTATAAGATGTAAACATGCCAATGTTTAAATCTAATTCTAAATCGCATCCGTCGCCCCTACTAGACAAGTAACATTGTGATAGATAATATGTAAACACAAACATGTACTGTAGAACAAAATACCTCATCCAAGAACAAATCCAATTCAATGTGTATCGAGATACTGTGGTAGTCTAGTCGTGTAAACATTTTCTTCCATTTTCTGACTATTCATTTATAGATGTTTTTTGGTGGGAACGAAAAATTGGTTCATGTGCTTACAATTGTCAGCTGAGTTGACAGACATTTGTTATTTAAGAACTGGGCCAGTGGCTTCAATTGAGCAAAAGCTAAGGCGTGGCAAGGTTAACTCTATACCAACGTCAATGGCCAGGAAAGACTCCTTTACAATGTAGGCTTTAGATTCAAAACAAAGCCATAAGTCAAACTGCTTCATCATTCATCTAGAATTCTCCAAAGTGAACATTCTGTGCGTAGCAGCTAAACCCTCTTATTGGTGTAATAAATAAATAAAATCTGTTCCAGAGAATAGCACGAGTTTTGTTCAACTTATCAAATTAAACCTCATCACTCTTTGATGCTTCTGTCGATTAATCTGGTTAAAGATTTTAACACAATTAACTTGTGCACACTGAATCAACCCACTGGTCATGGTTTTACGGAGACATATTGTATAGCCGTGTGTATCTGTAATCAGAGTATAGACGGATGCAAACTCCGTTCACTTTATGGGGTTAGTCCGATGGAGGCATTGGGGGCTTGTAGATCACCTATTTTGGTAAATATTTTAAAGAAATAAACACATCTTTTTTTTTTTCTTTTTAAATGTTAAAATCCTGTACAGGAAAACAGATATTTTGGACATAGTTTGAATGGTGATTGATCATGATAAAGCTGTGATTAATCAGATTAAAAATTGTAATCGTAGTTGTAATTCAACAGCCCTACTTTTCATATTAACTTTACAGTACAATATGTGAAGACATTGCTAGCAATTGCTGATAATTTTGAATAGTCTGAGGCAAGTTGGATGGTGGAGAGTGCTGAGATTGATCCTAGCAACCACACAGACCCTATTCTGACTGGTTGTTACTCTTATGTTTTAGCTACGAGAAAGAGAATTTAAGAGAGGCTTAGGTTAAGCAATTGGACTCCAGGCACTACTTTTTGAATGTAGTAGTTTTCAGAAACTACAGACGGGAAAAAAAAAACATAAATGTGTGAGAATGGTGATGGCAATTCTTGTGGACTATTGTCACCCACCAACTCTATTTTAGTTTTTCCCCTTCCTTGTTTGCCTCCTCTGTCCCGACTCCTCCAAGGTTAGGTTACTTGGACTCTCCGTACAATGATATGTGTCTATCCTGTTGAATGCCATTGTTTATTCTCTTCCTAAACACAAAGCGTCTTCTTTCCTGTCCTTGGAGCGCTCCAGTGAGTCAATGCAGCTCTTTGTCTGCGCGTTGTCTGTGAGGGAACATGTGCCACTAAAAACAATGCCAGTCCGATCTGATGGCACCTTGGCAACATACTTACTGAGTCAGATAACGGCTACTCTCGCATAAATCCTATATATATATACCAGAGGTGGGCAATTATTTTTCCCAAGGGGCCAAATGAGATACATAAAATAGTGTGGAGGGCCAAGACTAAAGGCTGGACTAAAGTCTGCATAATATTAATTTAATTTCAAGATAAACGTAAGCGTAAGACCAACCATTTTGACACCCATTTATTCAGAATTTGAGCCACAGAGGACCGCCATTTGATGACATTTTAGCCCCAAAGACCCCAAAAGTAAAGGCTTCTTTTGCTTATGTCCACAATTCCAGGCTGGATTTGGGAAAGAAAACAGTCAAACATACATATCAAAATGACTATTAATCTTCTACATTCTCTAGTAGTGTAGACTTGGGCTAATTCAGATGATGAATATTTTAACTAGTGTAAAAAAATTTACGCTCTCAAAGAGCTACATCTGGTTAACCAACATTCCATACTCTCTCAAAAATGGACCACTAAGGTGGTCCCCGGACCACTGGTTTAAAACCCTTTCACGGGACGGTCAGAGTCAGCCAAAGGGCTGCATTTGGCCCCCGGGCCGCATGATGCCCAGGTGTGATATATACAGTAGTCTGGAACTACACCTACAGTGAGGATGCTGCCATTTCGTTTCATGAAAATATATTTTAGACAGTAAATAGGGAATAGAAGTGGCAAAGCTTCTGCTTAAAAATTTACTCCAGACTGTATTTGAGAGGCAAAGAAAGCAATGTTATGCATATACAGTATGAGGACTAAGGGGTGCATTTAGTATGACAAACTTTAAACAATGTTCTGTCACTGTCCCATTCCCCTTAAAAAAATAATAACAATACAATTCGAGGACAGTATTTAGCTGGCTGGGAAACGGATCATAACTGCCCTAAACATTAAAGTCCATAGACAGGGCTGGCAAATGGATATTATTGTTTTTTATTTAATTATTTTTTAAATTATTTTATAAGGCTCCAAATATTAAAATAAATAATCCACATTACATACCGTAATTTCAGAAAGCCATGCATTGGAGGGCAAAACTTGTACCTCACAAATGCCCCAGACTGTTCATCCGGGTGAATCCATGTGAAATTTAAACAATCTTTTCGTCTCTTTCATCTATACAGCCACTTTCGTTCATAAAAGGATTTCAGAAGGGGTGAGAAGAACCCTGGTGCTGTTCTTCTTCTAGAATTCTAGAATGTTCACCTCAACTGAATCCCGAAGTCCCGACATCTGCATGTATATTTATATTTAGTCTCGGCGTATGGAAGTGGACTCCTGGCCTCTCATCAATACCGTCTCCCTGGACGTCCGCCTGGGATTATGTCAGCTGCAGACATTATGCTGGAAGAATGGGCTTCTGGTGCCGCTGATTTACACAGAAACGTAATACTTTTGGGCCGGGTGGGGAGACTACTGCACTTTTCGAGTGTAGCGCAGTAAAAAAAAAAAAAAAAATCACAACTTGTTTTTCTTACATTTAGTATATGCGGCCTCATGGCATTTTCATGCTGGCCCCAAGGCTGGCCGGCTGCCTGCCATGTGGTCGAGTGTATGGAGGTTTTTCGGGGGGAAGAAGGAATTCATCTCACATATTCGGTGGATGAATGCTCCGGGCCGCGTCCCTCCCTAGCTGCTCCAACTCCTGGTTCTACATGAAAGTCTGCCCCAGGTTGTTGGTGAAGCACACTCCTCTTTCTGTGTGTGTGTGTGTGTGTGTGTGTGTGTGTGTGTGTGTGTGTGTGTGTGTGTGTGTGTGTGTGTGTGTGTGTGTGTGTGTGTGTGTGTGTGTGTGTGTGTGTGTGTGTGTGTGTGTGTGTGTGTGTGTGTGTGTGTGTGCGTTTTTGGGATGAATGCCTCAGGATAACTCAAGGACATTTCTCTCCGGTCGTCCAGGAGTGTTGGGCAGCTATATTTGTGCTTGTGTTTGTGTGCACACAACCATGACCCAAATCCCTAAAGATTTATAGCCACTAAAGGTGTGTGTGTTTGCGCGTGTGCGTGGTGCCAGCTTGCATGTGTAAAAATACTACTTCAACATTTGTTTTTGCAAACCCCTGCCAGGCGCGTGTTGTTTGCTCTGCGTGTTCGGGTCCTCTGGGCCGTTCATCATTGTGCATTTCAAAACAAAAGGTGTTCGGGGGGTCGGTGGGGGGTGGTGGGGGAATAACAATTTAGCAAACCTTCCTTGGAGAAACATTTTGACTTCCCAGATTAGAAACTGATGTCATGTCTGAAATGCAGAGAAGGGGGAAAAGAAAACAGACTGGTTATTTATGTATTGATTCCATTATTTTTGCGAAACTGTTTTTACAGTCCGACTCCATTATCCTGAATTATCCACATCCTTATAATCATAATTTTGTTGAACACTAATAGTATGTCTCAGTCAAGCATCATCAGTCTGCGATTAGTCATATGGATTATGGACTGGACAAGATCCTCCAGAAAGTCAAGTCAATTTCAATTTTTCCCATGAAATATTCTGTTGATCTAAGATGGTGGTTTTCAACCTTTTTCATATCAAGGCCTATTATTTATTCAGCATTTAAGCCATGGACCACCGTTTGATGAGTTTTAGACTCTCAGATCCAAAACTAAAAAGATTTTGTTGTGATCGGATACATGTTTTTACTCAATTCCATGCTGTATTGATGTTGGTGGCATAAGAGAAACTGGAAAGCGTTTATCAAAATAACAATTATTCTTCTTCAGTACAATATTGTGTAGACTTCTCGTAACTCCATTTGGTTTCATTTCACGCTCGATCAGATCTAATAAGGGTCCATTTGGTTAACCAACTTTCCATCATTTATTCGGGGACCACCTGGAACGCCATCAAGGACCACTGGTTGGAAACCACTGACTGCTCCAAGCCCATCTAACCACCAGGCTGTGCTTGTTGTTTTGTTTTGTTTTTCTCACTGCAGCGGCGCTGCCCTCCATCATCATGAACGCCATCTTCAGGCCATACCAGAGAGGGATCTACTGCGATGACGAGAGCATCATGTACCCCCTGAAGTCTGACACCATCACCCACGGCCTGCTGGCTGCCGTCACCATCTCCTGCAGCGTGATCATTGTAAGTCTGCAGTGGTTCAGGGGTAGGGTTGGCAGCTGGGTACCGTAAGGCTCCCAGTTCGATCCTGGGCTTCTCCAGAGTCCAAAGTGTCTTTGAGCAAGACTCTGAAGCCGTGTATACTGTGTACTGTGTATACCCCGATGTGTATCTTGGTGCCTTGGATGGTCTCATCTGCACTTGTTGTATGAACAATATATGTACAGACTAGCATTTAGCTGTGGGGTCCCCCTGGAACTTTATCCAAGCGCTTTAAATCAGCAAAGACCTTGCTGATTTGATTTATTAGATCCCCATTTAGTGCTGCACAATCTAATGCAAAATGAATTCAAAAACTGAACTGAACTTGAATGCAGGTGCCTCATTTTGACAGTAGTAATGTTCAGCAACTACAGTCTAAAGACAATAAATATTTTCATGGAACAAATGACCATCTTTTGGGAAGTCGAAGTTCACATTTGAGCAAGAATCGGGCAGTAGTGCACATCCATTATTAGGGACTTTAAGCTGTACGATGGCGAGCCTCTAGTACGGCAACAGGAACTCGATCCGTGCTCGATAGATAAACCTGCTTGCCGTAGCAGCTGTTCCTACTACGGCAGAACATGCACATTAACGTAGTGTCCACAACGCCTGTTTGACACACGCTGCATAGACGTGTCACCATGGTAACCCGTCACCGTTGCGGATGGCTATGAGCTTAATGATTTTGACAGCTACGGTGATTGCGTCATAGCAGCCGTACTTCCTGTACGGGTTGCCGCTCTGAAAATTGAACGTACAGTCACAGCAGCTACCCTCCCTGGAGTCTCAACCAACATTATAGAAACAAAAAAAAACATTTCATATCAATACATACCATTATACAACTGTACAACAAATCTATCTTATAGTGGAGCGGGTTAGCAAAACCATTGTTCACTTTTTGAGAAAAGCGTGAAAATTGGTACACGCATAGCCAAAGTCATTTAAAAAATATTTGGATGTGGAGGCATCTTGAATTCCAAGATGGCGGCCCCAAAATCCAAGATGTCTGCCCAGAAATGTGGTTTTTCCTTCATAACTTGAAATGCATTGATTTTACGCCCATAAATGTATTGAACGTTAATACGAAGTTGGCCATTACGGACGATTTGGTACCAAGTACGTGTCTGTATCTCCTACGGTTCTTGAGATACAGCATATAGGTACTTTCACAGATTGAGGAGAGCAAGACATTTGTAACATTGATTCTTAAGTCAATCAAATGGTCATACAGACATGAAAATTGGTACACACACTCTGCAAACCCCACTATTTCTAAAAGTACTGCATGCCCTGCAAAATTCCAAGATGGCAGCCCCCAAAATCCAAGATGTCTGTCCAAAAATGTGGTTTTTCCTTCATAACTCGAAATACGAAGATCTTAAGCCCCATAGATGTATTGAACGTTAATATAAAGTTGGGCATTACGGACATTTTAATACCAAGTACATGTCTCTATGTACTACGGTTCTTGAGTTACAACATATCCGTATTCATGAGGCACCAAAAGTGTAACATTTTGGCACATTTCACTATTTAACTCAAAGATCCCTTCATCACTTTCAGGAATCATTTTCAGGAAATGGACCTACATGTATCTGCTATCATAAACCACTTTAAGTTTCCCAATTGATGAAACGGGTAGGGAGTTATTAAACCGATCGTAAAGGGCTGTTTCAGTGCTACATTTGCTGCGTATAGTTAGCGAACATAAGCCACCCAGAAATGTCTGTCTGTGCATCTGCCCTTCACAATAAGGGTATATGTGAAGCGGACACAAGTGTAGCATGTGTCTAGTATAATGGTATAATATGCTAATAGGCGTAATAGTGTGATATATGCAATAGTGTAATAGGGTTAATAGTGTAATATATGCAATAGAGGTGTACTGTAATATGGTAATACATGTAATAGTGTCATAGTGTAACATGTGTAATAGGGTAATGTGTGTAATAGTGTCATAGAGTAAGATGTGTAATAGGGTAATATTGTAATAGTGTCATAGTGTAACATGTGTAATAGGGTAACATGTGTAATAGTGTCATAATGTAACATGTGTAATAGTTTCATGGTGTAACATGTGTAATAGGGTAATATGTGTACTAGTGTCATAGTGTAATATTTGTAATAGTGTCATAGGGTAACATGTGTAATAGTGTCATAGTGTAACATGTGTAATAGTGTCATAGTGTAACATGTGTAGTAATAGTGTCATAGTGCAACATGTGTAATAGTGTAATAGGGTGTAATAGGATAATGTGTAATAGTGTCATAGTGTAACATGTGTAATAGTGTAATAGGGTAACATGTGAAATAGTGTCATAGTGTAACATGTGTAATAGTTTCATAGTGTAACATGTGTAATAGTGTCATAGGGTAATATGTGTACTAGTGTCATAGGGTAATATGTATAATAGTGTCATAGTGTAACATGTGTAATAGTGTCATAGTGTAACATGTGTAATAGTGTCATAGTGCAACATGTGTAATAGCGTAATGGGGTAATATGTGTAATAGTGTCACAGTGTAACATGTGTAATAGGGTAATGGGTTAATATGTGTAATAGTATAATATATGTGCAATAGTGTAATAGGGCAATTACACTATACAGCTATTTTGTATACCACACTATTACACATATTAACCCATTACCCTATTACACATGTTACACTATGACACTATTACACATATTGCCCTATTACACATGTTGCACTATGACACTATTACACATATTACCCTATTACGCTCTTACACATGTTAAACTATGGTACTATTGCATATATTACTCTATTACACTATTACACATGTTACATTAGGACACTATTACACATATTATCCTATTACACTATTACACATGTTACACCATGACACTATTACACATAGTGCCCTATTACACTATTACACTTGTTACACTATGAGACTATTACACATATTACCCTATGACACTATTACACATATTATCCTATTACACTATTACACATATTACACTGTGACACTATTACACATATTATCCTATTACACTATTACACATGTTACACTATGACACTATTACATATATTACCCTATTACACTATTACACATGTTACACTATGACACTATTACCCTATTACACTATTACACATGTTACACTATGACAATATTACACATATTGCCCTATTACACTATTACACATATTACCCTAATGCACTATTACACATGTTACACTATGACACTATTACATATATTACCCTATTACAGTATACCGCTATTGCATATATTACACTATTAGCCCTATTACACTATTGCATATATTACACTATTACGCCTATTAGCATATTATACATTATACTAGGACACATGCTGCACTTGGTGCGTCCGCTTCAGATATACACTTATTGTGAAGGGCAGATGCACAGACAGACATATCTGGGTGGCTTATGTTCGCTAACTATACGCAGCAAATTTAGCACTGACACAGCCCTTTACGATCGGTTAAATAACTCCTGACCCGTTTCATCAATTGAGAAACTTGAAGTGGTTTATGATAGCAGATACATGTAGGTCCATTTCCTGAAAATGATTCCTGAAAGTGATGAAGGGATCTTTGAGTTAAATAGTGAAATGTGCCAAAATGTTACACTTTTGGTGCCTCATGAATACGGATATGTTGTAACTCAAGAACCGTAGTACATAAAGACATGTACTTGGTATCAAAATGTCCGTAATGCCCAACTTTATATTAACGTTCAATACATCTATGGGGCTTAAGATCTTCGTATTTCGAGTTATGAAGGAAAAACCACATTTTTGGACAGACATCTTGGATTTTGGGGGCTGCCATCTTGGAATTTTGCAGGCATGCAGTACTTTTAGAAATAGTGGGGTTTGCAGAGTGTGTGTACCAATTTTCATGTCTGTATGACCATTGGATTGACTTAAGAATCAATGTTACAAATGTCTTGCTCTCCTCGATCTGTGAAAGTACCTATATGCTGTATCTCAAGAACCGTAGGAGATACAGACACGTACTTGGTACCAAATCGTCCGTAATGGCCAACTTCGTATTAACGTTCAATACATTTATGGGCGTAAAATCAGTGCATTTGAAGTTATGAAGGAAAAACCACATTTCTGGGCAGACATCTTGGATTTTGGGCCGCCATCTTGGAATTCAAGATGCCTCCACATCCAAATATTTTTTAAATGTCTTTGGCTATGCGTGTACCAATTTTCACGCTTTTCTCAAAAAGTGAACAATCTGCCCTAATAAGAGAGCTAAACCGCTCCACTATCTTACTGACTGTGTTAGGAGGGAATATTCCAGTGACACACAGGATATGAAACAGTTTAATGGATTTAGCTTCAGGATATTTAATCCCCTCAAAACGCAATAATGAAAACGTCTGGATAATATGCTCTCTGCCTTCTCCTATTCCCCCAGGTCTCCTCTGGAGAGGCCTATTTGGTCTACAGCAAGAGAATCTACTCCAACACCGACTTCAACCAGTATGTGGCTGCTCTCTACAAAGTACTGGGCACCTTCCTGTTCGGGGCTGTCGTCAGCCAGTCGCTAACGGACCTCGCCAAGTTCACCATTGGCCGCCCCAGGCCCAATTTCATGGCCGTTTGCGCCCCCAAGGTCTGCAAGGGCTACGCACTTGAGATTAACTGCACCGGCAGGCCTCGAGACGTCACAGAGTCCAGGTGGGAGGCTCGAGGATTTTCCTTTATCAGTGGTTTTCAACATTTTTCATACCAGGGCCCACTATTTATTCAGCATTTGAGCCACGGACCACCATTTGATGACATTTTAGCCCCACAGACCCCAAAACTAAAGATCTCTTTTGTTTTTGTCCATAATACCTACCAGGCTAGATTTGGGAAACAAAACAGGCAAACCTACAGATCAAAATGACTAATAATCTTCTACATTCTCTAGTTGTGTAGACTTGGGCTAATTCATCTGGTTAACCAACTTTTCATCATTTAGCCTGGGGACCACCTGGAACCCTCTCAGGGACCACTGGTGGTCCCCAGACGACCTGTTGAAAACCCTAGTCCGATATAGGTCTTTGACTATTGCACTACAAATTACTACAAAAATATTTACACTTTCAGGAATTCATTCATGTTTGTTTTTCACTGTGCTAACCTTTTAGCTGCACTGAGGTTGATCATGATGTTTATAATTGTTGTCCTCCAGGTTATCCTTCTATTCCGGTCACTCGTCCTTTGGAATGTACTGCATGCTCTTCCTAGCGGTAAGTAGAACAAAAAGTCTTCTGTCCACTGAGTGGACTCCCATGTGAACCCATTTCACATCATGAATTGGTCTCATGAGAGGCCGGACGGAATCATCTGATGTCATGTTTCTGTTTTTAGCTCGGTACTGAAGGACTGGATTGTGTTGTGTCGTGCTGGGAGTATTTCATAGAGACTGTGGACATATAGGGCGTTCAGTTGGAAGAATGTAGATCAGGGGTTTTCAACCTTTTTGGCTCCAGGGACCACCATTTATTCAGCATTTGAGCCACGGACCACCATTTGATGACATTTTAGCCCCAAAGACCTAAAACTAAAGAATTATTTTGGTTTTGTTCCCAATTCCAGGCTGGATTCAGGAAACAAAACAGTGTAGACTTCTTAATTAAATAGCGCTAATTCAGATGATGAATATGTCAACTCTTGAGAGTGTGAAAATGAAACCAAATGGACCCGCAAGGGTCCATTTGGTTTCATTTTTACATTCTCGAGAGTTACATCTGGTTAACCAACTTTCCATCATTTAGCCTGGGGACCACCTGGAACCCTCTCAAGGACCACTGGTGGTCCCCGGACCACCTGTTGAAAACCCCTGATGTAGATACTTTGACAAACAAGCTGAAGGATACTCTGTAGTTTCTCAGAGCCGATGTTGAATCCAGCACCAGGACGGTTCTCTGACCCCCTTTGTCTGTCCAGTTCACTGCCCCTGGCGGCCATGGGTCTGTCTGTGTGGAGGGCCAGGCGATGCTTTGCTCTTAGACGCCGCTGTGCTTCAAGGAGCCAAGCAAAGCAATTTGTCATCCTCTCCAAACCTTGTTTGGCAATAACAGTTGAAGTAAGATACGTGAAATGTCAACCACTACTAGCTAGAATCGGTGAGGCCTGCAAAACACAGCGCTACAGATTTTGGTTATTGGCTCGAAGCAAACAGAGCTAAGCTTGCAGATGTCCGGCTTATATACTGTCTACTCTGTATTAGCGTACAAGCGCCCTGCAGTGTTGGGCGCTGTGTTTGAGTGGCTGGATGGCAGGGGGGCTCTGCCGTAGTGCCAACATCCACCACGCCTCTGACAACCGGCTGGTGGAACCCCAGGAATCTGTGTGCCTTTTGCCAGTTTTCTTATTTTTCCTCTTCCTCCCTCTTTTTTTTAGAAAGGGGTTTCAGTTCACAGTAGGGGATATTTAAAATGATATTCATTTTTCCAGTTAGTCACAGTTTTAACGCTTAGCTACTATAACTCAACTGGTTTTCTTTTACTTATACGAGGTGACGGTGCATGCGAGTTATTGCCTCTTATTTTATTGCTGGGATCTTGGACCGAAGCCTAAAGCGGAGCTGGCCTGATAATGTAATGTATGCCTTACAGTTTACCAAGAAAATATTGAAAGTGCAAGGCCCGAGAAATGTTTAAAGCTGCATTACCTCACCACTTCGTCAGCAAACTTCGACAACATTTTGACAAATGCCCAACCAATGCAAATAGACGCTCGCGCCAGCCATAATAGCTTCTCTTCCTCCGAATCACGTTACTTTGTTTGGTCAGATGACATTTTTCTTTAAAAGGCCAGAAGAACCCACGTATGACATCTGTTAGCGGCTTTGTGAAATAACAGAAAGGAATGCTTAGAATAAATAAACACTGCTCTTTTTTTCTCACTGTGCCCTTGACTTCCTCTCTCTTTCCCTCTCTCTCTCCCTCCCTCATTCCCTTCCATGGTCTGTCTCCTTGCCCTTCATCAACCCTTCTTTCTCCCTCTCCCTCTCTATCTACAACCACTACCATCCATCAATCTTTACTCCTCCTCCCTCTCCTCCATGCAGCTGTACGTCCAGGCCAGGTTGGTGGCCAAGTGGGCCCGTCTCCTGCGGCCCACCATCCAGTTCTTCCTGGTGGCCTTCGCGGTGTACGTGGGTTACACCCGGGTCTCTGATTATAAGCACCACTGGAGTGACGTGCTGGTGGGCCTGCTGCAGGGAGCGCTCATCGCTGTGCTCAACGTGAGTGACTGCTGGCTGCTGGCTCCTCCATCAGTGACGATTCTGACGACTAAAGGTCCTTTCAAACAGCCAGTATGATGAACGCTTGTCGCCCGGCGACAGGTCAAGCATGAGCTGAGTTCGGGGCTCTCCTCAGGTAGACGGAATGAGAGCTTAGCGCCCAGGATTACAGCTTAGGCAATTGGCACCTAGCCTGGCTAAAGCCAGACCGAATCAGATGTTTGCAAAACAAACAAAACAAAATCCTGTCAGCAGATAGGTCTGGAATGGCGCAGTTGTACACCAATTTCCTACTCAGGAGACCTAGGGTGTCCAATAAGGACGCAGTATGCAAAACATATTTGAATAATGTGTCCTGATTGGCTACCTATAGACCTGCGCAGTGACCGCCCCAATTCCAGAAGTGTTTTCCCCATTCAATTTTCTCATAGACTTTTCGAAAATAATTTATATAAAGCCAACTCGGGTCGTCACAAATCATGATGACACACACAATATCATCATATAATATCTAATTAGCAAGAAGTAGAAAACGGCAGGATACAACACTTTTTGTTTCGTTTTTCATCTTAGAAATTATTTGATTGTCCCAAAAGATTGTGTGTGTCATCATGATTTGTCACGACCCGGGTTGGCTTTGCCCGCGTTGTAATCGTCTTTATATAGATTATTTTCGAAAAGTCTATGAGAAAAATGAATGGGGAAAACACTTCTGGAACTTGGGGCGGTGACGTCACTGCGCAGGTCTATAGCTCTCTGGAATAGGAAATGGGTGTACAATTGAGCTACAGTATTCCAGACCTACCTGCTGATGGACAGTACCGGTAGCTCTGGCCAATTAGACCAGAGTAATTAGCCAGGCTAATTGGCATGGGGGGGAAACAGTGCGTTACAAAAAAGAGAAAAACTAAAAGTAATTTTCTGCTCACGGGGAGATTCCTCCAGCAGGCAGGTCTCCAGGCAACAGTTGTTTGGCCCTGTGGAGCGTGTCATCCAGCTGGCTGTTTTATTGTTTGACCACTTCCCTGTTCTGATTGAAGTGCTGTCAGAATGACTTGTGGAATTCCTGGAGGTGTCCGTGCTTGCACGTGCGTACGTACGTGTGTGTGTGTGTGTGTGCGTGTGTGTGTGTGCGTGTGCGCGTGTGCGTGTGTGTGTGCCTGCCTGCGTGTGCATGTGATTCATATTGGAAAGTGAGGCTGGGCATACAGACTGCTGTGTGCTATTTGAGACCCTCCTGGGTACTGTATTTTATGGTTTCTTGAGGCTGGAGGGGCCTTGTGTCTCCCTGTGTGTTCCCCTCAGACGTATGTGTTTGCCTGTGTGTGTGTGTGTGTGTGTGTGTGCGTGCCTGTGTGAGTGTGCACACGCATGTATGCGTGCATGGAGCAGCTGCTGCAATGAACAGGTCCTTCCAGACGTGTGCAATCACACTTTCCACCCACAGTCCTCCTCGCAAAGCTTTACATCCCCTTCCCTTTCCTTCCCTTCCCTTCCCTTCCCTGTACTTCAGGGGTTTTCAACAGGTGGCCGGGGACCACCAGTCGTCCCTGAGAGGATTCAAGGTGGTCCCCAGGCTAAATGATGGAAAGTTGGTTAACCAGATGTAACTCTTTGAGAGCGTACACATGAAACCAAATGGACCCTTGCGGGTCCATTTGGTTTCATGTTTACACTCTTACACTCTCAAGAGTTAAAATATTCATGTTAATTATCCCAAGTGTACACAACAAGAGAATGTAGAAGATTAATGGTCATTTATGATCTGTATGTTTGACGGTTTTGCTTTCTCCAAAATCCACCCTGGAATTGTGGGCAAAAACAAAATAAATCTTTAGTATTTGGGGGTCTGTGGGGCTAAAATATCATCAAAGGGTGGTCCGTGGCACAAATGTTGAATAAATAGTGGGCCCAGGTGTCAAAAAGGTTGAAAATCACTGCTGTACTTCACAGTACTTCTCCCTGGGAAAGATTACTCCCCAGGGGCGGATCTAGGCATGGGCATGTTGGGGCAATGCCCCCCTGAATACCCAGGCAATCACGATGCCAGGCAAACATAATGCCATGCAAAACAACCCAAGATATTTCAAATTAAAGTGCTTATATTTAAAATGATTTGAAACGCTACTAAACCAACAGCATTTCATCATTGAAAACAGAAAACTCTCTGAGTCAGACCTTTAACTTTATGCATGCTGTGTGTCTGTTGCAACTTCAACAACAACTGATGTTATTATTGATGCTTTACTTGACTAATAAAAGTCCTGTAACCGAAAATGGTATGGGTGCGACTTCATCGCCTGTGGCGCGAAGCGACACGGGCGATGAAGCCGCCCCCATACCATTTTCTCTTGCCCCTCCAACATGTTCTCTTGCCCCCCCAAATTGGACATGTTACATCCGCCCCTGTTACTCCCCCTCCGCCGAGCAGCAACCAAAACCTCTCCATCCTCTCTCCATCCATAGGTTCGCTTCGTGTCCGACTTCTTCAAGAAGCGCCCGCCGCGCTGCACCACCAGCCCTGAGACCGAGAGCGACGAGCCGGAGCGCAAGCCCAGCCTGCAGATCGCAGACGCCGAGCAAAACAACCATTACAACTACCACCATCACAACACGGGGCCCGTGTGAACCACCGCCGGAGCCCAGCTAATGCTGCCTGCAGGGGGTCCTTGGGGCCGCCCGCTGCTAGCTACCCCAACAAGCACATGTACGAGGGCCCACCTAGGGGGCTGCAATCTTAGTTTTTTTCTTTTTGTTTCCTAGGGTTTGTAGTCTTGTATGAGAGAGGGGTCGACGCGTGTGACCCCTGCGGTTACGCTGTCTTGTGTTAAACAGCAAAAACCCGACTTGCAATCTTCCCACCAGACGACCCCATTCTAGCGCCTCAAATATGGACTCATTCTGCACCGTACAATATGTAGCTGTTTGACCCCCGGGGGTCAACCTAATAGCCTCAGTCATTCAGTTGACAGCTTACAGCCTCCAAGCCTGCAGCAGCACCAGATGTGTCAACCACTTACACACTGCACCTAACCCCCCCCACACCCCCTTCAAACCACTGGATTGACTGAGGGGACTGCGCCCTGTTCCCGGGCGCCAGAGCTCCCTCTCAAAAGATGATGACCTCCTCTCCTCCCGACGGAGAGAGGAGCATGATGATTTGTAAAGCATCGCTGCTGATGCCAAAGTGTATATTATCCTTTATTACGTGAGTTTTTCCGTTTTTTTTTAATGGCCTTTCTGTGTACAGAATCAACTTAGCTGGTAGTGACAAAGAAAGCACGATGATACGGACAGAAAGACGTTTTTGATATTGTTGAAAGTGTAATCATAGCTTAGGTTGATCCCATGTTTAGAGCACCTTAACCTGGCCACATGCTAAAGGACTCAAAGAATGTTAACATGGCTGTGGTCGCTGACATTCCTCCAACAATAGATGGATGCCTTTCAAGTGTTTGACTCGTGTTCTGGGTTGAAAGGATCACACCGATGTGCCTTAACAAATACAGCCAATAGTAGCGACAGTGATCAATCATATGGTCATCAAATATGGTATCTCATTTTGAGTGAAATCCACCAACAACTGTAGACCTGTTCTCGACCTTTTACCAGGTTCTTACTGGTCGCGACGGGGACTATAAGTGCTTGTGATCACAACTAGTGAGCAACTGTGGTTGCAACCTGGTCGTGACTGCTTCCTTATGGTCACGACTACGTTTATAGACTCGGGGAGGCCTAATAAGCCTAAACATCTCTAACACTAAGCCATAAGTCCAGCCTGGTATTGTGGCCAAAAACAAAAGAAATCTTGAAATTAAATTAATATTACACAGACTTTAGTTCAGCCTTAAGTCTTGGCCCTCCACAATATTTTATGTATCTCATTTGGCCCCTTGGGAAAAATAATTGCCCACCCTTGCACTAAGCCCTAAACGTAAGCATAAACAGATGCATGTTCCTGACCTGCTTGCTAGTGGAGCTAGTGAGTGGATGTACAGTCGTTGCTGGATTTCGCCCTTCCTTTCAGACAACTTGCTGAGCTGTCACCTAACTTGTCTGTTCAGATATACATTGGGCTTCATAGTTCATTAAACTTAACAGGGCAAATCAGAGGGATATTATATATACTGTATATTAACAAGTCATTTTAATGCCAGCGTATGCTAGTAGTGAACATTTTGACATCTGTTTTCTCAGCCGAATATTCCAATCATCGTGTCACCACTCACCTCGTTCTCCAGGTGGCCCTTGAGATGTGTCCACGTTGGTGTCAAAATGAGGCCACTATTGGGAGCAGCCCTGTCCAGTCTCCTAGCAGAGGGCAGACGGAGGGATTGAGTCGTAAATGTGTTCACACCAGCAGATCATCAGGTCTGACCTCTTAATGTCCATAACGATGCCAATAGATCTCCCTGCCCGGGACGCAGTCACGCTAAATATTTAGAATGGCATGTAGTCTACTAGCCTGTGGCCAGCGTTAACCTATTTTCCAAAAGCAATCTGAACAAATATTGATTGATTCATTTTGTGAAATGGACTGCAGAGTGGTAGTAATACATTGACGTGGATATATAGCTTGTCTTAGATTTTTAACAGTGACATACCACTACTAGAGTGTAATTAAATCACTGCCATTTTAAAAGACCATGGAAATTTAGCTTTAATCCTTACCCTTTCTTTCAATCTTTTTTTCCCTTTATTTTAAATATGTTTTTTGTTACATTGTGTTCTGTTGTTATTATTATTATTATAGAGAGAACAAGAGGGCCATTTTGATAATGGCGTTAATTTATTTGAAATACGAGACGTGCTTTATTTACTCATGGAAGGATGGAAACAGATTCTCTATGCCAGACGCCGTTTAGGTTTTGTGCAATCACCCTCCTGCTTGCCACTACGAGCCACTAATAACCATATCTGTCTGCTAATACCATGATGCGTTTCATGTTCAATTACGTCTATAATATGTACATATATATATGCATGTTTTTACACTAGGTGTTGGGGTATGTTTTCATTTCCCACGTACGGAGCAACATGGCCTGCACGTGACTACATGTAAACCTAAGCCTTCTCAGACCACAGTTTTTGGAGTTGCCACACAAAAAGGATCCAGTTCCAGGTCTAAACATGAACCAGATGCCTTGGCAGGGGCTTTTTAAGGACTGTCGTAACGATAAAAGGCTCCATACCAAACGCCACGCTCTGTGCTGTAGGCTGGTATATACGCTGCCCCTTTCCCCACTTCAAAAGATCTCACTGTGTTCTCGCTCCCCCCCCCCCCCTGTGCCATGTGTGTGGATGGGGTTAATTTGCGAATAAGGGCTCCTGTACAGTTGTTGTACAGCCCGCGGTGGACTGATGACATTTTAGACCGACCCGATTAAAAAAAAAGAAAAGACGTGGAAAAAGCCAACGTGGAGGAGGAAGAAAGAGTGAGAGGGGTGGATTCTCACCTGGTAGTGATTGTGCGGCCTCCGGAGATGACCTGGGGACTGTGGAAAGCCACCATGGGACCAGAGAAGGAGCTGGAGACTGGAGAGCTGGAGCCAGGGGGGCTTGTGGTGGGGAGCCGGGGTCCCATGAGACATCTCCAATTAAAAAAAAAAAAGGAAAAAAAGAATTCCTTTGAATTCCAGAGAATGAGAACCACCTGGAATGGATTTCAGTGTAAGTGTTGTCGTGCAAGACCCCCATAACCCCCTCTCACCTGTGTATTGCTACAGAAAGGGAAAAAAATTGAGAAATTGGTCTAGCACTCCTCAGTTTTAATTATTTTTTGCTCACCCCAGGGTTGTGAGTCACCAATCAGAGCCTGCTATTCAAAGTGGGACTTTTTTTTGCTGTGACGTTGGAATCTGTTTGTTATTAACCGCCCCTTGGAAATAAATCTTCCACACCACAATTTCCAGACTGATATCTATTCTGGTCATGCCAGGCAATTGTTACACAGCACAAAAAGTGGATGGTGAAAATGTCATGGTCTTTGACTTTGCTCCTGCTTCTCCTTGTAACTAGACTCTGTTGGGTCTTTCTCTGGTTCAGTGGTTCCCAAGCATTTCCATGTCAAGGACCCCCTCATTAGCCCTGCGGACCCTCATTTGAAAACGTATGCCAAAGACACACATAAGAGAAACGTTTTAAGGCATTTCCATGGCATTGCTATATCTGGGGCCCCTAATTTATATTGTAAAATATTTTTTGCAAATTTAATTTAACTATAAGAGGAACCAAACGGTTCCATTTGTACAATCTCTGAGTAACAGACACAATTGGTTCAAAACTATCATTAGCTGGGGACCCTCTGGAACTCCCTCAAGGACCCCTGGGGGTTCCTGGACCCCACTTGGGGAACCACTGATCTAGTAACGTGGCTCTGTACCTGTTTATTTTTACTTTTTTTTTGGTGTTTCAGTGCCTTCGACTAGGTCTTTGCTGGCCATTCTTCTATGTACGTATGTGTCAAATATAAATAATGTGTTTTTGTATATTGACTCGTCTGTAGATTGTCTGAGTGTCGAACATAGAATTTTAAATAAAGAAGACCTATCTACAGTATGTATTATGGAGTTTGTATAATTTGTATAACCTTTATATTTTAACAGGTGACTACTCAATACTCAATCCATTTGTTGGATTTTTGAATTTACCACCATGCATCTGAAAGCCCTGTGTGGTGATGTGAGGTTACTATGCGTCAGTGTGCCACAACACCATCTTTGTTTTTTGTGAGGATACCGTACCTACCTTATAGGGGACATTGGCAGAACATGCAAACTCCACATAGAAAGGCCCTTTCGCCAACCCAACACTGACACCATAGCAGCCCCAAAACCTTCCTGCTGCGAGGCGACAGCACTACCAGGTGCAAGCTCTAGCTATCCCTAAACCTTTTTATTTTGATTTTTTTATATATATTTTGAAAAAAACAAAAACAAAAATGAATAGTTTGAATAGTCAACCTACAAGCTCACAACGTGCTAGTTGAGAAAAGCAAAGAGGGGTAAAATAGGGCCCAAATCAAAGTGAACATTTTATCCTAAGCCCAGGACCCAGTCTGTTTACGGTTCCTTTCTTTATTTATTTAACTGTGACTGCCATAGCCACCATAGGAATGCATCACATAGAGTAGACACATTATTGTACATTTAACTTTATAGTAATACAGTGTCGGATTTGGTATTATAATCGTTTGCTTTAGACTGATGCGTAATCCTTTTACTTTTATTCCAACATTTTTGCCCTTTACACAGTGGCTATACTGCATTTCTCAAATAAACTTGTGTGAAATCTCGTAAGTCTGATGACAAGTACGGTAACCACCCTACTAAACTAACAGCAAATACATCATTCCTTAGAAACCATCAGAAATCATGAATGGTTCTGGAACAGAGGTTGGAATTCTGTGAATGACCTCGAGCCTGGTGAGAGGCGGTCCCCAGAAATGAAATGAGTGGTTTCAGAAAACCTCAGCAGTGGAAGCAGTAAAAGCAAAGACAGAATAGAACTCATTTGCCTCAGTGTGTTTTCATGCTGTGAGAGACGGATTCGGTTCAGTGGGACGGTTCGCTGTGACCCAGTTTGGTCGGTTCCCCCCCAGTAGGTGACGGTTTGAGCGGTCAGAGACCGGAATGCCTGAACCCAAAACACTGGAGGAGAATGAATGTCAGAAAGATGGCTGACCCGCATTGTTTCTCTTCGCCTTGGCGTAACTTGTTATTTTGCGGCTTCCACTGGGCTGGATCTTGGCCTCCGTTGCCGATTCCTCCACTTAAAGAGGGAAAAGTGCTTCAGAGAAAGTCGTGAGAGCTACACCCATATACCCACATAGGCCTGCTTACATTACCCACTCAATCACCCGCATACGTACATATAGGCCACTGTGAACACACACACGCTACTAAACAACACTGGAGCCTGAGCACCTTGCCAGTTGTGCTCATACTGGAAGTATTTTCATCAATAAACAAAGGCAAAGGAAGCAATTTGATCCAATATTGACAAGACATACAGTCAAGACTTGCAGATGCCTGCAAACTTTCTTTTTGATTCAATCTGTGCGTCTCCATGTACTCTAAGAGTTTTTCTTTTTCATTTTAAACCCTCCATAGAACACATTTCATCACTCACTAGTACTACATGTCTTTGGGTCATGAATCATGCTAGTTCCATATACCCTTGCCATTTCCCAAGTGTGTGTGAAGAGAGTAGTATAATTTATCAGAACAGAAGTATCAGTAACCTTAATTAAATGCATTTAACATTGAACATAAAAGTCAGTAATATAGTCTTGATATTTTCTGATTTTCTTTCTTAGAAATGAAGCAGATCATATCCTTTCAATTCATGATAAATGTCAGAACATTACAGTAGGTGTTACACTACAGTGAGTCATTTTGTACTCTCCCATGCTGAAGGCCAATGTAGACATTTTTAGCTTGGCAATGTATTCCAGCAATTAAAATGCCTGTAGAAAACGAGCCGTCAGTCACTGTTGTTTTTCTCCTCTTATTATAGAGGCTTCTTGTCTTCATGCAGACCTGACTAGTGACTACATGGACAACAGCACTGTTTCTGCAGGAAGAGTCATCCCTCATTAATGCAAATCTGTTCTTCAAGGACAACTTTGTTCATGTTTTAGGTTGTAATTAGAGAAATTAAAAGATTAGTGTTCATTTGTTTTAATTTGCTGCTTTCTTTTGTTTTCGGAATTTTTAGATGTTTTTGACAGGGGGCGGGACATTCAGGGTATTTGTTTAGAATTTTTTTGAAGCGTTTTCTTTTTTATTATCTACTACAGTCCAAATAAATTGGGGGGGGGGGGGGGGGGGGGGGCAAAAAAGCTAAAATAAAGAAAGCTGTATTTTTTTCATTTCTCTAATAAGAAACTAAAACATTGGTTCAAAAAAGTTGTCTTTTAAGACAATGGACCAGCACTTTCTAATCATCTAATCATCTCTGGAATCAAATTACATCGATTTCATGTTCTTCTTTTGTAATGGCAATAGTGTGGAGTCTGTTCTTTGAGTACATCATCCTTTTTTCGAGCAGTTTGAGCAAATCTCACCACTGCGTGAAATGTCAAGATGGTTTGCCTTGACATCGTCGCCTGTCAAACTGTAAAAACTGACAGCTCCAAATGTCCACCCAGGCAGTTATACATCAAATTATACATGTTTATTGTGAGGGAGTGTCATCCTGCAATATATGGACTGCCTCCAATCTTTCCATAGTCACAGCAGCCATTTCAGACTGTTTACTTTGCAATTGGACCAGAGAATGTACTGTATATAGTTGGAGCGAGCAATACCCTGTCTCTATTTTCTCTGTTCCTGTACAGTAAAGGTTTTCACAACACCATCTTAACAGAATGCACTTAAAAACCACTAAAGAGAATGGCTTATACAGTGACAAATATGCCAGTCATAATGGATTTAAAATTTAAGTTTTATGAAATCAAAATTGAAGTATCAAATTTAAGATTTGTTTTAATGAAAAGGTTACCTAGTATATACCTTTAATCATTTATATAATGGGTACATTTCAACAAAAGTGCAGATTAATGCATATTGTTTTTTTGTTTTCTCTTGTCCTCATAGTAATGGTAACTTGTGGATCATGAGAGCCTGATGGATGTATTGGAGCACAGGTGTGGGCAACGGAAATGGCATTACATATTAATTTCACATTTTAAGTTCATGGATTAGGCCTAACATGATGGCATGCAAAACAACCCAAGATATTTCAGTGCTTATATTTAAAAGTATTTGAAACACTACCGAAAATGGTACGGGTGCGGCTTTTTGCGGCGATGAAGCTGCCCCCACACCATTTTCTCCTGCCCCTCCAATTGGGAAATGTTACATCCGCCCCTGTTGCTAAATGTACTTTGAATTGATATCCAGAATCTTTTTAAATGGAATCCTGAAAATATTTATTTAATTTCAAATGCCTTTAATTATAGTTATGTTTAACTTTATGAACTAAATGCAAACATTTAGACTTGCATAGTAACCTGGCCGCATGTGGCCGTGGGCTGTTACCTTGGACAGTAAGGTAGCATTCATAGGCTTGGTTTCACTGGTAATTTGGGTGACTATAAAGACTAGACGACTAAAAATATAGGACTAAAACCAAACGGTGTATACAAATGACTCAAGCTAAACCAGAATTTGCTTTCAAAAACTGAACAATAAATGACTAGACTTGATTTAAGAGGTCTAAATAATGGGACTGCAACTACATGGTGTGTTGTTCAAAAGAGTAACAAATCTAAATCTGAATTTGCTGTCAAAATTAACACTGCCTGCAGGCTGTCAGAGTTTGGACAACGCTGCACTTCTTCCAGAGAGAGAGAGAGAGAGAGAGAGAGAGAGAGAGAGAGAGAGAGAGAGAGAGAGAGAGAGAGAGAGAGAGAGAGAGAGAGAGACCCCTGGTGTCTGGCTACCAGCCATCCCCCAGCACCACCACTGACCCCAGTGATGGATTTATATATTTATATATGTGCGTACACACACACACACACACACACACACACACACACACACACACACACACACACACACACACACACACACACACACACCGCTTTTGGCAGCGTGTGTCGCTCCCTGCAACCTCATAAGTCATCCCGAGTCTTTATAGATTTACGGTCGAGGGTAGAGTTTGTCCCAGCTGTTGAATAATGGCTACATGGAGGAGTAAACAGAAGCTTCAGTCGGCCTACCTGAGGTGTGCCACAGGGGGACACAGGCTGACAAGGGCTTCTGTTGTGGCCTTGTTTTCAGGCTGAAAAGTATGTCATTCTGCTACTCTGAAACATGAAAAATGGTTTCAAAATCTGTGTGGATGACTGTCTACAATACACAGCTATTAAGGCCTGATTTAAACTGGCAGCCAAATCTCGCCTGAATCAGATCTGTGTCACTATAATGTAGAAATCTGATTGGTAAACAGGTCACATGACTCATTTAAACAAATCAGATTCCAAGTTGGATGTGTCTTAGATCTGATTGATGCTGGATTGGACAGCCAGTGTAAACCAGGCAGTTCACTGCAACGATCAAAGAGGAAAAGTCTAGTTTTGTCTGCATGGTCTGTACGTGTTTATGTGAGACAGGATTACTGTATATACACAAACGAACAGTTTGACATTCTGTGGAGACCACCATCCCCATTAGGGGAGAGACTGAGAGAGAGAGGGGGAGACCACCCATCTCATCACCCATAAGCGTTGATATGTGTTTCTGCCAAATTAAGCTGAGTAAGAGTATTTATGCCAGAGCATTTTTATAACACTGCCATGTTATCTTTAAGTAGCTATATTTAGTCAGTGGGAAAGTTATGTATTATCATATGGAGTTACAGACAACATGCATGCCTATTACAACAACATGCATGTGTGAAGATAAACATCGGTTGCTTCAGCAGCACCCATCATTTAAACCCACTAACTCAGCACTTAGCTCAACGTAGCTTAATGTAACGACAGAAATTCCCTGAAGATCAACAGGTTTTCTTAAATGACACATTAACGGTGTTTCTCCGGAGCCATGTGGTCTGGTCTGGAGACTTAGTAAATCACTATTAGGACTGCATGCGTATACATACAGTCTCTCAATCCCAATGGACTATGAAGGCGCTGTATATCATTCTATGCCATGCAAAGCCCCCTGAATACTGTATATCCATATAGCAACATCATGACGAGGTCAGCGTGAGGCTCTCATCATAACGGTGCCACATTATACATTATTGCACTGATTTGTGTTGTGCACATGCACAATAAGAGCAACCGTACCAAAATGACATCTATAATCTGTGTGTCTGCTGCTCTATTCACTGAACAGAACCAACCTCACCTGGCTGCAGCAGTGGATCAGTGGTAGGATGGCCAGGTAGAGCAGCTGGATGGGAATTGTGAAGTTCCCGGTTTGATTCCGGCCTCCCCCCATAGAGGTTGGTGCCTTGCATGGTTTCCTCTGCAATCTGTCTATAAATCTGTTATGCATGTACTGTATGTAAACCACTTTGGATGTAGTGCTGTAAATCAGTGGTTTTCAACCAGTGGTCCGGGGGGTCCTGAAGATGGTTCCAAGTGGTCCCCAGCTAAGTCGGTTAATCAGATAAAAAGTTGGTTAACCAGATGTCGCTCTTTGAGAGTGTAAAAATGATGGTTTCATTTTTACACTCTCAAACTTAAAGTTAAAATATTCACCATCTGAATTGGCCCAAGATAGAGGATTAATGGTCATTTTGATCTGTATGTTTGCCTGTGTTGTTTCCCAAATCCACATATTGTGGACAAAAGCAAAAGAATTCTTTAGTTTTGCAGTCTGTGGGGCTAAAATATCCTCAAATCGTGGTCTGTGGAGTAGATAACATACTTTGAGGCTCGAATAAATCTACCATTGACAAAAGACATTACTCAGCAGTACTCATTTCGCTTTTTGAAATTAGTTATCTTTTTTCCCTTCGTTAAAAAAATGGAATGTGACATCTCTGTTCTATTCTCCACTTGTGTGCTTCTATCTGTGTGTATATTTATTTCCCATGTAAGTGCAGCAGCAGTGGGAGAAGGAGCACAGGGGGAAGCGGGAGGCCTGGGTCCGCTGCCTGTACTGTACTGTAAGGCCTGCAGCTGCATGCCGGCCTCCCCTGGAAAATACAAGGTCCCTTCCTGTGCCAGAAATCTGTGGCTCGAGAGAGAGGGAAAAATGAATGAAACAGGGAAAATGTGAGCATTGCGTGCTGCCTGCCTGGCCAAGAAGGAGCAGAGAAGTGAGGAGAGCGATTTTTTTTTTCAGCCGCCAAGAATCCAAGAAGAAAGGGGAAGGTGAGAGGAGACCAAAGGCAAGGCGACAGGTGAAGTGCATGGATAATTGAGTGTTGGTTAAGAGAAATCACAGGGCTGGTATTCGTTATTAACGATCATGATGAATAATTAGCCTAGCGAAACAAAAATGACCATGATTAATAGAACTATACTGCAGAGCGCACCTGGTTTCAGAGGTACGGGTGAGCAGCACTGACCAGTACCTGATTACATCCGGCTGACACCAGTGTTGGGAATATGATATGGATGGATATCAGATCTAAAGTAATTACCCTATGTTGACCAAGGATCATCATCATGATGATGTTATGTCCTGTGGAAGCCATTTACTTTACGTGTGAGTAAAGAGCCATTATGTCAGCCTTCGAGGAGAGTACAGTACTTTGAGGGACGGTCAACGGTCGACTACCGCAAACCAATTGCTTTACTTGCTCTCACTCTGCCCAACGCAAGTAACTACGCCGCAGTGAAAACCCTCCATCCAAACTCACTTCACCCTGGCGTATGTTTGAGCCTTTAGTCTCCCATGACTTGGAGGATGGTGTGTGTCAGTATGGTGTCATTCTCCCTCCTCCACTACCACTATACACTGATTTGTCGACAGTGTACAGAGTGCAATCTTACTTTTTATTTTTTACACAAAATCTGAAAGTATCTTTATGCCTGGATGGCCGGACTGCTTTTCCCATGCATAAGGATCTGAAGGTCTGCATGGAACATTCCTGAATGCTCTGCTGGGATGGGCCAGAGTTTGAAGATCTGACATGGAAGATGACGTCACCTCAAGAGGTGCATGGCTACCGGTACAGGAAAAGGTGCAGCATGCAGCATCCATCTACACATAAGAATCCTGCTACAAATAATGGCAGTAGGTGTTAGCCTGGAATGACCAGCCCAATAGCACTGCATAGAATAGATAGTATGCTAACATCACAGTATAGATATTAGTCTAGCTCAGGGGTCGGCAACCCAAGATGTTGAAAGAGCCATTTTCAACCCAAAATTAAATTCAAAATCTGTCTGGAGCCGCATTTTATTTTTATTTTTTTCCTGAGAGTGTGCAAATGTGAACCAAATGGACCCTGGCGGGTCCATTTGGTTCCATTTGCACACTCTCAGAAAAAAAGGTCCTCAAAGAAAAATCATTAACATGGTGAAACACAACCTTTCTTTAGAAATGGAGTTTCTAAAAAAAATAAAAATAAAGGAGTTTTACAGAACTCCATTTCTAGTCCACACAACATCTCTAAGGTATATTAATGACATAGTAAACTGAGTAAACCTTTGAAAATGGGTGGTTCAGATTGAAAGCTCCACCTCTGATAACTGCTGGGCAACGTGTTTTGGGTGACTGAAATGTTTATATTATTTTGGTGTGGATCAGCCCAGTGCGTATGTAATAATGCTACATCCAGGGAGCCACTAGGGCTGTGTTCTAGAGCCCCAGCATGTATGTAATAATGCTACATCCAGGGGCCACTAGGGCTGTGTTCTGGAGCCGCATGCGGCTCAGGAGCCGCAGGTTGCTGACCCCTGGTCTAGATTAATAGAAATTAGGTGTGGAAGATGTATTACTTGGGTGAGCGGAGCGGGCACAAGTTAAGCGATCAGTGTGCGGTGGTGGTTTTTCATCAGGGGCACTTCGATTGGCCGGTTTGGGTGATGATGTACAGTAATTGGCAGGGAAGGATTATCCAACGGGCACGTTGGGCCCAGGCCCAGGGGCCCCTGAGCTAGGGGGGCCCATGAGCTTGAATGTCCGCGTGATCGCTAAGAGGCTCAAGCTCAGGGCCCACCCAAAAAAGGGGTAAAAGTGATAATAATGGTGCACACGGTCCTTATTAACAATGGGTTTACTAATTTTGTGTCACTAAAATAGCCCAAAATGTCCTAAACCATCATGCCGGCGCGCCGGGCAGATAGACCCTCCGTTGTAGGGGGGCCCTTTGGCTGGTGGCGGCCCAGGGGCCCTTAATTTCATAATCCGCCTATGGTAATTGGGACCTCAATGCTGTCATCACCCATGGAGAGGAGCTGGGCAAGGAGCATGAGGAGAGCTTGGGGAAACGGAGATTGAAAAGGTTGGAACAGCCAAAGGAGAGGAGGGCCGGTTTATGTGACGACGTAATGGTAAGGTGATTTAGAGTATCTCTTCAAGTCAAGAAATGACTGTTTGACAGTCCATATCCATCCAAAGTTGTTAGGGCAGCACTAACCTGGCTTTACTAATTAGCACACATTTTACGCCCAAAACATTGCAGCATGACCTCAGAGGTCGTTTCTCGCTCTCAGGATATCTTACCAGAACTGTGTGCTTGCGTGTGTGTGTGTGTGTGTGTGTGTGTGTGTGTGTGTGTGTGTGTGTGTGTGTGTGTGTGTGTGTGTGTGTGTGTGTGTGCGTGCGTGCGTGCGTGCGTGTGTAACTTATGGATTTGATCCTGGTTGAGGATATCATTATATTGATGTGCTTATTGCCTCACCTGGTGCACTGTATTGTATTCCTAAGGCCAGGCTGCCAGCCTTGGCTGATCTATGCTTTGCCAACTGCTGCTGAAAATATTATATAGGAAGTGCATGTGTATCCTATTGTGTTCTGTTGTTTGGAGATGTTAAAAAAAAGATCAGCACTCAATCTGGCCCTCTATAGTGTAAATTGTGAGATAAATGGGCTGTAATATCCATAAAATACACTCTATGGTCTAAAGTCAGTGTCTGAGTGACATTTTATCCACAGGCATGGGCACAGAGGGTACCGCAGGCAATGAAGGTGCAAGCCATGGCTTAATTCTATTTTGGCAGTGACCGTAATAATAGCAAAATTATAATCATTTTAGAAAATCCCTTTGAGCAAATCCCCTCATGGCCGTCCAGTGGTAAAAAAGGGGGATTAAATCATATGCTCAGAAATAATTGCTCCACCGTGTAAAAAGAAAAAAAAAAAGTTCATGGAAAATATTCACTCTATGGCTAATCTCTCTCTCCATACACGTCTCATTCATTTTCACTTTCTTTGAGACCATACTTGCTCTCCTTCGCTTTTAGCCTACAGTAAACTAGCGACATCATGTGGTAAAAAAGGAGACTCGCTGCCAGAAATCATTTTGTCCAATAATTTCAAAGTAGGATGTAGGCCTAGGATAGCCTATTATGAGACCTTACTCCAGTGAAGGTAAGTGTGGTGGTCCCAAATAAGCCTTTATGCTCGTGTTACACTTCGAGAGTCTAAATGAAGCCAACTATTTAATTGGTTTCATTTGTGCACTCTCAGAATTAAATTAACATTGACTGTAGGCTACTTTTTACAATATAAATGAAGGGTCCTGGCCTTTAGGTAGAAACGCCATTAAACGGGCTCTGTAGTGTATGCAGGCCAAACTGCCTTGTGGCAGAAAATGACTGCCGTAAGAATCTTGGGTTATTATGGGACTCTTTCTGGACCTAGCATTATCTTTTCAAATGGCCGTGCTTGTAGGTTTCTTGAATTAGGTTTAGGCCTATAATCTCTGTCCAAAGCGCTTTCAAATTAAAACTAATGTAGGTTCTACCGAGATTTGAACTCGGATCGCTGGATTCAAAGTCCAAAGTGCTAACCATTACACCATAGAACCACGCTCTAGGCTACTTGGCCTTGTCATCGCTTACAATCAAATCTGCTAACATAGGCCTATTGATAATATAATTGATGATGGGAAACAATAATAAACAATAATATTGTTTCCCATCAATCAATTATATTATCAATAGGCCTAAAGCTCTCATGTCTCACGCACTGAGCGTGTGACACACTCTTCAGAGTGTATTCACACGCACACACGCCACACATGCGTCTTCACACGCACGTCAAAATAACTCGCCAAATAGTGCAGCGGTTAAGCAAACCAATTGTGCACTTTATGACTAAAGCATGAAACTTTCCACAGTGTTTCTACACACCATGAAGTTTGTTTTGAGATGTGGAAACACTTCTGAGCATGAATGTTTCTATATGCCAGAGGCTGTACAAATACCGGGTTGTCAAAAACATGTATTTTTTACTTTTCTGCAGACACATTGATAGATAGTTCTGGAACCCACTAATTATCATCAAATTTCTTCAATGGGTTATATCACCAGTATAAGATGTGTCATTTGTGTTTCAGGGTCCATTAGGTCACACAAACTTACCTCACATGACCAAAGACAAAAAACGGATTTTCAACAATTTGTGTTAAATTGGATTGAGCATTTCACATCTCTTCTAGACATTTCCTAGTTAGAGTAAAGTGTCTCCTAGTTGCAATAAAGAGTGTCTATAATGCAATGACACTGTTAGTGAGGCCTAACAGTCTCCTGAGTAGGGATGACACGGTATGAGATTTTGGAAACCTATACCTCAGTGTTTCATGATTTTTGAAAATGAATAAATACATACTAATATAGTATGTATTTATTATTTTTTAAATACCATAGGTATGTGCTATAACCTACAGCAGAACTGCACTGTGCATGTTCAGAACGGCATGCCCGGAACTGTTAACACTGTCAGACTGACATCTGGAGACCTTGAGTCACCGAGAGTCATTGACTTCAGAATTGCTTTCTGACATGTGCCAGTCTCCATTAAATGGAGGTTTTGTTCTAAGGAATCACAACAGCAATACAATATAGAAAAAACATAATTGACAGGTGCTCTTCATACAAGACACCCTGGGGAACCCTGTATCACCCAGCATCGGGGCATTACTGCACGTAGAAGATAGCAGTACAGAGGATGAGATTAGCTGGACACTGACACCGATACCAAGAACAACCAACCAAAGGTACTGTGTTCCAGGACTCTTCTTATTGATATACTGTCTGTATGCCTGCAAAAAGTGAAAAATCCATGTTTTTGACCACCTTACATTTGTACAGCCTCTAACACATGAAAGCACTTCAACTGAGAAGTGTTTCCACACCTGAAAATAAACTTCATGGTGTATAGAAACACTATAGAAAGTTTCATGCTTTAGTCATAAAATGCACAATACCTTCCATTTAATGAGCTTAACCGCTGCACTAAAAGTCATTTTTTGCCCCTGGCAGCTTTCTAGAGTTTGCTAAGGGTGTAGGTAGACCCCTGCAGGCCCTGGCGTGCAAGACACGTTTAAAATCTAAGTTGAATGCATTAACCTAGAGGTGTTGTGCGCCCTTTCATAACAATGGTGACAACTCTTTAAAATATAAATAAACCCATCCACCCCAACATCGCAGTCATAAACTGTTCAAAATAATATCCCCCAGTATATTTACACCCACAGTACATTATTAAACATTCACAAACACACTTTAAAACCATAAAGAGTAATAATTTATAGAATTTACACCCATTCAAAATGTGTGCATTTAGTTTATTAAAAAAGAAAGAATTCACTTCTTTGTCCATGTGTTCATATATCTGTATGTCGTGCAGTATTTCACTGGAAATATAATAATTAATGAAGAAATGTCAGTGCCAGCACCCATCTTTTGCATGGGCCTTTGGGTTTCTCAAGCTAACTTGGTTGTTTTGAAAGGCAATATATAAAATTATTATTATTATTATTATTATTACCCCTAACACACACAAAATAGTCAACATATTTTCGTTTTCTTTACTAGATGGAACAAATGTCTTAACTAGGCCTATTAGTGCTACTCTGTTATTGTTGTTGTGATAACCAGCCGATGGGCCGGTTCGGTGGTGCCCCCCCGGCGCCCCCCCGGCCCCCCCGGCGCCCCCCCGGCGCCCCCGACCCATCCAATCTCACACTCCCAACAAACTTCAAAAGTTGAGAGGTGGGAAACATTCATTTACAGATGTTTGGTAATTGGTATTGTTGTAATCGCATGTCGAATCTTATGGGTCTCTTTCTGGACCTAGCATTATCTTTTCAAATGGCCGTGCTTGTAGGTTTCTTGAATTAGGTTTACCAGGGAATGTATCCGCACACTGGGCCTATTCTAAATATAATCTCTACCAAAGCGCTTTCAAACTCAAAACTAGTGTAGGTTCTACCGAGATTTGAACTCGGATCGCTGGATTCAAAGTCCAAAGTGCTAACCATTACACCATAGAACCACGCTCTACCCAGTTCTGTCATCACTTACAATCAAAAGTACTAACATATTGATAATGAATTATGAATATAATGGGAAACTCAAACATGTCGAGTTGCAACAGACACGCAGGATGCATAAAGCTAAACGACTTCTCAGAGAGTTTTCTGTTTTCAATGATAAAATGATGTTGGTTTAGTGGTGCCACAGCTGTAGTTAGTAAGTAGCAGTAGTAGAGTTTCAAATCATTTTAAATATAAGCACTTTAATTTGAAATATCTTGGGCATGCCATCATGTTTGGTGGGCCAGTCTGGGCATTTAGGGAGGGCATTGCCCCCCATGCCCATGCCTAGATCCGCCCCTGGGGAACGTATCCGCGCACTGGGCCTATTTTAAATATAATCTCTACCAAAGTGCTTTCAAACTCAAAACTAGTGTAGGTTCTACCGAGATTTGAACTCGGATCGCTGGATTCAAAGTCCAAAGTGCTAACCATTACACCATAGAACCACGCGCTTCCTATTCCCACCATTGGTTACAATCAAAAGTACTAACATATTGATAATATAATTAATGGGAAATATTCATTTACAGATGTTTGGTATTATTGTAGTCGCATGACCATACCACAATTAATTTTATATGGCCTCTAGCTGTCAATAATAATCAGCATCAAGTTGGAATAAGCAAATGCAGTACTTCGTGTGAACTGAGGGGGGCAATATAACACAGTCCTCCAGCCACCCTTGCATGGTTCAAGTCAAGTTAGACTGATTTGCACGTGGGCTAGCTCTCACAACTTCTTGTCTTATTGTATTTTATTTCCTTTTTTTTTGTTAATTTCGTATTAGTTGTATTTTATTTTTGCAACCAGCTACACAGCTCAATGAATACAGTGCCCACGAAAAAATATCAGGCTCAGCTACTGCCATTCTGCATGGGAGGTGGAGCTGCAAAGAAGTGAGTTATTTGATATCTTGAGAAACATTGCATGTTTACTACCGCACTCCTCCGAGTCACCGTGTTCAACTAGATGTTACCTGCCACCTATGAACTGGAAAACAGTGGCAAACGTAGATCAATCCATCTTCAACCGCTTATCCGTAATCAGGTCAGGGGGGCAACACCTCCACCAGCCCGAGAGCTCCAGAAGCTCCTGCCCAGTGTAACAAAAGAGAATTTATTTTTAATTAGCCTAACTCTTTATTCCCCTTTAATCCCTCTGCCTACTCCATGCGTGCGTGTGTGTGCATGCATGTGTACGTGTGTGAATAGCCTACTTGTGTGCGTGTGTCTGTGTGTAAATCTTTAGGGGCGGTGGCAGTAGGGGGAATTTGCAAGTCAATGCTCAGATTTAACCTCTGTGTCTGAATTCCCAAATCATACAGGTTCATTTTTTTGCTCTTGAAAATGATGGACGCAGACAGTGTGAAAATCATTGCTACTGACTGACCTTGTCTGATTCAGCAGGAGAGCGAAGATAATTATGTTTGGAGGAGAGCAAGTGAAAGGGTTCTCTTTGAATTTCCACCATTCTAATATCTAATACCTGTGTGATCTTGAGGTGCAATCTCACAATCTCAAGGCCACATTTCTCCGTTGCTTCATCAAAGCTCTTTCATGGATATGTGGGAAGTTAAAAACAGATCGTATTCCCCCTCGCTCACTGTGGTGGTGGTGGTGGCAACGCGAGACAAATCTTTCCATTGTTCTGCTTCACAAAGACAAATTTCTCATGAAAAGGAGAGGTGGAATTTCCCTCTTCCAGGGTTTACAATGGGGAAAGGTTACAACTTGAATCTTGTGTTTATAAAAAAAAAGGAACAGAAAAGAAAATGGGAGGAAAGATTCTTGCCACTTAAGTTGCCAGTATATATGGTGGAATGCAGTATGGAAAATAACTAAAGGGCTTTTACTGCAATTATACAACGTTGAGGTATTTCTACTTTATTTGACTATCAGAGTGGGTGCAAGTTAAGCGATATTGGTGCATGGTCGTTGGTCTTTGGTGGTCGGTCGTCGGTGGTCGTAATGGTGACGTTAACGAGACCTTTATAACTATAATGTGATAAGTATTAGCTCTCTCAGCCCACGCACAAGTAGATGATGGCCTACTTGTGCGCAATGCGCACGTTTGCACTCTACCGAGTTTTACTACCGTAGTTACTTTGTAGCTTTTGATGATCACATTCTGTGAGATCGGACAACCATTCATTGAAGTCTGAGGTCACCTGGATGACTTCAAACAACCCCTTATATTATTTTATAAGGCAGCATCACCTGGCAACGGGTTGCTTCCGCATTGGTGACGTCATTGATTATCTTCCCAGCCACCCACACTCTCATTAGCAATGATCATGAGCGTGTCGGAAATGATTGATTGTTACTTCTGCTTAATCAGACCAACGTTCTCAATCTTCAATCTTCTTCTGACTACTTTTGATACCTATAATTTTGTATAACTCCAGTAGCAAAATCTAGATTTTTACCAGTTGTAACATTGTACAGTGTATAGCATTTCTATTGCTATATTGCAGTATTTGATACTTTTGCTTGAGTAAAACATTTGACTCAGTATATCGGAGATATAGGTTCCATACAGTATGGATGTTATGTAGTAGCGTGGTGATATTGCTCTGTATCATCGATATAGGTTCAACTTCCAGTATACAGTATAATGCTCATGGTTGTGAGATAGTAGCCTATTGATCTACACAGTATATCAGATATAGGTTCCAGTGTGGTAGAATGCGTGCATGTGAGATGCATCATGTATGGTTGCTAGCCTATTGATCTCATCAGTGTATCAGAGATGGGTTCCAGGAAGGGAGCAGAACACACAACATCAAGCCATGGAATTCCTCCTCAGTTCCCACATACACATGCATGCCTGGGGGGCGTGATATGTGCGTGCGTGTGAGCAAGAAAAGAGAGGAAGTGTGTGTGTGTTTGTGTGTGTGTGTGTGCGCGCGCGCGCGTGCGTGCGTGCGTGTGTTTGTGTAGCTCTGTGTGTGCGTGTCTGTGTGTGTGTGGGTGCGTGAGCACACACGTGCGTGAGCATGCGTGTGAGCAAGCCTAGCCGCTGCTGATGTGGGTCATTACCCCTTCTTTCCCCCAAGGGGCCATGCAGCAGGAGTAGGAGGGGTGATGGAGGGGGTGAGGGGCCAGAGTGGGTGATGGGAGGAATGAGGGGGTGTAGGGGGGGAGGGGAGTGTTGGGGGGGGGGTAGGGGGAGCAGCGCAGCAGGAGGAGGGAGGGAGGGAGGGGGGTTGGAGGGGGGTTTCCCAGGGAGTAGAGACTAATAAATCACCTTGCCGTCTCTACGCTGACACCAGGCTTGTCTGCTTTGAGGGAGGAGGGGAGGTGGGGGGTGGTATTAGTGGGAGGCAGAGAGAAGCGTTTGTATGTGTGCGCGAGTGTGCGCGCGTGCGTGTGTGTGTGTGTGTGTGTGTGTGTATGTGTGTGTGTGTGTGTGTGTATGGGGGCAGGGAGGGGAAGGGGGAGGGGGGGGGTCTACACTGTGACAACACTGTGGCCTTGTCTCTCTGTCACTCAGGCCCATGCCGAGCAGGAGACGTCCCCATTTCCATCTCTGAGACAGTGGGGTGTGTGTGTGTGTGTGTGTGTGTGTGTGGTGGTGTGTGTGTGTGTGTGTGTGTGTGTGTGTGTGTGTGTGTGTGTGTGTGTGTGTGTGTGTGTGTGTGTGTGGTGGGAGGGTTCCAGAGCCCACCACACACACACACCCCTTACCCCTGCCGCCCCCTCCCTCCCTCCCTCCCTCCCGCTCTCCTTGTTACCCTGAGTGCGGAGCAACTTTGTGGCAATTCTGGCAAAGTATTATGCTTTGTGGTTTCGCAGTTAAAGACCGTTGCTGTCTATCAAGATCTACGGAACAAGTTATTTGATCGCCTTGCACATGCTGTTGTGAAATAATCCTTGCTGTCCTTTTAACACTGAGAGAGGACCCTGTTTTAGTTTGTTTTATAACCCCCTTCATCCTTAAACTTTGTTTCTTTTTTACTATTTTGAAGAACATAATGTTTTTACAACTGTTTTTTTTGCAAGAAATTAGATTTTTCAACCTATATTTGACTTTCTGAATCTACTTTATTGACACATAACAGGTTTACAGTCACCGACCATACAGTGGGCAAAATTGGTTCTTGTGCAAGCTCCATCGTTCTTGTTTCCAGCCCTCCTCTTTTGCTTTTTACTGTGATGCAATTGCGCAAGCCTTTGTCATAACAGGCGAGCAAGTTGACAGATAATAGACGAGTCAAAACATGTCCGTCGATTAAAAACAAAGAACTAGTTTATTTGTTAATTGTGTAAACATCTACCATGATTTAACATCTTAAATTGAGCCGATGATGGCGGTCCAGACACAAAATACTTCAGACGAATGGTGATTTGTTCTCTAATTGCAGCCGAATTATAAAATAATGTCGAAGACCTTAATTTCAAGTTACGTGATCAGTTCGTGTTCGCCGGCCGCAGACCGTCCCTCGAAGTATTCTGATTGGCCAGTGTAGGTGATGACGTAATGGTGACATAATTAAGAGATCTCTATAAGTATCTCTGGAGGTCGCTCACTCTGCTTGCGCACAGGTAGGCCATGGCCTGCTTTTTCAAAAGGTTCAGTCTTAAAGGAAAGAGCCTTTACTATGTACCCGAATGCTGATATTTCTCTCTTGCACGTGTAAAATATATACCATTCACTTTATATAACTAGATCAGCCTTGGTCCGTGCAAATGTACCAAGGCAGATCATTCAGTAGAGTTTGCACTCTACTCAGTGCACACTTGCGCATTGCGCACAAGTAGGCAAAGGCCTACTCATGTGTGAGCTGAGCGGGCTAATACTCACCCATCAGCTATAAAGGTCTCGTACTCACGTCACCTGTCTTCTCACTAACACCCTGAAACAGGGGCGGATCTAGGCATGGGCATGGGGGGCAATGCCCCCCTAAATACCCAGACTGCCCCACCAAACATGATGGCATGCAAAACAACACAAGATATTTCAGTGCTTATATTTAAAAGTATTTGAAACACTACTACTGCTGCTACTAACCAACTACAATTGTCTCACCACTAAAACCAATAGCATTTCACCATTGAAATCAGAAAACTCTCTGAGTCAGACCTTTAGCTTTATGCATGCTGCATGTATGTTGCAACTTCAGCAACAACTGATGTTATTATTGATGCTTACTGGACTAAAATAAGTTCTGAAACTGAAAATGGTATGGGGGCGGCTTCATCGCCCGCGTCGCTTCGCGCCACGGGCGATGAAGCCGCCCCCACACCATTTTCCTCCTCCTGCCCCCCCCCCCCCCCCCCAATTCGGAAATGTTACATCCGCCCATGCCCTGAAAGGTGAGCCCAGAATTTTTTCCCTCCTTTTAGAGATTCCGGTGCAAATTTCGTTGGCCGCCATGCACACTTACTTCCTCTACATCGGCCATCCATGACCGGTAAGTCAGATTCGCCTGCTTATCGCCCCTCCTTCACGGCAAGAATGACGTTGACTCCGTCGTCACACCATTAGCCGTCGAATTAGAATGTCGGGTCCATGAACACTCCTGAAGAAAAAGAAAACACCATTAACCATTACGTCACCGTCCAATGCTCCAATTACAACCGACCAGTCAGAGTACCCCGAGCGACCACAGAACACCAAGCACCAATCGCCTTACTTGCACCCGCTCCGCTCACCCAAGTAATTATGTTGTTTTTCCGGGTTATCTAGCACTTTATTGCCTTTATCTGTTGCACCACTTGTTACTTGTTGTTTTATTGTTTGTCTTTATTGTTTTTATTGCTCTGTCGATGGGTGGGAAACAATATTTCATGCCTCTCCATGTCTCGACATACACATTGGTGTGTCTAATAAAAAACCTTGAACCTTGGTTCGGCCTGGACTGGCCGTTCAGGGGGAGATGTCACAGATTCCCCAATGGATGGTCAGTGCGTCGCTTCTCAAGGACGGTCACCCCTGGCCCCGGGGCAGACTTGGCAACCCGCCACAGCCACTCCTACGTGAGAACCAAGCAGTGTGTCTCTCAAATGTTGCCAGTGGCGACCCGCAAAAGGAACGAACCCGCGGTTGATCATGAAGTTTCATGTGAAGCAAACTTGTTTTCATCACCTCATTTGTAACCACTCCCTCTCTGTGTGTTTTCCAGCTTCTGTGTGGGTTTTTAGCAGCGGTTTGGAGCCTTCCAGCGCTGCTGCTCCTTTCTGTGTGATTATACACTCAGCAAAGTCTTCATTTATCCATTTGTATAACTCTCTGCATGGGAGGAGGCGAACGTAACCAAATGGACCTGTAAGAGACAGTCTTACCCCCCCCGCCACCCAAGTTATATTAACATGCCATGCTGGTGCTTCAGGCCCTTCCCAATGCATTGCCCTTTGAGAGCTGCAGGGACGCATGCATCATGCAGGCGTGTTGTATGTGCACGGCTGTGTGCGCCTTTGTGTTTTGGGTGTGTTGACTTATTACACCCTGCGTGTTTGACAGGATAGCCTTTCTTTACAGAGTCACGTGACTCGAGCTAAAAACAAAAGGGCCGTGTAACGTTACGCCCAGTGTCCTCTGCCATATGCGGACACCCTTTGAAGTGATGCTGGGCCTCGGACCTGCACATGCGCAATTGCGCACACAACACACACCACCATTGGTGTCAACATTTGTAGACATTCTTGCTTGAAGTGTGTGATTTTGCACATAGCAAGCACACAGACGCGCTTACCTGCACAACACACACACACACACACACACACACACACACACACACACACACACACACACACACAACCCCCCCCCCCCCCCCCCACAAACACCACACAACAAACACATTTAAGTGCACTAGTCTGAAACGCTCTGTTCACAGTTCTGTTTCAGAAATTAAGGTGCCATGATTATAACAATAGCAAATCACAAGACAGCAACTACAATGACAATGGCATTCATCACATGACTCACTAGTGGGCAATTAAAGACAATTTCAGACTTCAATATATCCCTTCAGTATCACTCATGGAAATGCCAGCAACCAATTTCTCCTCGAAAAAGATCGTCCACTTTGTGCTGAAGCATATACCGTACAAATGCACGCACACATACTACTGCAGACGTACACACACACACGCACAGGCAGAGGCACACACACCATCTGACCCGCCAATAGCAATAATATGCGTCCTTCACTTATCATCTTCTATCATCTATATAATATTATCATTCCCCCCAACACCCAAGGTACACCACAACTCAGCCTCATACATCCTGCGCTGTGCCCCACTGACCCCCTCATATACACACACACACACACACACACACACACAACACACACACACACACACACACACACACACACACACACACACACACACACACACACACACACACACACAACACACACACACACACCAACCTGCCCACCCCCACAACATGAAACATCTAGCAGCCGGCTGCAAAGCACTGCATTCCTCAGGAGTTTTTTTTTCTCCTTCTTCTTCTTCTTCTTCTTCTTCTTCTTCTTCTTTTTCTAATAAATGTGATCCCAGAATCCAAGGAGGGAGACCAGCACTGTGCATTAAAATTCATGGGAAAAAATGGCAATAAAAATCTCTCTCTCTCTCTCTCTCTCCTCTCTCTCTCTCTCTCTCTCTCTCTCTCTCTCTCTCTCTCTCTCTCCCTCTCCTCTCTCTCTCTCTCTCTCTCTCTCTCTCTCTCCTCTCTCTCTCACTCTTTTGTCTTCACTCTCCTCTGACTTTTTCCTCACTGTGTGTGTGTCTGTGTGTGTGTGTGTGTAGTGTGTGTGGGCACCGCACGCGTATGTGTGTGTTCACGTGGGCGCCCGCATGTCTCTCTTTTTTCATTCCCTCACTTGCCTTGCTTGACACACACCCACCCACATAAACACAGCATAATACACACACAAACGTGCACAGGCTCTGAGGCTCCAGTTGTGCACGCATCCACGTATGCACACACATAATGTATGCACGCGCGCACACACACACCCACACACACACACACACCCACACACACACACACACACACACACACACACTCACAACCACACACACACACACACACACACACACACACAGAGATATAAGCCATGCATTATGTACAAGTCTCCCTCCCTCTCTCTCACGCACGCACGCGCACACACACACACACACACACACACACACACACACACACACACACCACACAACACACACAACACACACACACACACACACACACACACACGTTCAATCTCCAACCCTCCCACCGGCCTCGTCTTTCTCAGCATCCCCCCTGCTGTCCTTCATCCTTTATTCCACTCCTCCCTTCCTCCATCCTTCCATCCCTCCTTCCCCCTCTCCCTTTTCACACACACACCCACACACACACACACACACACACACACACACACACACACACACACCACACACACACACACATGCGTGCGCACACACACACACGCTCTTCCCATTCCTCTCTCTATATTTTCCAAACTCCACCTCTGGCAGGTTGTGATTTCCACTGTCAGAAATTGCTTTTTCAATATCTCTCTCTCTAATTATGAGCCCAGCTAAAGGGGTCATGCCACCAGAATACCAATTTTTCTGTTTTTTTCCATCCATCCACCATTTCTCCAGAATATTTCGTCTTTTTTTTCCCCCAGATGGTGACAAACAACAACTAAACAACCACCGACTGCAGCACAGTCAATACGAATGAATGAATGAATGAATGAATGTTTTTTTCATCAACAGCTTGTAGATTTACAGTACAATTCAAGCACAATTCAATACATGTAACGTCACCTGCAACAGCACCATAAGCATTACCCTTGTTTACAATAGTGGCCACCATGTTCATTTCAGCCAGTTTTTGGCCAGTTTTGAATCCCAGACGCCTGTAGGTGGCTTTTGAGAGTGTTCCTAAGGGGAACTCCACCCATTTTCAACATTTTAATATGTCATTAATATACCTTAGAGATGTTGTGTGGACATGATAAATTCTGTATTTCCTAAAAATGGAGGTCTGAAAAAATCATTAACATGGTGAAATACATCTGATGACATCATCAAGATGTATTTCACCATGTTAATGTTTTCTCTTTCAGACCACTTTTTCCCGAGAGGGTACAAATGGAACCAAATGGACTCGCTAGGGTCCATTTGGTTCACATTTGTATCCTCTCAGGGTGGAATGGGTGGAATTCCCCTTTAATGACTGTTGGTAGGGCGGTCGACATTTTGGTGGCATAGGAGCAAAAGGAATTAAGTCCCTTGTTTGTGCCGAATCTGGGTTGCACATGGTTTGTAGAAGTCCACCTGGTGACAGTGGATGTGTGGACTTCATTGACATTAAGTAAGTATTTGGACAGTTACATTGGGTAGCCTATTTTGTGGCTTCGTTTGTCCAAGTCGCCCAAGTTGGCATATTGCATTATAGCATTTAGTTTATTTATTCTAGATTCGTGCAGGTTTAGGTATATTCAGTGACAACTTAATTCATTTCAAATATCACTTAAAAAATAATAATAATAATCCTCCCTACTACAGTATATAGTGTGCTGAGTGCTGACCATATATGTAGTTCCCCCCTGTCCCCAGTGAGCCCCTGCCTTGGGTAAAAAAAATGTTTTGGTTTTGCTTTGGGTGGCAAAGTCTACATCCAATCATGATGAAAGGGCGTTCCTTCAATCAGGATCGAGCAAGGTGGGCCTTGGTGTACCGCCAATGTAGAGCATGTGCATGTGCACATTGAGTTACCGCGGCGGATCCGGGTGGTTTTCCCAAATAACCCAAATCACTGAATGCTCCTTTAGGTCACTGCCCAAATCTGAACCATAGCTTATTTGTAACATTTTTTGTAAATGAACAAGGAATTGGTATGGAGTTGAGGTCTGCTAAATCAATATTTTTGTCCATATTGGCGGAGATACATTTGGAGAGATTTAAGGTTTTTTGAACGCACTGACAGTTCGGGGGGAGAAGAGGAAAACCACTGAATTTTGATACACCTACCACAAACTCCTTGCATTCTCAATCACTTTGCTGTGCTCCTTAAGGGTTAACTTTTTCTCTCAGAGCAGTCTCGGCGCGTTTTGATTGACGTGCGGAGCCTCGAGCTACCGGCAATCCTCCAATCAGCGAACGGCTAGTGCGCCCCCACGTGGGTGTCGGGGACGCTCATTGGCTCTCCTCGCCCAGTGTTTACTGTGCCGAGGCTGAGCCCCACGTGGAGATTTCATTCAATCATTGAACAATTCCATTGCACCCCCCCAACTCCACCCCCACCCATATACACTTTTTCATTGAAAATGTTGTACTGTTTTTGAAATTAACATTCACCTAAATGTGTGAAGAACGTTTTCTAAGTTATGTTTTTGGTTAATTATAAGGCTTACACACAGTCATATGAACCTAATTAGAGTGCAAAACTAGCTGGGGAAGGAAATCAACAAAGATTTCATTACAAATATCGCTAGGCTATTTGGAGAAGATTGTATGCTAATTGTTCGATTTGCAATAACATTTAAAACTTTTACGAGGGGCATGCATGGTGATACCAATATTTGGCAAAGCATTTTTTACTTCTGAACCAGGAAAACAACAAAGCCTGCCTGCATTACAATATCTCCCCCACTCTCTATTAAACCAAGACATTGCAATAAGGTAGCCTTTGGGTTTTCTCTCCATCAACAAAGTCTCATGTTGTGTCCCACTGAGGGGATCAAGCAGGGGGTGGGGGTGGGAGAGAAGAAGTGTTGTGAGTGTGAAAGGAGTGTAAGGGCAGCACACCAGCCCCAGCACCACCACGGAGACAAAAGAGAGAGAGAGAGAGAGGAGAGGCTGCGGCTGCGTTGAATGTGGTGGTGGTGGTGGTGGTGGTGTGTCCGTCTCAGGAAGCCACAAGCAACAACCACGTTTCCCTGCTTCGCCTTCTTTTTGCGCTAGTAGAGAAGAGAGACAGCGAGAATAACGTCAGGGAAGACGAAGAAGAAGAAGAAGAGGAGGAGGAGGGGACACTTCTTTTGCGCCAGACAAAAAACAACAACAACGCCGATATATTCACAAATCGTTGGTAGCGGCGAAGTTGAGGACAAGACTTGAACCGTCTTGGTTTGTTGGACGGACCGTGGGTGGTTGTGGTGGGGGGGCCGTGTGCATCTTTCTTTTTTACCCCCCTAATATCCTCCTCCTAGCGTCGAGTGCAGTGCAGTCCTCCTCAGTGTGGTGGTGTGGGTTGGTTGGAGATAGACCAGAACAAAGGAGTCTTCCAGCGAGGAATGAGCGAGCTGAGACTAGCTCTGCCATTACCGCCTTTGAAAGCAGGCCAAATGCCTCTCTGAGAAGCGACAAACACGAGCAAAAGAAAGACTGGTCGTCTCCCGTTCCGTTCCGTTCCCAGCGAAACCCTTTTTATTATTGCTCCGAAGAGAGAGGGAAAAGAAAAATAAGAGAAACGCTACCACGAGTCGGCGGCTACAATGTTTCCTCAAAACCGGCCACCGGTAAGTAGACTATATACCCTACCATGCAGTGGGTTTTCAACCTTTTTCATACCAGGGCCCACTATTTATTTAGCATTTGAGCCACGGACCACCATTTGAGGACATTTTAGCCCCCACCGACCCCCTGAAACTAAAGATTTCTTTTGCCGTATAATCGTATAATCTTCTACATTCTCTAGTTGTGTAGACTTCGGCTAATTCATATGGTGAATATTTTAACTCTTAAGAGTGTAAACATGAAACCAAATGACCCGCAAGGGTCCATTTGGTTTCGTGTTTGCGCTCTCAAAGAGTTACATCTGGTTAACCAACTGTCCATCATTTAGCCTGGGGACCACATGGAATCCTCTCAGGAACCACTGGTGGTCCCCGGGCCACTGGTTGGAAACCACTGCTTTTAGAGCGTGAATAATAATAATGCTGCCACAACAGTGAGGTTATTATTTTAAACAAATAAGCGTTTGAACTCACTCTAAGCAAAATAGATCCCATTAGCCCTATAGCTCGTCTTTGTCATCCCCAGTTGTTGTTGTTTCCGGGAATTTATTTGTGATAAACAGCACAATAAATTACATTTTTAATATTGAATGCTTATTGAATGCATATAGTAACGTTGTAGCCTATTTAGTCTGTATTTGTAGTTATGATGATGATCAGTGCAAGGGTTGTTTTCCCCCTTGCAATGGAAAGGTCAGATGTTGCCTTGGCCCTATACTATAACCTGGGGGCTGCATGTTTTTTGGGGGGTGGAATAAGGCAAAGGTTTATACACAAAACGACCATACACCGCTTTGTTGTCTTTTTGTGTGTGTGTGCGTGCGAATCCCGTGTCCTTGGTGCTGCTCACCGTCATCTTGGCCAGAACATGTCGCCCTGTGTGTATAATCTATACAGTGTATGTAGTAGTAGTATATGGAGGAGTTGACCTAGATGGTGAAGTGTCTATGTTTGTCCTTTCGACACAGGGTGAGGGAGTGAGGGAGTGAGTCAGCTTGGCTTGTTGACACACTCTCTTCAATGATCTGCCCCAGTGAAGTGCTACTCATTAAAAGGAAAGAAAAAAAAACATAAGGATGGCTGAATCATATTTCTTATTTGCAATATTACGGTCAACGTATAGCTTTATGTGAGCTTTATGAGGCCTATACCAGAAACCCACTATAGCAGTGGCTTTCAACCAGTGGTCCTTGAGGGGGGGTCCAGTTGGTCCACAGCTAAGTGATGGAGTTGAACCAAGATGGCCCCCTTTAGATCTTTAACTTCTGATTTTATTTTTATTCCGTGGTCTGGGGCTAAAATGAAAGTGGTCTACTTGATGTCTGGCTTTGTATTTCAGGACAGGTCTCTCTCCAAGGTTATGGGTGCAAGGATGGACTGGATGCCATGTGGCTTTATAGTTTATTTATTTTGTAGATATTAGGCAGATTGAGAGCTTTTGAGTTGCCTGAAACAACCGGTAATACTAATAACACAAGAACCTCCTCCTCTCTGATTACGTCAAGTATCAATTAGATTTGCTCATTTGCATAACATATAACCCCCCCCCCACCACCACCCCCCCCCATCTATACGCCCTATCCATCATGCACTCCAACCCCCCTCCCACTACCACCACTAAATGACAGTCCTATGCACTGAGGCCAGGTGATCACTGTTATGTTGTTAGAAATAACAGCATAGAATAGATGAGAATCATCATCTACATACTGCATATTGATATTCATCATGTAGGTAAATTAAACTCCAACCAGCTGAAAAAATCCATGCATTCCGGGATAATGTGCATGCATTGGTGTTTTTCGGACAGTGGTTCCTGAAGGGAGGTGGTCCCCAGCTAAATGATGGAGAGTTGGTAACCAAATGGAACCTTTATAGGCCCTTTATAGAACATAAAGTGATGCCTACCACTTGGCTTCATTTGGCGCTCAAGGATAAATTTATTGTTAAGCATCCACAGTACATCACAGAATATAATGTTATGTAAACATTACAGTTAACGTGTATAACACTGCAAATGGTTAGTTACACTAATGCCACAAATTTACAATGTAGTATTATTATGCAAACATTTTTATTGAAGTTTTATTTTTTCACAACAGACAACACAAAACAAACATCAGCAACCAACCGTCATTCAGCATATCTAGACATGACATGTACAATACAGAAATCAACAGCTCGAAATAATCAAAATCAATGTATGTGCAATGTAGTAGTCGACTCATACAGTGTCCTGTCTGAAATTGAACTAAGCTAATGGCTGTGGTTCATAAACCTTTTATTTTTAAAGCTCAAGGCCCCCCAAAACAAATTTTGATGTTTGTCCGGGACCAAAACGAGTGAAAATGTGAGTGTGAGGCTGTAGATCGGCTGTTTTCACTATAGCTTTCACTCTTTCTGAAACTGTGTCATATGGTCACGGTGAGAAAAGGGGAACTCATCATAAGCTAGCCAGGCTTCACAAACGCATATTAGCACTATGAGCCTGTGTATAGCAGTGGTCCCCAAAGTGTTGTCCTTGAGAGAGTTCCATGGGGTCCCCAGCTAAATGATAATATAGAACCCGAATGGGCCCCTATGGGTCTGTAGCTCAGAGAGTGCACAAATGGAATTTGTACACATTTGTTTCCATTTGTACACTCTTAGAGTAAAATTAACGATTTTACAATATACATTGAGCTTCCAAAGATACAAACAATGCCATTACATGTGGGGTCCGGACTCAAGTTTTCATTGCAAGTGTCCTTGCAATGAAAATCGGTGAAAACACCAGGATCCATAAAAAACCTTCTCTTAAGGGGGTCCCTCCCTGGCATGTATCTTCAAAGCGGGTCGGTTTAATGTCAATTTGGGGGTCTCTGACATTAAATAGTTTAGGAACCAGTAGTATACAGTATAGCACCACTGTAGTACTAGCATATAGCTGGCTGGAGGCAGGAGAGGCTGTGAGGGAGGCAGACTGTGGGTCTGTGGTTTGCACTCTTAAAACCCAATCCCTCTCATCCAGCCTCTCCTCGCTGTGTTCCCTGTGAGCGTTCCTGACCACATCTTAATGTATGGCCGGGCATCCCGCGGAGAGAGGCGCAGACTGTGGTAAGCCTGGGCGGAACGCTTAGACCAGCAGCTCTGTTTCATTTCAGCACACCACAAGACCTTCTCTCACTCTCACACACACACACACACACACACACACAACACACACACACACACACACAACACACACACACACACACACACACACAACACACACACACACACACACACACACACACACACACACACAGCATCATCAAAATGTGCCGCCGTGTCCCTTGCTAGTCCTTGGTGGTGGTGATTAGGGCCCCGTTTGCTGCAGCTCATGCAGGCTACATCCATCCACACGCTAAGATGTTGTTTTCCTTGTGTTGCCAGCTCTTGTGAAGGAAATACGGCAAGTCGCCAGTCCACCTCCCAAAAAACAGGCCGAATCTTGGCGAGAGAAATGAGCCAAATCTCACATCTAAAAACCAGCCTGATAATATGGCCATATATCCCTGATAAATGGTGGCTTGTTAAAGGAGAATTTCATGCTGGAAGTCTTTCTCAGGCTACTTTTATTTGCAGTTGATTAATATCCAAAAAAAATGCCAAATAAGACACAGCATCTTTTAAAACATGCCCCAAAAAACACAACCTGCATCGTTTTTTATTTATCCCCCATTCGAAGTTTTGCACCCCTATTGATTTTGCTCAAAGAATGGTACCATAATAAGTAGAAGCCATGTCAACGTGAACGTAATAATACCATCCCACATGTTTTTCTAAACAGTTTTAATTGAATTGTAACAAAGAATAAATTCAGATTAGAAAATAAATTATGAATGCCAGCCATGGCTACGTTCTTAAACTGGCTACACTTAAAAAGATTAAACTATACCACTCGTGTTCGTGAATGAGGTTGAATGTGTGGGCATTTCTACTCATTACTTCTCCCCACTTCTCTAGTGACAGTTTTTAGCCTTGTACGTAGTCGGTTAATCATTGTATCCAACTTTGAAACTCCATTAAATCCATAATTTTGAGGGATTTCCTCAGTCCAGGGTGGCTGTGGGGCACCTTTTTTTGAAAAGTGCTGGGAGAACAGAGAACAGAGGGGCCATTTGCACTTAAGCTCACTACATGCATACGCATATTCAACAAGTTTAAGTGTTGCCATGTAATTATAATGTAATGAGGGCAAAAGTCGGCAGAATTGGTACTCTGTACCGATGAGTACCAGCCCTATTCAAGCACCGTCTGTAAAACAACAATGCTGTTCTTGAATGTATAAGTACATCCACAGGTTCTGTTCCTCCTCCATGTAGGCAGGCAGGCGTAGTATTATAAAATGCCTCCTGTTGTTACTCTATTTAGGTAGCAGTAGCATTATAAAGTGCATCCTGTTCCTATACTTCATTTAAGCCATACATGCAGGGAAACTGTCGGCCCATGGACCAGATGCAGCACTCACCTCCACTTGATGCCACTCTCGGGTTAATAACAGAAATTCAGAACACCGATACATTATGTATTGAAGTATACAAACATGATCGCTTTAATTATTACTTCAGTCTAAATGAGTAGTATTAAAAGTTTGGTCTTTATGTCCAATGTATGTGTATTTTAGTTCATAAAGGTAATCTACAAGCTCTGCGCTTGTAGATCTGCTATCTGTTTTTGCTACAGCAGTTATATGTGGCTCTCTGTAGTAAGTGTGGGAATATAGTGGCCCTCTCCCTTTGTCAAAGTTACTCACCGCTGATGATGTAGGCAGAAGTAGCTTAAAATGCTGAATATAACTGTGGAACAGCTGCTAGCATAGACAACAAGGTCAGTAACGCTTGTAATTCGTTATCCTTGTTCCGCATAACAAACAACGTTCTTATTTCCCCGACTGTACACTACACCGTACACTATACACTACACAAACGGGTGTTCTTTGCTTTAATCATGGGCATGGAGTCATGCTTACCATGTTACCTTTACGCTGTGGGGATTCTGGAGAGGCTGAACCTACTAGGTCACCATTAGTCATGTCCTGATGTCCACTTTTTTCATTCTCCATCCGATCCTGATAAGTGTTACCCATACCAAATACCGATGCCGGAGGAGGATGATGATAATATACTGTATATTGGATGATGATAATAATAAACACTTACAGTTTGGGCAACTCCACATGCAACAACATTATATTTACCTGTCATAGTGTCAACCCCTCAACTGCATTGAATCAGTGCTTAGACTACCATATTCGCCAGAACTGTATGACTCTATATAACCAAAAAGGACCGATACCAACACCTTTCCAAAACCCGATAATCTTGACAGAGGCGAGCGTATTGTAATGACCCTTCAAGGGCCTATACACACTAGTAGAGATAGCGCAAGGGTATAGAATAAAGGTATGAACAAATAACATGACCCTATTGCTGCTAAGGTGATTTTGCAGATGGAGTAGATTAATTTGGTCATGGCGGGGAAGGTTAGGCAGGAGGACGTTGAGCAGAGACGATCCAGTGCAGAGCACAGGAGTGAAACCTTCCTTCCGGCTGAGTCCCAGTATAGTCATAGCTCCTTACCCTGGCTGTTGTCCTGTGGAGAGAGCCACGCTATTGATTGGCAGCGTGCCTTGTACTTGCTAATAGAGAGAGGGAGGGAGGGCTTGACACTAACACTTGCCCGCTGCCCGGGGCAAGTAAAAAAAATGTTCGGGCAAGTGAAGACTGCTACCTCGTTGCCCGATCGGGCAAGTGTGCAACTTAGTGCACTACACAACACAAATTTGTCTTGAAGGCAGTCATTGCACTCTACCTCTGTGTCTTTCCCTGCTTTCTAGCTATCCACAATTCCAGGCTGGATTTGGGAAACAAAACAGGCAAATTAACATACACATCAGAATGACCTAATCTTCTACATTCTCTAGTTGTGTAGACCTGGGCTAATTAAGATAATGAATTTTAATGAGAGTGTAAAAATGAAACCAAATGGACCCGCAAGGGTCCATTTGGTTTCATTTTTACATTCTCAAGAGTTACATCTGCAAAATTTACAATATATTTTTGGGGGGCAAGTGACCATGAGCTGAGGGCCAGTAGAACCTGACTTGCACTTGCCCGATGGGCAAGTGCCTCCGAGACCTTAGTGTCAACCCCTGGGGTTATTGTGCTGTAGTAAGGCAGAAGCGATCTCAGGTGTACAGCAGTGGTTCCCAAAGTTTGTAATGTCAAGCACCCCCAAATTAACACTTACTTGCATAGAGACCCATACCAGGGCCCACTATTTAGCCACGGACCACCATTTGATGTTGAGTTTAGGTTCTCAGAACCAAAACTAGATGATTTTCAAGTTGGTGTCCACAATTTATGAAAGATAACTGGCGAAACATTTAAAATAACAATTCTTCTCCATTTTCTAATTGTGTAGATTCCCGAAATGAAGTAATTCAGATGTTTAAATTATAATTGAACTCTTGAGAGTGTTGGTTGCCAGCAGTCCATTATTGAGATGGGGACCACCTGGAATCCTCTCAGGAACCACTGGTGGTCCCCGGACCACTGGTTGAAAACCACTGTTATAAATGTATGCAAACAACTACCATAAGAGAAGACGTTTACGGCTGTATCGGTTACTCTCAACCTGAGAGTAATTCATCAATCAAGGACCCCCAGTTTGATTTGCATTGCATTCGTGTACAGACCCATATCTCTAGGACCCCGAGTCTGAGTGCATGTTCATTTGGTTCCATTTGTACATTCTTCAGAGTTACAGACCCACTGCGGGCCTCTTGGTTCCAAACTATAAGTTAGCTGGGGGGGCCCTCCCTTGGAACAACCTCAAGGACCCCTGGGCATCCCCAGACCCCCGTTTTGGGAACCACTGGTGTACCATACACTGCAAGCTGTTGTGGAGATGGATGCAACCCCGAGAAGCAGAGGCAACACGAGCAGAACGGGTTGAAGGGGTTTGCCTAACGAAGGAAGGCACCTCCAGCAATTAAGCCAGCTGACAGCCAAACTGTTGATGCTCCGCTAATGTGGGCTGACAGCAGGGACATTTGAATAACGAGGCTTGAAGGAGTGAGGGAGGGAGGGTTAAGTGAGGATGAATTGAAGGAGGGGGAGTAAAAAAAAAAAAAAAGGAAAAAAAAAAACGAAGTCGAAGTGGGACAGAAAAAAAGGTAGATGTGTTGCTAATGAAACGGGTGCCTAGCTATAACTCACTCCCACCTAAGCGAGGGAATCATTGAGAGATTACAGAGACGTTTCCCCTGGCAGGGTTGAGCCCGGGAGATTGCTTCTTGGGGTATATGGGAGGGTCAATGGAATGGATGGACCCGTTATCACACGTTGCTTTAAAGGGATATTTCACCTTCAAGACATGTCACTCAGACAGTTTTTGTGTTGCTCGATTCAGTTACTAGATATTTGATCTTTTTTTTTTTTTGTCAGACACGCCCCGTTCAAATACAAACCCATCTCATTCATTCCTTGAGAAATGAAAATCCTTCTGGTTCTGGTGACTGACATTGTCCTTCAAGTCATTTACCCTTTTCATTTATTTTTGATAATTGAAAATAATATGTCCCCTTGCGTATTAGGGTTAGTATGAGTCACCACACAAAGACTGTCAATCGTGCTTGCAGTTAAAATGGGTTTGTAGGAATAGGAATGAGAAAAACTTTCCGAGGTGTTCACAAAAGACTCGGTAGACGATAAAATGGTGATAGTGAAATATCGCCTGCCAGTCATTTCAGAAGAATGAACAAACTGCTTGGCAATCCTTGACTATTGTCTAAGTTATATACATGTAATAGTTGTTATATCAGGTTGAGTCACTAGGGTACCCTAGGCCCTATTATTGGTATGGTTTTTTGTGTTATTTGTGGTGGTAGTTGGTAGTTGGGGAACACTGATGGAGGGGGCGGGGATAACTTTGCGGAGATGGACAGAGAGATGACGGCCTGACAAACATTCCAGACAGTGAAAAATGGAGAGAGTTTGTGATGCTATTCTGGGTGAGTCCCACTGTCGCTGTGTCCTTGGTGGAGGTGGAACCAAGAGGAAGAGAGGGAGAGAGACCGACACCACGGTGGATATATATATATTTTTTTCTAACAACTGACTCTTGCTTGGCTAATGGGCCAAGCAAGAGGGCCAGATAGATGATGGCACCTGTGTGGGAGCGATTAAGCAGTTCTATTTACACAACAAGAAAAATGTTAATATCCAGGTTAGATGCCAGTACCGCCTGTTTGCAGTGTCAAATTTAACAAAGACAGTGGAAAAGAAGCTTGGAATGCTTTCCCTTTCTACCATTTTGACCAGATACAAGTCCGCCATTACGGCTCAGCCACAGTGCTCCGCTCCGCCACTGCTGATGATTATTCTCCTCCAATGTCAAATTAGGGTCTCATGTAGAATCATTTTGACCAGATTTGGACCATAATGGACATACAGACGGCGTGCGTGTGCCGTCTTTAGTTGGAAACAATCAAACCGAATCAGAATGTGAGGAAAAACGTGTTATCAAATTCAATCCTATTGGTCTGCTGCCTGCTCCCGCAGTGGACGCAGAGGCAGGGCCCTCTCTCTCCATTGCTGCACTATAGCAACTGGTTGGAACCAAGAGTTACTGTATATAGCATGTTCCGGCCTCTGGGGATGAAAGTGCTAAAAAAATAATAGTGCTTCTGGGAGATACAAGATCAGTGTGGAACGAACTGGCTTCTTTCTCCTCTGGGAAAGTCCTTGCTGTCTTGGTGATTAAGAAAAGAAACGGATAATTGTAAGGGTCAAGTGTACCAGACAGGGGCGGATCTAGGCATGGGCATGGGGGGGCAATGCCCCCCTAGATACCCAGTCTGCCCCCCCAAACATGATGCCATGCAAAACAACCCAAGATATTTCAAATTAAAGTGCTTTATATTTAAAATGATTTGAAACACTACTACTGCTACTAACTACAATTTTGGCACCACTAAACCAACACCATTTCATCAACAGAAAACTCACTGAGTCAGACCTTCAGCTTTATGCATGCTGCGTGTCTGTAAATAAAAGTCCTGTAACCGAAAATGGTATGGGTGCGACTTCATCGCCCGTGGCGCGAAGCGACACGGGCGATGAAGCCGCCCCATACCATTTTCTCTTGCCCCTCCAACATGTTCTCTTGCCCCCCCAAATGGGACATGTTATATCCACCCCTGGTACCAGAGGAAACACGTGGTTGTCTAAACACGCTCTCTAACAAACCAACCCAACCAGCAGGGTCAGCAGTGGCCAGAGTAGAATACAGACTGGGATTGGGAGTTGGGATTTAGTAAATAAAAACAAGACACACAAACCAAAATCACACCCGTGTTAAGTGAGTATCAGACATGTGATGTAATATACTGTACTATATTCAAAAGAAAGTGGTTTGGGTGTGAAACCATTTTTACAGTCTTTAAGTGGAATGGAAAAGAGGCAAATTACAAGGTGATCTCCATAGACGGAACATTACTGTTCCACAATGCAAACATCCCAATTTGATGAGGTGTAGATGTAAATATGTCACACTCAGCTCTCAGATTATAGTGTCCCTGTTTTTTTGGCGTAAGTTAGCCACCATATGATGTGATCTTCGAAAGCCATGCGTTGTATGGGCCAACTCCCCTAAACACACACACACACACACACACACACACACACACACACACACACACACACACACACACACACACACACACACACACACACACACACACACACACACACACACACACACACACAACACACAAAACCAAGTAATGGAATAATGGATGAAGCTAGCCAAGGAAGTATGGAACACTGCGGCAGAGTGTGGATCTGCAATGCTATACAGAGAACCAGGTTGCGATTACTCTCAGTCGCAACACACAACGCCCGTATCTGTTTGAGCTCTGATTATAAACAATGGCCAGTTGTTATGGATTACAAAAGTCACATATGATCGTGATTATTGATCATATCTAGCGGGGTAATTTGGCTGTAGCAGATAACTGTCAGTGTCTATCACTTTACTTGGCCCGGATGACATGGTTTAAGTAATTTGGATAATTTTTCATGTGCAGCGGCTAGCTAGTTGTGTACTAAAAGGACCAAAGAGACCTGCTGAGATTGCTTTCCACATGGCAATTGTGTTATCCATTCAGCCAAAATGATAGATTCCCCCCCCCCCCCCCCCCCCCCCCCCCCCCCCAAATACGATTGTCTGGTCCCTGCTGGCCATGATTCACATCCGGCTTTGATATACTATAGCGCCTCCCAAGTACACTTGCATAACATAACACACTTTGATCCTCCAGGTGGCGTAGTACTTGATAGCTGGCGCGCGTGTACGGTCACTGACCATCAACTACGCAACATTGCTTCCGAATAAATCCAGACACATTGAATCGTCCTCTTTGCCGTACTCCACTGTCGGCCTGATATTCCCTGTCAGTCACCAGTGTCGTGTTTGATTAGTTTGCAAGGGATTCTACTTCAGCATTATTCTTAATTTTACTTTGGAGACTATGCCAAGCCCAAGAGACACATGTAGACCGCAGAATAAGATCAGCATGTACTCCTGTGCGTGTATGCACAGGAGACAGGCGGTGTAGAGAAATGCGCTTATGTTACGCATTGTGAATGTGCAGTGTCTGTGGGCGTGTTTATTTTTTATTCATTTATTTTTGTTAAAGCTTGGATTGTCAACTAGAGATTATGTCACGTTCTAAAAAAACATTTAGTCCACTTAAGTACAATCCATATCCGAATACACTACAATGGTCCAGAGACCATACCTCCAGTACATGTCTCGAATCTGCATCCGGTACCATAGTGTGAATCCCCTAGTAACCTCTATGGTTTCACATATATCCCCCCATATATATCCACTATCCCCTCTGACAACCACCTGTGTCATTCCACTGTATCCTCAATGTTCAACTGCAACTGTCAATATTGGCTGTCCGTGCGTGCGCATGTGCATGTGTGCGAAATGGTTTATATGTGGTGCATGGGCATTCTGTCTCCAGAGTTTGTGTGTTTGTGGGCTGGAGCGGGGATGTGAGGTCATATGTGGTTTGCTGCTTGCGGCGTAATTAGAGAGAACTCAAATGAAAACAACATTGATTGCATTCAAGGAATGCCACATTCTCAACCAACCCTTTTACAACATCTGTGTGTGAGAGAGACTTGCATGAGTGTGTGTGTGTGTTAGCATAACCCTCCCTTTTTTTTAATCACGACCAGATCTATTCTGCTATGAAGCGGGCTGAATTTACACCAGCATACACCCCAGTACAGTACTGGGTTTTTGGGCTGGACTAAAGAGACAGAATCCCTTTAAAAGCCTATTGGAGAAACCTTGGGCCTGATTAAAATCATTAACACACACACACACACACCACACACACACACACACACACACACACACACACACACACACACACACACACACACACACACACACACACACACGGCTGGGCGTCCATTTAATCACTGCAATTGACTCAGGCCATTCTTGGCTACAGGACAGCCTGAGGAACAGATTAGTGCTTTGGACACACGCACATACGCACACACACACACACACACACACACACATCCTTGTTTTTGGTCCATAGTGAGGTCTACAGTAAAATGCCTACAGACTGAGGACCACCACTTCTGATTGATTTACGAAAATACCAAGGGTCATTTTGGAGACTTGGGGGCACCCTTATCCCAAACACTCACTTAGATTAGCTGAAAACCTCTTTTTTTAAAAATATTTTTTACAAACAAAGTGAGGACCGGGAAAACACACACACACACACTCCTGTTTTTTCGGGGCATAGTGAGGACCGGCCACAAGCTGTAGATTCTTAACAGTTATTTCTATGTTGGTGTGTTGCTTATCTGAACTAGCGTTAATAATGAAAGTATTTAGATAAAATGTAATTATGTAACAAATGCATCTATTGCATCTATAGACCTGTAAACCATGTCTTTTGTTCAACTTGAATAAAAACATTTAATTTGAACTTGCGCTGCCTGTTCCCCCCCCCCCCCCCCCTCTTGTGTAGATACACTGTATAAGCAGATTCAACCTACCATAAAGTACCTTTGGGATGGAGCCATCTGTGGGTTTAGTGTGTAAGCCAGTTATTTGTACTATGCTCAGCAGTGGGACAAATTGAATATAACAATTATAATACAAGAGAAGTTGGAGCACTTTTTACTTGCGTCTTCAGAGCCAAATGTTGAATTTACTACAAGTCACTATACCCTCACATGTCCTTCCAGAATCAACATCTGTGATGGAGCCAGATAAATGTAAACACTAATATACGTGCACGTTCCAGAGGTGGAAAGACACTGATGTAGAGAATCTAGAGATGGTTTCATTTCCTTTTATTGCGTACAACAACAACAACAACAACTTGTTAGGCCTCTTCCTCGTTCCCCCAGGGAGCTCCCAGGGATGATCCTAGCCGAGCAGTGTTGCCAACTGCCGAAATCCAAAAGGCACTAGAGTAGTGGGTTTCAACCATTTTCATACCAGGGCCCATTATTTATTCCTCATTTTAGCCAAGGACCACCATTTGATGTCGATTTTAGTCTCTCAGACTAATTTAGGTGAAATAAGTGGTAAAACGTTTGTCAAAATAGCATTTCTTCTACATTTTCTAAATGTGTCGATTCTTGAAAATTAGGTAATTCAGATATAATATAATTTAACTCTTGAGAGCGTAAACTGAAACCAAATGGACCGTAAGGGTCCATTTGGTTTCATTTTACGCTCTCAAGAGTTACAGATCTATAAGGGGTCCATTTGGTTACCAATGGTCCTTTCTAGGAAGGAAGGAGGACTCTATCATAGGAGGAAAAATGGTGAAAAATAAGGTTTTGTCTCTGGTGACTGTCAACCAATTTCGCTCCAACTCAAAAGCACCAGATTTTCCGCCAGAAGATTTTCACTAATTTTGACGTTAGGGTGGTCTGAAAAAAAGCCAATATAGTGACAAATGCGCCTAGTATTATGTATATTATCCATGTCTTCATCCTAGCACTAGTCTTTGTAGGAGTCAGTACCATGTCACTACTAATGACACCAATTACTTTGCAAGCAAGATATCATAAGATAACATAATAGATGTATATATATATGTATGTATGTAACCCCCTGTGCATTTGCAAAGAACAGCGAGCTAGCCATTACAGACTGATAGAACATCAACATCACATTGTTACATACACTGAAGGACCACAGCCAACCCATATACGTTTCAACCCTGTGGTATGCAGATATTTGAGATCTAATCTGTCTTTGTCACATTTATGCCAATATATGGAGATCTCGGTATTGTTATTCCTCCTTATATGCTGCCCAAAGCACTGTTGTTAACAGACAAACTGAGCTTGTTCCCAGCTACAAGTACCTTGGCACAATCCATCGATAAGAAATTGAAATTTGACCTCAACACTGGCATGTTGTACAAAAAAGGTTGACAGCACCTACACTGTTTGAGGACACTGGCTAAGTTCAATGTGGATAAAACTCTCATGAAACTGCTCTATGGTGCTTATGTTGAGTCCATTATTACTTTCTTGATTATCCGCTGGTTTGGTAATCTTACGTCAAGGATAAGAACTCCCTTGTGAGATTGGCACCCAAATGAACAGCCTAGACCACATCTATAATAAGCAGGTGTTCACTAAAGTTAAGTCCATTTAAGCTGATAGAGCTCACCCTCTGTACATAGTACATACTGTTACCGTCCGGGCGCCTGCAAGCCCCCCTCATTCATAAGAATTGCTTTATGTTCCTTTGTCCCTAACTCCATCGGCCTGCTGAATGCTGCTGAGGAAAGGTTGGGGAGGTAGTTTTGCACTTCAGTACTTGGTGACCATTTCAGCTCTGTTCTATCGCTGAGGACCTGTCTGTCAATGCATGTGTAGCCCCAAACGAAATAACCACCATGCAACAGCCCAGCTAATCGGGCACTGCCCTATACTTGCGTAATACTACATTAGGCTAACAAGATTTTGGAAGCAGGAGTGGGTGATGGCCGGGCATTGACCAGGCCCACAAAAATAGGGTATGCCATCACAATTGAAGGCAGGGAACCCTCTGGAAAAACCCAGTGGGTTAACCTTGGCAAACCACACAGATTACCAGTATGGTGAAGATGAGCAGACTGCTAAAGATTTATTCACCACCTGTTTCCTATAGCCTACCGGCCCACCCATAAGACTGCTTCTTTGACATAGGACCAGAGATGAATGCATGGTTATGTGATTTTTTTTACATTGCCCACAAGCACTGTACTGCATCCAACAGTTCCTGGTTAATTGTTGACAGTGTAACACTGGGTCAATTATGACTTAACAACCCCACTATCACATATAGGAGTGAGAGATCCTATAAATACATTAACCACAGCATGAACCATATACTGTTACTGTAGGTACGGGCTCCGTATGAATAGAACCAGCGGCTGATGTATCAAAAGTGTAAAGTTTATTCACATTAGAAAGACTACTTTAAAATACAGATGGGAAGCAGGGTTATATTAAGTCATATCAATATATATCATGATGCTCTAGGGCGGATGTATAGGCAAACAATAGTAATAGATTTACTGAGTCCTCTAAACTAAACAAACACTGCAAATCAACCACTCCAAATCAAAGGAAGTAACTTATGTAAATAAAGCAAAATAAAGTAAAGTAATCACGGCAAACAAAACTCAAATCATGCAAATAAATAATTAAATAATAATTAAAGGCCCAGTATCGGCCTAATAAGTTCTATTATTGCACACAGCCCGACTCATAATCATTGTAACACTCAAACTTTCAAATCCCCAATAAATATATGTATGTATATGGCACGTGGGAAAAACTGTGATTTAATGAGCAGATTGGTCCTCCAAGTCAGTATATTTTCAGCAGCCCACTGTATGTAGGAGATTTGTGAATAGCTCGTCTAAAGGACCTGGAGGCGCTGAAGGCTTGGTTGTTGCTTTCAGCCACTTTCAGCTCTTCTGCCTCACATAATTCAGTATTATCGATGTCACCTTTGTAGGACTGAGCACCACCTGCCTCCAGCTCACAAACACTCTGGCACAGGCTCTGGCCAAAACAGTAGGCCTTGAGCCTGAACTGCCCTTGCATTAAATACCATACAACTCTATTTTGTATAGATTTTTTATATATATATTTTTGGACATTAAGGGGTTAATAATTAAAAATGCCCGAGGCATATCAGTGGCACCCTCTTGAATTCTTAAGAGGTGACTGCAAGCTACAAGAATCACTACTATATCACATATCCAAAACATTTTCTATTAATAGTTATTTTAGCCAGTTTAAAATACACTTATATTATTGATTAGAATAGATGTTTGTGTGAGGCAAAAATCAGTATGATGCAATAATAGGTTATCAGAATTTTTTTCTTTCACCTGTCAGAACATTCACTGCTGTAGTTTCTGTAAGCTCAGTTTCAACTGCTGCCCTTTCCCCATACTGCCACGGTGGGGTCGTTAATGTAGCAACACAGCCAATTAACGACCCTGCACTCTTACTCTATGAAGGGCAGAGCAGAACAGTTTGGAATTTGGAACAGTATCTCACACCTTGGACCTTGAAACCTGTGGAACTTTCTTTTTGTATTCTTATGAAGAAACCATGATGTACATTTTTACAACCATCATATGTGCATTATTATATATAGTGCATATTGAAAAGTATGCCTTTCTGGAAAGCAATCCTTTGCTTTCCTGGTGCTTCCTGGCTGGTGCTCTCACCTGCAGCAACTAGTCCACTCTATTCACTGAACGGATCAAGTTGGAACTACTTGACTTATGTTATTTAGACGTCCCTAAGAATCATAAAAATGAGTTTGAGACCCCTGTCCTACTGCGTGTTCCATGCTGAAAATAGAGCAGCTCTGCAAGCTCACAGCACATTGTGTCTGCGTCGCGTTGTGAGCTTTTAGATCAGCTATTTTCAGCTTGTGGTGATGTGAGAGCTGAACTGAAAGCCTTCGCAAACAAAAGAAAATAACTGGTCTTGGCACCGTTGTAGGACTGAGCACCACCTTCCTCCAGCTCACAAACACTCTGGCACAGGCTCTGGCCAAAACAGTAGGCCTTGAGCCTGAACTGCCCTTGCATTAAATACCATACAACTCTATTTTGTATGGATTTTTTTATATATATATTTTGGACATTAAGGGTTAATAATTAAAAATGCCCGAGGCATATCAGTGGGCACCCTCTTGAATTCTTAAGAGGTGACTGCAAGCTACAAGAATCACTACTATATCACATATCCAAAACATTTTCTATTAATAGTTATTTTAGCCAGTTTAAATACACTTATATTATGTGATTAGAATAGATGTTTGTGTGAGGCAAAAATCAGTATGATGCAATAATAGGATACTCAGATTTTTTTTTCTTTCACCTGTCAGAACAATTCACTGCTGTAGTTTCTGTAAGCTCAGTTCAACTGCTGCCCTTCCCCCATACTGCCACGGTTGGTCGTTAATGTAGCAACACAGCCTAATTAACGACCCTGCACTCTACTCTATGAAGGCAGAGCAGAACAGTTTGGAATTTGGAACAGTATCTCACACCTTGGACCTTGGTAAACCTGTGGAACTTTCTTTTTGTATTCTTATGAAGAAACCATGATGTACATTTTTACAACCATCATATGTGCATTATTATATATTAGTGCATATTGAAAAGTATGCCTTTCTGAAAGCAATCCTTTGCTTTCCTGGTGCTTCCTGGCTGGTGCTCTCACCTGCAGCAACTAGTCCACTCTATTCACTGAACGGATCAAATTGGAACTACTTGACTTATGTTATTTAGACGTCCCTAAGAATCATAAAAATGAGTTTGAGACCCCTGTCCTACTGCGTGTTCCATGCTGAAAATAGAGCAGCTCTGCAAGCTCACAGCACATTGTGTCTGCGTCGCGTTGTGAGCTTTTAGATCAGCTATTTTCAGCTTGTGGTGATGTGAGAGCTGAACTGAAAGCCAACGCAAACAAAAGAAAATAACTGGTCTTGGCACCGTTCTGGGCTCTGTTAAAGAAGTGTTTCACCCCAGACTGTTTATAAGTTACTCCATTCAGTATTTAGGTACGTGGTGACCATTTTAACTGACTGGGGTGTTCACATGAGACTGAGTAGACCATAAGATGACCATTTTTTTTTGTGTTTTTTGTTTTTTTCTATACTTGGTACACTGCCAAATCAGTTGATTTACAGTTAAGCAGCCAGTGTGGCCGAAATGCACAGGATCGAAGTGGTTAATGCTTAAGTCATATCTCCAAAGTAAAGTACCATTAAGGATTTAAAGGTATAGTAAGTGGTTCAAAAACATTTTCTGTTAAAATGCTCCATTATAAGGTGTGCACTGTTGCACTTCACCTCACTGTAAAGTATGTGCATGTGCACATACCAGGGGGACTGGAGGATTTCCCAAATCATCCCTAATACAATGTTTGGCTCTGAGATAGTGCAGTAGAATTGCCTGTAATCAATGCACCTGCGCAGCCCCCCCCCCCCCCCCCCCTCCCAATCCCCACTCCACTCTACTGTAGCATTTTGTAAAGCTGCTACAGAATGCTACAGTAGAGTGGAGTGGGGGATGGGTGCAGTCTAGCTGACAGTTCAACTCGGAGCATAAATGAAACAAGCTATTGAAGAGGTCAGACCAACTTTACACACAGCTCCAGTGTATACTGTACCCCAAGGTGGGCACTGTTGCACTTCACCCCACTGTAGAGTATGTGCATGTGCACATCTTGTAACCAGGAGGACTGGAGGGTTTCCCAAATCACACAAATCACTTACTATACCATATACAGTATATAATTGTAGTGGGTAAATGGGCCTGTGTTTGGCTATGAGATGTAGTGTAGTAGAATTGCCTGTAATCAATGCACCTGTGCAGCCCCCCCACCACTCCAGTCCAAAAAGCTGCTACATTCAGTAGGATTTTCCAAATCGCCCAAATGACTTATGGTACCTTTTAGGAATCAAAGGTTCCTATTTTGGATAAACTTCATGAGCTTGCTGCTTTTTGCTGCAAGCTGGATGGAGCCCGCACACCAGATAAGGTACAAAAAGACTTTCTTTATTTGGACGATCCAAATAAAGAAAGTCTTTTTGTACCTTATCTGGTGTGCGGGCTCCATCCATTTTCATAGTATTTCTTTTAGCCCAGCACCCATCAGTCGATGTGCGTTGCCTATTGTCTTCTTCATGGTTCTATAAAAAGGAACAGATTGTAATATTCTCTTAAAGTAGAAGATAAATATGGCATTTAAATACTTGCATGTAGTCTAATATATTACCTAATAGAGCATTCAAATAATAAATAGCAAGCCAAGTAAAAGTAATTTCATAATATAATATACCAAATCACATCTCAATCAAATGCATCCATCCATATACATCAGAGTCAGGGCATTTGGGCTTACATAGATCAATGTTCAAAGACGCATGGCATCATCATCAGTTTGTAGGAAACACAGCAGGCTCTGCTGGCTGTGAATTGTTTGGAGACAATAGAATACTGGGCCTGGGGATCCAGGCCTGTATGTAGACTGTGACAGGAAGTGAGGTGGTTGTAGGTTCCATGCAAAGGGGGTTCCACTGAACTTGTGTCTCCTTGTGGAGCGGAGGGGAAATTGTGAAGGAACCTGGTAGTTTGTGACAGGATGGGCAGCTATATAGCCAACATAGGCTAAGTGTTTATATTTATAGTCAGATGAAGGAATAAATAAATTATCATTGCAATATATCAGAATAAATAATGACAAATAAAAAAGTATCCCAATGATAGTATAATGTGTGCTGTAATGGATACTAATACTAGTTGCAAGTAAAATGCACCATCTGTCTTTCCGAAGCTGTTAGGCCTACCGTAGGTGTCCAAATTACAACTAATATCTGTAAGCTGGGGACTAAGCTGTCACGGGAACCTTTGCGACTACATGCAGGCAGTTATGAATTTGTTGTACTTCTTCATCAGAATCTGGTTCACACATGTTAGTTAGTTAGTTTTTTATTGTCCACAAGTGGAAATTTGTCTTTAGTCTCATGTACAAAAAACATTAAAACGACAACAAGATCAACAACAAGCAACAAACATTTACACACAAAACATCTTAACAGGCAGAGAAGAGCACAACAAGGCATAATATTGCACCAAGCCTTTGGAATAAAATATTTTTTTAAAAATATTACGGCTACGGTTAAACTTGGTGTTCTATAACGTCTACCTGAGGGGAGTAATTCGAACTCCCTGTGGAGTGGATGAGAGGTGTCGTTGCTGAGGTTACCATACCACATAGCTATGTTAAAGGTCATGATTCCCTCTATGAGGTTCTTGTAAACAGTCTCCATAATGTATTTGCTCACTCTGAAGGAGTTGAGCCTGCGCAACAAGTGGAGACGTTGGTTACAGGATTTAAAAAGATTATCTGTGTTATCATTGAAGTCAAGGTTGCTGTCAACAATAGATCCTAAGTATTTAAAGTTAACTATCTCTACATTTTGTCCCTTCATCTTAAAGGGCTGCACAGGGTCCTTTTGATAAATAACCAGTTCCTTTGTTTTTGTTATATTAATATCTAAGGAGCTTACGTCGCACCAGTTTTGGAGAGAAGACACGTGTCCTCTGAATGCTTTCCCCCCACTATTTCTCCCTTTTTAGCATGGCAACCAAAGCCATATCATCAGCATACTTAAAGAGACTAAACTTCTCCTGATATAAATTTGAATTCATTAGTGTACTGGGAGAAAAGTAAAGGTGATAGTATTGTCCCCTGCGGAGCACCTGTGCTAAGCACAGTGATGTCAGAGCGGGTGTCATTGACACGGACCTGTTGAGGACGGTTAGAGAGGAAGTCCCTGACTAGGTGGATGATACCACCATTAACCCCTATATCAATGAGTCTCTGCAGGAGAGTGTGTATCTGCATGCAATTAAAAGCAGAAGTAAAATCAATAAACAGAACCCTGGCATAGTGGGTGGGAACCTGATGTGCTTAGTCAAGGTGTTGACCAGGCTGACAGTTGCATCATCAGTTCCCCTCCCCTGACTTTTATAAGCAAATTGTAGATGATCAAAACAATTAGAAACAGACTCTGTTATTAGTCGAGCTATAACTCTCTCAAAACATTTCCCCAGAATAAAGGTAAGGGCAATGAGCCTGAAGTCTTTCAGTTCAGTGGCTCCAGGCTTTTTGGGAAGAGGTACAATGCAAGACATTTTCCATCCGTTGGGCATAGTTAATCAAGCAGGTACTGAAAAAGCTCCAAAGAATACCTTTAAGTTCATAAATGTTTTTTTAAAGAACTCTGCCTCTCAGGCCATCAGGCCCAGGAGCAGAGTTGGGCTTGATACAGGACAGGCTAATTACAATCTCATGTTCATTAAGTGTAATAGGACATATTCAGGAATGGACCTACACACATTATCACGCTCAGTACTGAAGTCGTTATTATCAAAGCGACTAAAAAAGATGTTTAAGTCATTAGCAAAGGATGGAGAGGGGTGACAGGGGGTGCACTTTTGCTTAGAGTCCCTGGCCTTCATCACCTTTAAACCTTCCCATGCTTTCTTGGCATTTCCTGAAAAGTAGTGATGCTCCACTTTATCCTTGTATTCTATCTGTCTCCAGCTCGCATCGCATTTCCTCCTTACAGTCCTCTGTCCAGGTCACAATCTCAATTTTTACTGTCTTTTCCCGTTTCAGCCGAGCCCTGTAACGTGGAAGAACATGTACGACCTTGTGATCTGACTTCCCCAGGGCAGGCTTGCAGGTGGCTTTATAGGCATCGGGTATGTTGCCGTAGCACTTATCCAAAGTGCGTGCCAAGCGCGTCGGACAGTGTACATACTGATGTAGGTTGGGGAGGTGATCGGACAAGTCACAAGAGTTAAAGTCCCCAATAAGCAGCACGGGTTCTTTCGCTGCACGGGAAAGCGGACGCATAGCGCGTATTTCTTCTTTCTTGTTGGTCAACAAGCAAACATTAGAAAGAGTTATTGCCGGCAAGGGGGTCTGCTGCCTCGTCTCCTTAGCCGTTCTCTCACTCCGCCTCTCGATCCTCTTTTCTTGAATTTAGTCCTTTTTGCGTTCCGGTATTTTTAAATTCTGGATACTTATCCAGGCACTCAGGCTGGTTGCCTGAGTGACAGGAGCTGGTCCTGGCTGCAGGTGAGGACGCCGACCTTGCCGTTTACGCTCCATACTTCAGCGATTAAACAGCTGACAAGGCACATAACCAGCCACAGTATCATACCGATCTTGAACTTCATTTGACGAAAAGAGAATGCGGGTTCAAGCACTTAAAACAACGTAAAACATAACAAAACAAAAGACGAGACAAAGAGATGAGACACGGGTCGGCAGCAGTGCAATGTAATGTAAGACTGAATTTCACCAATCTGTCCTCCCTCTGGCATTTTGTAAACAAATGGGCAGGGCATGGGCAGCCCTTGTGAGGATGGGGGGTACTAGGACAGGTAGGCCCTCTCTAAACACAAGTTAAGCTCCCCCGGAATTCTCATAGACTGCCATCATAAAAATCGACCCGGAGAAAGGACTACTGAAAATCGCTTGCAACTGGTACATGGGTGACAGTTCATCAGACTTGGGGTCCGTTACTTTCCTTGCATTACTTTAGAAAAGGTAGTGACTCAATATGATGTTATTATAACAACTCAAAAGGTATATTAATGACATAGTACAATGTTGAATGAAGAATTGTGCTCTTATATACCTGCATGTGAGAAGTAACAAAGAAGAAACCTTGAACCTTATAACTTAATCTGTAATTATTATTGAAAGTTATATTCAAGCATGTTCAAGGCCATGAATAATTGTGAATGTCAAGTACAAACCATTTATTCCATTTTTGGTTATGCATCCTGGCACAACATAGCTCCATTATGCTTAGCAATAAGCATAAAGGAAAGTGAGGACCGGCTGACCGACCGACCACAGCGCTGTAGGGGGGCGCTGTGGAGCCCGGTCCTCACTCTCCAAAGGTCCTCACTCTGTCGGGTTAACAACGAAGTCAGTCCTCACTATCCCCCAATAAAGTGAGGACCAGCAAAATGTCCTCACTTCCCAAACGGTCCTCACTCTGTGAGTCGAAAGCACGTGTGTGTCCTCACTATGTACCAAAAACAAACACACACACACACACACACACACACACACACACACACACACACACACACACACACACACACACACACACACACACACACACACACCGGATGTGATAAGGTCATATATGGGACATCTTGTGGCGATTCTTGTGCAAGAGTAACAGTTCACCACAAAAGCGCTGAAACTTGCGACGTTTGGTTTTCTGAGCCGGGACAGATCAGGTCAGGCCTGTCGCTGGTGACACTGCGTATGGTTGGGTGTTCGGTCCCTTTCAATTTAACTAACGACAGAGGATTCATTAATTAATGAGATGATCACCACAGTAACCACAATCTGAAAGCGTAATGTAGTCATGACCACTGTTACTGAACCTCAACGTTGTGTAATTTCTAACCCACATATCGTCAGCGTAGTCTGTCTTACACGAGGGTTGGATGTTCAGCCAATGTAAGCCATTTTATTTTCCAAGGGTATTATGATGTGTCTTGTCTCTGGTTTGCTGCTGTGCTGTGTAGTAGAGTGACTGGGGCATTGTCTGATGTCAGGCCTTGTGCCTACATGTAGGCAATACAGGATGGGTCACCAATCTGCTATATATGCTTTGATCCCTGACCGAAGCAGTATGGTGCCTTTCACTTGGTGGCTTGTAATTACCAAGTACGTGTAACACCTACTTATAGGGGAATTCCACCCGTTGTATAAATTCATTAATTGGAGATATTGTGCGGAGAAAATCATTCATTGTGTTTAGAAGAAATGGAGGCCTGAGGAAAAAAACATTAACATGGTGAATCACATTTTGATTACATGATTCATAGAGGTGAATCATGTAATAGAGGTGTGTTTCACCATGTCTTTCTTTCCATACCTCCAGAGTACTTTCTGTCCCGGATTAACAAACAGACTTGGGCTTTAGTTCCGACACCGTTATTGGTCTGACGGTCATTAGAACGACAACCGACCTCAAACCATAACCGCAAGCATGGGAGCAGCAACCCGACTGCATTTCGGACTAATCCTCTGTTGGAATTACCTTCAATTTCGATTCAACCCCAAACCCTCACTACTAATGTTTTTAGTCATCCAACACCAGATCCGGTTGGGGAGCAGCGGCGATCGTGCTGTGGTGGGACTCGTTGTGGCAGTGTTCTAAATGCATCCACGGTTATCCACTATGGCCACACAAACCCAAAAAGGTGCCCTTCTTGGTTGTGTTTGCATTGGGACCCTTTTGATTTGGTGTAGCCCTCCCATGTGCATTTGAATGATGCCCGATTAATGGGTATCCTAATCATAATTGGAATTGGACAGTCTCAAAAGAATAGATTATTTAACTGCTTTCACAAAAAAATGCATATTTTTTTAATTTAATTATTTTAATTTGTGTAGTCTTCTCATTCAGTAGTTATTCAGTTATTAAAACAGACACTTAGAAAAGCCGTATAGGGCCTAGGCTTGTTTCCATTGTGGTCCTCTATGATATCAGAATCTGTCAGAATGAGTATCGGCAGATATTGGTGATAATTTCATAATCACGCCTCTGTACACTATAAATTCTGGACTGCACAGAGATTATTTGTACATTTCTACTTACACAAAACAAGAATTGGGTATCTTTTCCTCACCCCTGCGTGCTTCTCTCTCAGGGACGGCGTCTCTCAGGGACGTGCGTCCGCTCTAAAGCGTTACTACAATTCTGAACCATCAACAATAACAACAACAACCCTCATGCGTCAGACCCCGGAAAGGCTGACCCAGCAGAGGCCAGCGGGGCAGCACTTTTCCCAACATCTTAATAAATCTCTTCACTTCTCCCCTACCAAACACACTCAAAAAAAGAAAAAAAAGTCTCCCACTACCTCTCTCTCTCTCTCTCTCTCTCTCTCCCTCTCTCTCTCTCTCTCTCTCTCTCTCTCTCTCTCTCTCTCTCTCTCTCTCTCTCTCTCCTCTCTCTCTTCTCTCTCTCTCTTCTCTCTCTCTCTCTCTCTCTCTCTCTCTCTCTCTCTCTCCTCCTCTCTCTCTCTCTCTCTCTCTCTCTCTCTCTCTCTCGTCTGCGGTCAGGGCAGGCATCGGCGCCCACTGCTAGCCTCTTCTCCGCCTTCATTTATGTGCAAGACTCTGCCTCTCTCTTTGCACCTGTCCTAGTCTGGAGCACGCAGCTCGCTGGAGAAAAAAGAAAAGCAGGGGAAAGGTGGGGAGATAAAGGGGAGAGAGAGGGAGAGGGGGGTGGGCGGGGGGAGAGATGGAGAAGGGCAACCCCCCCCCCCCCCCTACCCCACACACCCCCCGCTCCCTTTTCCTCCTACAAAATGGCCTTGGTGCTCTTGTTCCTGAGGAGCCTTTCCCCCTGTGAAGAGTAATTGCTCTGTGTGTGTGTGTGTGGTGTGTGTGTGTGTGTGTGTGTGTGTGTACAGGAGCGCTCACGCGCCTGTATGTGCACGCATTAGTGTGCGTGCGTGTAATTGTGGGTTTGTGTGCACAGGAGAAGGGGAGGGTGTATGTAAGCAAGATTGACAATGGGTGCAATTCAGAAAGGAATCTTGCGTAAGGGACACCGTGTAGCACATGCGCACATATGTCCATAGGCCGCAAATGAAGCCTGTCTAATTGTTCATTGGCTCCTTGTGCAGCGAATCCCAAACCATGTCCTTTTTTGGGAAACGCCGTGGCTCACGCAGCATATAGTCTCTCAAGATAGTTTGCTCTTGCCAAGTGTCTCAATGCATTCTGGGAATACCTGAGGAATAACAGCGGAGGCGCCGTTTCCCGAACATTTGCGGCCAAAATAGATAGACCACCAACATTGTATAAGGCCTTCATATGAATAAATGTAGAAGCAATCCATTCCCACACACACACACACACACACACACACACACACACACACACACACACACACACACACACACACACACACACACCTGTTCACATGTGGCTGTGTTAAATATAAGCGGTGGGTTTAATCATTTCATTCAAATGTGGACAATGTTTAATTAAATTAACTTTACTCAATATCGTATCGTCCGCAATTTTCACTATTATTCTTCATTTGAATATCCCTGACAGTCTTTTAGGGAAATTCGTTTAATGTTTTTTTTATGTATAATTATAAATTATGGGCACAGACAGATTTATAGCAGATTCACCAGCTCACAGTGGAATTGCGTCGCATTGTAAGCTCGTAAGAGTAGGCTATTTACATTCATTCATTCATTTGGACTGGGCTGCAGCGGGACACACAAGTGAGTAGTCGTGTCAAGATTAAACTAAAATAATTTATTAAGCTACGACAGTGGTTTCAACCTTGTCAGGGCCTACCATTTTACCAGCATTTGAGCCAAGGACCACCATTTGAGGACATTTTCACCCCACAGACCCCAAACCTTTTTTTGGTTCTGTCCACAATTCCAGGCTGCATGGATTCTCGCAAATGAACATTAAACTCCTACATTCTCAATTGGGTGGCGCTAATTCAGATGATATAAATATTTTAACTCTTGACAGCAGAAACATGAAACCAAATATGTTTTGTTGAAAAGAAATGTTCCATGTTTTTTTGCTTTATGTAGCGAACATTTATCCCAAGTCTGTGAAATGTTATGAAGTAAATTGCAAAAAAGTCGGCAAAACTGGGGTATGCTTGATCATTCACATCTCCATCATTTAGCCTGGAGACCACCTGGAACACTCTCAAGGACCACTTGATCTCACAAAAGTCCAGTGGAGAACACGCCAATGATAACCCATACGGAGCGCTTATCGCAGCTTGAATGCATCGATGTCCGGCGCGGACGATAATACTGTCATTACAACCCTCAAGAAAACACTGGTCCGGGAGATTAGATTGACAGAGGTGGTATCTAAAAGATCCACTCATCCCGAGGAGTATTTACATCCATTTGTCGCCCGTTATAAATCTTTCTTTTCTCACCGACCGGCGTATTCAACAGGCCCTCCTCTATATGTTCTTCTATAGTCAGTTTTCTGCCCGTGTTAATCCATTAAAAAGACAGAAAAAGCCGCTCTTCTTTTTTGCACAGGCCTATAACATTCGTCTCCGCCCCAGTGTAAAAGAGAGAAAAAAAGAGACGCATTTTTTTGGGGGAAGAAGCGAGAAGGGAAAAAAAACAGACCCGGACTCATCGAGCCTGGCAAGGGGGGGGCTGGAAGATTGCCAGGTGGGGCAACTCCAAGGTTTTTCACACCAAGGAACCGGAATTATCCTCATTTGATGAGATATGTCAGAAACGTCATAAGAGAAGAGATTTGATCCCGGTAACCTTTGATTTGAGGAGAAAGACGCACGTTTGGATGTGCACTGCCCTCCCCTGTCCCATGTATATCCGGCCCTGGATTTGACCAGAAACTCCGCCACTGCAGAGCCAGCGAACACGGGCATCGACAAGCGATGCAGCGTGAATTCCTTCGCCTAGAAGTTTTCATCGCAAATGAAATGCAAATATCCCATTGTGAAAATCCTTCTGTGAGGATTAGCGGAGGAGGAGGGTGAGGACAGTCAACTGACCGCGAATGCCCCATCGTTCTAGGTATATTTGCTTCTAAATTAATATTTCGATCAAGATAACCGTGACGTTTTTCTTGTGTTAAGGCACATGTTTGTTTTATTCAACGAAAGAAACAAAGTCGTGTTTTGTTGTTCAGTTTTTAAATAAGTGTTTTTTTGTCTTTTATTGTTTAAAAATAACAATTCGTTTACATTTTTTTAATTGTGTAGATTCGAAGTATTTTGTGCTTTGTTGTTCAGTAAAAAAAAAAAAAAAACTTAAAGGCTTAAAGGCTATAGGCCTATTTTTTTTGCCCGCGGGGGGCAACTAACGGCACATTTATTCATATTAATTTCAACTATAGAAATCCTTAGTCGGGGACAGGCCTAGTATGTAACAATCCTGACTGTACACGGGAGGTCAAGCGATGACAGAATCACCACTTTGAATTAAAACAATTGTTGTAGGCTGAGTAGGCTATGGTAGAATGAAATCTTTATTTTGATAATGTGACTACTAGTGCTGTTGTGTGTTGGGATAAACAGGCGGCTGTTCTGAACATGCAATTCCACCTCTCAAATTATTCGTTGGTTTCTCACTGAACGCCATGAAGAGGAAGAGTTTGATATTGATGCCAAGACAAAACATTGCATAGTGTTGCATATAGGCTGATCCGGATTCATTTGAAGGGATTGGATGAAGGGATTGGACGATACGTTTTTTCCTTATTACTAAAAGCAACGCCGCCCGCTATGTTTAAATTGCAAACCCAAATGTATTTTGCACATGGCAACTGCTGCCTATGGATCCATAAACTGTATAACATTGCATATGCATATGAACAACAGCAAAGTAATTTTATTTGATGTTGGATAACAATCAGATCAGGCTACAGTGGCCTATAAACAAATGAAATAACAAATCAACCTAATTAATTCACTTGCAAATAACAGTCAAATGGCTGTCAGAACATCCACATTATACCTTCAAGTCCTATCTATAATTATAAGCATAATTGCAATGCTATATATTTTACTGTGTAGTTTATACCTTAAAAAAAATGTATAAAGTCATGCAGGGCGAAGGCCCCAAAGCCTGTAGGCCTCATGCAGGCTTTTCGGCCTGTATAGGCCTCTAATCCAAATTTAGCAGGCCCGGGCCTAGAGGTAGTCTTTGCGTCACGGCAGATCCTTGCTCGGGAGGTCTTTGTTCTTCACCACTACGCATGTGCTACACGGTGTCCCTTACGCAAGATTCCTTTCTGAATTGCACCCAATGTCCTTGTGTGTGTGTGTGTGTGTGTGTGTGTGTGTGTGTGTGTGGTAGTAGTGGGTTTGTGTGTAAAGGACTGTGTGTGCGTCAGACTGACGGAAGTGTATAAAGCATACACAAGTAATTTTGGGTGAGCACAAGATACGGCGCGTGCACGTGCGCACACACATGCTTGAGTTCTGTGTGTGTGTTTTCTGAGAGGGGATCTGGCCGACAGATTGAGAGCAGCTTGTTAGAGAGAGGAACAATGAGGCCACAGCCCCTCTCCTCTCCTCTCCTCTCCTCTCCTCTCCTCTCCTCTCCTCTCCTCTCCTCTCCTCTCCCTCTCCTCTCCTCTCCTCTCCTCTCCTCTCCTCTCCTCTCCTCTCCTCTCCTCTCCTCTCCTCTCCTCCCACATTTTTACCCTTTGCTGTTGCTCCTCTTTCTTCCCCTCCTTCCCTATCGTCCTCCCCAACCTATTCTTCCCGTACGTTGCTCTGTTCACCTCTCCTCCCTCTCTTCCCGCCTTTATTTTATTTTTTTGTCTGGAACCGAATTTCCTTTCGTCTCTGAGATAATAGTTGACCTTCCAAAATGCACATCGGCCCACAGACTCTCTCTCTCTCTCCTATCTCTGTATTTGTTTCTCTTTTTACGCGCACATGCGCACGCAACACACACACACACACACACACACACACACACACACACACACACACACACACACACACACACACACACACACACACACACACACACAGACTTGGAGCCGCATGTGGATGTAAATATACGTTCACATGGCGCAGCAAATTAAAACTAAACAGTTCAGACGTAACTCTATGGTTCACATCAGCAGAAAAATAATCTTAAAGAAAATTCATATCTTTCCTGCCCAAATCTTCAAAAAAACACACATCCCCCCCGATGATTGAGGATCGGATTGTGATGTGTGTGCACACACATAATACGCAATAACAAGCACAAATAATGGGCCAACCGACAAGCTGTCTTCCCAGTATAGTGGTTAACAGTCAAAGATATGACTGTGTAAAGAATTTAGTTGGAGTCAAAACAAAAGACTTGTATTTTCACCCCCCGCCTCCCCTTCCTCAGAGAGCATCTTTAAGTGTGTTAGTGGTGGTGTTGGTGGTGTGAAGCGTCTGTCTCTCTGCACTGGCACACAGCAGCTTTAGCATGGGTTTGACAGAGAGCCAGACAGACAGACAGACAGACGGACCCCCCACCCCAGACCAGCTTTTGCTAGCTTTTGTCTGCCTGTCCTGCAGCATTACCCCTCCAACCGAGGTCTCCTAATTGCTCCGGACCCTGCAGAGAAGGGGAGATGAGGGGCGGAGTCCCCCCCCCCTGTACTTTCTCTCTGACTCGCTCCAGCCTGACTTGCCGTTAAACAAGTATGTTCATTTGGCTGCATTTGGCTGTGAAACTAGATGTGTGGCGATCTCCCCTAATGGTCCCAAGTCGTGGCACATGTATTGTGTGTAAGTCTGGGCAGGTGGGAGTCACAGTGTATTAGCAGTAGACGATTCCTTACGATGCAATTGCACAACGTACTTAGAAGATGCAGTTGGTACACATTATATGCGATGGTTGGCTTTCGTGGTAACCTGATGATGAAGTGATCAGGATTGATAACTAACAATGATCATGATCATGACGTATTGTTCCCAACTAAAATGTGCTGTACGCTATTTTTTTGTTCTTTTAAATCCCACTGTTTTTTTTTTTTTTGTAATCCATTTTTCACTCGGTGCCAATTTCTTAATCAGTAAATCCCTTTGCAAACCTGGGGAGAGCCCGAACCGAGACCATGCTTTTTTCAAAAGGAGTGGGTGCTTCTGGTGGGATGAGGGACACAGGGAGAACATGCAAACTCCAGTCCACCCCTAAAGTCTTTTTGAAGATGAATATCGATATCTTTACTCTACAAACTGTAATCAATTCATACATCTGAAAACGATCTGTGAGTGAATCTCAAATCAATGTCTTGTTGCATTCCACTTCCACAGGAAAACTGATGATTCTTAATTCCTAACTTGCCTGTTTTTTTTCTTCTTCTCCTTCTCCTCAGGCACCTCTGCAGCCACCCCCGGGGACCTCAGCCTCTGCGGCGGCTGCAGCGGCCGCAGCCGCGTCAGGCACCCCACAGTCGCTGAAACTCACCTACCCAGAAACCCTAGACCGCATCAAGGAGGAGTTCCAGTTCCTTCAGACCCAGTACCACAGGTAATTTATTCATAGGTGCTATTGAGGTTTTACTGTGTGTGCTTGTGTGTCATTGTCGAAGCGTATGTTCACAATCCGAGCCCATGGTTCCCAAACCTTTTTCACCCCAAATTTACACTCATTAGCCCAGGGACCCCCATTAGAAGATCTATATATTCAAGGACCCGCATAAGAGGTGATTTTTACAGCTCTAGCAGTGATCTTCAAGCCTTCATTTCTACAATTTATTTCACAATTTATATTGTAGAATTAGTGTTAATTTAACTCTTGAGAGTATACGAATGGAACCGAATGGTCCCATGAGGGTCTGTAACTCTTAAGTGTAGCAAGAGAGAATCAAGAGAACACTTAAATCCATTTGGTTGCCATTTGTGTTCAATTAGTGAACATGCAGTGTTCATTAATGTCTGACATTAAGTCCTTGGTTTTCATGTGGCTCTCAACAGCCAAATAAATATTTGAAAATGCTTTAACATAATAAATGATTAGCAGAGCAATACTATTCAGAAAGGGAAGAGAAGGGTTCAGGTCACACTGACCTGGGTTGTATCAACAGTAAATGCTTTACTTTTACTTTTCTTTTACATTTAAAGTAAGACTAGAGGTCCTTGATATAAAATGGTTGAATTTCAACCTTTTTATCCCTTTTGGAATTCACTCATACTAACAGGCCGCTCGACAAGACAACCATTTAGAGAAGGTGTTTTTAACTGATTGTGAACCGGGGACCACCACCCTGACTAAGAATCAACTCGGGGACTCGGGCTTACCTTTATCCCATTCTGTTCCTTTATCCAACCTCCATTAAAATTAAGCGATGTACAGTACTGAGTAGACACATGATGACATTATTATATGGGCACAATCATTTCCAGAGAATGGTGACTGAAGCAAGCTTTCTTGAGATTCAAACTCCCTTTTCTGTGGAATGTTTTAACCCAGAACACTGACTCACTTCCACAGAACATTACCCAAAGCTTAGTGCTCTGTTCCATGGAAGAAAATACAAAATCTTCCCTTCGCTTACTTTGCTACAAAAAGCATATTCAGTTGAGAACCGCTGCATTAGAGGAAGAATGTTCAAAGAAAAAGGTTTCCATTCCAACCCTTTTTATATCAAGGCCCAGGCCCACTATTAGTTCAGCATTTGATGAGATGTAGCTTCACAGACCGAAGAAAGCCATTTAATAAGATCTCCTGTATTATTGCTGTATTGATGTTGCTATACTAACCATAGCAGAGACAACAGGCCCAACGTTGATCAACAAATAATTGTGTGAATTAAAATGAAACTGAATCGGCCCATTTGGTTTTAATTTTACACCCAAGAGTTAATATGGGTCCATTAGCTGGGGACCACCTGGATCCCCAATCAGGGACCACTGGTTGAAATGCAAACATTATCAAGGCTATAGCTTCAGTGCTGCACTGCATACCGTATGTATGTACAGTATGCATGTATGTATGTATGTGCAGTTATATTGGTATGAGATACTGTAGCTCAGTGGACCCATTTTCTTGCCAAGGGTTTCTGGTGTATGCAAATATATATACTGTATAATATATATAGTGGGCAAATATAGGAATGTGTGTGGTGGTACTCTGTGCTGTTGGTGTGCGTGCGTGCTTGTGCGTGCGTGTGTGTGCACACAGAGACTGGTATTCAGTGTTGTGCTGGTGAGTGGCGACCCATGGCACCACCCGCGCCCCCCCTTCCTCTTTCCTCTTGGCACACCTTCACACGGTCCCCTCCCTTTCTTTCCATCTCTCTGTATTTTTCCTCTCTCTCTCTCTCTCTCTCTCTCTCTTTCTCTCTCTTTCTCTCTCTTTCTCTTTCTCTCTCTCTCTCTCTCTCTCTCTCTCTCTCTCTCTCTCTCTCTCTCTCTCTCTCTCTCTCTCTCTCTCTCTCTCTCTCTCTCTCTCTCTCTCTCTCTCTCTCTCTCTCTCTCTCTCTCTCTCTCTCTCTCTCTCTCTCCCTCCCTCCCTCGCCCAGCGTTCTGCTTTGATTCATCGGGGCAGGATCACCCTCCCCCCTCCTCTCTGTCTCCCCTCCAACTCCTATTGTACAACCCAAACCTCCAGCCCCTCCGCACCACACACACACACACACACACGCACCCCATGGTGTGTGTGTATACGTGCACGTGTGTGTGTGCGCGTCCTGTCCAGTCCTTTTCGGCCCCCGTGAGCTCAAAGGCTTCCAGTCCAAACAATATGGAGAGACTTGGCCGAGGCTGCCTGATTCCATGCATACCTCTGGATAGCCCCATCACCGCCACCGTCATTATCGCTTTCATTTGCACACAGCAGCAGCAGCAGCAGCACAGATTAGCTCCCTGGTCGGTCCCAGCAGTACTCATGACACAATGCGTGTGTGTTGGGGGGCTTGGTCTGTGCAGGGGCGGATTGGCCATCTATCTGGAGTACAGGGAGTTTTCCCGGTGGCCTGCGCCACCTAGTGGCCTGCTGGACAAGATCCAAAATGCACTAGAATGTGCTAGATGCTCGCCTGGATACATACAGATCAAAATGACCATTAATCTTCTACATTCTCTAGTTGTGTAGACTAAGTTGGGCTAATTCACATGATGAATATTTTAACTCTTGAGGGTGTAAAAATGAAACCAAATGGACCCGCAAGGGTCCATTTGGTTTCATTTTTACGCTCTCAAAGAGTTACATCTGGTTAACCAGCTGCCCCCCCCCCACCCCAGGGTGGCCTGGCAAAGGCAGAATTGTCCCGGTGGGAAAATATGTGCCAATCCGTCCCTGGGTCTGTGTGTGTGTTGGGGTGGGTGGGCATACTTACAGCATGCTGTCTCGCTCCTGCTTCCAAACACATCCTGGTGGTACATTTTGGATGTCACTTATTATAGGTGTTGTCAGGGGCTAGGAGGCTGGCGCTACTCTTCCGCGTGACTTTGGCGTGAATACGTTTTAGCCAGTTATTGCTCTACTTTTGTGTTTGCTTTTATCAGCGCGTCCAAATGTGTGCATCCGCCAACTATGATCCATCTCTATTGGCAAGATTATAGCTGCCTTTGGATGCAGTATTGAAATGGTCAGCAGCTGGCCACCGACTCATTCATCACGCGCACCCTATTTTCACACTGTTTAATTGAGCCTTTTCATGTAACTCTTAAAGATGTCTTGCTGTGATTATCATGATTATACCAGTAGGACAGTTTTTGTTCTCAAAATTGTAGAGAAACCATTACATGTATGTTCTTATGTGGCCTCACCTAAACAAAAGGCCACAAGCTGTTGTATGATATTTGTTGGGCCTGAAGGCTTTCAGCTTTCAGGAAGAAACTAAAAATACACAAGGCATTTCTACGTTGTATATTCTAACTTGGGTGCGACTCGCGACACGGGCGATGAAGTCGCCCCCATACCCTTTTCATCTGCCCTCCCAATTGCGAAATGTTACATCCGCCCCTGGCTTGCAGTATGTGTGAACTGTACCGAGGTCGATATATAACCTGGCCCTCCATTGCTCCCCACCTCCCTACCCACTCACTACTAGCTAGCGTGTTTTGTTGGCAGATCTGGAGTGATCAGATCTCCTGGCAAGGGTTCTGTGTCACACCTCTTCTTACAAAAACACCTGGAATGCTGCCCTATCCACCAAGCCCTGTTGCTGTCTGAGAACCAAGCTGACTGGATAAACAATGCATGGATGAAGAGATTAAGGCAGAAAGATGGCAGTCTTTATGAGGGAGAGAGGGAGGTATGAGTAATTACAGTCACCACCTCCCAGCTAATTTGCACAGTAAAGTCTTGGTGCATTGTTTTTGTAGGCATTCTGGTTCCAAGAAAGTTTTAACTGCGTTTGGCTTCTCCGGCGGCCCAGAAGTCCTTTAGGGATGACAGATTGGACAGACTGTGGATTACTTAAACTGTGATTTAAGGCAACTGTTTTGCAACAATTTGTTCTAATCTCTTTTAAAGAGATAATTCCTGTTTTCCCTCATGTGATGTGATGTGACGGTCACTTGGTTATTTGGCCCTGATTGAGTAGCCCTGGAGAGATACCGGAATGTATGATGTGGCTCTTTGGTGATTAGCGTACAAAAATAACCTCTAATCTAAAAATACAGTAGGTTGCAGGGTTGTAGTGACCGGTGTAAGAAGAGTGAAAACATTTCGCGTAGACAAGTGCATCAAGCAAGATTGCTTTTGACACAGTATAATAATGGCATCACTGCCATGTTCAAAATATGGAGCTATTCAATTGGGCTCCCGAATCCCGATGCTCATTTTTGAAAGTATAAAACCTTAAACCATGCAGGAAAAGACACTGCTGGCTTGTAACATTACTACATTTAAAATCCTGGACGATATCTACTGTAATTGCCACATTGATGTTGATATGCAGTATATTGGAATCAGACATCCCCTGTTCTACAGTGTATATGCCATGGCGTTTTTCCACGTGGGCGTGCATATTGGCAATATTGGCAAATAATTTGCGCATATTAGAAAATACCGGTAATATCTAAACACCCAAGAGCGAACTACATCTCCCAACATGACTTTGGACAATATGCATCACATTTAAATGATTCAATGTAGCTATCAATATTAATACTTAATAATAATGGTATTTTTTCAGGTGTATGGTGCGAACAAAAGGTCTACGTCAGCCTTTTATTTTTCACACTTCCAAATGTAACCAGACGAACAATTATGGTAAACGGGAAACTACGAGGAACAAGGAACAGTGAAAACTTGTACTCTAGGAAACACCCACATCACTAAATGTAATATCCAGACGAGCATGGTCAAAAAATAAAACCCCAAAACGCGTACTTTGCTGTACGCGTTTTGGGGTAAAAGTGAGATTGAGACAAATTGGATTCATGCATGCTTCCTTGATTTAGATGCATTGTGTCGTAACTAATAATTCCACCGAGTGGCAGAAAATTACCGCACTGTACTTTCTGGCCATGGCAGCGCATACATCCAAACACTCAAGTGTTACATTATTGTTATTTTAATTACTTAATTACACAATTGGAGTTGTCAAAGTATTCTTATTTTGGTCAACTCCTAATGGAATTGTGGAGGAAAACACAATTCTTTTGGTTTTGGGTCCGAGAGGAAATGGAAAGCCACAGTTTTTTCCTATTCCTAGATTTAGTTTTTTTTTTATATTCCCCCAAATGCTGTACTTTTTTTGTTTTAATGAATTCTAAACAACTTCAGAATTTGTTTAGAATTAAGAACTTTTTCAATTTTCACAAGTTTGGCTCCTGGCAAATGTCTAATTTCTCCTTGGAAGCTAAAAGGTTTGGAAACCACTGGTGTAGTAGAGCTCTAACCAGACTCACTCCCACTAATCACACTGCAACGAAAAAACACGTGCGCACGCACGCACGCACGCACACACACACACACACACACACACACACACACAGATAGCTGGGGTCTATAAACGGCAGGGCTTAGTTGTGTATTTTGGCTGCATGAAAGGTTGCTGGATTCCGATAGATGTTGGATTAGACCAAAGGAAAGAGACTGGCGAGGAGATTACCACTGATGAGGTGTGTGTGTATGTGTGTCTACTGTATGTGGGTGGCGGAATGTTCTAATGTGTGTATGTCTCCATTGATGTGTGCATCTGATTGATGTGTCACTGTGTGTGTGTGTGTGTGTGGGGGGGTGTTGGTTGGGGGGCACGTGTCCATGCATATTGAAGGGAAAGGGGAAAGATGGCTATAAAGTGAAGCTTGGGACAGGAAGGTGTTAATTAATCAAACTGACATGGGCGGATCGCCTCTTGTGCAGTCGTCTTCCTGTGTGTGTGTGTCCGTGCGTGCGGGCGTGCACGCCCGTGTGTGCGCACGCTGTTATTTAAACGGGCTGTAATCAGCAGACTGAGGGGAGACAGGAGGAGCTGCTGACACAGGGCTCTCATTACTGTAATTCTCCCTCTACGTGCACGAGCACACACAAACGTGCACATGGCGCGGCATACACAATGCACAAGCAGAGGTTAGCCAGTGGAATGTGTGACACGCGCACATGCTTGGTGTATGACTGGCATTTGCCTCTCTCTCCTCTCCTCTCCCCACCCCCCACCCCCCCACTTGGCACTAACATGCTGCCACTCAGCACTCGAGAGATCCTCCAATCCTCTCCACACAACTACTACAACACACACACACATGTACACATACACTCAGTCCAAACGCTGTGTGTGTAACTGTGTGTCCAACAAGCTCCTCCCTGCATGCCTACCTTCCAGTTCTAACAGTATGTTTACTGTGTTCATGTTGCTGCCGTTCAGAGTTGTTGTTGTTGTTGACGCTTCCCCTCGGTTCTCCTTCTATACATCATCGCTTTGTTTACATGGATGTGGGTTAGTCACATGACATCGGAAGATGTCACCCCCCACCCCCCCCCCCCCCCCCCCCCCCCCCCCCCCCCCAAAAAAAAAACAACCAAAAAAAAGAGGAAAAAAAGACAAAAACGCACTCAACAACTACGAACTTGGCAAATCGTTTGGCAAAAAGTGTTCTCTGAAGTTTCTGTTTTGGCTCATGTACGCAAGAACTTTCGCTACAATAACTTGGTTCGAGGAATGAGTAATGTGATGCTGTTTAGTGTTGTCAGTGAAGTCATTTCAGACCTCTGGATTGTCAGAAAACGAGGCGGAAAAAAGGAGCTAACCGAATGCGCTTGCCATTTATGGCACAAGTTTGAGTAAGTGTGCACATGCGTTAAATGCGTTCAGATTTTGAATTGGATTAATTAATTAAAACATAATGCATTAATTCCATTAACCTGTTATTGTCAACAGCCTTATTTGATATACCTGTAAGTTTCTAAAAAAAAAAGCATCTGATCTAATAATGCTGTGGCTTCTCACCCTTATGCTATACTGATGATGTCATTCCTGAGCAAATGTGGACGGAAGATGAGATGGCGCAGATTATGAATTGAATTCCCCCCCAAAAAAATTCACAACATGTGAAAACTATTCAGGCCAGGGAATGACGGCCTACTGGCAGCTTCTACCGCCAGTTTAGAGCTGTTTGGAATGGTGGTTTGTGACAACAGACCACACATCCACACATGCAGCCTCTCTGGTTACTTGTGGTACATTGCTCGCTGGCTATGGTTAGTATTTGGAAACAAATCAACAAACTCAGGATGTTGCTGTGTAGAGTACAGAATGTTTTTTTTTTCTTTTAATCTATTGAGGTTTTTGAATGTCTGTTATATGATGCCATTAACTGTGGTTGATTGTCCTATGTCATGACTTTGACGGCTTGAAAAATTGAGGCGAAAGGAGAACGCAATGCATGGTGCACAGCTGCATTTCATGCATTGAATGCCTCATTTTTCATGTGTTCTCCTCGCACCAGCACCCAAACTGTGTCAACCTCCTCTAAGATGCTGATGATTCAATACTATGCAAAGAATATTATAATTATAGTTCAAATAATTATGATCAGTCAATGCATGGTACAGTTTTCATTTAAAATGGCATGCGCAGTTCGCCTCCTTCACTGATATATGCAAAAACAATGTATTAATAATGACGCAAAGATTGTGATAATAATTACTATAATAACAATAATAATCCTTCAATCTATTGAACGAATGTCAAGCCATTTGAAGAACCAAGGCCAGCCAGGCAGCACAGGGAAGATGGGGGTTGGTCTGCTATTGTGACAACATCCTAGCCTCATCTAGTTTGTGTGTGTTTTACTGTGTTTGTACACACCCAAGGGAGATGATGAAAGACGACACATGCGAGCTGGGTGGGTCTTGTGTCCATGTGGGGGGTGCATGCACGTGCGCACATATGTGTGTGTGTGTGTGCATGTCTGTCTGTCTGTCTGTGTGTGTTTGAAGTAGACACACAGAGACACAGTGAATGTGGATGCAAAAAAGGAGAGAGAGTGTGTGAGTGCTTCCAGCACCAACAGCTGAACAGAGTGGCAAAGCTCATTAATAGTTAATGATATATAAAATGAACATGCACACACCTGGAGGGGGGCTAAATGGCCCCGGAGGTTCAAAGGCACGACACTGGCACACTGGCACAGCCACAGTGCCACCACACCGCTTGCCCAAACAGACTGGCACTGCCACGGCGTCACCACACCACTTACCCAAACAGCTAGTGCTCATATTGTGTGTGGGTCTGTGTGAAACCATCCTCACACCAATCGGCGCTACAATGAAACCATTGAACAGGTATAACTCATGCCTCATTTGGCCAAAAGTCATGGCACTTGTTTCCGCATGTTGTTTGACTCATGTGGAACACGTCTGTCACTTTGACCAGTAGGCTCCGCCCTCATATATTCTGCCATTTTGAGCAGTTTGAACAGTGCTTATACCTGATTTTCTGCCTGGATCTTTGAGTGATTTGCGTGCAACGTTCTACAAACACGGTACATTACATGGTCTCCCTCACTGGTATCATACATTTCCATATTTTAAAAAGGTAGGATTTTTGTAGTTGCTTGCTCTAGTAGGCAAGCAAGCACCGTAGACAATTTTTGGAAATCTGTTATTAGGAGACGGGAAATCCTTTGTCAACATCCTGCAGGCTGTAAACTCTGTTGGCTAATTTAAAAATAATAATACATAATGAATACAACTTGTACTGTGGGCTAGCGAACTGAGGGCAGTCACGGCACTGTGCTCTTGATAGCTTATGTACTGTACATTCAAGATAATGGTGTTAATTGTTTTCTATTTAGTAGTGAAGCCAATTCCCTCTAGTGTACTCCCTGTCATTGTTGCTGACCCCTATTTGTTGGTCTTGGGGGAAGTGTCGGGCACGCGGGTGGGTCTCCTCCAGTACACATGGTCCCCAGACACTACTTTTCACCTGACAGCGATGTGTTTTTATGAGAGCGTAACGTAACGGATGGAAAAACATCCATCACTGCATCAGCCTCTCTTAGGTGGATAAGATGTACCCCTTTCTGTGGGACAGTTGCTCATTTACATTCACACCTTTTCAAGTGTCCTCCAAGATGTTGTTTAGCCTATTAAAATAACATGAAGAAATATCCTTTAGGCTACGTAGTACCAAGTCCGCCATACCACCCATGGCTATGACCAGAATTAGCATTTTAAAACAAATTATATGCCTGTTTTTGAATATGATATCAAGGCATTTAATAGCAATTTAAGTAATGAGTTGCTAATCCCGTCCTGACCCTCTTGACCCACACTTCTGTGCCTCAAATGATCAGCTTGGATCTGGTCTCTCTTTGGTGTTCCAGCACATGGCCAGTTGTGTTTGTTAGCTCACCTCGCCCAGACACAGGATTCAAATTAGGAATGTCCCCATCACCTTCATCTGCTCCAGATTTTATTTTGAGTATCTGCTGATACAGTTGTTTTCCCTATATGATATTTATATTTTAATGGGACACTTAATGCCATATCACAATAGTATAGGATCTAAACTAACAGACAGTATCCAGTCTAATATCCTCAATGGATATAAAGTGTATACTAGGCATTTTTTTCATTTGTTTATGGCCAGACGTTGGATCATTTGAAAATGATCCTACTCATCCTCAGGGACAACACTGTGGTGGGTAGATGTCGCCATGCCTGTGGGACCCAATCGACAAGCAATTCTATTTCTTGACTCTGAGGTAGACAGGAAAATGAACGAATGGAATTCGACAGCGCCACACCAGAATCGATGGGATCAGTTATTGATCGACCAGTTGATTGATCTGCACTCCGGCCGTGTTTTCTGTGCCGCTGCTGCTCATATGAGTGACCTTTTCTTTTGCAAAAAAGGAATTCAATAATCGTGTGAAAATGAGCATGTGAAATGTGTGGGTTTTTTTTTCTTCTTTTTAAAAAAAAAGCTAAACTAAGAGAAAATGCTGAAAAGAGCGGTATTGCTAAATGGAATGCACGTTGGAGCGGTGAAAGTCCTAACAATACCCAGTAGCCCGCTCTTAACTCATGCAGAGCTTAACAAGGCAGTCGGCACATTTCTACAGAGTACAGCTTCTTAATTAGATGCTGACTGGGCTGCGTGTGCGCGTGCACCGCGCCGCACACGCTCGCTCATTAGTGAGCGCGCGTGTGTCTGTTCAGGTGTGTAAGCCAGTGTGTCTACATGTGTACTCCTCCCGGAAAACACGTGCGTGGCGTCTGTGTGTGTGCGCACATGGTTAAGTACGTGCAATTCGATTTGTGTGTGTGTGTGTGTGTGCGTGTGTGTGTGTGCGCGCGCACGTACCTGGGTGCTGCAGGGCTATAATTGCATGTAGTGCATCTGTGCCTGTGTGTGTGTGTGTGTGTGTCTGTTTATACGAGCTCCCAGTCTGTATGTATGCATGTGCACGTGCACGGGTGTGCGTGCGCGTGTGAATTGAGTAGCGGTGCAGCACTGACAGAGCTGTCTAAAGGCTGGCAGCCTGCAGATTTGTAGCGCATTCGGCTGATCATCTTATCTGCTGTCACCGCCAGGAAGAGATTGGAGGAACCGAGCCCACCGTAGCGTGCATGCACCCCCCCACCCCCTCTCTCTCCGTCTATATCTCACACGCACGCACGCACACACACACACACACACACACACACGCACACACATACAGCACACATCTCACTTCTTCCTTTGCCTACGTGCCCCACACTCATTGTTGCTCTCTTGTTTTCACTCTTTCACTCACGCCCGTCTTTCCTTTCATTCTCTCACGCAAACATTTCTTGATTTCTCTTCTTCTTTTCTGCCCCCCCGCCTCCCTCCCTCCCCCCCTCCCTCCCTCCATCCTCCCCCTCTCCCCTCCCCACCACCTCTTTCTCTCTGAATGCTGCTGAGCCAAGGACTAATTATTACAGGCAATCATTTCTACATGAAATACTCACTGCCTGCACTCACCGCTGTCCTTCCCTTGCCCCCTCCCCCCCTCTGCTTCCCTCCATTATTACCCAGCACCCCCCACCCACCCCCCTACTCCCCCACACACACCTTTTTATGCTCCCGCAGTCACATAATGACACAGAGGAGGCACACAAACTTTCTGTGGGGGTGTGCGCGTGCGTGCGTGCGTGTGTGCATGCATGCGCGCATACCGTACCGACATGCACTGCACTTGCCTGCTTATACACGTGTGCACGGAAGCGTGCACGCGCCCCCCCCGGCGCTGCGCACGGCAATTTCCATTTGTTGAAGTCCATTTCTGGAGAATAGCTTTTTGCCGTCTGAGTATGACTGACTCTAATGCGATGCAATGTACCGTACGTTCCACGTGTGTATTCAGATGACGGTGGAGAAAAGAAAAGTGGAACTTTGCACTGCAGCAAAATCTAAAATAACAACTTAAGAAAAAAAAAAACATTGCGTGGATGCACCTGGGACGTATCCTCAGTTATGTATCCCAAGGTCATCTGGGTTTTTGGTCTTTGAAACCTCATTCTCCTCACTCTGGTGAGCCAGCCAGGATGATCAAGTCTTAATTCTTAAACCGCTAGGGGGACCTTCTTTGTTTCCTCTCCATTGCCGCGGCTCAAACCAGTTCGATCGGTAAAAAAGCCCTTATTTTGAAGCTCAGATCTCCTAAACAGATGTGCTGTTTCTGTTATGCTGTGTCTGTTGTCTTGCCTAATCGGTCATCTGGCGATCTGCCCATATACATCCGGGTCACAAGTCAGGAAGAGCCGTGTAGCGCTAGTTGATTCACCAGTGCGAAAACACAGGAGAGCCGTTTGAATGCATTGGATTGAATGGAAGTGAATGGGACAAAAAAAAAGAGTTGTCGCTCAATTCTGTTCCAAATGAAAGTTAGCAACGGGATGATCATCAGACGATGCGCACGGACTAATAGTTGGATTAAAGAATGAAATCTACATCTCGTCGTGATACGAGCCGTCCGCGTTACCGGCAGTGGGGTTCTAACGGGATGTCCACGAGCCCCGCGTTATCGGCGCGAAGAGAATTAACTTATGTCCCCGTTTAGTCCTCATGACCTTATGACCCTCGATGACCCATTCAATCTGTTGGATGTTGGAACTATTCCAGAAGCTGCTGTAGAGTCGCCTGGCCTAACCTGAAATGATTTTGGCTTGGGGGTGTGGGGTGGGGGTGGGGGTGGGGTGCCGTCCGAATCTGGACGGCAGATGAGCTGATCTGATTCGATCTCACCAACGTGTCGTCATCCCCGGCCCCTCATGTAGCTTCTAGAGCAGGGGTTTTCAACCTTTTTCCATCTCAGGGACCACCATTTATTCAGGATTTGAGCCACGGACCACCATTTGAGGATATTTTAGCCCCACAGACCCCAAAGCTAAAGATTTATTTTGCTTTTGTCCACAATTCCAGGCTGGATTTGGGAAACAAAACAGGCAAAACATACATTCCAAAATGGCTAATTCAGATGATGAATATTTTAACTCTTGAGAGTGTGAAAATGAAACCAAATGGACCCGCAAGGGTCCATTTGGTTTCATTTTTACATTCTCAAGAGTTACATCTGGTTAACCAACTTTGCTGAGGACCACCTGGAACCCTCTCAAGGACCACAGGTGGTCCCCGGACCACCTGTTGAAAACCCCTGTTCTAGAGTATTTAAGCTGTGATGTCATCGCTTTCTCCAGAGATACTTCCGTGTCCGTCGGAGCTTTAAAAGGATCCCTGGCTAATAAAACATTCTACTTGCCCTCTATAACCCAAATAAGAAATAACTAGATCAGCACTCGGCAGAGTGCAAACTTGCGCATTGCAAACAAGTAGGCCATGGCCTACTTGTGTCTGAGCTGAGCAGGCTTATATTAATGACATATAAAGGCCTTTTACTTACGTCACATTATGTCATCACCTAAACCGGCCAATCGGAGTACCTGAGGGACTGAACAACGTGCACCAGCCGCCTTACTTGCGCCCACTCCTCTCACGGTAGTAAAAACGGCTTAAATATATTATTTCTTTCATTTCTAGCCCTAGTAATATTTTTCATTTCTAGCCCAAAGTAATATTTTTAGTACCATGTGCATTCCATAATATTCCATAGATCTGGATAACATGTGACATCTTCATCGTGTACCAGGAGAAGTCCCTGGTGATTGAAAGATTCTCCATTTATTCATTTGCCCCATGAGTACCATTGAGTAGTTTTAACACCAACATTTTGTCATCCTCCATTAGAGATATTAATTTGTTGGATGTATTGTCTCCACATCATATACTGTATATTTTTCTGCTAATGACACTTGTACAGAACATTAATAATTAAGACCAGTTTTAATTTGCTGAGAGAAACTGAAAGAGCCCCATGCTTTTTCTGCGCAAAATGGGCATCTTGTGAAAATTTAGGGAAAAGGTACCTCACAACTCACTGCCTCATTAGACGCCATGACATAAATCAAGCTTTCATCTTCAGGTTGTCAAAATAAATTATAATCCAACAAATATATCTAGACACCAAATATAATTGCTGTAGTCTAAAAGTAATCAGGCTTCAGGCGCTACGGCAGGGACAGAAAGGAACGATTATAGATGGAGAGAAGAAAATGGAGGCTGGTCAGCTTTCTCTCTCTCTCTCTCTCTCTCTCTCTCTCTCTCTCTCTCCCTGTCTCTCTGACTAATGCTGGTTCAGAGTTGGAGCTCAGTTTTCAGGTTACGGCTAGAAGGTTCAGGTTAGGTTTAGGTTAATGAATGTGGTGAGAGGGAGAAATCAGGCCACAAATACTGTAGGCGTGTGCGTGCGTGTGCGTGCGTGTGCGCTCCTCCCAAGTTTATGAGTCTCGATGAACATTGCGTGCACGGCACGCACAAGCATGCAGCCACACGAACACACACACACACACACACACACAGAAGGTGGCAGCCAGTCAGGGGCGGATGTAACATGTCCCATTTGGGGGGGGGGGGGGGGGGGGGGGGGGGCAAGAGAACATGTTGGAGGGGCAAGAGAGGGTATGGTATGGGGCGGCCCCCATACCATTTTCAGTTACAGGACTTTTATTAGTCAAGTAAAGCATCAATAATAACATCAGTTGTTGTTGAAGTTGCAACAGACACGCAGCATGCATAAAGCTAAAGGACTGACTCAGAGAGTTTTCTGTTTTCAATGATGAAATGCTGTTGGTTTAGTGGTGACACAGCTGTAGTTAGTTAGTAGCAGTTGTAGTCTTTCAAATCATTTTAATTATAAGCAGTTTGATAAGCAATTTGAAATACATTTGAAATTTGGGTCGTTTGCATGCCATCATGTTTGGTGGGGCAGTCAGGTCATTTAGGGGGTGCTTGCCCCCCCTAAATGCCCATGCCTAGATCCACCCCTGCAGCCAGTCAGTTCTCAGATAGCCCTCCAGCGAGTGACTCGGTGACTTGTGCCAAGAGGCAATTCCACTGTAATAAAATCTATAGGGTTGGGGTGGGAGGGAGGGGAGGGGGGGGGGGTGTTGGGGGATTTAATCCTGCCTCGCCTCCGTTCCACCCCCCCCCTCCCTCCCCCACACACACTCCTCCCCCCTCCCTCTGTCCCTCTTCTCCTCAACTGGCTGGCGATGATAAATGAGTCAATTACGGGTGTGTGTGTGTGCACGGAGGGGTGTGTGTGCGCACGGAGCGGTGTGCGCATGTGTATGTGTATGTGCGCGCGCAGAGCTGGCGAAGGGGATCGGATGGGGCCGTTATTACCTGTTGCGGCTGGGGGTAATGTTGCGGTATTAATCATATTCTAATTTTCCTCCGCTGAACAACCCCCCCCTCAGCTGCCCCCCCCATCAATCTATCTGCCGGCCTGCAAACAAGTCTGCGTAAAATGCAAGGTGTGTGTGTGTGTGTGTGTGTGTGTGTGTGTGTGTGTGTGTGTGTGTGTGTGTGTGTGTGTGTGTGTGTGTGTGTGTGTGTGTGTGTGTGTGTGTGTGTGTGTGTGTGTGTGTGTGTGTGTGTGTGTGTGTGTGTGTGTGTGTGTGTGTGTGTGTGTGTGTGTGTGTGTGTGTGTGTGTGTGTGTGTGTGTGTGTGTGTGTGTGTGTGTGTGTGTGTGTGAGAGAGAGAGAGAGAGAGAGCGGAGGTGTGGTTTTGTACCTAATGCAAGCATCCGTGTGTGTGTACAAAAGGTGGTTTTAGTTCATCAAGTTCTAGAGGACAACTGGAAAGGACAGACAGACAGACAGACAGACAGACATGGAGCACAGCAGAAGACAAAAACAGGAGGGTCAGAAATATAAGATACAAGAGAGAATTACTTGGTGCCTGCTACATGTGTGCGCGTGCGTGTTCGTGCACACTGCATGCACACTGGACAGTCTGACAGACGGATCAACTGACTGACCGATGAATCAACTGACAGAGGGATCAGCTGAATGACAGACAGATCTACTGACTTTCAGACAGTTCCGGGACATGTGAGTAATTAGCAGTGATGCTACACCGTGTAACCTTTAGACACGGGACACTGTTGACCCACATCTCCAAAGGCATCATTAACTAGTTCAGTGAAACTCCTGTGCTCACAAAGAGTGGGCGTGGTGTTGGTTTGAGGACGTTTTTGGGGGGCAGAGGTGGGGTGAAGCCTGTCGATTGACAGTGGGGTAATTGGGGAGAGAGAAGGAGGGAGCGAGGGAGGGGGGTGCATAGACAACAGATAGACAAAACCATCCAGGAAAAAAGAGTGAGCCACCTTGAATGTTGCTCTGCTGTGTGTGTGTGTGTGTGTGTGTGTGTGTGTGTGTGTGTGTGTGCGTGTGCGTGCGTGCGTGCACATGTGCGCGCACACACACACTTGGCTGGCCCTCCGGCTCGGAGCATGAGTTCTTCTATTTCCTGCTCTGCTCCGAGGTGATAATGGGCTGTCAGCACCCAGCCACCCTGCACTCTGCCCCGCTCTGAGTGTATATGTGTGTGTGTGTGTGTGTGTGTGTGTGTGTGTGGGGGGGGGGGGGGGGGGGGGGGGGGGCAGGAGTAATTTTTGTCATGTTGTTAATTGCACTGTGTGGATTCTATTTGGAGTGTGATACAGGAACCAGAGAGGCCTCGTTTCATTTGTCTGTCCTCTAATTCTGTTCCTCTCTTCTTCTTTCTTTTTCCTTCTCAGCTTGAAGATGGAATGTGAAAAACTGGCCACAGAGAAGACCGAAATCCAGAGACACTACGTTATGGTGAGACAGACACACACACACGCACACACACACACACACACACACACACACACACACACACACACACACACACACACACACACACATACACATACACATACACATACACACACACACACACACCAATCTGTTGCCAACACCGCTGAATCCCCTTCATCTTCTCACAGCTGCCAAATAACACCCGCTGGAAACTGCATGCACGCACGCACACGCGCGTGCGTGCACGCGCACACACACACACACACACACACACACACACACACACACACACACACACACACACACACACACACACACACACACACACAAAGCCATGCGTAGGCAACGTACACATGATATTACCTTGTGATAAACAGTTTATGTGCGCAGTAAAAGAATGAGTCTTGTTTTCACTTGCTTCTGGAGTGTGTATGCTGGTGCACCATGTATGCGTTCATAGGTCTGTGCCTGTATCCAAGTTATAGGAAAAGTCAATTTAACAAATTGATTGGTCTGTAATAATTAAAATATTATTATTCTGCTAATGCCAGCAATTATCAACTGTTGAATACATTTACACCAAATACACAATCTGGGGAAAAAATCAGAGATTAATGTATTTTTCAAAATTGGATATCATGGAGGTGGAGACAGTGTGAAGGTTTAGTGTCATTCATCGGCTGTGTCCCTAAACCACCTTTTTTTCCTTTTCTTTCTTTTTTTTTTCTTTTTTTTTTTTTGAAAATAAGTTTGCAATGTTTCAACTAGCTGATGTCCATCAGCGCGCTGCGAGCTTGCGGATCGATCGTTTATCAAAAATGTTTTTCACACATTTCAAAAATGGAGCCCAATGTATTTTAGCCCATAGTCCACAGCATACCTGGGCATTATGCGGCCCAGGGGCCAAATGCGGCCCTTTGGCTGACTGAACGGCCTGGGGACCACCATGGTCCTTGAGAGAGTTCCAAGTTAAATATGCAAAGTTGTAACTCTTTGAGACCAAATGGACCCTTGCGGGTCCATTTGGTTTCATTTTTACACTCTCAAGAGTTAAATTCATCATCTGAATTAGCCCAAAGTTTACGCATTCAATCAGTGAATGTAAGAGAATGGTCATTTTTGTTATCCTGTTTTGTTTCCCAAATTCAGCCTGGAATTGTGGACAAAAACAAAAGAAATCTTGAAGAAAGTTTTGGGATCTGTGGGGCTAAAATGTCATCAAATGGTGGTCCTCTGTGGCTCAAATACTGAATAAATAGTGCGCCCTGGTGTGAAAATGGTTGGTCTTACCCTTACTTTTATCTTGTAATTAAATTAATATTACGCAGACTTTAGTTCAGCCTTTAGTCTTGGCCCTCCACAATATTTTATGTATCTCATTTGGCCCCTTGGGGAAAATAATTGCCCACCCATGGTTCACAGTAATAACTGAACTGGTTGCATTGTCGATCATTGTTGTGGACTGGACTGGGGCTTGTGGGATCTGTGTATGTTATGTTTTGTAATGGATGGTAGGCAGCATCCAGGCATTGGTTCTCATGCCCAATCCCAAGCCTCACTGTGACCGGCTCCTCCAGTCTCTGTTAGCCCCCATGGTGGTAGCCACAGGTTGACTTTAGGTTGCCCAGTGTCTGATATGGTACAAAGAGCTACGTGGCATCCTTAGTTGGCACACTGTAGGCTGGTGTAGAGAGGGGAGGGGTGTATGGCGGTGGTTCTGTGTGTGTGTGTGTGTGTGTGTGGGGGGGGGGGGGGTATTGGCACAGAGCACTGCCCGGTTCCTCCGTTCCTGGCTGATGATTTGGGGGAGTTTGGAGGTTGCTAAGCAACAAGCGAATCTTGGCACGCCAACCGCTGAGCGCAGAAGCCAGCTGCCAGGAAAGGCGTCTTTTATGGAAGCACACAGACAAACGCACAAACATTGATGCACGCACGCACACACACACACACACACACACACACACACGCGCACGCACACATGAAAACACATACTTGAGTGTGCGCACACACAAAGACATATTCACTGAAGGCCACACACGTATGCGTACACACACACACACACACACACACACACACACACACACACACACACACACACACACACACACACACACACACACACACACACACACACACACACACATATTTGCACGCACACTCGTGCTCACACACTCACTGATACACACACAATGTAAACTGCCAGTGCAAATGTCTAGAGAGAGAGAGAAAGAGAGGAGGGGGAGGAGAGAGAGAGAGAGAGAGAAAACCCCTGCCATCTCCTCTCGCATTCTGCCAGGCTGTTAGGGCTGCCCAACTGCCAATCTCCCCTCTCCAGAACCAGCTCTGCTGAAAAGCAAATGTCAGCCTGTCACTTCCCTGATCCATCTGACTTTAAAATGCTCCTCTCTCCTCTCTCTCTCTCTCTCTCTCTCTCTCTCTCTCTCTCTCTCTCTCTCTCTCTCTCTCTCTCTCTCTCTCTCTCTCTCTCTCTCTCTCTCTCTCTCTCTCTCTCTCTCTCTCTCTCTCTCTCTCTCTCTCTCTCTCTCTCTCTCTCTCTCTCACCTGCCCCCCCCCCCCCCCACCTCCCATAGAGGTGACTAACAGTACCACCAGATAAACGCTGGTGCCAACTAGCATACATTAGATGTCATTATTGTTAAAGTCTCCTTTTCTCACCTCCTCCTCCTCCTCTTCCCTCCCAGACAGAATAGGGATGGGGGTCTTTTTTAACTAATTGTCGTAGGCCCTACACATTTTGTGAGTACCCAATTGTTGAATGAGTGTTTGAGTGTTCGCTGAAAATCTCGTGATGTAAACGGTGGGGCCCCAAATGAGCGCCCAAACGAAAACATGGCACTGCATGATATATTGGATCTAAATCTTGCCTATTTTCAATAATTCCTAAATATTTATTTTGTAATTCATGAAAAGTTTTTAATTTTAATTTTTCTTCAAGACATAATGTGAATTTAGATATATGGTATGATGATATACGGTGTGAATTTATGGGCATGAATGGTTACGACATTAGCCTACATTTTCTGAGGTGGTACTTGCGTTCAGACTACGGCTCTATAATATCTGTACCTAAAGTACGTTGTAAATGTAGTTGCAAAACTTTTGAGGAATTAGCGGCACTCCCACGGACTATCCACCTAGAGCATTACTATTATTACCGGATTGTCTTAAATGTAAGACAATTCTGGTTATAAGATGACCTCCATTTTTCAAGGCTCCTTTGTGGAAATGGAACATTGAATGTCACATGCGTGGAGTTTGCATGTTCTCCCCATATCCCCTAGGGTAGATACCCTCACAAAAACAGTGATCCTGGGCTCTAAACTGCCTCCCCCTGGCCAGCCGGGCCACCTGATGGAGGGGACAGGAGTCAGGAACTGGTTGGCATAACGTGTTCCTTAGACGCGCTACGTCCAACCAGGGAAACTCCCCCCTGTCAGGTGAAAAGAAGGCAGCTTAGACTCCTCATGCATTGAAGGAAGCATGATGCAAGTCTGCTGTTGGTGTGTCTAGCCCAGGATCACACAAGGAACTGGGTGGAAAAAATGGGCCCCACAATTGTGGGATTAAAAAAAGAATGTCAAACAGTATAGCCCTTGAATATATAACACAACCCATTTTTTTTAAAAGATATTGTGGGACAACACAAACAACCTAATAGTCTTCTATTCATGATGCCAATAGGGTATATCATTGCATTATTGCCATCCCTCCTGCCCATCACATGGACAGACTGTGGTGACGACAGGCCTACATCTCAGCATCAACTGTGCATTAATGTGCATGCAGCTAGTCCTTCTGGATGCAATGCCTTCTGTTTTGCCAGTTCACTTCACGCTGAATGGCAAGTATTGGCAGGTTATTTGCCTCTCCTGGCTCTTTGTGCTGCGCAAGTAGTCCTAGTTCTGACATGGCCCTATAGGAAGCTGTGTGTGTGTGTGTGCGTGTGCGTGTGCGTGTGCGTGCGGAGCTAGTCTCACAAACCGCTGATCAGATCCACATGCTTTGTTGTCGACCCAGGAGATTCCATAAAAAGTTGGTCATTGCATTTTTATTTGGGTCTAAAGTCCCTGCCAGCTCCCTGTTTCTTATATCCTACATTTTACAGTTCCTGGCATAGCGAGGAGATTTACTTAAACATTACTAGTTTACTTTGGATCTCTCTCTCACTTTCTCTCTTGCTTTCTGTTTTTTTCTCTTTCTTCCTGCTTTCTCCCTCTCCTATTTTGCTGGTGCCAAAGATTTCTAAGATGTATATCGACACGTGTCTAATGTATGTGGACATAAGAGAAAAAAACAAGCTTGTCCTCATAATGTGTATTCAGTTATACAGTATATGCCACTTATGCTATTTGTTGTGGTTGGGCATTTATAGTGTTTATTTTTCCATGAATGTGTTAATAGTTATCGTTACAAACAGCACATTTGGACTTGGTGACCTCCTGCTCTATGCTAATGGCTGTGAAATCTCCATGGCCAGTCATTTACCGTGTTATGTAGGAAAAATCTTATGCATGTATGTTATTATGTTCTGTATTTAATCTGGACTTATCCTTTATGTCCTCTTAAACTTATTGTGAATTATTTTTGGATGATAAAGTTATATCGCAGTTACTTCGGCGAGCAGCATTATACTGTATATTGACCTGCCCATTCAACTGTGTGCAAACAGTTGCCATGCAACTCGATGAGAGGCTTAAAGAAATATAAAGGCTATAGCTCACTATATTTAGCTAATTGTCTCATCACTGTCTGTTGACTGTTGAGAGATTTGAGAGTTTGGAAGTATTCCACAGGTCTGTCTTTAAGTGACTGTGGGTTGTCTCTGAGAGATGCTGCTGATGGCTTCATAGATATCTTTGACTGACAGCACCCTCATTACTGTTGTTTAAATCTATTAATTAGATTTGCTAGTATATTGGATTCATTTCAACATGTATTTTCAGGCGTTAGATTTTTTTCCCTTTTTAAACTAAACTAGGGCATTTCATGTGATATCCACTGTTTTTTCAGAAGACAAATCTGTATGGGAGATATTTTGCTCTTTAAAAGCATATTTTTCACTTTCTCACAAAGTTTTTTTTGGATTCAGTTCAACATGTATTTTCAGGTTTAAACTAAACAAGGGCATTTCATGTAATGTCCACGTTTTTTTTTTTTTTTTTTTTTTTTTTTTTTTCCAGAAGACAAACCTGCATAGGAGATATGCTCTTTAAAAGCATATTTTTCACTTTCACACAAAGTTTGGGGTCATTTTTATCAACTACACAGTCTTTTGCGAGCACAGCAGACAGTTTTTCAGTTGCTCAATTCACTATTTAGATATTTGATATTTCTTTATCAGACACGCTCATCGTTCCATTCACGTATTATGAGAACCAAGGACGGGTGTTTTCAATCATTCAGTTGGGGTTAAAATGAAGTGTTACAATGGGTTTGTATTAGAATGGTGTGTGTCAAAAAATGAATGTCAATCGCTCAATAACTGAATCAAGCAGACAGTCTGGGGTGTTCAGTGACAACAATTGTCCGAGCAGAAAATAAAATGACCTGAGAAAAAAAAAGACTTCTACAGCAGACAAAAACCCAAGTTAGAGAAGCTATCCTTCTAGGTGCAAGGCTCACAATGATTCATGATAGAAAGAAGAAAATGGCAGTAGAATAGAGTACACAGCAGATGATGCAGACCTTACTCTGAAATAGTCCTTTCTTACCTCACAATGTCACATCTACAGTATCCCTAGAAGTGTTCAGAGTCCACCCAAGATGCTTGCTGAAGTAAAAATTGAAGACAGAACATTGCTGTTTTGTTCAAGACCTTGGAGAGTCTTTGTGTATTATGGCCCATAATCTGCTCAAAATGCGATCTTGGGGCGTGATTAGAGTTTATATCTGCCAAGACTCTGATCGGTGTGACAATCCACCTCCACCACTGTGTAAGATCAGCACTCGTTAGAATGCAAAGTTGCATGTTGCACACAAGTAGGCCATGGCCTAGTTGTGTGTGAGATCAGAGTGAATTAACTAGAGAACAAGTCCCCCGACACTTCCGGGAGATAATACTCATGACAATACTTAGATCTCTTAACCCATTGTGTCCTGATCCTCGATTCGAGTTTCTGACACCAGATTATACAGTAGTTCCTGACACCAGATTATAGCAGCAGCAACATTCTAGCTTTTGACGCTAGATTCTACAGTAGTTTCCGACACTAGATTCTAGTTATTGACACTAAATGATAGTTTCTGATCCTTTTTGACACTAGAATCTAGATTCTAGTTTTCTGAAAAATCTGTGCTCCTGTGTCAGTGATGCTAAAGCCCCTGACACACCAAGCCGACGGTCGGCCGTCGGGCCGTCGGTCGGCGTCGGCCGGCCTAGTTTCCCCGGTGTGTCCCGCACGTCGCCGCACGTCGCCCCCTCGTCGGAAGCTTTTCAGCTTTTCCGACGCCGATTCAACATGTTGAATCGGCGTCGGCCGTCGGCGGAACAGCTCACTCTGTGATTGGCATCGCCATGGCCATAGGTCTATGCAGAAATGCATTAAACTCAGCAACGGTCCACCTAGATCTCTTTATTTTAGATTGTTTTGCAGTAATAATACAAGATAAACATCCAAAGATTTTAGTTGTTCGTTGTATTTCCAACTCCCAACTTGTCCCTATTCAGGCTGCATGAACAGCTGACATAGAGCTGACCCCTCTATGTCGTGACTCTTCTCTCTTCTCTTCTCTGTTGTTGCCAAGTATTTGGAGAGAAGTAAGCTAATGACGCCAAAAAGCCCAATAATATCGTATAGTTGGGATTATAAATAATACTAGGCATCAGGGTTTTTATAATTAACTAGAACTAACGAAAAAAACGATAATATTTTTTTTTATTTTAAGAGTAAAAACTAATTAAAACTAAAAGGACAATGAAAAATCCATATCTATATAAACCCTGCTAGGCATATGCACTGTATGTCTCTGATTAATAGTGTGCTATGCATGAATGCCAACAGTACTACTCGAGCCTACTCGAGTTTAATTGTTATGGACATTGAGCACATTGGCCAATTTGCAGGTACTACACTTTTTTATTTTAGATAATCACCCCCACAGTCCATTGTTGTATGCATGAATGGAACAACAACAACAACAACAACAGTAATTGTGATGCATTATCATTATAAATACTATGTATCTAGGGTGATTTTTTTGCCATTATTAATTAATTACAATCGCCAGCGGCCAGAATCACCAGAATCAGATGACCATAATATACAATAAAATGTTGGTTAACACGGACCGAAAACAAGCCAACATGGCAACCCTTTCTGTATTTCCTCTGAGAATAGTGACGTAGTTCCGGCTCTAAAAAAACGCCACGAAGAAGAATCCAATGTTTTGATATTTTATACATGGATTTACTAACAGAACGTGGCTACTATTAGGTTATGTGGAATGCCACCTGGCTGTTATTTGAGCTCAAAATCACGCGAAGTCCGCGTTCTGTTGATGACGGCGGGCATCGCATATTTACCATACTAGAGGCACTTATCAGATTATAACCGTTAGCATTTTAAGCTAATTAAGCTAACGGCCCAGAGCTTCCGGTTTTCTGTTGTTTTTCAGTGAATGCAGACTACCGCTACCTACTGGTATGGAGGGGTATACGTATATGGCTAGTTGACCGTCGTGTGTCGTCTTTGCGGTGTGTCCAAGGAGCCCGACCTGGCCCGACACAGGCGCCGCAAGGCGACGCAAGGCGACACAGCAGTTGGCCGACGTCGGCTTGGTGTGTCAGGGGCTTAACATATTTCTAGCCAAGGACCACCAGAATTATCCATATTTGACTGCAGACCGCCATCTGAAAACATGTCGTTCTCGGGGTTCCCCAGAAGCGAAAAATTGAGATAAAATGTTTGCTTCCAAAATAATGTATTTGGAAGCAAATACACAACTTAACTCTTTGACAGATTAGCAGAAAAGCTAGTCTCGCTCCCATTAGGTTCAATAGCAACTAAATAATTTATAGAAAATCCTCTGTTGTGAAGTTGTGCACATGAATGAGCTCCAAAGACAGCTTAAGGTGTCTACTTT